>OZ020182.1:3490530-4719368 GCA_963971135.1 Stenus bimaculatus
AAAAAAACCTCCAACGGACAGTGTCGCAACGACTTAGCACCCGACCCAACCAAATTGTATCTGAAGAACCGACCAAATCTAATCTGGGGAAACCCTATAAGGATTACAAAAATAGTGTGACGGTCGGGTGAATCATCAAACTTAATAACATTGAAGTTTTTTGTTTTTCTCTATGCTTCATCAATATTGATCAACGAAATCAACATCCATGGTCGGATGAAGCATTCAATTCGTTTGGAATTAGAGTCCACACGGTCGGAAAGTGCCGGCGACCCGATCATTCAACTTGGTTGCAAACAAACTTTCTACAGACAGTGTCACAACGACTTAGCACCCGACCCGACCAAATTGTATCTGACTGACCGACCAAATCTGATCTGGGGAGACCCAATAAGGATTACAAAAATAGTGTGACGGTCGGGTGAACCATGAAACTTGATAACATTGTAGGTTTTTTGTTTTTCTCCAACTTAGCACACGACCCGACCAAATTGTATCTGACTAACCGACCAAATCTAATCTGGGGAAACCCTATAAGGATTACAAAAGAAGTGTGACGGTCATGTGAACCATGAAACTTGATAACATTGTAGGGTTTTTGTTTTTCTCGACGCTTAATCAATTCTGATCAACGAAATCAAAATCCATGGTTGGATGAAGCATTCAATTCGGTTGGAATCAGTGTCGACACGGTCGGAAAGTGCCGGCGACCCGACCATTCAACTTGGTTGCAAACAAACCTCAAACGGATAGTGTCGCAACGACTTAGCACCCGACCCGACCAAATTGTATCTGACGAACCGACCAAATCTAATCTGGGGAAACCCTATAAGGATTACAAAAATAGTGTGACGGTCGGGTGAACCATGAAACTTGATAATATTGTAGGTTTTTTGTTTTTCTCCAACTTAGCACTCGACCCGACCAAATTGTATCTGACTAACTGACTAAATCTAATCTGGGGAAACCCTATAAGAATTACAAAAGAAGTGTGACGGTCATGTGAACCATGAAACTTGATAACATTGTAGGTTTTTTGTTTTTCTCGACGCTTCATCAATTCTGATCAACGAAATCAACATCCATGGTCGGATGAAGCATTCAATTCGTTTGGAATCAGTGTCCAAACGGTTGGAACGTGCCGGCGACCCGACCATTCAACTTGGTTGCAAACAAATCTCCAACGGACAGAGTGGCAACGACTTAACACCCGACCCGACCAAATTGTATCTGACTAACCGACTAAATCTGATCTGGGGAGACCTTATAAGGATTACAAAAATAGTGTGACAGTCGGGTGAACCATGAAACTTGATAACATTGTAGGTTTTTTGTTATTCTCGATGCTTCATCAATTCTGATCAACTAAATCAACATCTACTTAGCAAATGAACAAAATACGTTTTTTTAGATACTAAGCAATACTAAGTAGGCATGGATACTTATTAGATAGTCCTAAAAACTTTGAGTAATTCTTATTCCCGAAAAAATGAATATTTATGAGAATTATTGACCATTATGTATTTATGGAAAACCAATCTCAGATTCGCAATCAGCGATACCAAAAATCCCCGAGTAAAAAGCAAAAAGATGATATTTTCTAATTAAGGCCAGCTTTTTAGAATCCGATTGCTCACATGCGAATCAGTGAATGAGTGTAAGTCGGACAACCCAGTTGAACATTCGTCGACAGACCACGTAGTTCTACTAGTTACGAATAAAGTCTAGGATCGACTTAAGGGGAACTACTTTCCGCATGAATTTTTAGAGCAATGAGCAGTACTCACATGTGTTTTGTATCACTACACATTTCAAAAATAGTAAAGGGTTCGGATGAAGCATCCAATTTGGTTAGAATCAATGCCCACACAGTCCAACTTGGTTGGCCGGCGACCCGACCATCCAACTTTCCACACGGACAGTGTCGGACCGACTTAATTAAATGGTATCCAACTTGGTCGGAAATAAGCATCCATACGGTCCAATTTGGTCGGACAGTCGGATGGTGCCAACCAACCGACTACCCAACTTAGCACCCGACCAAACTGGATTACTTTAAAACTTCGACAGGTATTCAGGATTTTTTTGTAAGAAAATTTAAAATATTCACTTACAAAATTTTTATAAAAATCGCATAAAATTTATAAAAAATGTATAAATCAAATTAAAAATGCTTAATAAATTGGGTGCCATTTTTTTCGGGTCAATTTTTTTGTAGAAAATTCCAGCCATGAAATTAGTTTAAAAAAGTGGAATTTGGAGTAAAATAAGTTAACAATAAATTAAGTAAGTCTAGTCAAGCAAAAAAAAAGGATGAAAAAAAAAAGTATTGTCCTTGGTGACTGCATGAGATTTCCATAAAACTGAAAACAGGTGCTAATTTATGGTTTGATCTTTTTAAAGTTTAATTAGTATTATTTATTGTTATTCCCGCGTCCCCATTATAAATAATTCACTAACACATAAACACTAAAATATCTTACATAAATAATTTATTTTTTATATAAATAAATTGATTTATTAAAAATATAAGTAATTTTCTTTATTGAATGAAATGAAATTTATTAAAATCAATTATTATTAATCAATGGTTTTAATTAGAATTTATGGCCGTTTTAAGTTAATGAAATTTAATAAACGCGCTTGCGCAATTAACTTTAGTTATGGCGTAATAGTAAATTTATTAAAATAAAAAATCCATTTGTTGTGTCCGACTTGATTATACGTGAATTTATATCAAACACGCATTTCTCATTAACCTTTTCGTAAATAATACGGGCAGCCTAAATCATATAAATCACAGCCACTTAACTAACAAATTTCTTGACGTTACATTAATCCATGGTCACAGATTTGGTACGATTTTTTTAAATTTGATTAAATCAATTAGTACAGTAGTGTCCAGCTGAATTAAGCGCATGACGTCACGCGTTCTCTCACTCCCACTCATGTAGTATCGTATTTATAATGTAATTTTTAATTAATGGGGTTTAAATAATTGCGTTATATTAATTGAAATTCTTAGAAAATAACATGGAATTAATGTAAATGATTTGCAGTCGTATTTAATGGTATTAATATTATTACAATAATCAATTACTTTGTATTTGTAAGAGAATACGGTTCGTGATTTATCGGAATGAAAATCGTGTGTGTGTGCCTTTAGGGCACCAATGCATAATAACACCCGGCTCACTGATTATTTACGGTAGATAAATATGGAAAATATCGCTTATTATGCCCCATTCAAAAATCATTACTGCATGCATATTTTATTTTGATTTATCCACTTAATACCCATTTTTCCACCGCAAAATCTTCAATACAAACCGATATTAATTAAAAATTGCGGTTCGTTTTATGATTAAATTAAGAGGTTCCAATATATGTGAAGATTATCATTCCTAATTTAGCAACCGATGTACGCAAAGGTGTAGCTAATTAATAATCGCGAGATCTTGATGAAAGCCTAATTAAAAAACTTGCCGTAACACATCCGGCTTTTCATTATTGATTATCATAACGGCAAATTTGATTCAAACAACAAATTTTTTAAAATGTATTAAATTTTTTTTTCGTCAACCGGTTTTTATTTTTTTCCTCAAAAAGTATTAATGATAGACATTTAAAATTTTTATCCAAGATTCGTATAATAGTTGGATTTATTTTAAAAATTATTTGGCTAAAATCGCTTCATTAGATTTTCCTAAAAAAAATCGTAAAATATGCAACCTAAAACATCGTTTTTTTAACCCCAAAAAAATTATTTTGATTTTTTTATAGATGAGTAAATAGACCTATACCATGTATAAAACAACCCTTTTTAAGATCGTGAAGTAAAATTTTATAATAATTATAAAAACTTTAGTGACCGGAAGTTCCTCCAGTTCACGCGATATTATGCGTTTTTTTTAACGCTAGGACCAAAATTGGGCAACACTAATTTTTTTACAAATAAAGGATGAATATATGATGCCAAAAAAAAATATTCGCCACTTAAAAAAGGTGTATATCAAAACCTATCATTTTTTAAATTTGACGTCAGAAAAACACTAAAAATGAACTGCAACTTTAATATTTTTTTAATCCTAAATTATTACAGGTGGCAATTTAATTTTTATTTCCTAAGATTATTACTAAAACTAGTTGCATTTAAAAAAATATTTGGTTAAAATAGTTTTATTAGATTTTAAGTAAGAAAACCGCAAAATTTTTGTATAAATCCAAATTGAGGTAAACAAAATTTCGACTTCATTTTGAAATAACTTACGAACCAATAATGATATGAAAATATAATATAGCTTATTCCATAGAAAAATTATTCTTTTTTAATAATGTCAAATAAAATTTGAAAAAATTTAAGAGGTGTAGTAGCTGGACGTTTCCCCTATTAATTGTATTTTGCGCGATTTTTTTGAACATTCGGTGGGTATTTTTTAGTTGCCAAAAATTGCTATGGGGGCCCTAGGAAAATTGGTATAAGCACTTATTTTTTGATTTTTTTTAAGTTGCAATTTAGCTTTTTGAGAGCTCTAAAAAATCCTTGTTCTGCAAGAAATAAATCTGAGTTTACTGAAAAATTCCTAGGGCAACTAATTAAGATTTTGTAAAAGTTGCTCTATTTTACTTGTTGAACTTGTAAGATGAGCTTCAAAAATTTGTAAAAAAATAACCAAGTGAGCTAGAATTATCTTTGCGGTTGATTCGAATAATATAGAGAATTCCCCAAAAAGTTAACCCGAGTTTGTGGAAAAATACCAACGGAAAAATTAAAAAATTTGAGATTCTGTAAAATGTTATACTTGTAGAAGCTGTAAAATGATTTACAAAAATTTATAAAAAAATAATTAAGTGAGCTAGAATTAATTTTGCGGACGATTTAAATAAATTAGAGAATCCTGCAAAAAATAAACCAGAGCTTGTTCAAAAATCCCAAGGAAAACATTAAAAAAATGAGAATTTGTAAAAATTGCACCATTTTACTTGTTGAAACAGTAAAATGAATTTAAAAAATTTATAAAAAAATAACCAAGTGAGCTAAAATTAATTTTGCGGTCGGTTTGAATAATGTAGAGAATTCTCCAAAAAGTTAATCCGAGTTTGTGGAAAAATTCCAACGGGAAGATTAAAAAATTTGAGCTTCTGTAAAAATTGCCCTGTTATACTTGTAGAAGCTGTAAGATGATTTTCAAAAATTTATAAAAAATTAACTAATTAAGCTAGAATTAATTTTGCAGGCGATTTAAATAAATTAGAGAATTCTGCAAAAAATAAACCCGAGTTAGTTGAAAAATTTCAAGAAGAACATTAAAAAAATGAGATTTTGTAAAAATTGCTCTATTTTACTTGTTGAAACAGTAACATTATTTTTAAAAATTTATAAAAAAATAAATAACCGAGCTACAATTAATTTTGCGGCTGATTTGCATGAATCAAAGAATTCTGCAAAAAATAAACCCGAGCTTGTTGAAAAATTCTGAGAAAAACATTAAAAAAATGAGATTTTGTAAAAATTGCACTATTTTACTCGTTGAAATAGTAAAATGATTTTTAAAAACTTATAAAAAAATAACCAAGTCAGCTACAATTAATTTTGCGGTCGATTTGAATAAGTTATAGAATTCTGCAAAAAATAAACACGAGTTTGTTGAAAAATTTCAAGAAGAACATTAATAAAATGAGATTTTGTAAAAATTGCAGTATTTTACTTGTTGAAGCTGTAAGATGATTTTTAAAAATTTATAAAAAATAAACTAATTAAGCTAGAATTAATTTTGCGGACGATTTGAATAAATTAGAGAAATCTGCAAAATATTAATCCGAGTTTGTTGAAAAATTCCAGAAAGAACATTAAAAAAATGAGATATTATAAAAATTACACTATTTTACAATTTGAAGCTGTAAAGTGATTTTTAAAAATTTATAAAAAAATAATTAAGTAAGCTAGTATTAATTTTGCAGAGGATTTAAATAAATTAGAGAATTCTGCAAAAAATAAACCCGAGTTTGTTGAAAAATTTCGAGAAGTGCATTAAAAAAAAATGAGATTTTGTAAAAATTGCACTATTTTACTTGTTGAAACAGTAACATTATTTTTAAAAATTTATAAAAAAATAAATAATCGAGCTACAATTAATTTTGCGGCCGATTTGCATAAATCAAGGAATTCTGCAAAAAATAAACCCGAGCTTGTTGAAAAATTCTGAGAAAAACATTAAAAAAATGAGATTTTGTAAAAATTGCACTATTTTACTCGTTGAAATAGTAAAATGATTTTTAAAAACTTATAAAAGAATAACCAAGTGAGCTACAATTAATTTTGCGGTCGATTTGGACAAACTAAAGAATTCTGCAAAAAATCAACCTGAGCTTGTTGAAAAATTCCGACCAGAACATTAAAAAAATGAGATTTTGTAAAAATTGCATTATTTTACTTGTTCAAACAGTAAAATGATTTTTAAAAATTTATAAAAAAATAACCAAGTGAGCTAGAATTAATTTTGCGGTTATTTGAATAAATTAGAGAATTCTGCAAAAAATAAACCCGAGTTTGTTGAAAAATTCTAAGAACATTAAAAAAAAATATTTTGTAAAAATTGCACTATTTTACTAGTTGAAACAGTAAAATAATTTATAAAAATTTATAAAAAAATAACAAAGTTAACTAGAATTAATTTTGCGGTCGATTTGATTGAATTTGAAAATTCTGCAAAAAATAAGCCCGAGTTTGTTGAAAAATTCCATAAAGAACATAAAAAAAATGAGATTTTGTAAAAATTGCACTATTTTACTTGTTGAAACAGTAAAATGATTTTTAAAAATTTATAAAAAAATAAATAACCGAGCTAGAATTAATTTTATGGTTGATTTAAATAAATTAGAGAATTATGCAAAAAATAAACCATAGGTTGTTGCAAAACTCGTAGGAGAACATTAGAAAAATTGAGATTTTGTAAAAATTGCACTATTTTGGTTGTTGAAGTTGTAAGATGAGTTTCACAAATTTTTAAAAAAATAACCAAGTGAGCTAGAATTAATTTTGCGGTTGATTTGAATAAATTAGAGAATTTTGCAAAAAATAAGCCCGAGTTTGTTGAAAAATTCCAGAAAGATCATAAAAAAAATGAGATTTTGTAAAAATTGCACTATTTTACTTGTTGAAACAGTAAAATGATTTTTAAAAATTTATAAAAAAATAAATAACCGAGATGGAATTAATTTTGTGATTGATTTAAATAAACTAAAGAACTATGCAAAAAATAAACCCGAGTTTGTTGAAAAATTCTAAGAAGAACATTAAAAAAATGAGATTTTTTAAAAATTGCACTATTTTACTAGTTGAAACAGTAAAATAATTTTTAAAAATTTATAAAAAATAACCAAGTTAACTAGAATTAATTTTGCGGTCGATTTGCTTAAATTTGAAAATTCTGCAAAAAAATAAGCCCGAGTTTGTTGAAAAATTCCAGAAAGAACATAAAAAAATGAGATTTTGTAAAAATGCAGTATTTTACTTGTTGAAACAGTAAAATGATTTTTAAAAATTTATAAAAAAATAAATAACCGAGCTAGAATTAATTTTGTGATTGATTTAAATAAATTAGAGAATTATGCAAAAAATAAATCTGAGTTTGTTGAAAAATTCTAACAAGAACATTAAAAAAAACGAGATTTTGTAAAAATTGCACTTTTTTACTAGTTGAAACAGTAAAATAATTTCTAAAAAAATAACCAAGTTAACTAGAATTAATTTTGCGGTCGATTTGATTAAATTTGAAAATTCTGCAAAAAATTAGCCCGAGTTTTTTGAAAAATTCCAGAAAGAACATAAAAAAAAATGAGATTTTGTAAAAATTGCACTATTTTACTTGTTGAAGCAGTAAAATTATTTTTAAAAATTTATAAAAAAATAAATAACCGAGCTAGAATTAATTTTGTGATTTATTTAAATAAATTAGAGAATTTTGCAAAAAATGAACCATAGTTTGTTGCAAAATACCTAGGCGAACATTAAAAAAATTGAGATTTTGTAAAAATTGCACTATTTTGCTTGTTGAAGTTGTAAGATGAGTTTCAAAAATTTGTAAAAAATAACCAAGTGAGCTAGAACTAATTTTGCAGTTGGATTAAATAATTCAGAGAATTCTACAAAAAGTTAACTCGAGTTTGTTGAAAAATTCCAACGGAATGATTTAAAAAATGAGATTCTGTAAAAATTGCACTGTTATACTTGTAGAAGCTGTAAAATGGTTTTCAAAAATTTATAAAAAAATAACCAAGTGAGTTAGAAACAATTTTGTGCACGATTTAAATATGTTTGGGAATTCTGCCCAGGGACGGATTTTGCAATTGGGGCAAAAATTGCAAGGGGGGCCCGGGATGCTACAAAGCTGGTCTCATCCCGAAATATTAGCACTTATTTTTTAATTTTTTTTTAAGTTGCAATTTAGCTTTTTGAAGGTCTCAAAATGAGAGGGGACCCTAGGCTGCATATGAAGTTTTTGAAAGTAAAAATTTTTTCCACCAGTTTCACAAGAAAAATGGGAGGTTTTTGGAATTTTTTTAAAAGTGTTCCCAAGGTCAACTAAATTTATTTCGTTATTAGATAGGACGCACACCCCTTTTTAAGTTAGATGTTAAATTTAAAAAAATATATTTTAATGAATTTTGAGGTATTGATAAAAAATGGTATGGTTTCAAAAAGCACAAAAATCTGGATTATTTTTAAAAGAGTCTCTTAAAAAAGTTTAAAATTTGTACCTGTATTTTAGATAAAATCGCCCTTCAAGATACTGAATTATACTGCCCACTTCGTAATTCGAAGAAGAAAATTGCTCATTTTGGGCCAAAAATGAAAAAATTGGTAATTTTTTGGTTTGGTATAAATTTTTTTTAGAAACTCCATCATGTAGTAGGAAGGAATTTTTTGATAAAAATTTGATTTTATGATGTATCGATGTGATGAAAAGTGAGAATGGTTTTTTTGGCATGTGCAAGAAGCGATTACAAAATATGGGTATATAATGTTGGAGAAGAAAGGGGCCGGGCCTTTGCAAGAAATTTCACTTGCCCCATGGCGAGGTTACCCAACAGCCTCGCCGATCTTGTCTTTGGCCATTACAAGGCATATAACCATAAACACCTACATTAAATCACTTTTGATGGAAGAAAAATCTAAACACGCGCCTCGAAAAAAATAAACACCTTTATTGTCGAATTAAGAATTAAAGAGCCGCTTCTTCTATTCATTATTCGAAAATCGAATGAGGAAGACCCGTTAACACTTACGAAACTTTTCTTAATTTTTCCTTTCTTATTAATAAAAATGCAATATTTCGTCCGAAGTGATTTATTCGACATGATGGCCGTGCTCTTGGAAATGTTGGAATGCGTTTCGGAATTGGGCTTTGACAGATGTAGCCGTATTTCTATCAATGTTGCATCAACATTTATTATACAATCAGAATATCACTTACAAATAACTTTAATTAACGAATCTCTTTCAACTAATCAAAAGCCACGCAATAATCTCGATTCAATCTTGAACCTTGAAATTTATAACTACTTTCTATAAGGGATAATTCAATCATATCTACATATGTGTGAAAGCTTAATTAATCAATCAAACCACAAAAATTGGGGCTTGAATTTTAGTTAATTACAGGATAATTAATGGATGCACCCTATGAAATCAATAATTTTAATGAGTCCGATTTGTTAGGTTCGAGTTGTAATTTATTTGCGAAATTAATTTATACTGTTATTGTTGGCAATATCTTACATCTAGTATCAACAATTTCTGTTTTTACTGCATCCTCACGAACGCAAAGATAAATTTATTGCTTTAATAACGTTATTTTTATCGTTTTAATTGAAACGCTCGCATTTAATACACAGAGAAACATGATTGTAATGAAATACTCATATTTATAGCCAATTTGCCATCTTGCGGATTAAAAACAATTTTAAACGCAAATAACATTATTATTTTAATATAACCAGGGTGCAAAACCATTAATTTCGTATTAAACCAGATACAAATTAACTTATTAATAACAATTTTATGGTTGTGGCGCCATTAACGATACTCCAGGAACCCCAGATTCAATTTCGTTAGCATGATTCCTTTTAATTAAGCACGAATTATGGTTTCGTTCTAAATATTTTCAACTTAATTAATACTTCGATAGATATAAATAATTATTGTTGTAAAATTATGCAAGGAATTAGTTTAATCAAGTAGTAATCATCTTGTACAAGCTTTTGATGCACGTATGGATTCACTCGATTGCAATAATTCCTAGCGGGACACACAACTATCAGTTATCCTATTTTAAGATACTAAAGTTTATTCAAACTGTTTCCTTTATTATTACATGATTATATTTAAATTATAGCCTATACCACCGTAATTAATTCATTAACACCACTTCAACTTCTTCAATTAACACGAAATTAAGAGCTTAATCTCAAAATTTCGATACTGAATAAAATTTTTTAATTGCCTTGAATACATGGAATTTTTTTTTTGACAATCACTTACATAATCTTTACAAATTATGAATAAGCTCATGCGCAATTATATAATTTTTATTTATAAAAAAATCCATGGACATTGAATGGAAAATGTGATTTATTTTGCTTATATTATTGAAGGCCGCAAAATAAAATTATAACCGCGTTTTTTGTTTTAATTTCCTGTACACACAACTAACATATCCATATTTGAAAATAACAAAAGTGGGCGTAATTACTACAACAAAAATAAATAATAGCCAAATTAGTTTTGTTAACAAAATAATTTACAATCAAACATTTTTAACGTCAAATAAATAATAGAAAATTACTATATTATTTTAAAATAAAATAAAAACTTCCTGTCTATTTAAAAAATAATTTTTTAAAAAATTAATTTTGCAATTTTCATGAGGAAGAAGGTAATAAACTAAATATTGTTAAAATCACAAAAGGAGGAAAACTATTTTTTAATCAAAAAGTATAAAATAATACCAACTAAAAATTATACCAAAGGTGGCTGAATTAACTAAGCATATTTTAAAAAATATTACGAAAAAATCGGTCAGTTATTTTTTTTGTAAAAATTCGGAAATTTTTTTTAATTCAAGCAAAAAGCATTTTTAAATAGACACATTATTCCTGCAAATTTTAAGCTATCATACGTTCAAATCGGCCAAATAATTTTCGAAATATTAATTTTTTAGTTATTAGTAAAAAACTAAAAAAATCAGAAACAAAAAAACGAGCTTATTTATTTTATTCTCAAAAATATATAAGTAGCTGCAAGTTGAAATTTTTATCGAAAATAGATAGGGTCACTAAGGTTATTTTAAAAATTTTTCAAAAAAATCGGTTGGTTAATTTGCTGATAAAACTTTTTTAACGGTTTTGGAAATGTATACGAACAAAATCCTAAAGAATACATTTTTAATACAAGCAAATAATTTTTGGGATTTTTGAATAGATACCATATATTAAAATCGGCCAAATAATTTTCGAAATATTAATTTTTTAGTTATTAGTGAAAATCTAAAAAAATCAGAAACAAAACGAGCTTATTTTTTTTTCTCAAAAATATATAAGTAGCTGCAAGTTGAAATTTTTACCAAAAGTGATACGGTCACTAGGCTTATCTTAAAAAAATTTCGACAAAATCGGTTGGTTAATTTAAAAAAATTATAACGGTTTTGAAAATGTATACGAACAAAATCAACCATAAAGAGCGCATTTTTAATCCCAGCAAACAGTTTTTGGGATTTTTGAATAGATACAGCTTACCTACAAATTTTAAGCTACCATATATTAAAATCGGCCAAATAATTTTCGAAATATTAATTTTTTAGTTATTAGTGAAAATCTAAAAAAATCAGAAACAAAACGAGCTTATTTTTTTTTCTCAAAAATATATAAGTAGCTGCAAGTTGAAATTTTTACCAAAAGTAGATACGGTCACTAGGCTTATCTTAAAAAAATTTCGACAAAATCGGTTGGTTAATTTAAAAAAATTATAACGGTTTTGAAAATGTATACGAACAAAATCAACCATAAAGAGCGCATTTTTAATCCCAGCAAACAGTTTTTGGGATTTTTGAATAGATACAGCTTACCTACAAATTTTAAGCTACCATATATTAAAATCGGCCAAATAATTTTCGAAATATTAATTTTTTGATTATTAGTGAAAAACTAAAAAAATCAGAAACAAACCGAGCTTATTTATTTTTTTCTCAAAAATATATAAGTAGCTGCAAGTTGAAATTTTTAGCAAAAGTAAATACGGTCACCAGGCTTATCTTAAAAATTTTTCAAAAAAATCGGTTGGTTAATTTGCTGATACAAAAATTATAACGTTTTTGGAAATGTATACGAACAAAATCAGCCCTAAAGAGCGTATTTTTAATCCAAGCAAACAGTTTTTGGGATTTTTGAATAGATACAGCTTACCTGCAAATTTTAAGCTACCTTGTGTTAAAATCGGACCAATAATTTTTGGAATATTATTTTTTTACTAATTCGTGCGATATTTTTAATAAGAAAAAGGACCGACAAAAGGTTTGCGGACATTTTGGGCTATAACTTTAATAAGGAAAGTAGTATGAAAGTGATTATTTTTAAATATAAACGGTGATAAAACGGGCTTTAAAATAAGCTAAGATGCCTTAAAATCGAATCAGATTTAAAGGTGTAAATAAATAAAACTTTACTCAAATTTTTTGAAACTTTGATTTTTATTTTTTTTCTTAACAAATATAAATAGGAGCAAGTCAAAATTTTTATCATAAGTATATATAGTCACTAGGCACAATTTAAAAAATATTTCAAAAAAAATCGGTTGAACAGTTTTTTTTGTAAAAAAATTATAACGGTTTTGGAATTGTATAAGAACACAATCAGCCCTAAAGAGCGCATTTTTAATCCAAGCAAACAGTTTTTTGTATTTTTAAATAGATGCAGCTTTCCTGCAAATTTTAAGCTATCATATATTAAAATCAGCCAAATAATTTTCGAAATATTAATTTTTTAGTAATTCCTGCGAGATATTTAGTAAAAATAGAACCTTTTGAAGCTTCGCGCACATTTTTGGTCATAACTTCAATACGAAAAGTGATATAAAAATTATTGTTTTTAAAGCTTAAAGGTGCCCCAAAATCGAATCAGATTTAAGGGAGTAAAAAAATTACTAAGACTACTCAATTTTTTTTAGATGTCGATTTTCATTTTTTTATTAACAAATATAAATAGGTACAAGTTAAAATTTGTATCAAAAGTATATATAAGTAGTCACTAGGCGAAATTTAAAAAAAAAATCAAAGAAATCGGCTGAATAGTTATTTTTTTGTAAAAAAATCGAAACGTTTTTGGATTATTTTACGTACAAAACCGAGGCTGGGGGGCACATTTATAATCCTTACAAAATACTTTTAGAAGTTTTGAATAGAGACAATTTTTCTGAAACTTTTAAGCTATTACACGATAAAATCGGCTAAATAATTTATGGAAATATTATCTTTTCTTTGTAAAATGTGCAAACTTTTGGCTAAAATCGAGGCTAAAATTGAACCTTCATGCACATTGTGTGTCTTAACTTTAAAACGAAACGTGATGTAAAAATGATTCTTTTTGGAGCTTAAAAATGATAAAACAGGCTTTAAAATGAGCTTAGGTATTTTAAAATTGAATATGATTAAAGGGGATAAAGGTATTTTAAAATTGAATATGATTAAAGGGGATAAAAAAATTACAAATTTTTTTGGCTTGAATTTTTATATTTTACTTAAAAAAAGCTAAAATTTTTACCAAAAGTATTTATAGTTACTAGGAGTATTTTAAAAATTATTTCGAAGAAATCGGTTGCGTATTTCTTTTGTAAAAAAATCGTAACGTTTTTAGCAAATTTTACGTACAAAATCGGGCCTAAAGGGCATACTTATTATCCTAACAAAATAATTTTGAAACTTTTGAATAAACACATTTTTTCTGTGAATTTTAAGCAATCGTACGTTAAAATCGGCTAATTAATTTACGAAATATTAATTATTTTGTAAAATATGCAAACTTTTGACCATGCATTAAACTATAATTTTGAACCTTCGACCACATTGTTTGTCATAACTTTAAAACAAAATGTGTTATAAAAATGATTCTTTTTGGAGCTTAAAAATGATAAAACGGGCTTTAAAATGGGCTAAAGTGTTTTAAAATTGAATATGATTAAATGTGATGAATAAATTACTGAACTTTACACACATTTTTTAGGCTTTAATTTTTATTTTTTGCTTAAAAAATATAAACAGGTGCAAGCTAAAATTTATACCAAAAGTATTTATAGTTATTAGGAGTTTTTTTAAAAAATATGTCGAAAAAATCGGTTGCGTATTTTTTTTGTAAAAAAATAGTAACGTTTTTGTTAATTTTTACGTACAAAATCGGGCCTAAAGGGCATACTTATAATCCTAACAAAAATTTTTTCACAGTTTTAAATAAACGAATTTTTTCTAAAAATGTTAAGCTATCGTACGTTAAAATCGGCTAATTAATTTTCGAAATATTAATTATTTTGTAAAATATGTAAACTTTTGACCAAATATTAAACTATAATTTTGAACCTTCGTGCACATTGTGTGTCATAACTTTAAAACTAAACGTGTTGCAAAAATGATTATTTTTAGAGCTTAAAAATGATAAAATAGGCTTTAAACTGAGCTAATGTGTTTTAAAATTTATTATGATTAAAGGGGAAAAATAAATTACTAAACTTTACACACATTTTTTAGGTTTTAATTTTTATTTTTTGCATAATAATATAAACAGATGCAAGCTATAATTTTTACCAAAAGTTTTTATAGTCACTAGGAGTATTTTAAAAAAAAAATTCGAAAAAATCGGTTGAGTATTTTTTTTGTAAAAAAATTGTAACGTTTTTGGTAGTTTTTACGTACAGGGCATATTTATAATCCTAACAAAATAATTTTGACAGTTTTGAATAAACACAATTTTTCTGTGAATTTTCAGTAATCGTAAGTTAAAATCGGCTAATTAATTTTCGAAATTTTAATTATTTTGTAAAATATGCAAACTTTTGTCCAAACATTAAACTATAATTTTGAAACTTTGCGCACATTGTGTGTCATAACTTTAAAACGAAACGTGAAGTAAAAATGACTCTTTTTGTAGCTTAAAAATGATAAATGAGGTTTTAAAATGAGTTTAGGTGTTTTAAAATTGAATATGATTAAAGGGGATAAATAAATTACTAAACTTTACACACATTTTTTAGGCTTTAATTTTTATTTTTTGCTTAAAAAATATAAACAGGTGCAAGCTAAAATTTTTACCAAAAGTATTTAGAGTCACTAGGAGTAATTTAAAAAATATTTCGAAAAAATCGGTTGCGTATTTTTGTTGTAAAAAAATCGTAACGTTTTCAGCAAATTTTACATATAAAATCGGGCCTGAAGGGCATACTTATAATCCTAACAAAATAATTTTGACAGTTTTGAATAAACACAATTTTTTTGTGAATTTTCAGTAATCGTAAATTAAAATCGGCTAATTAATTTTCGAAATTTTAATTATTTTGTAAAATATGCAAACTTTTGACAAAATATTAAACTATAATTTTGAACCTTTGCGCACATTGTGTGTCATAACTTTAAAACGAAACGTGATGTAAAAATGATTCTTTTTAGAGCTTAAAAATGATAAAAGAGGTTTTAAAGTGAGTTAAGGTGTTTTGAAATTGAATAAGATTAAAGGGGATAAATAAATTACCAAACTTTACATACATTTTTTAGGCTTTAATTTTTATTTTTTGCTTAACAAATATAAACAGGTGCAAGCTAAAATTTTTACCAAAAGTATTTAGAGTCACTTGGAGTAATTTAAAAAAAAATCGAAAACATCGGTTGCATATTTTTTGGAAAAAAAATAGTAACGTTTTTGGTAATTTTTACGTACAAAATCGTGCCTGCAGGACATACTTATAATCATAAAAAAATAATTTTGACAGTTTTGAATGAACACATTTTTTCTGTGAATTTTAAGCTATCGTACGTTAAAATCGGCTAATTATTTTTCAAAATATTAATTATTTTGTAAAATATGCAAACTTTTGACCAAACATTAAACTATAATTTTGAACCTTCGTGCACATTGTGTGTCATAACTTTAAAACTAAACGTGTTGTAAAAATGATTCTTTTTGGAGCTTAAAAATGATAAAACAGGCTTTAAAATGAGCTAAGGTGTTTTAAAATTGAATATGATTAAAGGGGATAAATAAATTACTAAACTTTACATACATTTTTTAGGCTTTAATTTTTATTTTTTGCTTAAAAAATATAAACAGGTGCAAGCTAAAATTTTTACCAAAAGTATTTATAGTTACTAGGAGTATCTTTAAAAAATTTCGAAAAAATCGGTTGCATATTTTTATGTAAAAAAATTAGTAACGTTTTTGGTAACTTTTACGTACAAAATCGTGCCTACAGGGCATATTTATAATCCTAACAAAATAATTTTGACAGTTTTGAATAAACACAATTTTTCTGTGAATTTTCAGTAATCGTAAGTTAAAATCGGCTAATTAATTTTCGAAACTTTAATTATTTTGTAAAATATGCAAACTTTTGACCAAACATTAAACTATAATCTTGAACCTTTGAGCACATTGTGTGTCATAACTTTAAAACGAAACTTGATGTACTTTTTGGGGTTAAAAATGATAAAAGAAGTTTTAAAATGAGTTAAGGTGTTTTAAAATTAAAGGGGGTAAATAAATTACTAAACTTTACACACATTTGTTTAGCTTTAATTTTTATTTTTTGCTTAAAAAATATAAACAGGTGCAAGCTAAAATTTTTACCAAAAGTATTTAGAGTCACTAAGAGTAATTTAAAAAATATTTCGAAAAAATCGGTTGCGTATTTTTTTGTAAAAAAATAGTAACGTTTTTGGTAATTTTCACGTACAAAATCGGGCCTGAATGGCATACTTATAATCGTAACAAAATCTTTTTGATAGTTTTAAATAAATATATTTTTTTTGTGAATTTTAAATTATCGTACCCTAAAATCGGCTTTTTGGAAATATTAATTATTTTGTAAAATATGCAAACTTTAAATTATAATTTTGAACCTTCGCGCACATTGTGTGCCATAACTTTAAAACTAAAAGTGATGTAAAAATGATTCTTTTTGAAACTTAAAGATGATAAAACGTACTTTAAAACGAGCTAAATGCCTTAAAATCGAACTAGATTGGAGAGTGTAAATAAATTACTAAACTTTGCACAATTTTTTTAGACTTTCATTTTTATTATTTTCTTAAAAAAAATAAATAGGTGCAAGCTAAAATTTTTATCAAAACTATATACAATTACTAGGGTTATTTAAAAAAATATTTTGAAAAATCAGTTGTTTAATGTTTTTGTAAAAAAATGCATAATATTTTTGGCCATTTTTACCTACAAATCCAGGACTGGAGGGCACAATTATAATCTAATCAATATATTTTTGAAAGTTTTGAACCGACACATTTTTTCTGCAAATTTTAAGCTATCATAGGCTAAAATCGGCCGTACTGTTTTTTTATTGTAAAATATGCAAACTTTTGACCAACAATTAAAACGAAAATTGTGGGTTATAACTTTAAAATGAAAAAAGGTATAAAAATTCAGATTTTTAATAATACGAAGGGCTTTAAAATAAGCCTTCAGTTGCTAAAATGAAATTTAGTCAGACATAATAAAAAATATATGAAAAATTACAAATATTTTTTTTTCAAAAAATACATAAACTTTTTCTTAAAATGAAGATTTAGTCCGTTTGATGTATGTGTAATAAAAAAATATTTTTTGATCAAATTATCGGACTTTATTGTGATTATATTGAAAAACGTTTCGACCACGTTGTGGTCATCATCACCATCTTACTTAAACAATTCTTTTGTTTAAGTTGCATGAACTCATGGCACTTTAATATTAATAATTACGTAGAAACTGATGATGCCCATGTTGTGGTCGAAACGTTTTTCAATGGAATCACAATAAAATCACATAAAATTAGACCAAAAAGTTGTTTTTTAGTACATAAACTTGCAAAATAACTGTTATCAAAAATAAATAGAATATTTTTGATTGTAAAAAAATCGGTTTTGCAAATTTTTAATTTCAGTGGTCCTGCAATGCAGATTTTTAAGTAATCCAAGTTTTTCCCAATTTATGGTTTTTAAAAAATACTCCTAGTTTTATAACTTTATTTTTCAGGTTTTCGAAAAAAAAGTTTAACACGCTCGTTTTCAAGCGCACTTTTGCATGCTTTGCCAATCCTATGCGTTTTGCTCCTCGATAAACTGCAATAAAATGCAAACACCGTGATATTTATGTAGGAAATCCCATCCGCCAATTATAAATCCAGCGATTTTATAGCGCAAATAAATTCAATGCAAGAAAAATTATTTAAATAAAATGATAAGAAAAAAAAGTAACTGGAAACACACCTACCAACAGGATAAGATCAAATAACTTTCACTAGATTAATAAATTAATTAAAGTTCACTTTTTTGTAACTATAAACATGTGTGTTGTCTTTTAAAATTTAAAGTATTGAGTCTGGTGCATTGTGGTAACTCTTGGTGACTGCAACGGTGGGTCAAGAAAGAAACCCTTTATAAATATTAATGTTGGTTGAAATTTCGAGATGAACACTCGGGTACACTCAGGGAATAATAATTAAGGATTAATCGCGCTTAAGTGACTTAAGTGTTCGCGAGTGCAATGCTCTGCAATGCTCTTTATGTAGCGAGTGTTCGCGATGGACTGAACATGAACATTCTGAAGAACTTGCGGCACATGCCGAGGTGAAACGCGAAAAAAGAACGCGGCTTGCGGACAAAATTGTAACTAAATAGCCATTGTTGATGCACGCCGCCGGTTTTACTAATGAACCAGACCCGCATACTCTGAAGAAGACGCGCCCTGCAACTTTAAATTCCGACATCAAAAAAGCACTTTCGATGGAATAAAAAAAGTTGATGCTAACTAAAGCTTCCCATGAAGTTTGAAACGAAGTTTCCCGCGCTGCTTCTGATTACTTGCGTCATGATTAGTACGAATTAATGTAAACAATGACTTAAGTCACTTTAGAGTTGTGTTCTTTGTGGGAGCAATCCTTACTGCGTTCAGTTATTAAAAAATTAAGACATCCCATGCATTGGCCTACATTTGCAACACCTTCAACCACTAATTTCTTAATCTTCTCATATGATTTATCAAGAACATAAACAATAACTTTATGTAAACATTTGACTTACCACATCCTCCATCTTTAAAATCTAAAATATCTCATAGGAAATTGTAACCACGAGGAAGATGGAGGGTCGTTTCAAATTTCTCTCATGAACCAGAAGATTGGGTAAGTAGATTCTCTGCAATGATGTGGCTATGAAGTCGAGGATGTGAAGAAATTCGCGATAGTATTAGGTGTAAGTTGTATCGTCCTTGGTTATTTTTAATTACAAGTTGATGGTAGAAATTCAGGGTTGTAGTAGGCCATAAAACGCTTGTCTCGAGTGTAAAAAGTACCAAAAGGCGTACTCAGTGTGCGTAAATCATTGAAACTACTAATGAAATCTGGTTTAATTACGAAACGAAATAATCGCCGTAAAAAATCCGTGCAAAAACGAACATACGTAGTCTGCAGGGTGCAATTTTTGCGTCTGGAGATTACTGAGTTAATTGGTTTCTTCGTTTCTTGGATTTGTTCTTCATTCTTCGCGTGAAGCCAAAGCGCAAAAGCGCGCCCAACTCGGATGAGCGATGCTCGGTCACGTTTAGAAAAAGGCATACTCAGCAGGGTGCGCACGTTTGCATTTTTCCCTTCGGAGAAAAAATCGTTTTACTTAAACTTATCCTTGCTGCAATAAAAGATACTCAACATCTGCCTGCCTTATAAACGCGAGCAAATAAATCGCTACATTAATAAGCGAATAATAAGCGACTTACTCGCCTTTTTAAATTGCTTAGCTTTTATCTCACTTCAATGGTGCTTCATTGATTGCAGCATATTCCAAGCCACTTACTGAAAATTTTATACCGGATGTAATAAAAAGAATTTTCTTTATGATGCTAAGTTCTACAGCTTATTCCTAAGAAATTCTTTCTCAATCATGTACAATCATCACCCAGGTAAACTGCTATACAATGAAACTATGTACCTCCACTATACACTTCACATTATTTCAGTAATCTCAAAGGAACTAATTGAAAAAGTGGAAAATAAGGTGCTATAGTACATGTCACGAACAAGTCACTATTTTCATCTCGCTCTTACTCATCAAAAGTATAGGACTCACCCTTGAGTGGGAGTGAGATGATATCTCATGACGTGGATTGTATTATTGTTCTGCATCGAAGACCTCCAAAGTTTCATATCGAAATATTCCGACAAAAATATTTGGTACTTCGATGAAGTTCAGGATTTTCTTCCATAGTATTATTTTCTGTTGACTTTTGTTTCTTTGAAATTGTATGACTTTGCATTCACTTAGTAGAATTATCATTGTCAGTATCAGAATTTTCGGGTTGCATGTTTGCAGAATTCTTGCTCTCAGGGGCTGCATAATGTTGGCTAGATCCAATTGTTGGTGTGATTCTGTTGTTATGCTTATTTTTTATAAAACCTTTATTATTCCAGACTTTTTTGTCATTTGGAAATAAGGCTGCTATAGCTATTTAGACATGCAAGGGTGCACAAATTAGCGTAGATCTAAAAAATGGTATAAATGTTCGGAACACCATTATAAATGAATTCTGAAAAGTCCCCATCGATCTCGTACCTGGAAAAAATTTTATTCAACCTCAAAACTCTTAAAAATGGATGTTCGCGTTTTTCAGCAAAACGGTAAGTTTTATCATAAAATTAGGTCAGACAAAAATTGTAGATCATATAATTATCTATAAAAAATGTCTTAATACTTTTTCTCCTAAGAGCCACCGTTTGTGAAATATAACGATTATAAAAGTTGGAAAAGTCTTCATAATATGCATAAGTACGCCACGTATACACATCACTGAAACTGCAATACAAGTAAAAATATTTTTCTATCGGTCAATGTAAGCCATAAATCGTTGTTCGGTCAAAATTAAATATTTTCCGATTAATCAAAAATTTCATAGCAACTTCTTCGCCCAAAAGTGAAATTTTCAAATATTCAACGGTTATTCGATCATAACTTCTAAACGTATAAAGATATCAAAACGAATCTTTTTTTGTGTAAAAGCCTACGTAAAAACCTTTAAGCCATCATTCGTTAAAATCGATGAAGGGGCAGGGGAGGTAAAAAAAATTGTCAAAATCGCATTTTTTTACAAAGTTTTTTTGCGCGATTAAAATTTTGAGTTTTTTTCGAAATTGAAAAAAGTCAATACGTCGCGTTGTAGTACTTGAAAATCTCATTCCAATGCATATTTTAGTTAGACGATAGGATGTGTCGTTACCATACAGCGATTATTTTGGTCACTGGGGGTTGAAAAAACACAATTTTGATTTTAATAAGTCGGTATGAGGTGAAATAAAAATACCCCGATTTTCAAACGTCAGAATATGAGATACAAACAAAAATTTCGAAAAAGTGCTACGCTATGGGTACGTAAGTCTGTTTCCTCTTTATAAAAATGTCATTCGCGATTTTTTCCCTCCAGCTACAGTCAAAAGCTAAGCAATATTACCTTTTTGTTTTTTTTTTCGCTAAAAAGTCGCGTTTTTTAGCGAAAAAATTTTGACGTTTTCAAAGAAAAATTCGCCCTCGCCACAGGATTAATCTAGGAGGGTCGGAAATTTTGGATATAGTAAATTAGGATGTGGGAAAAACGGAGCCCCGATTTGGTCATTTCGATTCCGAACCCGGCGTTAGCTACGATTTTCCAAAATCGCGCGGAGGACGCTCGAAAAAAACCGCGAAGAAATTGACTTTTTCGGGAGCACTTTTGAAAGCTTTCCCGTCGCTTAAAAAAATCCATTCCGATAGGATTATAAAACAAACATTCCCCTTTAATTCGAGACCGGGTTTTTGAAATTTAGTTAAAAAATGTACTCGTTATCGTGAATAGACGATTATGAATCTGATGAATAATGTGCATATTAGGAAGATTACAACTTTTATTATCGTTATATCTCAGAAACGGTGGCTCTTAGGAAAAAAGTATTAAAACATTTTTTATAGACAATTATATGATCTACAATTTTTGTCTGATATAATTTTATGATAAAACTGACCGTTTTGCTAAAAAATGCGAAAAACCCATTTTTAAGACCTTTGACTTTGAATAAAATTTTTTCCAGGTACAGGATCGATGGAGACTTTTTAGGATTTATTTATAATAGTGTTCCGGACATTCGTACCAATTTTTAGCTCTACGCTAATTTTTACACCCTTGCATGTCTAAATTAACCGGATCCGTGATATTTTCCTGGACGTTACTTGTCCTAAACACAGAAACCGCATTCGGGACTGTACCGGAATATCCGGGATAAATGGTCACCCTACTTCATTACTATTTTTGGGTGGCGCAGTAAGCAAGTCAAATTTCTACAGCTTATTTCAAATTCCAAAGAGATTCTTTTTCAACATGTACAATCATGACTCTAGTAAACTGTTATACAATAAAACTGCTCACACTACTGTTTTTAGGTGGTCCAGCAAGAAAGTCAAAGAGATTCTTTCTCAATCATGTACAAACATGAAGCCGGTAAACTGTTATACATTAAAACTGTCCCCACTATTATTTTTAGGTGACGTGGCAAGCGAGAGTCTATAAGATATAAAAGTAATTTTATCACCAAACGCATTTTTGAACCTTGTAGTGTACATTTTAGGTCATAGCTTAAAAACAAAAAACAAAAAACAAAAAACAAAAAACAAAAAACAAAAAACAAAAAACAAAAATCAAAATCAAAATCTTTTGACGCTTAAAAAATCTAAGGTAGATTGAAATTAATCAATCTATTTTTTACAAAAAAATTGAAACACTTTTTAATATTATCACAAAAACTGGTTTTCTGGTAAAAAATCAATTTTGCAAATTTTAAGAACCAGTCCATGCAAAATATTTAGAGCATTTTTAGACACTATTTTCTGCAAATATAATATATTTCTTAACCAAAAAAGCAGTGATATATTTTGGGACATTATTTGATTATTTTAATAAATTACTAAACTAAAAAATGAGATTTTGATTTTTCGCTCAAAAAATACAAATGGCGGGAAGCCAAACTTTTTACCAAAAAATAGATATTATCACTAGAAGCATTACAAAAATATTTCCAAAAAAATCGGTTGTTTAGTTTTTTGTAAAAAAGGTTTTCGGATTTTTTTTGCCTACAAAACTGGGTCTGGAAGGCACATTTATTATCCTATCAAAATATTTCTGGCAGTTTTGAATATACACATTTTTTCTGCGAATTTTAAGCTGTCGTACATTAAAATCGGCCAAATAATTTTCGAAATATTAATTTTTTTGTAAAATATGCAAATTTTTGTTGAACAACTAAACAGTAATTTTGAACCTTCGCGCACATTGTTTGCCATAACTTTAAAACGAACAGTGATATAAAAATGATCCTTTTTGAATCTTAAAGCTGATAAAACAGGGTTTAACATGAGCTAAGCTCCCCTAAAATCGTACAATATTAAACGGGATAAATAAATTACCAAACTTTACACAATTTTTTTAAACTTTGATTTTTATTTTTTTTTCCTAAAAAAATTAAATAGGTTCAAGATATATTTTTTACCAAAAGTATATACAGTCACTAGAAGTACCTTTTTGGTAGTTTTTATGTACAAAACCGGGCCTGAAGGACGTATATTTAAATCCTAACAGATTTTTTTGACAGTTTTGAATAAACACATGTTTTATGCGAATTTTGAGCAGGGGCGATTCCAGCCAACTGTCTTAGGGGGCGTAATTTAAAAAAAAAATAATGAAATATTGGTAATTTTTAAGAATAAAAATAAATAACCGAACAAGAAATTCTTAGGGGGGGGTAATTACTCAATTGCCCCCCCCCGCCCCCCCCTTGAAACCGCCACTGATTTTAAGCTATCGGCCAAATAATTTTCGAAATATTATTTTTTTGAAAAATGTGCAGTACAAATCCGGGCATAATTCCAACAAAATACCTTTGGCATTTTTGAAAAGACATTTTTTATTCAGATTTTAAGCTATCATAAATTAAAATCGGCCAAATCATTTTCAAAGTGTCAATTTTGGTTTGTAGTTTCAAAAACTTTGGGGGCGTATTTTTAATTTTTAATCCGAGACGATTTTCTTTCTGTAGGCAAAAATATTGAAAAATTCATGAGTATGCAAACGAAGAATGTTGTAAGTGAAAATTGATTTTGGACCTAGATTTTTTTATAATTTCTCGCACACTTTTGGTCACAACTCCAAAACGAAAAACGATTTATTTTTTGAAAATTAAAGACGACAAGAGAGATTTTACAGTAAACTAGAAACAAATGAATTTCAGTAAAAGGTGCAAAAGAAATAAAAATTACTGTATGCAAGCAGGTATACATTAATTTGTTACGAAAGCTGCAAACGTAGTTTTTATAAAATTTGAAATGTTTTGGAATTTTTTTCTTATAGTAGAGGCGATACTAGGTCTAGTGTGATAAAACTTTTCAAGGTCGTACATGTAATTCGTTACGTCATTGAGGGGAACACAAAATGGCACTGCTGCCACGTGTACACCGAACGCCATTAAAAAAATTTTCATAATTTTTATTTTTTTTAATATACAGGGTGTCCCATTGGACTGTATGGGTATCTTTGTTATTAAAGGAGATACAAAGTCGGTTAAATTGACAAAGTAATAGAGATTTTTTCGAATATTAATAATTCATTTACAAAAAAATTGAATATCGCACCGTTTCAACGCTATCTTGAAAAAACAAGAAAATGCGATTTTTAAAATATGGCTATAACTTCATTGACTTAATACAGACAACATTTGTATACAATGCAGTAAAACAAATGAATATTTTTTTCGCCAACGGATTGACCGGAAATGAACCAAACTTATTTTTTTCTTATGGCACCCATATTGGATTTACACATATTCGGAATTAGTGTATTTTTCTGAGTAATTTGATATATCATATGTAATATTTTAAGAAAAATTGAATCAATTTTATTTTACTAACAAAAAATGACCTTGAATAGATGTAAACTGTCAATACATATGTGTTAAGATTTATTTTACCTTTAATATTTTAAATAGTTACGTTTATGTTATTGACAATTTACATCTTTTAAAGTCCAATGTTAGTTTGTAAAATCAAATAATTTTTTTTTTTTTTTAAATATGCCATATGGTATACCAAATTACTCAGAAAAAAATACTGATTCCGTATATGTGTAAATCCAATATGGCTGCCATAAGAAAAAAATAAGTTTGGTTCATTTCCGGTCAATCCGTTCGCGAAAAAAAATATTCATTTGTTTTACTGCATTGTACACAAAAAATTGTCTGTATTATGTCAAAAAACTTTTTTGGTACCACAGAAAATAAAGAAGTTATAGCCATATTTTAAAAATCGCATTTTTTTGTTTTTTTAAGATAGCGTTGGAACGATGCGATATTCAAATTTTTTGTAAATGAATTATTAATATTCGAAAAAATCTCTACCACTTTGTCAATTTAACCGACTTTCTATCTCCAATAATAACAAAGATACCCATACAGTCCAACGTCAAATGGGACACCCACGTCGTTTTACGCCAATGGGACACCCTGTATATTAAAAAAAAATTTATAGTGGTGTTCGGTCTGAATTTCTTCAAAACTTCAGGATTTTTTTATAAAGAATCTACGAACCCAATTTTTTTTCTCAAAAATCAAGATATTGGTAACTATTGTATTTTAAACCAAATTATTGGTAAATTTAGGGAAAAAAAAATAAAACTACAAGATGTACATTTCTTTCAACATTCATATTCATTTTTTCTACACGATAATTCACTGTACAATAATAAATTGATTCAAACTTCAACAAATAATACAATTGGAATTTAAACGACAAACGTGCGCTCTCAATAAAATGGAATGGACACCTATTATTAAATAAAACGACCGACACCTGAAAAGCGGCAGCATTTCAATATTAACACTAATTATTACTTTTATTAAGTTTTTTTGTAGTACATTTATCTGAATTTAAATACGATAATTCTTATGTAATTCAGGTCTGATATCGTAGACAAGTGCAAGAACCTCGTGCATTACCTGAAAAATAAACGAAAGTCAACCACTTCGTATCAAGTAATACGAGAAGTACTTACAGCAGATTTTTGAGAAACTACTGCACGATTCATGTCCTCGATACGATTTTTAGTATCGATTTCAATTTTAGCAGCAACGTCCTCGCGGGATCCCATGTGTTTAGCCTCAAACTCACGGAATTGACGCTCACGTTCATGACGATACTTCTCAATCTCATCTTGAGCCTCTTCTTTCGCTTGCTTCAACCGCCTTGCTTTACCTATATTAAAAAAAATAGTAAAACACACCCAAATACATTATTTTATTCAAAATAAAAAATCAATAATTTTTACGCCCTATTGAAGTAAAATGAAGTAGTTAATGATCAAAAAAAGGATTTACATCACGAAATCTCGTGACCAAGGTACTTAGGCCAAGTTACACGCCTTTTAATGATTTTTCTTTGTATTCAAATAATTTACCGAAATTACTTACGTTTACGTGCCTCCGATACTTTTTCAGCTGCACGTTTTTCAGCAGCTAACAATTGTTGGATACCTTGCGTTTGGCTGGCCATTTTAAACTAAAATACTCGAAATAATAGCAGTAAACAGATGACCTACACCCTACACAAGCCAGTCATATGATCGAGCAATCATGTGTCAAATTCTGTCGCAATGAAAACTACTGCAGCGCCATCTAGTGTTACCGTTGGAAATCTATAGAATGTACTATTTTGTACTAACAAAGCGCCATCTATCGCATATATCTGAAATCAATTATATGGTAAACTAGTTGCATCTTTAGCTCATTTTCTTTGCTTACGAATAACAAATATAAGGCATCAGAAGCATTGTAGGGTATAATTATAGTCATTAATTAATGCTCACGTGCTGAACTTACGAATCTTGCGCTTACGGACTCGGTAAATGTAAATCACTTCCACCGGCCAAAGCGAATAAATTGTGAGCGCCATCTATCGCTCAATCGTAATAACATTGGTTGTATTCTTTTTACCAACCTTACTCGAGGTAATCAAATTCGCTTATTTTCTCCAATGGAAATAAAATGAGAAAAAAATGATTTGTTCAAGTCAATTTTTGGATAAAAAGCACACAAAATACTCTCAAAAGTCAATGTGTGAGTATGCAAAGTTGCATAATATTAGAAAAAATATGAGAAATGTACCAAATTACTCATAATAAAAAAAATGTGCTAGAATAAGTGAATTTTAAGAAATTATGTACTAGAATATACTAGATTTAGTATATTTGAAAACGGTAACCCTGGCGCCATCTATTATACAGTAGCCGATATTAAAACTACAGAAAAATAAAAACCATAGAATTACGTGTAAGAAATGACGGGTAAACAATAGGTTATAAATTCATATTTTAACTTTTAATCCTCATTGTAAATTAAACCATTTCCTTGTGAATTAGCATGTGATATAACCATAAAATTCAGTGCAATCTGATTTTAGTACAAAAATTACAATGAATGATCCTAAGGGTTATTCGGAAGAAAGGAAGTATTTCCTTCAAGTCCTACAAACTTTCCATAGTTACAGGTAAATTAAACGTAAATTTCAATTAATTTAATTTAATGAACATAATTAAAGGGAGCAATCAATGCTTCGGATTGAGCACCGTGAAGAATGTCTCTCAACTCTACCAACACGACATAAAAAATGGTTGGAAAAGTACAAAACGGATTTAGATAATTTTAAAAAAGCGATTGAAGTGAACGCATCGTTTGTTCCAATTGTTGTAAAAAATGCTGTTAATATTTTTGAAAACGTTTATAGTAATGATGGGACTAGTCATTCCGAAATGGAAGTGGGGACATTATCCGAGGGTATGGATAAAGTACAATCGGTTTTTAAGCATTTAATGCGAGATTGGAGCTCCCTCGGTGCCGAAGAACGCAAGCAATGTTATGACCCGATTTTAAAGGAGCTGGAAGAGCAATTTCCGCTCGATAAATTTCCAAGATCTGATGTAAACGTACTTGTACCTGGTGCAGGTTTAGGAAGATTAGCGTTTGAAATAGCCTCTCGTGATTTTACATGCCAAGGAAACGAATTTAATCTTTTTATGTTAATCGTTTCGTTTTATGTTTTAAATAACTGTAAGAAAGTCGAGGAATTCGAGATTTATCCTTGGATTCATCAATATTGCAATAATTTATCTGCTGAAAATCAAACTATTAGCGTACGGTAAATTTTTTAAATTTCTATTTTGCAATTACTTCAGGGGATTGTCCTATTTACGGTTTTGATCATAACTTTTTTTCCAGTGGAGCTTTTTTAAAATTTATTTTTTTGGTACAAAGAAGACTCTAGTGGCTACGAATTTCTTCTTTGGTTTTTGTACTTCACACTAAATACAGCAGGACTAAACCACAATTCTGAATGTTTTTTGTAAAAAACCTGTTTTACTGCTGCTGTATGCTTATTTGGTTTGAATTATAAAAACAAAAAATGAAGAAATGGGTAGCCACAAGATTCTTCTATGTACCAAAAAAAGAAATTTCAAAAAAGCTCTACTGGAAAAAAAATTATAATCAAAACTGCAACTTTCAAAATTTTCCGGCTATGCTTTGAGGTTTACAGTATTAATTTTTTTATTAGTTTTCCAGATGTTTTACCCAAATTAGGACCGGAAAATAAATTCTCGATGATCGCCGGGGATTTTCTTGAAGTTTACACAACGTACGATGAATGGGATTGCGTTGTGACATGTTTTTTCATAGATTGTGCTGCTAACGTTGTTCAATTCATCGAGGCGATCTACCACATACTTAAACCAGGCGGGGTTTGGATTAATTTAGGCCCTTTATTGTATCATTATTCGGATATGAAAAATGAACAAAGTATCGAGCCTAGTTTTGAAATTTTATGTGGTGTTATTAAAAATATTGGTTTTATCATGGAAAAACAAGAGACTGGGTTGAAGACATGTTATTGTCAAAACCCTAAAGCCATGCTTCATTACGAATACGAGAGCGTCTACTTTGTTTGTAGAAAACCTGAGAAGTTCGAGAAAATCGAGCTTGTTAAACCTGATGACGAAAGCAATGACTGTTAAATTTAAGTGTTTTGGAATTTTGTATTTTAATGCAATTAAAATATTTTTTAAAAAACCTTGTTTTATATAAAAAAATATATTCAAAAAAATTGGTACAACAAATTAGAACACTTCGGGTTTATTTTTAATTTCTAAAAATAATTGACGCTCAATTAAAGGTAACACTAATTTATCTACGTTAACATTTAAACTAAAATATACAGGTTTTTTCAATTTTTTCACTAATCGTTTTGCGATATCTTTTGATGCGTCATCCAGGAGATCCCCCATAATTTTGGTTGAAATCGGGGAACTTTCAAAACGACTTTCCATGGCCACTGATAAATCATTAAAGCAACTATTGCCTTTTATTGTCACTACAATGAAAAGAGTGTCTTTTAAAGTAAGCACTTCGTATAGGTACCTAATTTCACCGATTTCACTTGAAAAACAGTGCAATTTAAAACCTGAGTTATTATCCATTATTTATAATATTATACTATTATAGCTGTATTCAGAGTACTCAAATTCTTGATTTTGATGTTTGTTTGCGATTACCGGGCACTATTTTTTTGAGGTTATAACATTTTAGACGCGCATGCGCGCTAAAAAAATGATGGCGCAAAAAACCGTTTAGAAATTTTAATTTATTTAAAGCTTTTTATAAAATATAATAATTATAATTAATAGCATTATTTTATAAATAAATGTTTACATAAAAATATATTTTAAAAGTTAGGCAACCATATTTTCATAAATTTTTTGAGTAAACTACCTCCATTTTATACCAAATTTTAATTTTCTCAGCTTGATCATGGTACCAAAAATTCTATCCCAACCGGTACTACTAATACCATACCCTAAAAAATATGTCACGCTTTATAATTGTAAAAATAAACAAAATTTTGAACCTGAATCGTGTTGAGAGAAGTGGTGGTGGTTGTGGTACCTCTTCATATGGTACCAGTAAGAACCTTCCTTTGGTGCTCCAGAATGTAGGTAATAATGTGTCATATCGTAACTAAGATAGCCTAAATATTACTTAATTATTTTTGGTGCATCATAAGAGGTACCTTAAAATATACGTACCCAAAATTATTCCTGCAGCAACTAGGTGAAAATTGTGTTTGGGGAAAATCGTACCAAATAAATAATAAAGGAAATATTTTATGATGATGGCCGGAAAAGGAGGAAAAACCAACCTTTTAGTGTCAAATGGTACCTGAAAAATAAAAATTTTGTATACAAGGTGTTCCGTTCATATGGTTCACAAAATTTAATCGAGTTAAAACAAAAAAGGGATCTATCTTGTTTAGTTCATCCTCTTTCAATTGGTAGAAACAGTAACACAAGAATATTTGTTAAAATGTCACAAAATCACAAAGAAAAAAGTTATATATTTTTTAAAATTTTTGAAAAATTTAGATTGCTTCAAAATTTTCACTGATTTTTGTAAATATGAAGAACTTTAAGAGAACTTAAAAAAAAACACAAAACCTTTAATGGGTCTTATCTTGGAAAAAATTGTCAAAAACTGAAAGAAGATATTTTTTTTAATTTTTTTTCGCGATTTTTTATTCAATATTTCTGTATTACTGATGTTACTAATTGAAAGAGGAAGGTTTCACCTTTCTAGTGATACATATTTTTTTAATTCTATGTACATTGGTTAAAAAACAATTAGCGATTTTGTGATTTTTTTACAAAAATTGGACACCATAAATTCAAAACGCTGTAGCTCCATAACTAAACAAGATAAAAGTTAATCCTGATTTTTTGATGAGTTGTTTATGATGTTGGTTCAATGAATTATTGACCTCGAGCACCGAACGCAACAAAAATTTAAAAAAACACGGAACTTTCGACCGTTCTTCAGTTTTTGCTGATTTTAACCCAGTTTTTCGATAACTGTTTTATACGTTCTCAAAGTAGACTAAGTTTTCTTAAATTTGAGATTATAACCATCTTTTTGGACCCAATTATTATCGAATACAGCTTATCAAAGTTTATCGATGTTTTCGAACTCGATAATTTTTAGCAATATTTTGTGGTTCCATGGAAATTCCGACCATGTGGGTCAATTTTTTTCAGCAAATGCCCTTCTCTCATATTCCAGCACCCATCACCACTTTCCACAACGGACTTCATTATGTCCATTACCAGTGGACCGGTTTTGGAGAAGCTTCTCCGAGAAGGTACAGTCACATAGTCCAACAGATTGGAAGGAAGTCGATGCTAACAGCAACAATGTCCATTTCTTCAGCTGTTGCTATTTCATCAGGTGTAGAGGTGGTGCCAAAAAAAATGGAAGCTTCCTTTTCGAGGTCCGTTTTTTTTTGGATTATGGACACATTTTCATATTCCATTGGTCCCTCAGGATGTGGAGTCTCGCGCACTGAAGGCATGGATGAAAAGGAAAAGGTCTGGTTTTAATTTGTACATTGAGGAGGTGATGCTGGCATAGATCAAATCTGTAGCTTTACTTCTTCCACATTTTTTGAAAAAACCTCACTTAGGTGTGAGATCGCAGTGAGGATTATCAACTATATTTCGATGTCCTTGCCAGCGATTAATACTATGATGGTATGATGATGAGCCTCTGTCAATATCTTCTTCTCTCCATGGAGTACTCAAATGTTATGGTTTTCCTTTTTTGTTCTCAGCAGGTCGATTAAACGATTTTTTGGCGTTTGACAAGAAGTTCTCTTAAGAAACCTGAGCCATGGTTATTTTATTAAAGATTATTTCAGAAGATGAGTGTGACTTGGGTCTGCTCAGAACTCTTCGTGTCTTTTTGTGCAGTATACTGGATATAACTGTCAGCTACTGAAACAAACGATGAGCTTCAATGTCACACACTTTGTGAAGTAGATGACCTCCATCGCTGTTCCTTGCTTCTCATCTAAGTTTATACGTTATTCGTTGGAATACTGAATATTAAGAGGATTTCCTGCCTTTTCTCTTTCCATCTTCAGTAAATAGTGACATTGTGATTAAAGACAGCTCTCGTATGTGAAGAAATCTTGCAATTCTTCATCCAACTGTTTTAGGACACATAACATATGAAACATTGTTAGAGGATCGATAGCGACTTTCCTATCACCGACAGAAATAGTTCGTACATCTCATCAGATATCTCCAAAGGAACACAAAATTGTTTTTCCTGCTATTAGCATCGACTCCCTGCCAATCTGTAGGGGCTATATGCAGTTTTCCAACCTGTCCACTGCTGATGGACCTAATGAAATCCATTGAGGGACATCATTGATGTTGGAATATGGAAGAAGAGCATTTGCCGAAGAAAATGGTCCTACAGGGTTGATATTTCCACAGAACAATAAAATATTATTAAAAATTTGAGATTTCAAAACAAAAATGATAAACTTTGAAAAACTGTATTTCGGATCCATTGGGTCTATCGGTTCTGAGATGGAAGTTTGTAACTCTAACGAGTTGATCTCAGTTCACTCGATATTTTATGTCTCTCTGTTACGCAAAAAAACGTTCATAATGCGGAAACGAGACTGAAAATCCACCGTTCTCGTTACGCTAGAAGTTATAAACTTCCACCTCGGGTCTCAAAATATAGCTAATTTACTCTATATTTTGAAACCGTACTAAACTAAGTAGTTGTTATCAAAAAACGAATCCTTCAGGGTCGAAAATTTCTTGGATTTTTGGATATTTGACAAGGTTCCGTTTGGGCCAAAATCATAAATAATTAAAAAATCAGAACTACCGGATCTGACGCAAGATTCTATGTATACAGGGTGTTTCTGAACAAGTGTCAGATAATCTAGGAATGGATTTTTGGACAAATTTTAAGAAGAAAATCTTCACTGTAACTTTTTTTTTGAAAATTTCCGAATTCATCTCAAGGCGGCTGCCAAAACCAAGGTATGCAAATTTTGAGACAGTTATCATTAAGAATGTAGATTTTTTGTTAAAAAATTTAAAAAAAATGAGTAAACTTCAATGCCCTGCATTTCCGAAATAGGGCGTTTTACGGGAAAAAAATATTCTTACTTTTTGTCTTAAAATTGCTCCAAAAATCTGACACTTGTTTAGAAACACCCTGTATATGGATACTCCACACTTTATCTAATGATCCACAGGACGCTGATTTCTAATATCTCACACAGTGAATGTTAATCTCACCTTTATCGAGCGCATGCGCAAAATCTCACCCGTGAATCTTGATTGGCCCATTTCAGACCAAGTGAATTTGGATTCCGGTCGAGAAAAATCGTAACTCCACCGGGTTCGGAATCGAATCGACCAAATCGGGCCCCCTTTTTTCCCACATCCTCATTTACTATATCCAAAATTTCCGACCCTCCTATGTTAATCCTGTGGCGAGGGCGAATTTTTCTTTGAAAACGTCAAAATGTCACGTTTTTTAGCGAAAAAAACAAAAATTATATATTGCTTAGCTATTGACCGTAGCCGGGGGGAAAAAGTCGCGAATGGCATTTTCGTAAAGAGGAAACAGACTTACGTACCCACTTTTTCGAAATTTTTGTTTGTATCTCATATTCTGACGTTTGAAAATCGAGGTACAATTTTCGACATTTTTTAACGAAATTTAAAAAATCGTACCTACCAAACGACTGGACCGATTTTAACGAAAAGCGGCTTTTGTTATGGATAAAAGTACCGTTAATACCCAGAAAAATAATCGGTTTTATCCGGCGCGTCCAGCGTCGTCGGGATTTTTTTTTCCAAATGCGTAGAAAAATATCGATACAAAATGGCGCGTAGCGAAAATTGGTAGAGGAAATGGGGCCAAAACGGGACAAAAAATGAAAAATCGCTACACGTGACCTGCAAGAGGATTGATCGAACGAGGTCGGTTTGAAGTTTTGAAATCTCTATCTTTTCATTTCACCTTACACCGACCTATTAAAATCAAAATTGTGTTTTTTCAACCCCCAGCGACCAAAATAATCGCTGTAAGATAATGACACATCCTATCGTCTAACTAAAATATGCGTTGGAATGAGATTTTCAAGTACTACTACGCGACGCGTTGACTTTTTTCAATTTCGAAAAAAAACTCAAAATTTTAATCGCGCAAAACTTTGTAAAAAAATACAATTTTGACAATTTTTTTATCCCCCTGCCCATTCATCGAATTTAACGAATTATGGCTTATCTTAAAGGTTCTTGCGTAGGCTTTCACACAAAAAAAGATTCGTTTTGATATCTTTATTCATTTAGAAGTTATCACCGAATAACCGTTGAAAATTTGAAAATTTCACTTTTGGACGATGAAATTGCTATGAAATTTTTGATTAATCGGAAATTAATTAATTTTGACCGAATCAGTTGGCCGATTAGAACGATTTATGGCTTACATTGACCGATAGAAAAATATTTTTACTTGTATTACAGCTTCAGTGATTTGTATACGTGGCGTACTTATGCATATTATGAAGATTTTTCAACTTTTATAATCGTTATATCTCAGAAACGGTGGCTCTTAGGAGAAAAAGTATTAAGTCAATTTTTATAGATAATTATATGATCTACAATTTTTGTCTGACCTAATTTTATGATAAAACTTACCGTTTTGCTGAAAAACGCGAAAAACCCATTTTTAAGACCTTTGACTTTAAATAATTTTTTTTCCAGGTACGGGATCGATGGGGATTTTTCAGAATTCATTTATAGTGATGTTCCTAACATTCATTCCAAGTTTTAGCTCTACGCTAATTTTTGAACCTTTACTACTATTTTTAGGGCTAAACTGATCGAATTATTTGGAAAATTTATATTTTTTCGAATTTCATCAAACTAATAGGGTACATTTTGATCTGTTAATTACGGAAAAAATGCGACCAATAGTTTTGAAATTACAGCCATTTTTATAAGCGTCGTTTCAAAATCGAAAAATTAAAAAAATTTCTTTGCTTCAATTTAATTAAAAACAATTTAATTAACTTAAATAAAATTATAAGTTTTAATTTTCTAAGTGCATTTCTTTTATTGATCAATATCTTATAAATAAATAATAAAGTGCAATCTAATTATTATAATTAAGTAATTTATTTTTATTTTATTTATTCGGACACGAGTTTCTAAACAAAGCATACAAAATATATATTTTCCTATTAAATTTGCTCGATGGAAATAATGTACTATTATTTTGATAAGTATCAATTAGAAATTATAATAATTTCATTAATTATTTTTGATAATTTAACAACGACTTGTTGTTTATTTTACTCATTTTGTTTTATTGAATAATTAATATAAAAATTCGATTATTTTTTATGACCAAAATTTAAAATATAAAAGATTTGTATTAACAAAGAGACTTACTTTATGATGAAGTCCATGAATAGTAAAATGAAGTATAATCAAAATTTTTGAAGTTCCTGAAGGTGTCATATGAAATACCCAACGATGAAGTGAGTATTCCAATAAAGTCCATATTATTATTCCAAGAAATATATAAAAAACTATTATCAATGAAAACGAATCTACAAAAATCATATTTTTATTGGTGCTAATTTTATATAATTCTTACTTTGTGTGTATTTTGTGTATTGGCAGTAACCATCATGGAGGTAGTAGATCATAATTGGTACCCAAACTATGGGTACCACATACCACGGTGTGATCGTAAGATATTCCAGGATTGGATTTGCGAAAAGTTGTAGTTCTCTATCCACTGGTAAAACCACCCATTCCTTATATTTCGCCCCCAAATTTCCAACTTGACCCAACAATGGTTTCCCCCAATCAATCAAATTCTTCAAAAAAATAAAACATAACTACAACAAAATTTGGAAGGAATTGGAGAAGTAAATAATTAATAAACACAAAAACTAACAATGCTAGGTATCGATTTGAAAATAGCGTTTTGCGGTTTATTTGTTTCATTGAGTCACGAAAGAGAAATTATTAATAAATGAAGAATTGTAAAAATTTTACCTCTAAATCTTCTTTATTGGCATCAAGAATTTTATAGTCGTTTAAAAGATATAACGCTGAACTTGAATGTGGTACCTCATCAAAACGTTTAGTAACATCCTTATTTTGGTAATTTTTAACGAAATTAATTCCTCCAGGGTGGTTTTTCAAAAATTTTTCTAAATTATACGTGTCTCCACGATACTCCACTAGAAAATCCTCCATAATTTGATATCTTCATCAAAACATTATTTAAAACTAAAAAATGATTTATCAAACATATAATGGTTAAATTTATTGGTAAAAGAGAATTTTTAATGATTTCATTTATTCATTGAGTTTTCATGATATTTGTGATGAGTTGCATAAATCGCATGAAAAATTCACTTTTCCCTTTGAACCACCGCTTATTTTTTATTCATGGCAAAAATGATTGACATGTCAAAAACTGTTATAAGTAACTCGACCGCAAATAGCAAATACGAGGAAATCAATTCGCGTTGTGAATATACAGACGTTTTCAGGAAGAATTACAAATTAATATCGATTAGAAATTTTTAATTATTTAAATAATTACATGGTAAAAACTTTTGCAATGCTACCATTATTGATATCTCAAGGTTATTAAAATTAATAAAAGTTGGGAAATGAACAAAGGATTCATTCGATATTATTAATATTTTAGTGGATTGTCCTGAAGTTTTCAAAAAAACTCTATATATTAGTAAAAACTTTTAGGTATTATATAAATTTACCTTAAATTTTTAGGAAGAAAATTTTAAATAAACAATCGCTTTTTTGTGTTTTTTTTTACACTTTGGTGGTGTAATTTTGTTGGTTTTTCACTCAGTTTTGTTTAACTTGTGGGGTTTTCGCGTGGGAAAAGCGTTTTTGACGAGTGTTGTCCTTTAAAGCGCGCAGGACGACTGTCATTTAATGCAGCAGGACGCGCACCTTTTGGCTTTTACTCTGGACTAGTCTCTAGTCTTCTTCAGCGTTAACAGATGAAGTGATAACCCAGTTTTTGGGTAATATTTGATAAAGCACGCAAGGAATAACTTTAATTAAAGGTGCAGCACTGCACGTGGCTAAAAAGGGTTCACTGTAAACGATTTTCAATTTTGTTGTATAATGCAATTGAAACCGATAAAAAATTATAGACACGCAAAGGTTTAGGTTTAGAGCTTTGTAATAAATAATTGCAATACATAAAGTTGATTGCTTTTGAAATTATTCATTTAACTTACTTAAAAAAGCACCTTGCATTTTTGACGATTTTTTTTAGAGTTTTACAGGGATTTATACACCGACTAATAATAGGGCTGCACCTCTTTTGCCCACCCCCCCCAAATAGCTAAATTAATTTTTTTATAGTTTATTTTATTTTTCATTTTTTACGATTTTTTTTCTCATATTTTTACTGCATTTTTAAGAATATTTAAGTTTGAAGCGTTGTAACGGCCAAATAAAAAATTCCAAAAATATATTTCTTCGTTCGTTTTGTGTATTGTTTATAATTGAAAGGATTTTATATAAAAAATGAAGTGTGTATTTTTTTTCGATTTTTTATGATTTTTTTCTCATCTTTTTCCTGGTTGTTCAAGCATTTTTAAGTTTGAAGCGTTGTAACGGCCAAATAAAAAATTCCAAAAATATATTTTTTCGTTCATTTTGGTTATTGGTTATAATTAAACGGATTTCATATATAAAAATGAAGTATGTATTTTTTTTCGGTTTTTTATGATTTTTTTCTCATATTTTCCTGGATTTTCAAGCATTTTTAAGTTTAAAAAATTCCAAAACTATATTTCTTCGTTCATTTTGTTTATTGGTTATAATTGAAAGGATTTTATATAAAAAAAATGAAGTATGTATTTTTTTTCGGTTTTCTATGATTTTTGTTAAATATTTTTCCTGGATTTTCAAGCATTTTTAAGTTTAAAGCGTTGTAACGCCCAAATAAAAAATTCCAAAAATATATTTCTTCGTTCATTTTGTTTATTGGTTATAATTGAAAGGATTTTATATAAAAAAATGAAGTATGTATTTTTTTCGGTTTTTTATGATTTTTTTCTCATCTTTTCCTGGATTTTCAAGCATTTTTAAGTTTGAAGCGTTGTAACGCCCAAATAAAAAATTCCAAAACTATATTTCTTCGTTCATTTTGTTTAATGGTTATAATTGAAAGGATTTTATATAAAAAAAATAAAGTATGTATTTTTTTTTCGGTTTTTTATGATTTTTTTTTTCATCCTTTTCCTGGATTTTCAAGCATTTTTAAGTTTGATGCGTTGTAACGCCCAAATAAAAAATTTCAAAACTATATTTCTTTGTTCATTTTGATTATTGGTTATAATTGAAAGGATTTTATATAAAATAAATGAAGTATGTATTTTTTTTCGGTTTTCTATGATTTTTTTTAAATATTTTCCTGGATTTTCAAGCATTCTTAAGTTTAAAGCGTTGTAACGCCCAAATAAAAAATTCCAAAAATATATTTCTTCGTTCATTTTGTTTAATGGTTATAATTGAAAGGATTTTATATAAAAAAAATAAAGTATGTATTTTTTTTTCGGTTTTTTATGATTTTTTTTTTCATCCTTTTCCTGGATTTTCAAGCATTTTTAAGTTTGATGCGTTGTAACGCCCAAATAAAAAATTCCAAAATTATATTTCTACGTTCATTTTGTTTATTGGTTATAATTGAAAGGATTTTATATAAAAAAAATAAAGTATGTATTTTTTTTTCGGTTTTTTATGATTTTTTTTTTCATCCTTTTCCTGGATTTTCAAGCATTTTTAAGTTTGATGCGTTGTAACGCCCAAATAAAAAATTCCAAAATTATATTTCTACGTTCATTTTGTTTATTGGTTATAATTGAAAGGATTTTATATAAAAAAAATAAAGTATGTATTTTTTTTCGGTTTTTTATGATTTTTTTCTCATCCTTTTCCTGGATTTTCAAGCATTTTTAAGTTTGAAGCGTTGTAACGCCCAAATAAAAAATTTCAAAACTATATTTCTTTGTTCATTTTGATTATTGGTTATAATTGAAAGGATTTTATATAAAATAAATGAAGTATGTATTTTTTTTCGGTTTTCTATGATTTTTTTTAAATATTTTCCTGGATTTTCAAGCATTCTTAAGTTTAAAGCGTTGTAACGGCCAAATAAAAAATTTCAAAAATATATTTCTTCGTTCATTTTGTTTAATGGTTATAATTGAAAGGATTTTATATAAAAAAAATAAAGCATATATTTTTTTTCGGTTTTTTATGATTTTTTTCTCATCTTTTAGCTGCATTTTCAAGAATTTTTAGGTTTGAAGCGATGTAACGTCCAAACAACAAATATCAAAAAATATATTTCTTTGCTCATTTTGTTTCTTAGTTAAAATTGTGAGGATTTTATATAAGAAAGGTTAGGTTAGGTGAAGTTAAATAAAAATCATTGGCCGATCTAATTATTGACTTTATTTTGAATTATTAAAATACACTTTTAATCACAAAATACAATTGAGAAATAAAAATATAATTACATTACGTGAATAATACTAATAAATAAAAAATAAATAAATTCAATTTAACATTAATAAATAGTATTGTCAAGTTGCGTTTCCAACAAATGGTTCCTTATCGTAAATTGGCCTATGATTCTCACGTAAAGTTATTAACAATAACAACGTCTAAGTTTTTTTTACGATTCGTATGTCGAATATTCATATTCATTTTTTTGCTTTGCTTTAAATCTAAATTAATTCGCTAAGTCCGAGAAAAGCCATTTTTGTTTCGTTTTTTGGTTTACAATGACAAAATAAATTACCAACAGAACTACAATTAACATCAATAAAAAAATACATCAAGATTTTAATTACGTATGTTTTATGATAAATGTGCAATTAAATAAAAAAAATAGTCAACAAAAAATTTTTAGTAAAATTCGTGTAGTTCTGCTGATAATTCATCCTAGTTCCTTTGGTTTTATTTTTGTTCTGATTTTAATTTTTGACTAAAAACTACAAAATGCCGCAGCAAACACGTTTATCATACAAATTAAATAAATCACTAACTAAAGCTTCCAACTATAATCTAAATGTTTTATAAGTACTTCATATGTACACTATTTACAATAATTACATCCAATTGTTTACAACAACTATATAAGGTATAATAACAATAAGATTCATTTATTTTGTTTTATTTGTTTAGTCTTAAAGAGATGTCTAAAAAAATTAACTTTATATTAGAGAGCTCTGCACATTTTTTCTCACACTCATATATTTTTTAAAAATATATCATTATTCGAAATTTTTTAGAGCTCTTTTTAATAAATATTTATAAATATCACGGCTAAATTTTTGTAGAACCCTGTTTTTATAAAAAATGCAAACTTAAATTCTACCACAGAACATTCACATGCTTAAAAAATAAATAATTATTCGGCCATTGCGATTTTTATGACGTCACAATTAGTGAAACAACTATTTTTTAATCTAAAGGTGCTTGGATCAAACCCCAACCGGGATGACTTTTTGTAACGGTTTTTTAATTTTTAAAACTTATTTTTTAAATAAATCAAGTAGAAAGTCGCAATTTTTAGTTATTTTGAGAGGAAGTCATTTTTGTAATCGTTAAGGTTAGTTTTTTTAGAAAAAATCGTATTGGCCGCATAAAATAACATAAAACGCGCACCATTTATATTAAAATCGATTTTTTTAATGGGTTACAAATTTATTTAGGTACAACAACTGCATTAAGGTTACAACACGATACAAATAATTTCATAACAGGAAATTTTATCACATGCGTTATTAAAATATATTATATTATTTAATAATAATAATACAAAAAAATAGAGCTGCCCACGTTTTTGGGGATTTTCAAATCCATTCCCAAAATTTGAGTAAAATCAGTAAAAAACTTAAATAGAAAAAACACGAATACATTTTCTAATTGAGTCATTTTAATATTTTTTTTTCATTTCGTGTTGGAAAAATTTAATTAGCTATCAAACACAAATCAGTGATTTTTTTTAACATTTAAAGATGACTCGTTAAAGAGATTAAATTTGTAAAGTACATTTGAGTCACCAAAATTTTTAAGGTGATTCGAGTGTAGTTATTTATGCAACAAGTGTAAAAAGTGGATAATACTTTTTGCTCGAGTTGCATACACTATTTTTTCCACGATCGAATTCGATCATTAAAAGTACTAAAATTATTTAAAAACATGAAATTAATGATAGATATTGACATTTCTAATTTTTTCAATTAATGATAGATGACAGGTTTTTCTTGCACTAGTGCAAAAAGCATTACTTAAGTCATGCATTGTTGCACTAGTAGAATTTTTTTTAAACTTAATGATGATGTGGTCAGCTCTATAATAAAACCTATCTTAAAAAATAAATAATAGTAGCGAAAATGAGAGACATCTCTTCAAAAGTCATCCATGACTTCCATGCGGAAAGGTTTGTTGATTCGATTCATATTGACGCGATGACCGTCATCATCATCGTCGCTATCATCGTGGTACCGAGGAAGACGGTCGTCGGAGTCATCTGAATCATCCAACTAAGAAAATATACAATTAAAACCATCATCATCAACCACAACACAAGTATCAAGCAATACATCACAAAAATACCATATTTTTAAGAAACGCATAGTTCTAACAATCAATTTTTTTTGGATGAACCAGGTTGCAAATTTTTTTGGAAGTTCATGCTTATTGGTCTTCTCGAAACTAAATACTTTTATAAAAGAAACCCTATAATAGTTGAATCAAAATTGGTAAGAAAATCAATTGAATTACTTGCAACATGCCCAAAATTGCCCAAAATTTCATGCACAATCGTATTATTTTTGACTATAAAACCATAAAAATCTAATTTTGTAGTTTTGAAAAACTACCTAAAAATAAATTTTAGAAATGAAAAAATTCTAGTAGTGGCCAAAACGTGCAATATATTCCTTCTGACTGCTTTTGATTTGATACCAAAACTAAGAAAACCTTAAACGTGCCAATTGGAAATAAAAATATCGCAATTCGTTTTGTAGCTTCTTGCTTAGTTCTAGCAAGCAGTACTTACTTTAGACTTCAAAGTCTCCGATGGTAAATTTATTTTTACGTGTGTTGCTAGCAGTCAGACACGGCCCATCGGGACTTGTTAATTGTTCCTATCCAATGGAGATTAGTAATGTGTTAGTTGGAAACTTAAATAAACGTTAGTGGTTCGTGTACTTACATCAACATCGGTGATCATTTCTTTGGTTGAAACAGTCGTGTCAATACGCCTAATGGAGCCTTCATGAATATTAATATCCATCTTCAAGCATTGGTATCTTCTGAGCAAGAATACTATTGGAATCGGCAGGACTCCAGCGGAAATCATAATTATTGCAATACACATCGCCCAACTTGGATAACTTGTATCTTCAGTTTTACCCTAAAAAAACGAATGAGTACCAAATACAAATTTTAGAGCACCAATTATTACCAAATCGGCTCTCCAAGCTTGATATTGTGGATGGCTGATGACCATAGAAACAACCGACGAAATTAAGATTAGAGTCATGATCATTGGAGCAAGGAACCTCCAGGTGATTTGCCAGAATGGTCCAGGTTTATACCCAGTCATTTCCAAAATATCATTACTGAACCTCTCGTGCCCATAAATGTAAATCACTGATATCATCTCCATTAAAGCAACCACGACCAAACCGATAGTTCCAGCAAATGAATCGAACATTTTCAACCAATACTCCCCAGCACCTGTAGTGAAAATTAACCCCACGAAGAAGCAAATACCACAAACTACACCTACAATATTTGATTAGATTCTTCGAGTAATTTGTGATAAAATAGTTACCAGTTACGTATTGTTTTTTGATCCGTTTGAAGATTTCGATATCAAAAATTGTGCACAGCATACCTTCAAGTATACCAATTTGAGAACCAAGACCTAAGGATAGCAGCATCATGAAGAAGATTACTGCCCAAAACGGCGCACCAGGTAATTCAACGATAGCTTGGGTGAATACTATAAAAGCTAATCCTGTACCTTCAGCAGCCTATAAAAATTGATTAGTTTATAATTTTAGAATCACTTTCCAATTTTGGCGACGATTCAATACACGTTGTAAAATTATATTGGCACTAACTACGCGAGCATGACACGCCAAAGAAAGCTAATTTTATGAAAGTTATTGCTTACATTTTCTAGCTCGTCAGCTAACGAACAATTTCTGAGATTCCACAAAGCTTGATTTGCGTAATTTACACCGCTTAATGCCGATTCGTATGCTTCTTCACTGATAGTGGTTGTATTTGGGAGAAGATCATGATGTATAAGTATTTCCTTGTTGCTAAAAAAGTAGAAATTATTATACAAAAAAATTCACTACTTTTATGTATGTACTTACTTTGCGATGCAGTTTTCGACGTTTGACATGGCTTTAAAGCCAAGAATAGCGAAGATGACAACACTAGCGTAAACGGCAGTAAAGGCATTACAAACGGATACCAAAAGGACATCTCGGACGCAATTATTTTTGGGTTGATTATAGGATCCGAAGGCTATAAGCGACCCAAACGCCAATCCGAACGAGTAAAATACTTGCGTAGCTGCATCTAACCATACCGTAGGTTTTAACAACATTTCCACCTAAAACCCCATCAAAAATTTCTTGGTCTAAAGAAGTTGGTTTAAAAATTACCTTTGGTGTGTATAAATGAGCCAGACCTGCACCTGCTCCTTTTAACGTTATTCCACGCACGAAGAAAATTGTAAGCACCAGGTAAGGAAACATTGAAGTAAAGTAAACAACCTAAAAACGTATTATTGAAAATTGAAGATTTTTGGTGGATTTTTGATAGTACCTTTCCGGAACTTTGGATTCCTTTCATAACAATGAAGAAGACTATGAGCCAGGATAGGAAGAGACACATTACAATCCACCAACGTGGTGCCCCAGGTTCATCAATTGAAGGTGAGACGTCCAGCGTCGTTCTATACCAAAAATATGCCGTACCCGACGACTTTTCACACTCCGCCACTGAGGTACCATTAATTTTTGGACAGTCCGCCCATGGTAAAGGATACTAAAAATCAATTCAAATAATTTAATTCTAAAATTGAAATTGAAATGATAAAGTTAATCCAAAATCAATAATTAATTTCATATAGTGTCTGTCTTAAGTTTATCCATCCAAAACTGTATTATCCTGGAAGTGTTCTAAAAATTTCATCGCAAGTTTCATTAATAATTCGAGCAAACATTGAATTTTTAAAATTGGATCAATATCAAGCGCCTTACAGTTTTAAACCTTACGCAACGCTCATTCCTGAAGGAACGTATAGTTGGGTTTATTCCCGAATTTTAGTGCAGCACTTGGGCGAGGATTAGGAATGACGCGCGAGACATGTGACAAAAACTAATTTCGGATTGACGTACGAAACTAATTTACTCACTCGTTTATTCATCCAATAACAACAATGCTTAAATTAGGCGACAATCAATAAATTGGATTTAACAAAAGTTCATTCATGTATTGTTCTGGGAAGAGTAATAATAGCCACTTAATTCAATTTCTTACCTGAAAACTGTTAAACAGATAGTAAAAGCACCAAGTTATGATGACGTTATAGTAGAGAGCCACGAAGAAGGTGACGATGCATGAGGAAATCCCAATTCCACCCAACCAAGGGTGGATGGTATTCCAAACACCCAAAGACCCCAACCGCATCTTCTGACCTATCCCCAATTCTATCAAAAATAGCGGGATTCCTTCCAAGATCAACATCACGAAGAACGGGATCAAGAAAGCACCTGAAATCAAAATTCGATTAAGTTTTTCTTAGTTACTAAAAAAAATTGCCAAAATTTTAGTACAAAATTCAGCGCTCACATTTTTATAGCCAACATAATGTTGACATCGTTATGTAAATGAGGAAAACTTTTTGATTGCTGTTTTATATTTGAAAATACGTTAAAAATTTGAATGACTCCATAAATCAAAATTTCGACTTTATTCCGAAATAACTTTCCAACCCTTCATAACAGTAAAATAAAATATATCAAGTACTATGTAGAATTTATCCTATTTTAAAGATTTAAAGAAAAATTTGAAAATTTTTCAGAAGCTATTAGTGCCCACAAATAACAACGTTTTCCGCATTTTTTTAACACTCGTTGCGCAATTTTTTTTTTCGAAGGTCGGGATCAAAACAGAACAACCCCATTTTTTTTACTAATAAAGAATGAATATACGTTACCAAAAAAAAATATTCGAAGATTATAGAAGGTGTAGATCAAATGTTATGATTTCTTAAATTTGGTGTCAAAAAAGCCTTAAAATGAACCACGAGTTTTAGCGCCCAAAAACGACATAGAATGTTAAGTTATACCAAAAAAATGGCCGTGCCGGGGTAATTACGGGTATGCAGTTTGCCAATCCAAAAAACGCGATTTTTTTCCTTCAATGTATTATAAGCGGTATAGTTATAGGACTTTTCCGTCAAAAAATAGGCCGATAGTAGCGTCCCGGCGCTTTTAGTTTACACCTGGAGACGTGAATACATCGGAGGCAATTTTTTAGGATTAGTAAATAAATAGGAACCTATTTTTACTTGCTCTTTTATATTTGAAAATATTTAAAAAATTGACTAACTGTGGCCGCTCAATCCATCAACCGAAATTTCGAATTTATTTTGAAATAACGTTCGAACCTTTTATAATATAAAAATAAAATATAGCCTATAACATGTAGAAATGATCCTATTTTAAAGACCTAAAGTAAAATTAAAAAAAAAATAAGTAATGTGGTAGTTGGAAGTGCCCCTAACTTTGATTTTGATTATTTTTAAATGGGTCCCTTCTCTCAAAATATATTAAAATTAACACAGGTATTAGAAAAGAGTACCTTTATTAAGATCAATTTTAAATTTCAGAAATTGGATGGATAAAACCACCTATTTTGGAGTTCTTAGCGAAAAATGGTCGATTATTTGGAGAAAAAATAAAATCATGGGTGTTTTAGAAGACCAGTAACTAGTAGGAGCCTATATTTGTCTCTTTCTTTTAAAAATCAGTAGCTTTCTTAAAGTTTACGTCTCCGATGATCGAAAAATCGGCAGCTTGTTTTGATTTTTTAAACGTATTCCTTCTCTCGAAACATATTACAATTATGACAGGTTAGAGGAGACCATCTTTATATTTGAAAAAAATTTAACTAGTAGGAGCCTATTTTTTTCTCGTTCCTTTAAAAATCTGCAGCTCTAGCATATTTAAAAGTTTACGTCGGCGATGAGCGAAAAATCAACAATTTTTTTGATATTTTTTTAAAGTGTTCCTTCTCTGGAAATATTAAAATCAGTGCAGGTGTTAGAAGAGACCACCTTTATTAAGATGAATTTTAAATTTCAGAAATCGGCTGAATAAATCCACCTCTTTTGGGTTTCTTATCGGAAAATGGTCGTTTTTTTACAAAAAAAAATAACTGAAAATATGAGCAATTTTGAAGACTATTTGAGTACATTATAAAGGAGGACCTTAGGTTTGTTTTTTTCCTTTAAAAATCGGCCGCGTTATCATTTTTTAAAGTTTACGTCGCCGATAATATAAAAATCGGCAGTTTTTTGATTATTTTTAAATGTGTTCCTTCTCTAGAAATATATAAAAATTTACACAGCCATTAGAGAAGAGCACAGTTACTAAACAGAATTTTAAATTTCAGAAATCGCCTGAATAAAACGTATTTTGGGGTTCTTGGTGGAAAATGGTCGATTTTTGGAAAACATGAGCGTTGTTGAAAACTATTTGAAAAATTTTTAACTAGTAGGAACTTATTTATGTCTCTTCTTTTAAAAATCGGCAACGCTATCATTTTTTTATAGTTACGTTGCTGTTGATCGAAAAATCGGCAGTTTTTTTATTCTTTTAAAAGCGTTTCTTCTTTCGAAATATATTTAAATTCAGACAGGTATTAGACGAGTCCACCTTTATTAAGATGAATTTTAAATTTCAAAAATCGGATGGATAAAATCACCTCTTTTGGAGTTCTTGGCGGAATGTGGTCGATTTTTGGAGAAAACATGAAATCATGAGCGTTTTTGAAGACTAGTAACTAGTAGGAGCCTATGTTTGTCTCTTTCTTTTAAAAATCTGCAGCTTTCCTAAAGTTTACGTCCCTGATGATCGAAAAATCAGCAGTTTTTTATGTTTAAAAGTGTTCCTTCTCTCGAAACATATTAAATTTATGACAGATATTAGAGGAAATCATCTTTACATTTGAAAAAAAATTAATAGGAGCCTATATGTTCCTCTTCCCTTTAAAAATCTGCATCTCTAGCATTTTTTTAAAGTTTACGTGGGCGATGAACGAAAAATCAACAGTTTTTTGATTTTTTAAAAGTGTTCCTTCTTTGATAACATTAAAATTAGTGCAGGTATTAGAGAAGACTATTTAAAGATAAAATTTTAAATTTCAGAAATCGGCCGGATAAAACCACCTCTTTTGGATTTTTTTTCGGAAAATGGTCGTTTTAAAAAAAAAATGAAAACATGAGTGTTTTTGAAGACTATTTGCATACATTATAAAAGAGGATCTTAAGTTTGTTTTTTTCCTTTAAAAATCGGCCGCGTTATTATTTTTTAAAGTTTTCATCACCGATAATTAAAAAAATTGGGGAGTTTTTTTTTTAAATATCTTTTCTCTCGAAACATACTAAAATTAATAAAGGTTTTACAGAAGAGAATCTTTATTAAGATGAATTTAAATCGTCTGGATATTTTATCCATCTCTTTTGGAGTCCTTAGCGGAAAATGGTAGTTTTTTTAAAAAAGCTGAAAACATGAGCGTGACTATTTGAAAACATTTTAAAGGAGGAGCTTAGGTTTGTTTCTTTCCTTTAAAAATCGGCCGCGTTATAACTTTATAAAATTTACGTCGCTGATGATCAAAAAATTGACAGTTTTTATAAATGTCCCTTCTCCTGAAATATATTAAAATTAACATAGGTTCTATAGGAGATAGAAGACCAAATTTATTAAGATGAATTTAAAGTTTCAGAAATTTTTTATTCATCTCTTTTGAGGTTCTTAGTGGAACATGGTCGATTTTTGAAAAAAGTTGAAAACATGAAGACTATCTAAAAATAGTTTAACTAGTAGGAGTCTATGTTTTTTTGAAAAAATCGGCAGCGGTATAATTTTTTAAGTTTACGCCGCAGACGATCGAAAAATGGGCAGTTTTTTATAGGGTATTCCTTCTCTAGAAATATATTAAAATTAACATAGGTATTATTAAAATGAATTTTCAATTTCAGAAATTGACGGGATAAAACCACATCTTTGGGGATCCTTAGCTGAAAATGGCCGATTTTTGGAAAAATAAAACTGAGCGTTGTTGGAGACTATTTGAAGAAAAATTTAACAGCGCTATCATAATTATATTATGTCTCTTTCTTGTAAAAATCGGTGATGCCATCATTTTTTAAAGTTTACGTCGCCGATAATTCAAAAATCAGCAGTTTTTTGATTATTTTTTAAGTATTCTTTGTCTCGAAATATATTAAGATTAATACAGGTATTAGAGGAGATCCTCTCGTGGAAACCACCTTATATTTTAAATTAAATTTCAGAAATCGGTTGGATAAAACCATCTCTTTTGGAGTTCTTAGAGGAAAATGGTCATTTTTTTAGAAATAGCTGAAAACATGAGCGTGACTATTTGAAAGCATTTTAAAGGAGGAGCTTAGGTTTGTTTTTTTTCCTTTAAAAATCGGCCGCGTTATCATTTTTTAAAGTTTATATCACCCATGATCAAAATATCGAGAGTTTTTTTGGTGTTTTTAAAAACGTCCCTTCTCATGAAACATATTAAAATTAACATAGGTTAGGTTAGGTTAGGTTAGGTTAGGTTAGGTTAGGTTAGGTTATAGAGATAGAAGACCACCTTTATTAAAACGAATTTTAAATTTCAGTAATCGTCTGGATTTTTTATTCATCTCTTTTGGGGTTCTTAGCGGAATATGGTCGATTTTTGGAAAAAGTTGAAAACATGAGCGTTTTTGAAGACTACCTAATAATATTTTAACTAGTAGGGGCCTATTTTTGTTTCTTTCCTTGAAAAATCGGTATCGGTATCATTTTTTTAAAACCGTTTTTTTTTATTTTTTAAAAAGTATTTCTTCTCTGGAAACATATTAAAATTAACATAGGTATTATTAAAATAAATTTCCAATTTCAGAAGTCGGCTGGATAAAACAAAACCACCTCTTTGGGGTCCTTAGCGGAGAATGGCCGATTTTTTTAAAAATGAAACTGAGCGTTGTTGGAGACTATTTGAAGAAAATTTAACAGCGCTATCATAATTATATTATGTCTCTTTCTTGTAAAAATCGGTGATGCCATCATTTTTTAAAGTTAACGTCGCCGATAATTCAAAAATCAGCAGTTTTTTGATTATTTTTTAAGTATTCTTTGTCTCGAAATATATTAAGATTAATACAGGTATTAGAGGAGATCCTCGTGGAAACCACTTTATTTTTTAAATTAAATTTCAGAAATCGGTTGGATAAAACCATCTCTTTTGGAGTTTTTAGAGGAAAATGGTAATTTTCTTAGAAATAGCTGAAAACATTAACGTGACTATTTGAAAGCATTTTAAAGGAGGAGCTTAGGTTTGTTTTTTTTTCCTTTAAAAATCGGTCGCGTTATCATTTTTTAAAGTTTATATATCGCCCATGATCAAAATATCGAGAGGTTTTTTGGTGTTTTTAAAACGTCCCTTCTCATGAAACATATTAAAATTAACATAGGTATTAAAGGAGATAGAAGACCACCTTTATTAAAACGAATTTTAAATTTCAAAAATCGCCTGGATTTTTTATCCATCTCTTTTGGGGTTCTTAGCGGAATATGGTCGATTTTTGGAAAAACTTGAAAACATCAGCGTTTTTGAAGATTACCTAATAATATTTTAACTAGTAGGAGCCTATTTTTGTTTCTTTCCTTGAAAAATCGGTATCGGTATCATTTTTTAAAACCAGTTTTATTTTATTTTTTAAAAAGTATTTCTTCTCTAGAAACATTAAAATTAACATAGGTATTATTAAAATAAATTTCCAATTTCTGATATCGGCTGGATAAAACAAAACCACCGCTTTGGGGTCCTTAGCGGAAAATGGCCGATTTTTGAAAATATAAAACTGAACGTTTTTGGAGACTATTTGAAGAATAATTTAACTAATTGCAGCCTATATCGTGTAAAAATCTTGGTGCCATCTTTTTTTTAAGTTTACGTCGCCTATAATCCAAAAATCAGCAGTTTTTCGATTATTTTTAAAGTGTTTTTGGTTTTGACACATATTAAGATTAATACTGGTATTAGAGGAGACCCTCGAGGAGGTTTTATTTTAAATTTCAGAAATCGGCTGGATAAAATCACCTTTTAGCAGAAAATGGGTGTTTTTGAGGATTGAGTGATTAAATAATTATTACGACGTTGGTTTAATTGTAAGATGTGTTTCTTTTAAGTTTGGTTTGTGTGAAGTCAGCAGAGCTTAAAGTATAATATTTCCCGTTGGCACTAAAAATGATTATCAGCTATTTTCGTATGACAATAGTGGCGCATAGTCACGTCTCGTGCAAATTAAATTACGTCCATTGCCGATTGTGGTCGTTGTTGAGATGATTTGTGACATGTTAATCCTTGCTCCTTGTGGTTGGTCAATAATTAAGAGGAATAACAAGGCTCGATTTGCTTGCAGCGACAATAGAAGCCCCAATTTTATTGAAATCAAATTAGCAATCACACAAGTTAATCAGGAAGATTATAATTGGTTTAAAAAAAGAGGAAACAATTACAATTAAATCTTTTAAAATTTGAATTAAGAACAATCATTATTTAATTGGAACACGAGCCAAATGAGCACAATTGCATTAATAATAAAATTATCTAATCATTACTTAAGAATAATCGTGGAATGCACAAGAATTTATTACTAGATGGCGTGACCATCGCAATGACCTTGACTTTCATATACTTGAAGTTGAACACGTTATACGAATCCAATGTTTGATCAATTTTTATGACTTTTAAGTAGATTAATTAAATAATCGATAGAGTGCAAACAAGTGTTGACTTTTATTTTGGATCCGGCCCTGCACAACGGTTCGACCTAGTTTCTCGCGCCAAATATTGATTGCCGCCCTTCTGAGACTCGTGCAACGAATCTCCTGGAGCCCTTTTCATACTCCTTGCTTGTCTGGCCCCAAAAAGGAATCAAAAGGACCAGCAGTGGTGGTAAGAAAGAGGGTTAACAACAAAAGGAAAGTCTGCTAAAAAATAGGACAAAAGCGCTAAGCAATTTGGGGGAGAATACCGACGTTAAATTTTGCGCACCAATTGAATAATGAGCAAAATTATGTGAAAAAACTCAACGCCATGCGCCAAAAAATGACGTCGTGGCGCTATTTTTAAATCCCAAACACAAATAGTTGTTTATGTCGTAACTAGCTTCAATATTTATCCGAGATACAGTTTTGTCTTTCTTTGATTATCACTTTAATTAACCGCTATCGCTTTTATTATAAACAAATACATGTATCCCGTTGCGTCATGGAAAAATCCCTTAACAAACATTTTTTTGCGAATCTGAAATAAGGCAGAAGCACGTTTTACTTAACAAATTTTTAATTTATTAGAAACGTGGGCTTATAAATACGTCTGCAGATCTAATTTTAGATGAATTATGAAATAAAAGTGAGCTTTAAGCATAATTAGAAGCAGCATTTCCGCCATTTTTAAAGCTCGTTTAACCTCATAACCCACTGAGTATTTCAAATATTCAATGAAACCTACAAGCTAATGAATGAAAATTAAATTTTCAAAATCCTTAACAGAGCGTCACAATGATGTTTTCGAATTTTTTTCCAGTTGAGGGGTGTTTTCCCAAATTTTTAAAATGCGACTACTATCGAGTTTGATATCATTTTAAAGATAATAAAACGAGAAATACAATTCTGAAAACCAGAAGGAAATATCTTTATTATTTCAAAAGTTATTAAGGATTTAGTACAAGATAAGAAAATTTTGATATTATCAACATTTTTATCTTATCGTTTTTTCGATTGTCCCAAACGTTCATTGATGGTATTTTGGACATTTAGAAGCATATCTCTAATGATGGTAGAAATCTCCTCTCGTATGAAACTTATATGTCCATCCAAATTTAGTAAAAAATGGACCAATTACATTGAACTCTAAAATTTCGGCTGATATTTTTATTTTCTGGTATCGAGAATGGTGCCTATTACACCCATCATTTATGTACAATGTTGTATTATTGGAGAAAACTACATTCGAAACAAAATTTCTATCAGCATCACATTTGTCTCGTATAATTTCAAAAAATTTATCGAAGTCATCTCCAATCAGTTCATGAACTTTTAGAAATTTGATGTATCGCTTTTGATAAGGAACTTTCAGGATCTTCAATAAAAGATAGAAGAACCTCTTCAAATATTTCTGGAGATATTTTGGTCTACCAGTTCTTGACCGATTTTTCACTAAGGCCTCTTCTAGAAATCTCAGATTAGTTCTTTCGACAGTTGATTTAGAATGATGAAAATAATCATTGAAAACATGTCGTACTTAATCATAGGACTTTTTTCAGTCTCCAAAGCTACGAATGATCTCCTTCTCTTTTTGGGACACCCTGTATTTAACTCCTTTAGTTATAAGCCATTTTTTAATCGTTGAGAATTTAATTAAAATAAAGTTAGTAGAGCAGTTTTTTGCATCTACTCATTCATTGAATGAATGGAGCGTTGAGTCCTTTGATACTCATTGATGCAAAAAAGTGTATTGTTTTGAAAAACACCCACGTGCTCGACAATTAAAAGGGGTTTTGGGGTGGGTGGTGTTACAGGATGTATGATCGTTAAAAGCGTTTGATGAAAACCGTTGTTATGAAAAGCTCGCAGCTTTCCCTGCGCTGTCAGGAGCAGGGAAAACTCCTGCAACTGATGTTTGACCCAGATATCCCGAGAAAACTTCCACAAAATCGATACTGATATTTTAATTAATTTATTGCGCCGTTTTATTTTATATTTATATTCATATTCATATTTACTGCACTATTTGTTTCGAGTTATACAAATAAAAATTCCTCACAAATTGAATAATAAAATTTAGAATTTCCAGATGTTTTAGGCGATATCGTGTGAGTTAATAAGTAACATAACTGCGGGCTATTATATCGCTTCAAAAAAATGATCATATGATTTTAGGAATTTTAAGTATTGCGAGCATTGAACGAAAATAAAAACTGAAGGTTAATGTTAAAATTAAGTCGCGCACTCGCGCAAAAATTCATGTCTTTACTAATTTCTTTAATTAAAACACGTAACATTTATTCTTCATGCTTTTTTTTAATTCATGTAATTATGTGTTGAAGTGTTGCATTTTGTTATAAACATGTAATTTATCATTAATTTGTGCTGTTCACTAGAGATTTACTGAGTTATCGTACAAAAACCACAAATTATCGTAAATTTTTTTGAATTTTTTCAATTCATGATTAACTTTTATTTATTGCTAGAAATTAAATTATTCGTTTGTTATAATTTTTTGAAAATTAATAAAAATATTAAGGAAATTTTTGGCAAAATTTGGTGCTGAAAAAATGACATTGGGGTATTTAAAGTGCGCTACTGAGTTTAATTTACGACGTAAAAATTAATATTTGATAAAAATCAATAAACCCAAGTCTTAACATTCGTTTGAATTAATTTTGAAAAGATTATTAAAATTAATAACAAAAATATGGCGATTTAAGTGAAAGTTGGCGCATTAAAAGTGACATTAGGTTATTAAAAGTGAGCTACTGACTTATTTTATGACGTACAATTAAATTTTTGATTAAAATCGATAAATTACTGTCAAAACGTTTGCTTGAAATAATTTTGAAAAAAATATAAATATTAATAACAAAAATATGGGGGTTTTTGTAAAAGTCTGCTCATGAACAAATGACATTGGGATATTAAATGTGCGCTACTGACTTTACATAACGACGTACAATTAAATTTTTGGTAAAAATCGATAAATTAAAGTTCTAACATTTATTTGAAAAAGTTTTTAAAAAGATTAAAAGAAAAAACTAATAAAGTAAAACCAAAAATATGGCGATTTTAGTGAACGGTTGAAAAAATTACATTGGGGTATTGCGTTTTACTAACTTCAATTTTCAACATAGAATTTAGTTTTTAATAAAAATCGATGAATTGAGGTCTTAACAATCGTTTGAACTAATTTTAAAAAAATATTAAAATTAATATTAAAAATATGTCGTTTTTTGTAAAAGTCTGCTTATGAAAAAATGACATTACGGTATTAAAAGTGGTCTATTGAGTTTAATTTACGATGTAAAATTTAATATTTGATAAGAATCAATTAACCCAAGTCTTGATATTCGTTTGAAATAATTTTGAAAAAATTATTAAAATTAATAACAAAAATATGGTGATTTTAGTGAAAGTTTGTGCGTAAAAAATGACATTAGGTTATTAAAAGTGCGCTACTGACTTTATTTTACGACGTAAAATTAAATTTTTGCTTAAAATCGATAAATTACAGTCTGAATGTTTGCTTGAAATAATTTTGAAAAAAATATTAATATTACCAACAAAAATATGAGAGTTTTTGTAAAAGTCTGCTCATGAAAAAATTACATTGGGCTATTAAAAGTGTGCTACTGACTTTACTTATCGAAATTTTCGGTAAAAAACGATAAATTAAAGTTCTAACATTCGTTTGAAAAATTTTTTGAAAAGTTCAATAATGTGAAAACAAAAAATGGCAATTTTAGTGTGTGGTTGAAAAAATGTCATTGGGGTATTAAAAGTGCGCTATTGAGTTTAATTTACGACGTAAAATTTAATATTTGATAAAAATCAATATACCCAAGTCTTAACATTCGTTTGAAATAATTTTGAAAACAATATTCATATTAATAACAAAAATACGTGGATTTTTGTAAAAGTCTGGTCATGAAAAAAATGACATTGAGCTATTAAAAGTGCGCTACTGACTTTAATTAACGACGTACAATTAAAATTTTGGTAAAAATCGATAAATTATAGTTCTAACATTCGTTCGAAACAATTTTTGAAAAAACTAATAAAGTAAAAACAAAAATATGGCGATTTTAGTGAGCGGTTGAAAAAATTACATTGGGGTATTGCGTTTTACGAACTTCAATTTTCAACAATGGTATTCAGTTTTTAATAAAAATCGATGAATTAAGGTCTTAACATTCGTTTGAACAAATTTTAAAAAAATATTAAAATTAATATTAAAAATTTGTCGTTTTTTGTAAAAGTCTGCTTATGAAAAAATGACATTACGGTATTAAAAGTGGTCTACTGAGTTTAATTTACGACGTAAAATTTAATATTTGATAAAAATCAATTAACTTAAGTTTTGATATTCGTTTGAAATAATTTTGAAAAGATTGTTAAAATTAATAACAAAAATATGGCGATTTTAGTAAAAGTTTGCGCATTAAAAGGGACATTAGGTTATTAAAAGTGCGCTACTGATTTTATGTTACGATGTACAGTTAAATTTTTGCTTAAAATAGATAAATTACAGTCTAAACGTTTGCTTGAAATAATTTTGCAAAAATAGTAATTTTATTAATAAAAATATGGGAGTTTTTGTAAAAGTTTGCTGATGAAAAAATGACATTGCGGTATTAAAAGTGCGCTACTGAGTTTAATTTACGACGTAAAATTTAATATTTGATAAAAATCAATAAACCCAAGTATTAATATTCGTTTGAAATAATTTTGAAAAGATTATTAAAATTAATAACAAAAATATGGCGATTTTAGTGAAAGATTTTGTAAAAGTCTTCTCATGAAAAAATGACATTGGGATATTAAAAGTGTGCTACTGACTTTATTTTACGACGTACAATTAAATTTTTGCATAAAATCGATAAATTACTATCTAAACGTTTGCTTGGAATAATTTTGAAAAAAATATTAATATTAATAACAAAAATATGGGGATTTTTGTAAAAATCTGCTTATGAAATAATGACATTGGGTTATAAAAAGTGTGCTACTGACTTTCCTTAACGACGTACAATTTATTTTTTAGTAAAAATTGCTAAATTGAAGTTCTAATATTCGTTTGAAATTTTTTTGAAAAGATTAATAAATTAAAAACAAAAATATGGCGATTTTAGTGAGCGGTTGAAAAAATTAATTGGGGTATTGCGTTGCTAACTTCAATTTTCAACATAGAATTCAGTTTTTGATAAAAATCGATGAATTAAGATCTTAGTATTCGTTTGAAATAATTTAAAAAAATATATTAAAATTAATATTAAAAATATGTCATTTTTTGTAAAAGTTTGCTTATGAAAAAATGACATTGGGGTATTAAAACTGCTCTACTGAGTTTAATTTACGACGTAAAATTTAATATTTGATAAAAATCAATAAACTCAAGTCTTAACTTTCGTTTGAAATAAATTTGAAAAGATTATTAAAATTAATAACAAAAATATGCCGATTTTAGTGAAAATCTGCGCATTAAAAATGACATGAGGTTATAAAAACTAGGCTACTGACTTTATTTTACGACGTACAATTAAATTTTTGCTTATAATCGATAAATTACAGTTTAAACGTTTGTTTGAAATAATTCTGAAAAAAATATTAATATTAATAACAAAAATATAGGGGTTTTTGTAAAAGTCTGCTCATGAAAAAAATGACATTGGGCTATTAAAAGTTTGCTACTGACTTTATTTATTGACGTACAATTAAATTTTCAGTAAAAATCGAAAAATTTAAGTTCTAACATTCGTTTGAATTAATTTTTAAAAAAATATTAAAATCAAAAATATGTCGTTTTTTGTAAAAGTCTGCTTATGAAAAAATGACATTGGTGTATTAAAAGTGCGCTACTGAGTTTAATTTGCGACGTAAAATTTAATATTTAATAAAAATTAATAAACCTAAGTCTTAACATTCGTTTAAGATAATTTGAAAAAATTATTAAAATTAATAACAAAAATATGGCGATTTTTGTGAAAGTCTGCGCATTAAAAATGACATGAGGTTAAAAAACTGGGCTACTATTTTATTTTTCGACATACAATTAAATTTTTGCTTAAAATCGATAAATTACAGTTTAAACGTTTGCTTGAAATAATTTTGAAAAAAATAATAATATTAATAACAAAAATATGAGGGTTTTTATAAATGTTTGCTCATGAAAAAAATGACATTGTGCTATTAAAAGTGTGCTACTGACTTTACTTAACGACGTACCATTAAATTTTCTGTAAAAATCGATAAATTAAAGTTTTAACATTTGTTTGAAACAATTTTTGAAAAAATAAATAAAGTATAAACAAAAAAATGGCGATTTTAGTGTGTGGTTGAAAAAATGTCATTGAGGTATTATTGAGTTTAATTTACGACGTAAATTTTAATTTTTGATAAAAATCAATAAATATACGTTTGAAACAATTTTGAAAAGAGTATTAAAATTAATAACAAAAATATTGCGATTTTATTTAAATTTTGAAAAAAAAAATTGTACCATACTGACTTTACTGGTTTTTTGACTGTTGGATGTAATTATTGGTAAAAAAATCATTGAAATAAGTTTTTTTGGTAAATTTAAAAATAAATTTGGGTGATAACCAAAATTATTAACAAAATGTTTTTTATAAAAATCTGTTAAAGAAAATTGAAAGCCACGGTTTTGACCGAGAATAACAAAATATTATTGAATTAATTATGCACGTGTGTAAGCATAATAGTAAGAATTTAATAACTCTGCAAATAATACAATTTATATCTAATCTATTTTAATCAAAGTATAGAATTACAAAAAGTTTCAAATTACAAATAATTTCCCTTTTTCAAGTTTATCTTTATATTTCATTACTTCTCAGAAATTTGACACCACGTATTTACAACGTCTTAGAAAATAGAAACATAAAATTGGTGAATTAACCAAAATATCACCAAAAATTTCGTGCAAGAAGTCTATTTTTGGTATCGATTAAAATGCAAATTTTCCTTGAGGATGTTCGTGATTATCCCTCGTTGAATTAATCGTTATGGAGCTTAAAGCATAAGTTATTTACTTTCATCGCAGATATGGATCAAGGTCAAAAAGCTCCACCACAAGAGGGCGCTATGAAAAAATCACGCCCGGACGTGACATTGGAGGATTAATGAGCGCATACTTGATTACAATAAGGAAGGGTTTCATTTATGCAAACTAAAGGAGTCTTAAGCAAACCTAAAGAAACATCAATGTCAAGGAAAACGATTTCATTCATTATAAAAATTTATGATATTTCAACTTTTTCAAGAATTTTTATTGGGAAAAAAGTAATAATTTTTCTTGAAAACTTTGTGATGAAAATATCATATCCAATTACTGGCGAACTTGCTCCAATATAATTTATGTTGTGGAAATCTTTAAGAAAAACTGTAGCTTGTGGTAGTTACCCATAATTTCCAACTTTTATTATTAAAAAGTTTGAAAAACAGCTTGTTTTGAAGTAACTTTTAATATTTTCATATTTGAGATTTAATGAAACTTTAAATTAAATTTTGTGCAGGTATCAATTACAAATTGGATTTTGATTTTTCGTGAATAGAACACTCGTGACCTATTTTTAGAGCAGCTTTAAATTCTCAACATTTTTTTTAGTTGGTTTGCGTTAGAAGTATTTATGTATTATTGAAGGATTATTATTATTATTATTACCACAACCGAAACAATTTCACTTCGTTTCCTAGACCTATTCAAGGATGCCCATTAAAGTTTTTGCGGTAATTACATTTTTTTTAAATGAAAGAATTTTTTATTTTAATGAATTTATTCAAGGATATAATTAAGAATAAATTGATTAATAAAGGATTTACCTCCTCCGTTTTGTTGACATAGGTAAGGAAACCTCCAAATGTTTCCTAACCCAACTGAGTATCCAATAATTGAAAGGAAAAACTGCATTTTCCCCGACCACGCGGCTCGATCCGATTCGGGTTCCATCCCTGCGCTGTTCCTCGATCCTCTGGAAATGATCGACCCCCTAGGCCCTTGCAGGACGATTGTGACTCCTGGTCGACCTTCTTGTCGTGAATTTAGCGGGGCCAATTCATGCCCATTTCGAATTTCCGTCGATTTATTAGCCATGATTTTTTTTATTAGTAATTAACACGATTTGAGTAAATTAGTCGTTTTTTTGGATTTTTTAAGGTTTTACCCCATTTTCATGAACACATCACTAATAAGGGCACCTTTAGGAAAATCAAGGTGTGTACTCTGAGCAAAGGTCCGGTTTGTTTTATTTGGTGAACTCGTGTTGGTAAAATCGATACCGTGAGGCATGTGTCGACGCAGAAAATTCAGCCTTATGAGCGAAGGGAACGAAACGTTTTACTACGTTCGAAGAGAAACGCGCGGTTTCAACGACTGAATTGAAAAAGCTCCAAGCTTGCCTGTTCGGATTCGATCGCTCCAAGAATTATACACGACGGCCATGTGCGTCGCGACGCCCAAAACGTAATCACACGCGCAGCGCCCCCCCGACCCCATTGAACGCGACGCCACTGCGTGGGCGATCTACGACGCTATTTATCCCGCGGGAAAGGTCCAGGAGTAAACTACATACGTAACGTAACAATGTCAAGTACGTTACCACTACTATTAAAAAACGTAACATCAAACTAACCTAACATAACCTAACCTAACTTTTACCCAAATTTTCGAAATTGATCTACTGTTACTTACTATCACCAACGCCGGTAATTGGATCAAAATGGAACCAATAACCAAAAATCGCTACACGTGGTCTTTACAACGATATTCTAGGAAGGTTGGTTTGAAATTTTAAAGTCGCCATCTTTATATTTAACCTCACACTAACCCTTCAAACTCAAAATTGCATTTTTTACCAAAAGACCAGCTTGGGTAATCAACAACAATGTGGACGATTGAATCAAAATGGGATCAAAAATAAAAAATCGCTACACGTGGTTTTTACCACGATATTCTGAGGAAGGTCGGTTTGAAATTTTGAAATCACTATCTTATTATTTAGCTACACGCCGACTCTTCAAAGTCAAGAGAGTAAATACTCGTCTAAAGAGTGAAGCTGGTAGTTCATAACAGTGTGCATGATTGACTTAAAATAGGAGCAAAAATCAAAAATCACTACACGTGGTCTATACAACGATATTCTAAGGAAAGTCGGTTTGAAATTTTGAAATCACTATCTTATTATTTGGTTACACGCCGACTCTTAAAAGTCAAGAGAGTATTTTCTCGTCTAAAGAGCGAAGCTGGTAGTTCATAACAGTGCGCATGATTGACTTAAAATAGGAGCAAAAATCAAAAATCACTACACGTGGTCTTTACAACGATATTCTAAGGAAAGTCGGTTTGAAATTTTTAAATCACTATCTTATTATTTGGCTACACGCCGACTCTTCAAAGTCAAGAGAGTATTTTCTCGTCTGAAGAGCGAAGCTGGTAGTTCATAACAGTGTGTAAAATTGACTTAAAATGGGACCAAAAACCAAAAATCGCTACACGTGGTCTTTACAACGATGTTCTAAGAAAGGTCGGCTTGAAATTTTGAAGTCGCCATCTTTATATTTAACCTCACACTAACCCTTCAAAGTTGAAATTGCATTTTTTGTCAAAAGACCAGCTTGGGTAATCTGCAACGTTGTGGACGATTGAATCAAAATGGAATAAAAAATCGCTACACGTGGTCTTTACAACGATGTTCTAAGAAAGGTCGGCTTGAAATTTTGAAGTCGCCATCTTTATATTTAACCTCACACTAACCCTTCAAAGTTGAAATTGCATTTTTTGTCAAAAGACCAGCTTGGGTAATCTGCAACATTGTGGACGATTGAATCAAAATGGAATAAAAAATCGCTACACGTGGTCTTTACAACGATGTTCTAAGAAAGGTCGGTTTGAAATTTTGAAGTCGCCATCTTTATATTTAACCTCACACTAACCCTTCAAAGTCAAAATTGCATTTTTTACCAAAAGACCAGCTTGGGTAATCTGCAACATTGTGGACGATTGAATCAAAATGGAATAAAAAATCGCTACACGTGGTCTTTACCACGATATTCTAGGAAGGTCAGTTTGAAATTTTGAAATCGCTATCTTATTATTTGGCTGCACGTCGACTCTTCAAAGTCAAGAGAGTATTTTCTCGTCTGAAGAGCGAAGCTGGTAGTTCATAACAGTGTGCAAAATTGACTCAAAATGGGACCAAAAACCAAAAATCGCTACACGTGGTCTTTACAACGATGTTCTAAGAAAGGTCGGTTTGAAATTTTGAAGTCGCCATCTTTATATATACCTCACACTAACCCTTCAAAGTTGAAATTGCATTTTTTGTCAAAAGACCAGCTTGGATAATCTGTAACATTGTGGACGATTGAGTCAAAATGGAATAAAAAATCGCTACACGTGGTCTTTACAACGATATTCTAAAATAAGTCGGTTTAAAATTTAAAAATGGCTATCTTTTTATTTGATCTCACACCGACCCTTCAAAGTCAAGATTTAATTTTATACCAAAACACCGACTCCGGTTGCCTATAACTGTGTGCAATATTGTATCGAAATTAGAGCTAAAATTAAAAATCGCTATACGTGGTTTTTACAACGATAATCTAAAGGACAATTTGAAGTTTTGAAATAGCTGTTTTTTTATTTAACTATACCGTGTGGAAATGAAAACCGGGTCACCTCGATAACTTTTTTATTTATGAATTTGAAAAATTTGAAATTTGGCTATGTTCTATGGTTCAAAAAAACAAATTTTATGTGCATTTTTTATTTTCGAAATCACTTCCGGTTTCACCGGAAACACCATGAACTTTGTTTTTTTAAATGTAACATCCCATATTTTTATTCGTGGCTTAAAATACTTTTAAAAAAGAAGTATTTTTGAGATATCAGTTTTTATTTTTTGTGTTTCAAAAAAAAAAAAAGTTTCCGAAGTCGGTGAAAAGTACCAAAACTAATTCTAAATAATTCAAATACCTAAATAAAATTGTAATTTTAAAAAAAAATTTAAGTGGTTTTTGAACTATTAATTTTTTAACTTAGTTAATAAAGATTTTATCAAATATCTCATTTTTTTAAATGCAATGATGCCGGGTCATTCAACTTTTTAAAAAGAGGATTTTATAACGATTATTTTGGTACCCCATATGTAGAGGTATTATTTTGCATGTGCCTGTTTAAAAATTAATAGTTCAAAGACCACTTAAATTTTTTTTCAAATTACAACTTTATTTATGTATTTGAATTATTTAGAATTAGTTTTGGTAATTTTCACCGACTTCTAAAACCTTTTTATTTTTGGAAAAAAAAAATTTTTTCGCATAAAATAAAAACTAATATCTCAAAAATACTTCTATTTTAAAAGTATTTTAAGCCATGAATAAAAATATGGGATGTTACATTTAAAAAAACAAAGTTCATCGTGTTTCCGGTGAAACCGGAAGTGATTTCGAAAATAAAAAATGCACATAAAATTTGTTTTTTTGAACCATAGAACAATTTTTCTATTCATAAATAAAAAAGTTATAGAGGTGACCCGGTTTTCATTTCCACCCGGTATACGGGCCCTTCAAAGTCAAGAGAATATTTGTTCGTCTAAAGAGCAGTTCCGGTAGTCTAAAACTGTGCCAATTTGGGGTCCAATATTAAAAATCGCTATACATGGCCTCTACAAAGATATTCTACGAGAGATCGATTTCAAGTTTTGAAGTCGCTATCTTTTGATTTAACATTACACCGGCCCATCAAAGTCAAGATTATATTTTGTACTCAAAAAAGCAGCTGCGTTAGCCTACAACTGTATACGTTATTCAATCGAAATGGGACCAAAAATCGAAAATCGCTATACGTGGTCTTTACAACGATATTTTAAGGAAACGTATGTTGAAGTTTTAAAATTGCTATCTTTTTATTTGACCTCACACTGACTCTTCAAAGTAAAAATAGTATTTTTCGTCTAAATGATAGTCTATAACTGTGCGCGTTATTGTATAAAAATAGGACCAAAAATTAAAAATCGCTACACGTGGTTTTTACAACGATATTTTAAGGAATTGTATGTTGAAGTTTTGAAATTGCTGTCTTTTTATTTAACCACACACAGAATGACGGAACCTTCAAAGTCAATATACTGTCATATAAGAAGCAGTGTTTAGTACAAACTGTGTGCTATATTAAGACAAAATGGGATCCAATATAAAAATCGGTATACGTGGTTTAAACAAGGGTTTTCTGAACGAAGTCGGTTTGAAGTTTTTAAATCGCTATCTAATTATTTAGCTGTACATGGACTCTTCAATTGTAGATGTTATCCAAAAAATCGACCTATAGTCTACAACTGTGCGTCAACAGAATTAATAAAGCAATTCTAGACAAATCTGTAACTCCTTAGAGGAAAAATCTGTAAGGTTTGTTATATGAATTGTGATGGACGATTCCCATGGTTACCTTACAGATATTTCTTGGAAGGACTTACAGTTTTGCACAGAAGTGCGCCATAAAATGGAACCAAAAATAAAAAATCTATACACGTGGTCTTCTTATTCTAAATATTTTCAGTAAGTTTGTATCAGAACTACTAATAACTAACAGTAGATGAAACCATCTTTTTCCAAAATTTTGGCCAAAGTTATTACCTTTAAAGGCCAAAGATAGCGCAGTTTACGGTACGTTAAAACGTTATTAAGGAAACTCTTAAATTGAAGCCTATAAATGTTGAATACGAACTCTTGAAAAGCGATCAAAAATGAAAATAACTGTTTTATTTTTATCTACGCCGGCTGCCAATAGAAATGAGCAATTACTTAAGCAGAATTTCTGAAATAATTCTGGAAATGTGCGCGCAATTGGCGGACACGTGCTGGTGGAAATTTCCACGAGGAAAACCCTAACCACGCAAGCGCCATCCACAATGTCTGGGTCCGGGTAAATTGGAGCGGAAGGCCCCGGATTTCGGCGGGCCCCGACTTTCCTTCGCAATCGATAACACACACCAACTCTCGTATTTCATAACCGTATTTAAATTAGCATCAATATTTACATACAAACACCCCCAATCATGAATTATTAAAGCAGTTTTTACGTTATTATAATGACTCTTGGGGAAAACCCCATACTAAAACAACCTGAAAAGTTATAATTTGAAAAATAATATTTTCTCAAAGGGGAAAAACCCCTTCAAATTTTAAGCCAGCAAGTTTCAAAAAACACCCGTTACTTTATAAATTTTAAATTATTTAGTAAAGCAATTTTTTTTAATTTTTTGTTTAATTCAACCAAACATTTTAGGTTATAACTTTGAAACCAATAAGGAAATTAAAACAAACTTAGTTTAAGATTCAAAAGGGTTTAAAGGGCTTTACATTAAGTTCTTGGTCGTTTCGATTGGACAGAAGTAAGAGAAGAAAATACTTGTAAACTATTATAAATTATTAAAGGAATTTTGACGGAATTACAACGACCCTTGGAAAAACTCCTACTACAAAACACGACCTAAAAACTTGCAATTGCTCAATAGTCCAGTAATCATATCAGATCTCAGATCCGGTAGTTCAGATTTTTGCTGAGTTGATTTTGATGTTAGCCCAATATGAAAAAACCATGAAATTTTCGTCCTTCCTTCGGTTTTTGGCGATTTTATCCTTGAAGGGGTAGTTTTTTGATTACAACTATTCATTATGTTTTTACAGTAGACTAAACTTAGTATTTGAGAGCAGAACCATCTCTGTAGATCCAATAGTTTCTAAAAGACAGCTTTTCAAAATTTATCGTTTTTGTCGAACTCGAAAATTTTTAGCAATACGTACGAAGTGATAGGAAGGTCACTGTCAGTTCTCCAACATTGTTTCACATGTGTCCTAAAACAGTTGGATGATGATTGCGAGATTTCTTCACATATCTTCCCAGAACCAAGTCATACTCATCTTTAGAAATAATCTTTAATGAAAAAACCATGGATCAAGTTTCTTAAAAGACGTGGAAGAAGCAAAGCTACTAATGTGATTACCTCCTTGAAGTACAAATCAATCTGGAGCTTTTGTTGGGTGTGATTTGACACCCTCATACTTCGGCCAAGAGAAGATGAAAATGTTGTCCATGGCCCAAAAAACTTGTAACTTGATAAGGAAGTTGTCTTTTTTCTCGACACCACCTCAGTACATGATGAGATAGCAGCAGGAAGGGAGTAGGAGTAGGAGGAACACCTTCTTGTTTTTACAATTGAATTCCTGGAAGAGTTGGACACATTTCGAATCATAACTTGAGAAGGAATTGAGATACGAAAACGAACTTTCTTTTGAATTAAAAAAAAATGGGAGGTCTTTTAGATGAACAATCTAAATTTTACATTAAAAAAGAACATTTCCAAAAAATATTTTCTTAGTTGAAAGAAGGTAAAAGCATTTTTTTTGATATAAAAACCGACCTACCCTAATCTCGCATGTTTCTAAAATTATGAAAATATTCACTCCTGAAGAATCGTAATGTTTAGTCCGGCAAGTATAAAACGCAGTATTTCTTATACAAGCTCCAAAATTGTCAGTTTTTAATCATTTTTGACAGCTATAATTGTTGGTAGTTAATGGTTTTTTTTAAACGCAAGATTGTTTTGAATGAAGCAGTAATTGAATTAATTTAAGCACCATTTCATTTGCAAATTGTTACAACGATCGCGTGACCATGTTAATTTTTTCCTCGTTCATTCCCATTCTTTAAATTTGACGTCTAACAACCTCAAGATTGACTTGTTTTTTTAACAAAAGCTTAAAGGTCAAAGTTAAGTCGTATCGAACAAACAAATATTGAAATAAACGGCATTTAAATATTTGGAAAAGATTTTGGAGTTGGCCCAAATTAGTGAGGCTTCACCTACATTTGATCCATGTCGTTCGTAATGTGGAAAGCATTGTTGAGGTCCAAAATGGTTTCGAAAATTTTAAGTTGAGGTAAAATAGCTACGTCTCGTTTGCTTCTACAATATTGCAGTTTCGTCCTTCTTCCCACGAGTTGCGTGGACTCTAAGGTATTGATCCTTTCCAAAATTTGGGGGCGTACTGTGACGTAACGATGACGACGCAGGACGACGCGTAGGATTTTCGATTCAGGCGCCTCCAATAAAAACTAATGCGCCATTTATTGACCACGAGTTATTACAAAAGATTTTCCAGAATTAAAATTAATTTTCCAGAGGACTAAATTTAATATTTCCAAAAATTTATTAAATTAGCTTTAAGGTTTTTGGTCCTTAATTAAATAGGATTTTAATTTTTTAATACGCCAAAAATAAAATTAATAAAAAAAAATAATAAACACGAGACTTATGTTTGTAACTCGTAACAATCGCGTGTTACGGCAGTATTTTCCGCATTTATCCAATCAAATCCATTCAAAGGCTAAAATTACAAAAAATTAAATTTAATTTAAATATGATTTATTGCGCTTTATAAACGCGCATTGCAATCTCTGATCTATTTTATTCTATTCTAATTGACCTAATATTCCTAATTGCTTCACAATACCACGATCAATTGTTTTAATTTTAATAATAAGCAAATGGACATCTATTTAGAACAAACATAAATTGGGATGGCTTACATATTTATTCATCAAAGTCCTTGAAACTAGAAAAAACCACAAAAAAAAAATAAGCAAGAAGATTTTTGACGTATTTTTTCATCATTGATTTCTCTAAAATTAAAAAAGACTAAAAAAATCACTACACGTGGCAATAAAGGATTGATTTTTGAGATTTTAAATATTTTCAGTTTTTGTTGTTATCATTTATTTTAAGTATACACGAGCCAAATCAAAATAATCCATTTTTCTTGTTTTTATAGCCCTTCTTTAATTTTTCAAGATTTTGACATTAATTAAAAAATATCTACTAAAAAATGCTACACGTGGTAATAAAGAGTTGAGTTTTTGGATTCTTCTATGACGTTTAACGGGCTTTAAAATGTCACTTTTTATGTTCGTTGATTCTATGGTCACTTTGTACTGCCTAGGAGTAGAAATTACTACTTTGCACTGACAAGGAATAAAAGGACGGAGTAAAAATGAGTTTTAGGCAACCCAATATACACCAACATTGTATAGTGTGTTGTATGTATATTAAAAGTCAAATTTTGAAATTATTTATTAGTTAAAGATTTCAACATTTGATAAAAAAATAGCATGTTTTATTCAGAGTAAAATAAATTTTTCTGGCTCGTCCTTCAAACCTACATGCTCGCCACAAAAAGTACGTCTTTTACTCCTAATAAAACAATATACTATTAGTTTTTGTTGTTATCACGAGCTACACGAGCCAAATCAAAATTTTTGCCTATTTTTTAAAGGTTTTCTTTAATATTTCAAGATTTTGACACTATTAAAATTGGTAAAATCGTTTCAAAATCTAAACAGTTTTAATTAGTTTTTATTTGAATTTTTCTAGTACTTTGAGTATATTTTAAAATTAATTTAAATATTAATTTTTTAAATTATACTCAAAGTTGCAGATCTTCTTAAATCTTTTCTATTGTTTATTTTATGCACAATTTTTCTTCTGATACGATTCCAGCGATCCAATTTACATAACTATTGACCCATGTGTTCACACTAGGTTTTTGGGAACTACAGCCTTTACCATAGGAAACCATACCCAAAACTCGGTCCTTATTTGAGCCAGGATCATGCCAGATTAAAGGACTACCACTATCCAATTTGCAAGTGTCCATATTAGGACCGCCATAGGTGCAAATTTGTTGAGTTGTAATTATGTTATTATCTAACTTATTTTGGCATTCTGAGTTAGGAGTTATCGTCAAATTAAAGGATAGTAGTACATTAGCGGTAGTAAAGTCAGTAGTATCCCAACCTAAAAAATTGTGTTAAAGATATTTTTTATGGCCAACTTTTTTTTACCTAAAGCTATAACTGAGGTATCATTGAAATTATCTGTAGGATAAGTGTAACGATAAGGCAAACACACACGTCCAACTCCCGAATTATAAACGATCTGTTTCACAGTTCTTACTAAAGCAATGTCATTTTCTTGGGTTTTACTATTGTAATAATCATGCATTATTAATTTTTCTATCCGATGAATAAAACCTGTTGAAGTTTCAGATCCTACAATTTTCCAAAAATAAAATTGCGATAAAAAAAATAAGATAAATCACCTGTAGATAAATCATGGTCCCCAACTAATAAACCTTTCCACCAAAGATTCATTGAAACCAAACAATGTGCTACTGTCATCGCATATCTATCAGAAACAATAACAGCATTACAATATACACGTTTTAGATCCATGTCAACTACAGCAGACATATACGGAAATTCATTAATACCAGTTTCGACACCTCCAACAATTTTCCTCTAAAAATCACAACTTTTGATGGAGTTTAACAAAATATTGTACCCACCTTTTCTCTGAAACCACTCTTTGTAGCTTTAATCTGAAGGACCACAGCCAAAAACGTTACTAAGTATAAAAATTCTAGAAATGAAATTGATTGTAATGATTGCAAAATTATAAAATGTGAAAATTTTGCAAAAAAATACAGAGGGATGCACAAAAAACGGCCAACGATGTAGCTTCGTTATTTCTTATCCGATTTTAATGAGTGATATGTCAAATTAAATGGTTTGAAGAATACTACGGTCAGATAATAAAATATTAATTTTATTTTTGTAGACAACTGAGGAGGAGGGGGCAACTTTTTTTTTCAAATGGCAACATATTATTTCGATTACAAAAAATCATTTACAAAAATAATCTAAACCAATTAATTAAAAAAAATTTTTCTTATTTTTTTAAATTTGTTTTTATTATTATTAATTTTTTTTTATTTAATTCAATTGTTTTTTTTTGTTATTGAGTTATTATTTTTTTAAGTTTTTTTTTTAATTTATTATAAATAAATTAAAAATTATTAAGAATAAATTAAAAAACAAAACTTAAAAAAATAAAATACTGAAAAACTCAAAAACAAAACAATTGAATTAAATTTAAAAAAAATTAATAATAAAAAAAATAAGAAAAAAAAATGTTTTAAATTAATCTAAAAAAAATTATTGGTATAATTGGTTTAGGATATTTTTGTTAATGATTTTTCTCAATCGAAAAAAATATGTTGCCGTTTGAAAAAGAAAAGTTGCCTCCTCCTCCTCTGATATTTTCAAAAATAAAATTAATCTTTTATTATCTGATAGTAGTATTCTTCAAACCATTTAATTTGACATATCACTTATTAAAATCGGATAAGAAATAACAAAGCTACATCGTTTTTTGTGCACCCCTCTGTATACTACTCCTAATAAATAACTAAATTAACCACAAGTGCAAAAAGTGAATCATATTTCCACGCGAATTGTACAACAAGACCATAAATCGAGTGCAAATATGTTTTTTGCGCAAGTTCCATACACTATTTTTTCTATAATCGATGATCATCAACCATTGAAAATAATAAAATTCCAAAAAACTTAAAAAGATTGATAAACCCTATGTCACCGTAGGATGTGATTTTCAGCAGGAATGTCGACTTTGTTTTCTATTTTACCTCCTTCTAACTCCAGTAAGTTCATCGGAAATATGACAGCAATAATGTTTGGTCGAAATAATATAAGTTCTACAACCGAGTTTTGTCTTACTCGATTGCTGATGTTGAAATTAAAATCTACAATTCTTTTTGTACATGCTATCCTGCGAAGCACTTCGCAAGACATCGGCACGCCCTTTATAGGCATGTTTTGTCCTACATCCACTACATCAAACTCGCAAGCTAAATAGCGCAGGTGTCATACGGGTCTTACAAACAATTATTCACTCAGTCGTACGGGGTTACCCAAATGAAACTATAAAGTATTTTGTATTTCCAAGACAGAAAGTAGATAAAGAATAAATACAAATTAGAAAACAATGCTAAGCTGAAGCAACAAAGCAGGTAAAAAGATTAAAAATCTAAAAATGGCTCTACTTAATCCAGGCGATGCTCCTGCTAAAATCACATCCTACGGGCATGGACAATACTATGATATGTGTTTTGTGTTTTTTCCTTTTTTCAGTATATTTATCTCACTCATGATAGTTTAAATGACGTTTAGCTGCAAAATAGGCTTTATACTTTTTTCCAGCAAAAAAATTTTTTACATAGTTATTCTGAACAAAAAATTATCTATGAACTAGTTGATTTTTTTGAACATTATTGCTTGTATTTAAAATAAGTAGACAACGGTAAATCCAAACACACTCGATTTTAATAAAAAAAAAATTAAAATAAAATGAAATTTATACAGGGTGTACCACAAAAATCAATAAATTTTTGAATTTTTAAAATTGCCGTAACTTTTTAAGGAATGACATTTACTATCTAAAAAAAATTGATGGAAAAAATGAAATTTTTTAACCAAAATTGACCTTTTAGTTTAATTTAAAAAAAAAACATAAAAACGTACCTTTATTTCTCATAATTATTTATTAATCCAACTTTAAGAGAAACTTTAAATCGATTAGATTTTATTAAAACAAAAATAAAATTGCCTTGGATATTTATAAAAAAAAAAATTATATCGCTGTTCGCCTTATCTTTGGGAACGCGTAACTAAAATTTTGTAATTGTTCCACAGATTAATTGTATTTTTAAACAACGAGCAATTGTAGTGTCCCACTCAACCTTAAAAAATTATTCCTCAAGAATAATCTTTATTGAGTTATAAAAATAATTAGAATTTGGAAAACCTTGACTGGACTATTCTGGCAAATCACCTGGAAGTTCCTTGCGTCATTGATCATGGCTCTAATCTAATCCACAATATCAAGCTTGGAGAGCAGATTTTGTATTTATTAGTGCACTAAAATATTCTGTACTCATTGGTTTTTTAGAAAAATCCAAGTTGAGCGATGTGTACTGCCGATTCCAACAGTATTCTTGCTCAGAAAATACCAATGCTTGAAAATGGATGAAGGAAATGAGTGTGTATAAACTTGCACCATTTTGGCAAATCACCTGGAGGTTCCTTGCTCCATTGATCATGACTGTAATCTTAATTTCATCGGTTGTTTCTATGATCATCAGCCATCCACAATATCAAGCTTGGAGAACCGATTTGGTAATAATTGGTGCTCTAAAATTTATATTCGGTACTCATTGGTTTTTCTAGGGTAAAACTGAAGATACAAGTTATCCAAGTTGGGCGATGTGTATTGCAATAATTATGATTTCCACTGGAGTCCTGCCGATTCCAATAGTATTCTTGCTCAGAAGATACCAATGCTTGAAGATGGATATTAATATTCATGAAGGCTCCATTAGGCGTATTGACACGACTGTTTCAACCAAAGAAATGATCACCGATGTTGATGTAAGTACACGAACCACTAACGTTTATTTAAGTTTCCAACTAACACATTACTAATCTCCATTGGATAGGAACAATTAACAAGTCCCGATGGGCCGTGTCTCACTGCTAGCAACACACGTAAAAATAAATTTACCATCGGAGACTTTGAAGTCTAAAGTAAGTACTGCTTGCTAGAACTAAGCAAGAAGCTACAAATCGAATTGCGATATTTTTATTTCCAATTGGCACGTTTAAGGTTTTCTTAGTTTTGGTATCAAATCAAAAGCAGTCAGAAGGAATATATTGCACGTGTTGGACACTACTAGAATTTTTTCATTTCTAAAATTTATTTGTAGTTAGTTTTTCAAAACTACAAAATTAGATTTTTATGGTTTTATAGTCAAAAATAATACGATTGTGCATGAAATTTTGGGCAATTTTGGGCATGTTGCAAGTAATTCAATTGATTTTCTTACCAATTTTGATTCAACTATTATAGGGTTTTTTTATAAAAGTATTTAGTTTCGAGAAGACCAATAAGCATGAACTTCTAAAAAAATTTGTAACCTGGTTCATCCAAAAAAAAATTGATTGTTAGAACTATGCGTTTCTTAAAAATATGGTATTTTTGTGATGTATTGCTTGATACTTGTGTTGTGGTTGATGATGATGGTTTTAATTGTATATTTTCTTAGTTGGATGATTCAGATGACTCCGACGACCGTCTTCCTCGGTACCACGATGATAGCGACGATGATGATGACGGTCATCGCGTCAATATGAATCGAATCAACAAACCTTTCCGCATGGAAGTCATGGATGACTTTTGAAGAGATGTCTCTCATTTTCGCTACTATTATTTATTTTTTAAGATAGGTTTTATTATAGAGCTGACCACATCATCATTAAGTTTAAAAAAAATTCTACTAGTGCAACAAAGCATGACTTAAGTAATGCACTAGTGCAAGAAAAACCTGTCATGTATCATTAATTGAAAAAAATAGAAATGTCAATATCTATCATTAATTTCATGTTTTTAAATAATTTTATTACTTTTAATGATCGAACTCGATCGTAGAAAAAATAGTGTATGCTCGAGCAAAAAGTATTAACCACTTTTTACACTTGTTGCATAAATAACTACACTCAAATCACCTTAAAAATTTTGGTGACTCAAAAGTATTTTAAAAATTTAATCTCTTCAACGAGTCATCTTTAAATATTCAAAAAAATCACTAATTTGTGTTTGATAGCTAATTAAATTTTTCCAACATGAAATGAAAAAAAAATATTAAAATGACTCAATTAGAAAATGTATTCGTATTTTTTTCTATTTAAGTTTTTTACTGATTTTACTCAAATTTTGGGAATGGATTTGAAAATCCCCAAAAACGTGGGCAGCTCTATTTTTTGTATTATTATTATTAAATAATATAATATATTTTAATAACGCATGTGATAAAATTTCCTGTTATGAAATTATTTGTATCGTGTTGTAACCTTAATGCAGTTGTTGTACCTAAATAAATTTGTTACACGTTAAAAAAATCGATTTTAATATAAATGGTGCGCGTTTTATGTTATTTTATGCGGCCAATACGTTTTTTTCTAAAAAAACTAACCTTAACGATTACAAAAATTACTTCCTCTCAAAATAACTAAAAATTGCGACTTTCTACTTGAATTATTTAAAAAATAAGTTTTAAAAATTAAAAAAGCGTTACAAAAAGTCATCCCAGTTGGGGTTTGATCCAAGCACCTTTAGATTAAAAAATCAATTGTTTCACTAATAGTGACGTCATAAAAATCGCAATGGCCGAATAATTATTTATTTTTTAAGCATGTGAATGTTCTGTGGTAGAATTTAAGTTTGCATTTTTTATAAAAACAGGGTTCTACAAAAATTTAGCCGTGATATTTATAAATATTTATTAAAAAGAGCTCTAAAAAATTTCGAATAATGATATATTTTTAAAAAATATATGAGTGTGAGAAAAAATGTGCAGAGCTCTCTAATATAAAGTTAATTTTTTTAGACATCTCTTTAAGACTAAACAAATAAAACAAAATAAATGAATCTTATTGTTATTATACCTTATATAGTTGTTGTAAACAATTGGATGTAATTATTGTAAATAGTGTACATATGAAGTACTTATAAAACATTTAGATTATAGTTGGAAGCTTTAGTTGGTGATTTATTTAATTTGTATGATAAACGTGTTTGCTGCGGCATTTTGTAGTTTTTAGTCAAAAATTAAAATCAAAACAAAAATAAAACCAAAGGTTACTAGCATGAATTATCAGCAGAACTACACGAATATTACTAAAAAAAATTTTTGAGTTTTTTTTATTTGATTGCACTTTTATCATAAAACATGCGTAATTAAAATCTTGATGTATTTTTTTATTGATGTTAATTGTAGTTCTATTGGTAATTTATTTTGTCATTGTAAACCAAAAAACGAAACAAAAATGGCTTTTCTCGGACTTAGCGAATTAATCTAGATTTAAAGCAAAGCAAGAAAAATGAATATGCATATTCGACATTCGAATCATCAAAAAACTTAGACGTTGTTATTGTTAATAACTTTTCGTGAAAATCATAGGCCAAATTACGACAAGGAACTATTTGTTGAAAACACAACTTGACAACACTATTTAGGTTCTGTAGAAGTTCCAACTATCTATTCCCGTCCAAATTTCCAGTACTTAATACAAATGGATGAAATGGATTTTCTAGCGTCTTTGAGTATGATCTTCTCTGAACAAATGTGAAAGAAAGAACATTTCTGTCAGCATTTAAATTTGTCTCGAATAATTTCAAAAAATTGGTCGAATTCATCTTCAATCAGTTTATGGACCAGGTAAAATTTGTATGGAAAATAAATTATTTTTCTGCAAAATTGGGTGTACTGAACTTTTCGCAATTTCATGTACTGCTTTTGAACTTTCAGGATCTTCAATAAAAGAGGGAAGAAATTCAAGTTTTTCTGGACACGTTACAGATTTTGGTCCGATCTTTCACTGAGCCCTCTGCCTCTTCCAGGAATCTTCGAATAGTTCTTCTTACAGTTGATTTTGAAATTGCAGCTAACTGATGAAATAAAAACATGTGGTACTTGATGTTGTCTTCAACGCCACCCCGTACTTAATTACAAATTTTCATTTTTTTTGTTTACACCTTCAAAACTTATATTTATTGCCATACCAGGGCTTTTGGGACGCCCTGTATTTAACCCAATTTAGGTATCAGGTATTCCAACAAGGATGATCCTGGTGATTTGCATGGTAGTAAACCTAAATTTGTCGCAGTTGGCCACATTGAAATAAAAAATAATTCAGTAACGTTTAAAAAACAACTTGATTTTTTTGATCAAATTGTAGACCTAAAAAGTTAAAAATTTTGCATTTTTATATCTAAATTTTTTTCATAAAAATGTTAATTTTTATACCTACTTTATTCAATTTTCAATGACCTAGGTGCTTAAAAATAAGATTATCACCTTTACATAATTTGAACTGGTTTTATAAACATGTATGCATGGAAAACCAATTTATTTAATTATTTTGAAGCCAATTTATTTGGAATTTGCAGTTAAACAAAATTCTAAACAGTTTTAATTAGTTTTTATTTCAATTTTTGTAGTACACTTTACTTTGAGCACATATTAAAATCACCAACCCACTTTATTATCATGAAAAAAATTTGAAAATTATTTAAAAAAATGCACTCAAAGTTGGAGATCTATTTTAGCGTTGATTTTATTTTGGGCAAAATGTTGAATCTAAAAAATTTGATTATATTATTTAACCCTATTTTTTGACAAAAACAGACCTTGTGTGATGATTGCGGTGATCCAATCTAAATAACTACTAACCCAGGTGTTGACACTAGGTTTTTGGGAACCACAACCCATTCCAAAAGAAACAATTCCCAAAGTTCGGTATCTTCTTGAGCTAGGATCAAACCAGATTAAAGGACCACCACTATCGAATTGGCAAGTGTCCTTATTCATACCACCATAGGAGCAAACTTGCCGAGTTGTAATTATGTCATTAGGTAACGCTTGTTGGCAACGTGAATTAGGAACTATCGTCAAATTAACAGATAGTAGCACATCAGAGGCAGGACCAGTAAATTCAGTAGTACCCCAACCTAAAAAAATAATTAAAAAAAGAAGATTTTTTATGACTCATTTTTTTTACCTAAAGCACTAACTGTGGTATAATTGAAATCATCTCTGGGGTAGGTGTAACGATAAGGTAAACATACAGGTCCAACTTGCAAACTATAAACGATTTTTTTCACAGTTTTTACTAAAGCAATGTCATTTTCTTGCGTTTTACTATTGTAATAATCATGCACTGTTTGATTTTCTATCTGATGAAGAACAGCTGTTGAAGTTTCAGTTCCTACAATTTTTAACAAATAAAATTTTGATCAATAAAACAGGATAAATCACCTGAAGATATATCATGATCTCCCACCAACAAAGCTTTATTCTTAATATTAGTTAAAACCAAACAATGAGCTGCAGTCAAAACATATCTATCAGAAACAATAACAGATCCACAAAATATCCGTTTTGCATCCAAATCAACTAAAGCTGACATATACGGGAATTCATTAACACCAGTTTCTTCACCTCCAACAATTTTTCTCTAAAAATCAAAATTTTTGATCGAGTTTAACCAAAAATTATCCCCACCTTTTGTTTCCAACCGCAATCACATGAAGTTGGAGGAGGTGTAACAATATTTCCACTCTGTATAGCTGTGATGCTGCAATAAAACCTACCACCTAAATCTCCTGAATAAGCAGGAGCAAACAAACCTGCAATAAAAAATTAGAAAATGTTTCCAAAAATATTTGCAGCACTAACCAACAGCCATCGCGTTTGAATCTGAAGTCTGCTTAAGAGTCATGCTATCACAATAATACCTTGCATCTCTAAATTGTGGATCACCACTTAAAGAAATTCCTAATCGATCCAAATGACAGTTTCCACTCTATTAATAAAATAATTAATTAATATTTTTGGGGGGTTAATTTAATTATCACCATTGGTAATTGGATTACAGGGCACTCCAAGACGATTCTCGTGTTTGGTGGACTTCTAATAAAAAATTGGCAGTTAATATCCATCCATTTGGGATAAAAATCGGGATATTCCTCATTGGATATTCCATCACGTCCGTGGACATCAACAAAAATTTCACGATAACATTGAGCTTCAATCTGAAGCACCAACGCCAAAAACGTTACTAAGTATAAAAGTTCTAAAAATAAAACAATTATAAAATTTGCAAAAAAAGTAATAATAATAAGTAGCTAAAAATGTTATATTTTTATGATTTATTAATGTGCAAATATTTGGCAAAGTTTTGTGTTGAAAATATAAAAATATTTTAATTGTAATTAAAAAAAAGTAGTATCAGCCAAATTTTTCCTACAAAAACAACTATTAAATTGCTGTAAATGTAAAAAAACAATCGGTGTATGTTAAATTGGTTGATTTAAATTTTTTTGGTTTAATTTTTATTAATTTTAAAAACTTTAATAATAAAATCTATAACATTTTATATAGAACATTTTACAAGTTTTTTGGATAAATTATTTTATCAGGAAAATATTGTGAATATTAAAGATTCAAACGATGACGTCAGTTGTAGGTCACCATTTATGACGTCATTTCATTACCATTAATAAATTGAACTATTATGAACAAATGTGCCAAATTTTGTTAAAATGTATGCAACCATAAAAAGTTATTAAGAATTTTGAAAATACAAAATATTTCATGAAATAATAAATTTTCCCAAGTTTCCAACAATAACAATATTTCTAACAATAAAAAAAGTTATTGAGAATTTTTTGTAACTAGTCACTAAACAAAGTCCCAAAATTAACAATTTTTCAAAGTTTCCGTTCACAAATTACCAAAAACTTTTACCATGATTGAATCATAGTACCTTGATTGGTTGGGCAAAATTTGGTACAAAAAGATTGGAAAAAATCCCAAAAATAACGATTTTCCAAGGTTACCATTGGAATTTTGAATTTAAAAATTTATCAGGATTAAATCGTAGTACCATGAATGGATGAGCAAGATTTGGTTACAATATTTATGACAATAAAAAAGTTATTAACAAATTTTGTAACAAATCACTAAAAAATTGGAAAAACTCACAAAAATAACGATTTTTCAAGGTATTCATTGGAATTTTGAACCTTAAAATTTACCAGGATTAAATCATTAGTACCATGAATAGATGGGCAGGATTTGGTTACAATATTTATGACTAAAAAAAAGTTATTAACCGTTTTCTAACAAAAGTCACCAAAAAATTGGAAAAATTCACAAAAATAACGATTTTTCAAGATATCCATTGGAATTTTAAATCTAAAAATTTAGCAGGATTTAATTGTAGTACCGCGAATGGATGAGCAAGATTTGGTTACAATATTTATTACAATAAAAAAGTTATTAACAATTTTGTAACTAAAGTCACAGAAAATTGGAAAAAATCACAAAAATAACGATTTTCGAAGGTATCCACAGGAATTTTGAATTTAAAAATTTACCAAGATATAATTATAGTACCATGAATAGATGAGTAAGATTTGGTTACAATATTTATGACAATAAAAAGTTATTAACAAATTTGTAACTAGTCACTAAAGAATTGGGAAAAATTACAAAAACAACGATTTTCGAAGGTATCCATTGGAATTTTAAATCTAAAGATTTACCAGGACTTAATCGTAGTACCATGAATCGATGAGCATGATTTGGTTACAAATGTTTTTGAAAATAAAAAAGTTTTTAACAATTTTGTATTTAAAGTTAATAAAAGATTGGAAAAATAACAAAAATATCGATTTTCCAAAGTATCCATTGGAAATTTGAATCTAAAAATTTACCAGGATTTAACCGTAGTACCATGAATGGATTAGCAAGGTTTGGTTTCAATATTTATGACAATAAAACAGTTATTAACAATTTTGTAACTAAAGTCACGAAAAAATTGGAAAAAATCACAAAATTAACGATTTTCCGAGGTTGGAATTTTAATTTTGAATCTATAAATTTACCAAGATTTAATTGTAGTACCATGACTGGATGAACAAAATTTGGTTACCATATTTATGATGATAAACAAGTTATTAATAATTTTGTAACTAAAGTCACAAAAAAATTGGAAAACATCTCAAAAATAACAATTTTCCAAGGTATCTATTGGAATTTTAAATCTAAAAATTTACCAGGACTTAATCGTAGTACCATGAATGGAGATGAGCAAGATTTGGTTACAATGTTTATGATAATAAAAAAGTTATTATCAAATTTGTAACCAAAGTCACTAAAACTTGAAAAAAATCACAAAATTAATGATTTTCCGAAGTTTTCATTGGATTTTTTTGACAAAAAAATTACCATGATTAAATCGCAGTATGAGTAGATAAATAAACAATAAAAAAGTTATTAACAATTTCAATTGATTTAAAATTCAATAAAATACTTACCTTTACGATAAATCGTATTTTATGCCTTAATAATAATTAATTTTTTGTATTTCAGTTAGTTTGATAATTGTTTAGTTTTACTTAATTAACTAAAAATTTGCATATTTTTTATTTTATCAAATTACTTATTTATGCTAGTTATTTTGACTTCCATTTATTATATACAATTACTTTAACAGGAAACACCTTCAATCGCTTCTTATCAATATTTTTAACGCTACTTTTGATGTTTTTAATATTAAATATTATCAATAACAATGAATGAATTTGTTTATTATTTAGTTGCATTAATTAATTTAATCTAAGTGAACATTCATGTAAACTAAAGGTCGATTAGGCTTTCAAATTTTGATTTTTTTAGTAAGACAATGATGCATGAAATTTATTGTAATTGTTTTAAATAAATTTAGCCAACCCATTTTTTTTATTTTATGCAATTACCTACATATAATTATCAATTTTGATTGTAATTAATTAAAATAATTATTTTTGTACTACTTTTTTTATAATTGTAATAATTAAATTAAAAATTTTTAAAATTTTTTTAATTTTGACCAAAATCGAACTTTTGGAAATTTACCTTTGTTTCTCATAATTATTTATTAATCCATCTCTATAAGAGATACTTTAGATTTTATTAAAATAATTAAATTTAAAATTTTTTAGAACTTTTGGAAATAATTATTTTTGTTCGAAAATTAAAAACTTACCTTTATTTTTCATAATTATTTATTAATCCAACTCTATAAGAGAAACTTTAGATTTTATTAAAAAAAATCACATTAAACAATTTTTTGAAGATGTTAGTGTCTTCTCGAAAAAAGCACTAAAAATCCGGCGATTGAACAATGCCTTGGATATTTATAAAGAAAAAATATTTATCGCAGTTCGCCTTATCTTTAGGAACGCGTAACTAAAATTTTGTAATTGTTTCATAGATTAGTTGTATTTTTAAACAACAAGTAATTTTAATGTCCCAACCTGCAAAAATGTTCCACAAGAATCATGAATATGAAAATCAAATTGGTTTTGCATTTTTCTAAAAATATTTTACACCAAGAATTTTCAAATTGTAATAATTGTTGTCTCAAGTTTTGTTATTGTGTTTGTGTTTTCTGATTTACGATTATTAAAGGAATTATTGCGCAGGTACTTAACTAGAAATAGGAAAAATGCACATTTACATATTTTATTTTTACTAATTACCAGGAAGGAATTTTTTTAAGTTTAATTAATAATTATAATTATTGATTGTGAATTAAAAATACACAACTATTACTTATAATTTATTAAACATAAATTGAAAAAATAAATAAATAAATAAATTTAAGAAATGATGATACCTTATTTAACGCAGTATTCTGCATCTAAAAATCAAAAAAATTATTGAAAAATAATCATATATTATTTTAATTTTTTACCGCTAGTAATGCTGATGATCCAAGCTAAATAACTGGGAACTCTGGTGTTTACTGCTGGAACTAAGCTCCCGCAAGCTAAGCCATAAGATATTAGTCCTAAAACGTGGTACCTCCTAGCCAACCAGTCGTACCATAATAAAGGACCACCTGAATCGTATTGGCAAGCATCTTTTCCCGGAGTAAAAGTGCAAATTTGTGAAGGATAAATACGGTCATTAGGTAATTTCATTTGGCATTCGGTATTAGATACAACTGATAAATTTGCAGCCAAAAGCACGTCGGAAATTGGTTCAGTGAAACCTGTGGTACCCCAACCTAAAGCTGTAACGAAATCTCCAACGAAATCCAAATTGGTATACCTAAAAGGTAGGCAAACAGGAGCAACATATTCACTAAACTCCATTACATTTTGGGTTTTTAAAATAGCTATGTCGTGTTCTTTGGTGTTTAAATTAAAAGATGGATGAACAAAATAGGTGTCTAAAACGTATAACGCTGCGTAGCTAGTTTCAACACCTAAAATTCTAAAATTAATTGAATTTTTTGGTTTTTTTGGCGTAAATTTACCTGAAGATAAATCATGATCACCCACTAATAAAGCTAAATTTCTTGCTTGCAGATTTAATAAACAATGCGCTGCTGTTAAAGCATACCTTTTGGCTATAACCACACTTCCACATTGTAAAGCTCTTTTTTCTAGATTAATTAAACCCGCCATTGAAGGATATTCATTGGTTTTTGTTTCAATACCACCAACAATTCTTCGCTAAAATAAAAAAAATAGAAAAAAAATTGGTTTTGTACAAAAATTTACCTGATTTCTCCAACCACAATCGCATGTTGTTGGTCTTCTAGTGGTGGTGGTACCAGGTGAGGTTTGTATCGCGGTTAGAGTACACGAAAATTTTCCCCCAACACTATTTGAAGTACCTTTGGGTGCGAAAAGGCCTGAAATTCTAAAATTATTAATTTATCGTAGGAACAAAATAATACATTACCAATTCCTATTGAGTTTGATTCGGAAACTACACTGAGGGTACCTTTTCCGCAATAATTGTGCGCATCTGAGAAGTGAGGATCACCTTTTTGGGATACAACCAAACGATCATCTCGACAATTTGGACTCTAAAAATATACCAATATTTTGGCTCAATTTTTAAGGTTTTCAGTGGGTATAATTTTAGTACTAGTGCTGTACGAACTTCATACTTTTTAAAGTATTTCATTCAAATGTTCGAACTTTGAAATAGTTCGAACCGTTCGAATATTTTGCAAAAGTTCGAAAAATGTTCGGTTTCGCAGAAAGTTCGGGTTCGAAAATAGTTCGAGTTCGGAAAAAGTTCGGGTTCGGAAAAAGTTCGGATTCGAAAAAAGTTCGAGTTCAAAAAAAAGTTCGATAATATTAAATTTCGGTCACTGGCCGAATTCGGCAATTGAGTATACCGAGTGTCCACGAAACTAGGGCCACCTCGGTAATATTTTTATATATGAAAATAAGAATTTGAAATTTTACCATGTTATATGGCATGCCCTATTTGTTTAGTTATTATTAAACATTGGTAAGTTGTAAGTATGATTGAGACAAAAAAAAATTTTCTGAACTTTCTATAAAAATTTTGGATTTTCTTGGGGTACTTTTTTTAATTAAATTATTATTAGGTTGGGATATTATTGAACATTATACAGGGTGAGTTTAAAGTAAGGAATAAAAATCAAGTCACTATCACATCATTATTTTTTTTTAAATGGATTGATATAGGTTTTATACCATAAAATAATACCTTATTAAGACTGTTTAACAACAGTACCATAAAGATTACAGCAGCGCCATCTTCCGGTTTTTAAAAAAATTATTAAATTTCCCCTTAAGTATTAGTTTAAAGAGAATTTATGACCTCGTAGTGACGTCATATTAAAGTTTTTCAAAACCTTTTTGGTACCGTTGTAAAACAGTCTTAATAAGGTATTATTTTATGGTATAGAAACAATATCAATCCATTAAAAAAAAATTATGACGTGATAGTGACGTCATGTCAACTGAAAGAAAAATATTGTTGGGTTCAAAATAAAGGTTTTCAAAAGCAATGCGACACGTCTTTTACGGTTTTTAAAAATTCCAAAACATAACGTAGTTATGATTTTTATTACTTACTTTAAACTCACCCTGTATACCGGGTGGAAATGAAAACCGGGTCACCTCTATAACTTTTTTATTTATGAATAGAAAAATTTGGCTATGTTCTATGGTTCTACGGTGAAACCGGAAGTGATTTCTAAAATAAAAAATGCACATAAAATTTGTTTTGTTGAACCATAGAAGAACATAGCCAAATTTCAAATTTTTTTATTCATAAATAAAAAAGTTATCGAGGTAACCCGGTTTTCATTTCCACCCGGTATACGAACATTATAGAGTTCGAACTTTATCGAGTTCGAACTTTATCGAATTCGAATATTATCGAGTTCGAACTTTATCGAGTTCGAATATTATCGCGTTCGAACTTTACCCAGTTCGAACCTTATCGAATTCGAACTTTATCGAGTTCGAACTTTATCTAATTTGAACTTATGAATGTTCGAACTTTATCGAGTTCGAACTTATGAAAGTTCGAACTTTTATTATAATGTCGAACGGGTTCGAACAGTACGAACTTTTAATTTTTTAACTTAGTTCGTACTTTAAGTTCGAAACTCCAAAAGTTCGGGTGCGGGAACAGCACTAGTACTACTACTTCATTGACTGTCCATTTCATTGACAGTTTTTTTTTCATCGACAACGGTTCATCGACATAACATGTAAACATCGACAAGACCGCTTCATCGACACTGCCAATTCATCGACACAGACGTTTAATCGTCATTGCCTTTTCATCGACAACCATTTCACCAACACTCATTTCATCAACACTGCCTTTTCATCGACAAACCTTTTCTTTGACAAGGAAGTTTCATCGACACGAACATTTCATCGACATTACCTTTTCATCGACACAACCTTCTCATCGAAAAAACTTTTCTTTGACAAGAACATTTCATCGACACAACCTTCTCATCGAAAAAACTTTTCTTTGACAAGGACATTTCATCGACATTACTTTGCCATCGACAGAAATTTCATTGAAATTACCTTTTCATCGACAAGGACATTTCGTCATTCGCGGTTTTATATCGATGAACCATCCTTGTCTATACAAAAATACTTGAAGAACTACTGTCGATGAAAAGGTTGTCGATGAAAAAGAAAATCGATGAACTGTTTGTGTCGATAAAACGTCCTTGTCGAACGTAAGATTTGTCAACGAGAAAGTACTATCGATGAAATGGTTGTCGATGAAAAAGTAATGTCGATGAAACTTCTATGACGATGAAAGGGTATTGTCGATGAAGAGGTAATGTCGGTGTCGATGAAATATTCTTGCCGAAGAAAGGTTTGTCGTTGAAACGTTTGTGTCGATGAATTGGCATTGTCGATGAAACGTCTGTCTCGATGAAATGGTCGTGTCGATGAAACGAAATGATATCAACGGTTTTATCGACATGACCTTTACATCGACACGTCAGTTTCATCGACACAACTAATTCATCGTCACACACGTTTCATCGACATTACCTTTTCATTGACAACCATTTCATCGGCACTACCTTTTCATCGACAAACCTTTTCTTCGACAAGTACGTTTCATTGACACTACTTTTTCATCGACGCAAACATTTCATCGACATTACCTTTTTATCGACAACTGTTTCATAGATACTACCTTTTCATTTTCGACAAGGACGTTTCGTCATTCGCCGTTTTATGTCGATGAACCGTCCTTGTTTATACAAAAATACTTGTCGTTGAAGAAGTATTGTCGATGAAACGATTGTCAATGAAAAGGAATGTCGATGATATGTTTGTGTCGATGAAACGGGCTTGTCGAAGATAAGATTTGTCGATGAAAAGGTAGTATTAATGAAACGGTTGTCGATGAAAAATTAATGTTGATGAAACGTCCTCGAAGAAAAGGTTTGTAGAAGAAAAGGTAGTGTCGATGAAATGGTTGTCGATGAAGAGGTACGAAAAAAGATTTGTCGATGAAAAGATAGTGTCGATGAAATGTGTGTGTCGATGAATTGGCAATATCGATGAAATGGTCATGAAACGGACTGTCGATGAAACGATGGTATACAACCATAATTTTACTAACCGTTGGTATATCCACATCCGAGCAGCTAAAAACTATTTTGGTATCCGTAGGTGATTGCGCCATCCATCTACATTCAGTGGAGTTATATTTAGGATACCTTCCAGGATATTCTTTATTGAAGACGTAGTAAACACTACCTAAGCTAACTGCTTGAAAATAATCGCAATTAGGGTTTATCATCACTGTCATGGGGAACAAGACGCTGAAAAAATCGGCTACCACCATATTCTACCTGAAAAACAGGTACATACATAAATTAAAAGGTGGTACTTTTTCAAAAAATTCTGATATTATGGATTTTTGAGTAAAGATCTTTACAATCAACATAAATTTAATTTATTTACAGCTTATTTACAATAATTTCGTTATAATTTGTACATAAATATTTTGGTAATATTTTTTAAACAAATTTAGAAAGCTGATTGTTTGGCCAAACTCTTTTCTTTTTCCTTAATAACCGATAATAACCTATCAATTTCATCTTCATGCTTCTTCTTCATTTCTCCAATCATCACATCTTGCTCCTGTAATCGTTCCTCCACAGTTGATAATTCGTTCCAAGCTTCTTTTTGTACTATCTGCAAATGACGAATAAATAAGGAGGAATATTTTTTATTGAAGGCTTACTTTAAGCTCATTTCGTAATAAATCCATCCTACTGGCAATATCAGTGCCTATCCTCTTCACCACTTTGTTCTCCTGTTGGCGTTGATTTAGAGCTTTCAATAAAGATTCTTGTTCGGCCACTAAATCTTTAGCGAACGTCATAGCTTTATGCAATTGTTTCCTACAGGCGCTCCTTGATAACTGAACTTCATGAAAACTATGCTCCAATTCCAAACATTTGCCTTCCATTTTTCTAAAAAAAAAAACAAATGCAACCACCATAAAAGAGCATAAGAAAACCAACAAACTTCACGTGTTTTTCCCCATTTTTAATTTTACTTTCCAACTCTAATTTTTCAGTATTTATATCCGCAATTTTTTTACTCAAATCGCTAATTTGTTGCTTTAAATCCTCAATGGTTTCCAAAAGTTTTATTTTCTCATTTTCATACTGCTTCTTCAGCTCTTCATACCACCTATTAAAAATTCTGGTAAAAAATGAAACCACTACAAAATTTTAGTGGTACCTTTTACATTCATTAACACTAGCTGTATGTACAGCAACTGGAATATACTGCTGCCTCTCATTTTTAAAATCATCATGTACATCAGTAAGCGATTTATTCCTCTCCTTGAGGCTAGTAACCTCAGCTTTCGACTTGGAGTATTGATCGTGCAAAACCGAATAATCCCTCTTAAGTTGCTCAACTAAAAAAACACCCTTTAATAAATAACTATAATGAAATTAAATAAAACCTTTTTGCTCATAACACTTTAAGATTTCCTCAATTTTATCTTGCTTCAAAGCGCATTTTTTTATCAACAAATCGTTTTGATCTTTACAACCCTTCAATTCGACCCTAACATTCTCCAATTGCAATCCAATGACTTTACTACATTCCGAATCATCATTCAATTTCGAATGTAAATTTTCGTTTTCTTTTACAACCTCCTTCATTTTCAAAGTAAACGACCCCAATTCCGCCTCGTAACTCTCTATAATCTCATCCTTTTCACTTATGGTTTCCTGATAAGCATTCAGCAATGGGCCTAAGGTATGAGTGTTCACCTTTCCCCAACCTACAGGGGAATGCACATGCCCATAATGGCTCTCACCTAGCCCAATATTATCAGCTGAAACAATCACCACATTCTCGTCTTTTCGATCGAACTTTTTAGGACTCTTATCTTTTAGTGGAATGTTTTGGGATTGTAGTTTTTGTTGATAACGTTCTAATTGCACGTTGAGACGATATACGACGTTTTTGAGCATCTCGCAATCTTCCAGGATTTCGCGATTGGTTTTTCGTAGAGTTGTGTAATCGCGTTGGGATTTATCCAGGAAATCTCCTAGTTCCACGCAATTTTGGCAAACTTTTGGTTTTTGTAATTCCGAATAACACTCGTTGTATTGTTGTAGTAATTTTTCATATTGCGTTTTCATTATCGTATTTTCGTTCGATAATTCCTCATTAATTGAAAAGATCTGAAAAAAAATACATCAGTGATTGAAATTTTGAGTATAAAGATTACCTCAGTGATTTTTTCTTTGAGTTTGCAATTTTTTTTGTTGAGGTGTTCTTGGGTTGTGAGTATTTGCGAGTTTTCCTGGGCGAGTCTTTCATTTTCTTTAACCAAAAATCTTCTACTGATTTTTCCTGATCGTTCACTGACTTGATGTCTTCCTTCATCTCCCCTTCCTTCCCCTCTATGTACAGGGACTTCTACTTTCCTGCACCTGCGGTGCTTTGATGATAATTCCTGCTGATGCATTTTGTTTATTTTCAAGAAACGCTATTGGTCGACGATCGCATGTTTCTCGTCATCCTGTAATTGATTATAATTTTGGTGATAATCGATGATTTATTTAATTTTACTTACTTGTTTGTTGCATAGGGGAGGTGTATAAAGACGTTGTTTGGTCGATTAGTTTAGTATTTTTTGGGTTTTACTTGTTGGCATTTTTTGGCACTAAATTGTTGTAAATAAACGAAGGAAGCGCGTTTTGTTTTGAAACCGTCGCTATGGCAACTACTCGAAACTTAAAAATCAACCCGCTAGATGGCGCTATACAAAATTATAATTTAAAATAATAAAAAAAATTACTTCAAATCTAAATTCAACGAAATTGTTAATGATTAATCGTTTTTTTTTTAAATTTTTTTAATGTGTCAAGATAAAATTTATTATGTGTAATAAATCATATTATATTTGCGCCGTCATATTTAAATAAAACAAGTAAATATTCAGATAAAATATACAAGTTAAATATTTACATTATTCGTGATTATTTAGTTTAACATTTTATTTTTTTATCAACACAATAATTAGAACATTTAAATATGTTTGTATCTAACAATGATAAAAATGCAATCACTATTATAAAAAAAAATTATTGCAACTTATGCAACTTAAATTGACGCAAGTTTGGTTGCCTAATGTTCGACTCACGTGACGCTAGTTTGGTTGCATTCAAGATTTCGTGAGACCGACTAGGACATAAGGCCGAAAAAAAAAGGTTGAACGACGAACGAATGGCAAAAGATCGACGTGAAAGAAAGGCCGAAAGAAAAAAAGTCGAATGATAAAAGAGCCAAGCGGAAAAATGCCGAAGGAGAAATGGACGTACATTAAAAACACGACTCGAACAAAAGACCGAACGGTACCTGATAAAGGTTATCGATATTGGGAATTTTAACTACCAATAGATGGCGCTGTTGGCCCTCTGTGATAAATTAATGAACTATCGAAACCAGTATTGAACCTGCATGTTTCTATGTGCGAATACAGGATAAAGAGGACGACTTTTTTTACGAAGTTTTTAATAAATATTCTTCTAATTTATATTTAAAATCAATATTTATTCAAAATGCGAATGGGACGTTTTATACTAGCCTGACAGTTTCACAAATTCGCCGACAGAGGGAGAGGTCTTTCCTAAAATCGCGAATACTTTTTGTCAAAAATGCCAGATCAGGTTAGGTTAGGTTAGGTTACGAAAATATCACAAAACGTGCTGTAACTTTTTTATTACTCGGTAAAAAAAAATTGAATATTTATTCTGAAGTTATCACAAGAAAATGTTATTTTTACAAAAACAACATTTTTTTTTTAAAATAACAAAAAACGTGTTGCAACTTTTTTATTTTTCGTAAAAAAAAATTGAAAACTGTTTCATACGTTGGTGAATGTAAAAAAATCAAGGTGCTATTTAATGAGCTCTGAAGAAGTCGACGAAGATCGGCGAAACGTCAGCTGTAATGTTAAATTAGCAATAAATTGTCTGGGCAGCCAATTATTCTTTATCAAAATACTGACATAATTCGATACTTGTTTTGTTTGTTGTATTTTCATGAAATCCAATAAAAAAAGACTGATCGAAATTTTTCGTCGACCTTTTGTTTAATTCGGTCTTTTTTCGTTTGGCCATTTTCCCTTCGGGTTTTTGTCCGTATCGGCCTTTAAGTAGGCCTTTTATCGTTCGGCCTTATGTCCATATCGGTATTTTTCCATTCGGCCTTTTGTCCTAGTCAGTCTTTTGTACCTTTCGGCCTTTAAGGATTCGGCATTTTGGGGTAGACCCATATGAGTCATCCCATAGTCATATTATTTGGAATATTACATATTTTTATTAAATTTCAATTTTATTGCCGATTTACTAAAAACTAGCAAAATGTCAAAATAACAAAAAATCAAAATTTAATTTATTTTTTTATATTTACATCAGGAGATAATAAACACTTTTATATTTTTTAATTATCCAGAAGTATGCAAAAATTTCGAATTTCAGGGCACAAAAATAGCAATTTTATCTAAAAAAAAAGGATTTAAAATCAAAATGAAATTTAAGAAAATTGCAATAATTATACAAATTAAAGTTGTAAGCTTTGATGATATTTTTTTTTACAATTTTCGTCTTTTAATTTTGGAATAAATTGCGATTTAACTTAAAAAATGATCATTTTAATTAAAACTTTAATAACATTTTTTAACAAAATTTTGATTTTAAACGCACATTAAAAACCTATATTTATTAAGTTTTGAATGGAATATTAAATTTGTTCCTGTTTTAAATATTTTAGATTTTATCGCAGATTTTTTAAGAACCTACAGAATTTCAAAATAACAAAAAATTAAAAATTACAACCAAAAAATAAAAAAAAAATTTTTTGGCCAATTGCATGGGCAAATGAAAGGTTTTATTCATAAAATTAAGCAAGAATTATTATAATCAGGTGATGGATGAAAATGTTATGCAAGAATTTCGATTTTTAGGACATAAAATCAAAATAAAAATAAAATTTAATAAAGGTGCAAAAATTACTTAAATTTTAATTTCATTAATTTTTGCTTGAACTGTAATTTAAGCTATAAATGTAGTTTTTGTAATTTTAGTCCTTTTTAACCTAAAAATTGTTAATTTAGCATCATTTTTTTTACATTAAAAATTCCGCCATTTTTTAATCAATTTTTGATTTAAAATTTTTTTTATCGTTCGGCCTTTTGTCCATATCGGCTTTTTTTCATTCGGCCTTTTGTCCTAGTCAGTCTTTTGTACCTTTCGGGATTCGTCCTTTTGGGGTAGACCCGTATGAGTCATCCCATAGTCATACCAACTTTAATTATAAAATGTGCATTGAAATTTGAAATATTAAACTTGTTTTTTTTAATTGCCGATTTTCTAAAAACTGGCAAAATTTCAAAATATCAAAAAATCATTTAATTTATTTTTTTTATATTTATATCAGGAGATAATAAACACTTTTAGGTACAAAAAATAATTATTAAGTTCCGGGGATGACATTTTTTAATTATCCAAAAGTATGCAAAAATTTCGAATTTCAGGGCACAAGAATGGCAATTTCATCTAAAAAAAAGGATTTAAAATCAAAATTAAATTTAAGAAAATTGCAAAAATTGTACAGGGTGTTTCTAAAATGGTGGTCACGGTTTCGTGTGCTTATACTACAAGTAAAAATAAGTCCATATAAACATCTGTCCAAAACTCAACTGTTACCGAGATACCGGCTGTTGAAATTTCTTTTTATTTTTACTTTTGATTTATTTTCTCTGGTTCGGCTAAACACCCTGTATAAATTATAAATTAAAGTTGGAAGCATTGATGATGTTTTTTACAATTTTCGTCTTTTGATTTTGGAATAAATGGCGATTTAACTTGAAAATTGATCATTTTAATTAAAAATTTTTCAAAAAACTTTAATAACTTCACCATTTTTTAACCAAATTTTGATTTTAAACGCACATTAAAAACATACGTTTATTAAGTTTTGAATGGAATATTAAATTTGTTCCTGTTTTAAATATTTTAGATTTTATCGCAGATTTTTTAAATCCTACAGAATTTCAAAATTACAAAAAATTAAAAATTACAACCAAAAAATAAAAATAATTTTTTTTGGATAATTACATGATAAAATGAAAGGTTCTATTCATAAAATTAAGCAACAATTATTATAATCCGGTGATAGTTAAAAAAGTTATGCAAGAATTTCGATTTTTAGGACATAAAATCAAAAAAAAATTAATAAAAGTGCAAAAATTACTCAAATCAATTTTTGATTTAGAAGAAACATTATACAGAGGTGTGCACAAAAACGGCCAACGATGTAGCTTCGTTATTTCTTATCCAATTTTACTAAGTGATATGTCATATTAAATGGTTTGAAGAATACTACTATCAGATAACAAAAGAATAATTTTATTTTTGAAAACATCAAAGGAGGAGGAGGCAACTTTTGTTTTTCAAATAGCAACATATTTTTTTCGATTGAAAAAAATCATTAACAAAAATAATATAAACCAATTATACCAATAATTTTTTTTCCTTATTTTTTCTTAATTTTTTTTATTATTTTTAATTTCTTTAATATTTTTTATTATTATTAATTTTTTTAAATTTAATTCAATTGTTTGTTTTTGTTTTTCAAGTGGCAACATATTATTTTTGATTGAAAAAAATCATTAACAAAAATTATCGAAACCAATTCTACCAATAATTTTTTTTTTCTCATTTAAAAAAAAAATTTATTATTAATTTTTTTAATATTTTTTATTATTATTAATTTTTTTAATATTTTTTATTATTATTAATTTTTTTTAATTTAATTCAATTTTTTTGTTTTTGTTTTTGAGTTTTTAGTTTTTTAAGTTTTGTTTTTTAATTTAATCTTAATACTGTTTAATTTATTAATCATTTTTTAATTTAAAAAAAAACTTAAAAAACTGAAAACTCAAATACAAAAAAAAACAATTAAATTAAATTAAATAAAATTAATAATAATAAAAAAATTGAAAAAAATAAGAAAAAAAATGTTTCAAATTAATTTAAAAAAAATTATTGTTATAATTAGATTAGATTATTTTTGTTAATGATTTTTTCAAAAACTCGTTTGTGTTATAATTTTGATTTTCTAGACGTTTTTCTAAGAATAAAAAGTAAAAATTATAAAAAAATTAAAATTAAAGTCAACAAATTTAAATTTTATATTATGAATTTATGTTAAGAGCATCTTCCTAGACGCCCGCGATAAATTTTCCGTTGGAGATAATAACAAGGAATAGAAAATCCATCCCACTTTTCTGGAGCTTCTTTGCAAATTATTCACAAATAACTGACAATTAATGCGAATCCATAGAGGGCGCGCGAGTTTGGGAGGAATAATTGTGATAAATCATGAAATCGAGCATTAGTAGCCCAGAAAAAACTCAAGTTTGCTTCGTTAGATTTTCAATTTTTTTTCAGATTTATAATCTTAATTAATTAGGCTACAACTTAACCGATAGTCACCTTCTGCAACCTAACACAAAATTAATTAGAGGGGTCCAAAGTTAAGGTACTTTTAGGTCAATATATTTTTTTTTGTAGATTCTCCAATTTTTTTTCCTTCCCCTGGGAGGTATAGAAATGACTTCTAAATCGTCTACAAAAAAAATTATACAAAAATCTTTTTCGTACTAGCCTATTTTTCTGGGGTACTAAACCACTATATTTTCTGTTTAGGAAGATGCTCTTAAGAGAAAAAAAAATTAAAAAAATAAGCAGATAGAAGTAACTACTTTAAGGCCCCGGGGGGATTCGAACCCCCGATCTCCTGTTTACTAGACAGGCGCTTTAACCAACTAAGCCACGGCGCCGGTTGCTTTTTGATGATATTTTGATGTTTGTAACCTTGAATTTAGTTACTTTGCCCAAATTTCATGAATTCAATATTTTCAATCTATACATCGACCCCATCAATTATTTAAAAAAAAATTGAATATATTTTACTAGCTCTATTATTTGCACAGTTAAATTATAAAAAAATAAAGTAAGTTTCCTTATAGAAAAATTATAAATTATGCATAATTTACAATAATTATAATTATTCTAATAATTAAAAATACTTAGTAATAACCAAAAATTAAAATTAAAAAAAACTAGCAGAGCGTGGTTTCGATCCACGGACCTCTGGGTTATGGGCCCAGCACGCTTCCACTGCGCCACTCTGCTCTTGTTCAGTTCTACATAAATGTTTTTATTTATAGTACTGTATTATGCAAAATATTGATTTTTAATAAATAAATAAATACTACATTTATTTATATAATAAAAATTGAAAATAATTTTAATTATTATTTAATTTAAATATAAATAATTGCTTTTAAAATGAATTTATTTAATATTTTGTAAATTTGGTTGCCTATCATGAAACATTATGTTTTAAAAATGGTATAAAATAATGCAAAATTATGAGTTGTACCTATTTATTTTTATAATTTATAATTATATGTGATTTTAAATGTGTATATAGTTGTTAAAGATACATTTAATGAGGTGATTTAAATAAACGTTGAAGAAGAGCTGTTATTATTGCATTAAAATCGAACAATTTAAAAGTCGTTAATTTAAACTGCAATAATTGAAAAATTTAATGTGCCAAATACACTATAATTCTTTAATACAACCGTGGAAGTATACAATTTCCAATTATATCCTTACATAACTGTAGTACATTCATTTACATTTACATCCTTTCAGGCTTAATCCTCAACCATTACCCTTATTACCTTTCATCAACTTTTATTCATCTCATTTTAAACATAAATTTACCCATAGTTTTACTAATAATAAATTAGCAATACCAAATATTATGATTCAAATAAATATGTAGCAGCAGTTTTTATTGTTTCGTCAAAAGCATTTGATACAGTGGATCATAATTTACTTTTGGAATTCTTGGGTCAATCAGGTATCACAGGAATTGCTTGGAAATTATTGTATCATATTTAACAAACAGACAAGTAATAAATTATAAATTATATACAAAAATAGGTGTTCCACAAGTTTCTATTCTAGGACCACTTTTTTTATTTAATTTATATTCAAAATCTTCAATTCTCAGGAATTAAACCAAACTACTTAATTTTTGTTAATGACACTATATTATTATATTTTGCATTGGATAGTGTTAATTTGGAAGAGAAAAGTAATAAAGACATTTGAGCGCTTGATTTTGGAATTCGCTTGATATTTGCGGTTTTAATCATAACTTTTTTCCTGTGGAGTTTTTTTTTTACATTTCTTTTTTTGGTACATAGAAGAGTTTTGTGGCTACCAATTTCTTCTTATTTTGTTTTGGTAAGTCAAACCCAATAGTCATACGGCTTTAGTAAAACAGGCGTTTCTTAAAATTTTACTTAATTTTTGGTACGCTGTAAAAAGTTTAAAAATATACTTAAAACATAAAACGATTAACCAAGCTCTTCGTTTATACCGTAACTTGTTTTCTGCATTGGAAAAGAAATATTAATACAATTAGTTTTTTTAGAATTTTGGCAAACGCCGTTAAGCGAACATTTTTTGTCAATTTCCCGCTTTACTGCAGCTGTATGAGTATTTGATTTGACTTACTTAAACAAAAATGAAGGAATTGGTAGCCACAAGACTCTTCTGTGTACCAAAAAACGAAATTTTAAAATAGCTCCAGTGGAAAAAAAATTATGACTAAAACCGCAAATCTCAAGAGAATTTCAAAATAAAAATTGATCAAAAATTAGGGATTTTATTAAAAAATCTATTGAATTAGATAAGAAGTACTGAAATTTTTTGAAAACCAGATTTTTTATTAACCCGAAAAAGCGCGAATTGCCCTATTTAAATTTTAAAATATTAATTTATTTTATAACAAAATATTTGATAAAAAAAACCTTGATATCAACGGTATTAAATTAAAGTGCAAAAAAACCAGACTAGTAGTAGTTAACCTGCTTTATATAAATAATCGGCAATAATAATTGTAAAAATAAATAAAGTCTTAAAATTATTAAACAAAAATGTCATTGAAGTTGCTTTTAATTTGTATAATTTTGTTTTATAAAAACCTAATTAATTCTCAAACAATTGAGGAATTTAATAAAATGGTTGAGGAAGAAAACCAAAAACTTCGAGATTTTAAAGAACCCAAGGATAATAAAGATTTTAAAGGTGTTAATTTACGAAAATGCAAGCGTGAGTTATAAAAATTTCGGTAAATAAAAATTATTTTGTTTAAATTTTTAGGTTTAGGAATTTACGATTTTATAATCGTTGGTGCTGGATCTGCAGGAGCTGTAATCGCCAATCGATTATCAGAAAATGAAGATTGGTCAATTTTACTTCTAGAAGCAGGTGGTGATGAAAACAACTTCACTAGAGTCCCCGCCCATTTTTATCAACTACACGACTCGTATTACACCTGGAATTACCACACCACCCCTCAAAATGGTTGCAAAATTTACGAAAACAGCCGCTGCGTTTTTCCGCAAGCCAAAATATTAGGAGGAGGTAGCTCAATTAATGGTATGATGTGGGTCCGAGGTAATCCCCATGATTACAACCTCCTATCACATGCAGGACTAAACCAATGGTCATACCAAAAAGTTTTACCCTACTTCATAAAATCAGAAAACACCACTGGATTAATTTTAGATCCAAATTACCACGGATTTTCTGGACCTATAACAATAACAAAATCAACACCACCTCCTGAATTACTGGATAACATTTTAGACGCCAACGAATTAATGGGTTGCCAAAAAGGTGATTATAATGGAGTTGTACCTAAACGCACATCCCAATTACAAACAAGCGTACTACATTCTGGAAGACGTTGTAGCACAAATGAAGCCTATTTAAAACAAAAACGCGAAAATTTAAAAATCATCAATAAAGCTTTTGCTACAAAAATAATATTCAAATCAAAAACTGTGGTAGCTATAAAATTTATAAAAAACAAACAATGTTTTTACGCTAAAATCAAGAAAGAACTAATTTTATCAGCTGGTGCAGTTAATTCCGCCCAACTTTTACTACTATCAGGTATAGGCCCCAAAAAAGATTTACATAAATTGGAAATACCAGTCATCAAAAATTTACCTGTAGGAAAATTTTTTGAAGAACACCCCTACTTTTATGCCATGAAAATAAAAACCAACCAAACCAACGAAATTATCACCCAAAACGAGATTGTTAACCAATATTTGCATGGTAAAGGTTTTCTTACTGAATCAGGTGGTTTGGTTATAGGTTTTTATAATATAACTACTCCTAAAAATTATCCTGATGTAGAATTAATATTTGGGCACGTGAGAAGTGAAAAATTTTTAGAAATACCAGTTAGTGTAGTATTGCTACATCCAAAATCAAACGGTTGGGTTAAATTACAGAGTAATAGTTACGAGGATTTTCCTTTAATTAATCCAAATTTTTTGGACCATCCAGATGATTTAAAGTTGTTCAAGTCTGGGATAAAAATTGTGGAGGAGATGATTGAAGCGCCGAGTTTTAAAAAAATTGGTGCCGAGCTTGATGTGGTTAGAGTAGAAGAATGTGAGGTGTTTAAAAAATTTGAAGAAGATTATTGGGATTGTGTTTTGATGTATTTTATTAGAGGTTTATCGCATGGTGTGGCTGCTTGTAAAATGGGGGTGGATGAAGTTAACTCAGTGGTTGACCAAAATTTAAAAGTGCATGGACTTCATAATTTACGAGTTGCTGATAGTAGCGTGATTCCTAAAAGCATTTCGGGACATATGAATTCTGTAGCAATTATGATTGGGGAAAAAATTTCTGCTGAAATAAAAATTGAATGGACTTAAATTATTTTTCTAGAAATATAAATGACGTAATGTGTTGATGTGGTGCATTAAGTATGTATATAAGCAATTGTGCAGTTAGTAAAGCTTTTGTCACATGATTGTTTGAGTTATTTATTAATGGTGATCTTGAAATCACCGCTGTTTTCTCGGACTCCACCTATGAGGTCATAAATTATTATGAACTTCCTTTTAGTTTAAATAAGAACTGACACACCGCCTTTTTTATGTATTCCGCTTAAAAGTTAATTAAAACGTAAATGAGGTATTTTCACAATAAAGGTCATAATTGTGTAATCGCTGTGTCTAAACTCACGGCACCGGACAATAAAGTATTTGTGGGTGCGCATGCGCACAAGCTATATAGGGGCATATCTTAATGTACTTATATTTTATATACCTAACCTTCAATAATAAATTTTTCTTTTGTTTTCTAGTTTTTTGTATAGAAATTTTATTTTATATAAGATAGTTATTAGTTTGTGCTATTCAATACGCATGAGTCAATTCTGGTACCTGGAGGATAGACATAGAATTATGTAATTTCTGAAATTGTTAAAAAGAAATTAGTGACTAATTTATAAAAAACAAAATTTAATTATTATTAATGTTGAGTGGTCACCATTATCAAACTGATAAAAGTATGATTCAGAGTAGATTTTGTGAGTAATGGCCGATTGTTTGATTGTAATTCATGAGTGAATTATTTGGATATAAAAGTGGAGCTATTTAAAGGTTTACAAAATAACGAATCTACACGTGCACCAATAATTCCTAGATCTAGATTTCCTAGAAGCGATTCGCTTTACAGGTCTTTAATTAGTATTAATCGAGAGAGATTAATGTGATTTCCTCACGCCGATCAAATTTTATTTTATTTAACACCTTTCGTGATTTTATAACTTTTATTTCAAGGTTTTAAACGGTTTAATTTGTAAGAAATTTATTACATCTTTCCTAGATGTAGGTCTACTGATTGCGGTAAAATAAATATTGATCTCTTTGCTTCAAAATCGAAAGTATCCCAAAAAGAATTTTATAAACCTTACCTTTTCATCGACATTACCTTTTTGTCAACAACCGTTCATCGACACGGACATTTCGTCGACATGGCCAATTAATCGGCACGGACGTTTCATCGACATTATCTTTTCATCGACAACCATTTCATCGGCACCACCTTTTCATAGACACTATTTTTTCATCAACTTAAACATTGCATCGACAACCATTTCAACGACACTACGTTTTAATCAACAAATCTTTTCTTCGACAAGGACGTTTCATATACATTACTTTTTTATCGACACAGACGTATCATCGACAACCGTTGATCGATACCACCTTTTCATCGACATACAATTTCATCGACATTACCAATTCTTCGACAATGTCGTTTCATCGACCACAGTCACAGAAAAATTGATAATGTCGATGTACGTTTAAGTTGATGAAAAGGTAGTGTCGATAAAACGGCTGTCGATGAAAAGGTAATGTCGATGAAACATCTACACCTTACCTTTTCATCGACAACCGTTTCATCAACACGGACGTTTCATCGACATTTCCAATTAATCGACACGGACGTTTCATCGACGTTATCTTTTCATCGACAATCACTTCATCAACACTACCTTTTCATCGACAAGTACACCTCATCGACACTACTTTTTCATCAACTCAAACATTTCATCGTCATAACCTTTTCATCGACAAATCTCTTCTTCGACAAGGACGTTTGATCGAAATTATTTTTTCATCGACAAAGACGTATCATCGACATTACCCTTTCATCGATAACCGTGTCATCGACACTACTTTTTCATCGACATTACAAATTCTTCGACAGTGTCACAGAAAAATTGGCAATGTCGATGAACTTTTATCTTAATGAAAAGGTAGTGTCGATAAAACAGTTGTCGATGAAACGGTTGTATCGATGAAAGCTCATTGTCGATGGTTAAGAAATGGTTGTCTATGAAAATGTATTGTCGATGAATCGTCCATATCTTTGAAATAGCCATGTCGATGAAGCGCCTGTGTCGATGAAACGGTCGTGTCGACGAACGGTCGTGACGATGAAACGGTCATGTCGATGAAAGAGTAGTGTCGATGAAGCATCCTTGTCGATGAAAAGGTAGTATCGATGAAACGCCTGTGTCGATGAAAGGTTCTTGTTAATGAATAGGTTGGTTACGAAATGGTTGTCGATGAAAATGTATTGTCCATGAATCGTCCATGTCTTTGAAATGGCCATGTCGATGAAGCACCTGTATCGATAAAACGGTCATCTCGATGAAATTGTCGTATCGATGAAGCATCCTTGTCGATGAAAAGGTAGTATCAATGAAACGGCTGTGTCGATGATAAGGTCCTTGTCGATGAAGAGGTTGGTTACGAAATGGTTGTCGATGAAAAGGTATTGTCGATGAAACATCCATGTCTTTGAAATTGCCATGTCAATGAAGCGTCTGTGCCGATGAAACCGTCGTGTCGATGAAACCGTCGTGTCAATGAAACGGTCGTGTCGATGAAACGGACTGTCGATGAAATTGCATTCGATGAAAAGGACATGTCGATGAAACGGTATAGAACCATGAAGAAGAGTGCGTCCAAAATCCCCCGCAGGACCTTCTTTTTTTGGCAATATTTGATTTGCTCGCGGAGTCCCATAATTGTATACCATAGGCCCATACAGGCTTGAGTATAGTTTTGTAAATGAGGATTTTATTGTTTAACGATAGTTTCAACTTTCGTCCAATTATTCAATAAATTTGATTCAGTGTAAGACCAAGTTGTTTAGTAAATATTTTTTTGCCAAGTAAGTCTTCTGTCAAGCTACATATCCCTAGATACTTGGCATGTTTGGCTTGACGGAGTTGACTGCGTGGACTTCGATTGATTCGCCTTAATTCTCCATTTTAGTAACCAGTCCTGGAGCTTATAAAGATTGGCTTGTAGATTTCTAGATGCTAGAATTGGATCTATGTGTGAGGCAAGTACAGCTGTGTCGTCGGCAAAAGTAGCAGTGGTAGTCAGTTCTGATGTTGGTTTATCAGCAGTATAGAGCAAAGAAAGTATTGGTCCTAGGACACTTCCTTGGGAGACACCAGATAGGATCGGGTATAGATCCAATTTCGATTGATCATTTCCTACCCTGACGAAAAAGTGTCGGTCTGCCAGGTATAACTGAAGTAGCTGGTAATGTAGGTGTGAAAGATATTTTTTTAATTCATATTGTAGTCCTTTGTGCCACACTTGGACACTTTGTTAAGCACTTATATCGATGAATGCAGCTGAGCAATATCTTCTGGACCTTTATTAATTTTTTTTACCAATTCGATTGTTCCATGTTTATTGCTGAAACCAAATTTTTGGTCTGGTATTATCCCATTTTCACCTATCATTGTCTTTAACTTTTTTAGGCAGATTTTTCAAATACTTTCGAAAATATGGTAAATAAACTTATTGGTCTGTATGATGAAACTTCTTGAAAGTTTTTCCAGCTTTTGGCAACTTTGAGACATTTAGCTGACAACTCCCGTAGCATGTAGTAGTTTTCCATTGACTAAGTCGAAGACATTGGTCCAAGCTTTCTTGATATTTATTTCATCAGATATAGTTTTAACTTCTTCACTTGTTTTTATCTTTTTATACGGAAGATTTATCTACAAAGATTTTTAAATGTATTCCTTAATTTTCTTTTCTTCCTGCGTGGTTGACTCAGAAGGAAAAGGTTGGAAAACTTTTTGTAAATGCTCAGCAAATACTTTCGCTATTTGTTAGTTGTGTCTTATTTACTTGCATCATCTTTAATAGGAAGATTGAACCCACCAAACACTATACGTTTCTGAAACGTTTCAATTTTGTTTCATTTGGGTTCCACGGAAACAGTTTGCAAGAAATATTTCATATATATTTCTGTCATGTTTCGAAGATACATCTAACGTACTCATTTAGGTTTCAAGGAAATGTTTCTGCGATGTTACCAATCTATGTTTTATTTACGTAGCTGTTCCGTAACGATTAAAACCCATGCGCAATAGAACAAATATATCAAAACGCCAATGGCTTGCCGTCAGTTGTCGTTCAACGCATTTTGAGCTTTCATCCAAGTGAAACGTGACTAAGTGATTTATTACTTTTAGCTCTAAAGAAAATAATGAAGAAATATTGATACACTTGAAGATTTTACACCTCAAGAAATTGCAGATATTGTGTTTATATATCGATATCGATATATAACTTCTTGGTATCGGTAAAAGAGTACGAACTACGACTTCCGAACAGAAGAATTCCAAATCATCAAGTGTTTTCTGCATCTGTCAGAAGATTGGGGGAGTTTGGAATATCTAGGCAAAATGGAGATGGCATCAAACCTCGTCCAGATTTGGCAGAATCGGAAAAATCTGTAGTAAATTCTGTAATGAATAATCGTTCAATTAGTACGCGGCGAATTGGGCTACAATTTCACCTTTCGCAGAATTTTGTTTGGCGTACTTTATCAAGAACATCCTTACCACTTCGCTCCTGTCCAATCTATACAACATAGAAATGCTCAGCTTTGCTTCTTATAACTTTGCCATTGGTTTCTTGGACAGGTTGAGAACAACTAGAATTTTCCTAAACTAGTTTTTTGGTCGGAAGCCGTCTTTACTCGAGATGGAGTATGGAGTCAATAATTTCCATAACTTGCATAATTATTCGCTTGAAAATCCACATATTATACAAGGCAAAGAACTTTTGTCTAGTTTTTTTTTAAATTGAAGCAGTACAAAAACAGTTCAACATGTTTTTTTAAGGCGAGGGAATTTTGATTAGTTTGTTAAGTGTTTTGATAGAAAAATTTTGTCGTACAAAAATATTATCTGCTATGTTTATAGATACTATGTGGGTATCGAATCATTTAATTTTCAAAAATAAAATTAAAAATAAAAAAAAAATTTTTGAAGATATTTGTAAATTGACATATTAATAAAATAGTATTACATGAATTTCTCTTTTTTATTTTGATCATTTTGTAAGCAAAAACATACAAAATCTTCAGTTTTTTTTTTGAAAATTATATGATTCGATACCCATCTAATATCTACAAACAGGGTTAATAATAATATTTTCATGTCAAAATTTTCTTATCAAAACACTTCATGAACTAAAAATTCCAAATATTATGTAGAATATGTGCACGGTTTTTTTGCACTCTATTATAAATCACCCTGTATTATGTGTGATTACAAATATACCAACAATGGTTTTGAAAAAAAATAAGGAGGGGCCTCAATGGGGCTTGCGCTTCTACGTCACCAATGAGTTAATCTGCCACTGATGTAAGCATGCTTATATAAAAAAGTCGGACATTTTCACGTTTCAGAAACGTAACCGCGATGCTTCTGATAATGGTTTCTGAAACGTTTCATTATGTTTAGAAACGTTTAGGAAGCATAACATAAACGTAATATTGTCTGCTGGGTATTTTTGAGACCTTTTCAATTTTTTTGTGAATTTCCATACCGAGTATAGTTTCTAATTTCTGTAGGGGACTGACTTTCAAGGTAGTCTTGAATATATTTATTTTTGATATTAGATTTCTTTCAGTTCTTTTGTGGCTCGGTTGAGTTTTCTTTTATTTTCAGAAGTTCTTGTTTGCCAGATTTTTCTCAAGCGCCTCTTTTGCAAAGTTTTTGCTTGATTAGGTAAAGTATTCTTTCATTTCCCACATTTTTTTAAGGTAAAGGGTAGGAAAACATGCTGCTTTTTGAATATTCTTTGTTTGTTCTTCAACTGTTTTATCTATATCTGCTTCAGTATTCAATAAAATGGTTTCGATCAGTTTTTCTCGGAATAGGTCCCAGTTGGTTTGTTTCTCTTCAGCCATTTTTTGCGAATATATAAAATAGTTACTTTTATAGGTGAGTGGTCCGAGGATAAGTCCAAGCAGAATGAGTCAACTTTAGTTTTTTTTTAAATCGATACCTTTCGTTACACAGAAGTCTATTACATCGGACATCGGGTGTCTTTTCCATGTCCGAATGCCAATATGTCGGATGTCCAGATGATATATGTTGTTTGTTTTCATGGCTTTTAGTAGGTAGTTCTCTTCCTTTTGTTGTATTTGGTCTTGATCGCCATGTTCCATGTTGGGTGTTATAGTTATAGTCACCACCAGCTATGAATTTAGTCCTCAGAGTGTTAAAGAATTCTTCGAAGTGATTAATAGCCAGATTTTGGTCAAATCATTTAAGTTTAAAGGTCTTTAAATCTAAATTTGTTATATGGGTTGTAATGGACAATTTCCATGGTTACATTATTTGCTTCTAATTAAAGGCCTATAATTTTGACCAGAATCTGCCCATAAAACAGCTTTTTGTCTTATTCGGCACTTTTTATTGTTTCTCCTTTTTACATTCTAAAACGTTTCGGCTCTATTTTTGAGACATCATCGTCATGTGCGTTTTGGATGCAGATTTGTTTTTTGATCCTGGATGTGTTCATTTGAAAAAACTGGTCGACATTCAAAAAATTCCCAAAAATATATTCACTTTGGATGACACTTTAATTTTAAGATTTTTGATATTTTTACTTTTTGGTACAAATTGGCAGAAAGATGCTTTCTCCTCTCTGAAGAATGACAATAAAGTAAAAATATCAAAAATTGTAAAATTCATCATCCAAAGTGAATATACATATATTTTTGGGAATTTTTCGAATGTCGACCAGTTTTTTTCATATGACCACATCCAGGATCAAAAAAGAAACTTTCATCCAAAACACACATGACGACTCTTGTTTTAATTATTTGCGAAGAACTGATGATGGCTCAAAAATAGAGCCGAAACGTTTTAGAATGTAAAAAAAAGAAACAATAAAAAGTGACGAATAAGACAAAAAGATGTTTTAATCAATTACTCCAACGGCAAAAGCTTCAACATTTTACAAATTCTTCGAAGTGTTTATTATTGTGCTTTAGTTGATAGTAGATAGCAGGTAGCAGGTATAAAATATATTATCTATCAAATAATCTTTTTATCCTAAATGTTGGCCATTCTAAATTCAAAGTTACATTTTTAGGTGTATCACATTACCCCTTTTTTTTCCTGTTTCATATTAATCCCAATTGACCCTATTTTAAAGAAAAGAGAGAATGGTTGCGGAGCAGGACTCACTACTACCGGTTCCTGATCAGCAGGATGCGGCATTTGAATAATGATACCATAGAGATAAACCATAATATAGAGCAGGCAGCAGTGCACGAAAAATTGGATTACAGCAACCAGTATTACATTTACAAAAAAAAATCAAAATAAAATGCAAGAAATTTGATAAAACTATAATTTTCTAATAACAAATTTTACAAAATTAAAAAATAAATAAAATTTAAAAATTAAAATAATATAATACTTTATTTGAGATAATAATTTAAATCAACAAAACGGTTTTAGCAAAAAATTTGAAATTTCTACATTAAATGCAGATTTAAAAAATTTATAATTTGCGAAAATTAAAAAAAAAAATCGGGTGCCTATTTTTTAAGAAATTAGCGTTTTGAATAGTAACTAAAATTTATTAAAATAAATTAAAATTGCGTTAATCAGTTTAATATTTTAAATTTTGAGTTATCATAATCGTTTTATCTAAATTAAATAAAAGATTACAACGTTTTAAAATGCAGGTGAAAAAATCGGTTGAAGGTGAAATCGTATTTAAATAAGTGATTACATAAAAATGATTCGGAATTCCCTATAATGATTAATGATGATGAGGTCCGTTGCTCTACTTCAGTAGGTCTTTCTCTGGTGGTATCTTCCGTCACTGGAGGCCAGGTATAGTGGCTTTCCGCTTGCTGCAAGTCTCAATTTCAGCCCAAAACGGCAACGCAGCAAACGCTGGTTCGTTTCAGTTTCACCAGTGTTCACCAGGGTTTTTGTAGTTTTCAGTTCGCGATTCGAGTTCAAGCGTAGAACGTGTGCCTGGTACTAATTCCAAAAGAACGTCGCACCAAAAAGGATGTAAAACGCCGCTTGAACATAACCACAACAAAAACTGTCCAATTTTCAAAAATTGACCATCATTACTTTTATTATTTATTCGTACTCTAGTTTAAGCAGAAAAATACGTCATATAATTATATTGATTTTCCAAACATAACCTCTTATTCCTCGGCATATTGTGTTCGTGCAAGTCGCCCCTGTGAATAAAATAATGCGTAAAAAGGGTGCACAATGAGTGAGGTGCGTGCCCCCCCTGGTCACCCTATTTTTATAAAACTTTGATTACAACCAGCGTAATTACATAATTAGGTGCTCCTATTTTTAGTGCACTTTTGTTTGTTTCAAGTGTGGATTACTTCTTAAATTAAAGCGGTAAGTACGTATTTTTTTTGTTCTTTTTTTTGTTGAAATTTTTGCAGGTGCACCGCGTAGTGGGATGCGTCACGCATCGCTTCCTTCCGGAAACAACTCGTGCACGTCGTTTTTTTTTCTTACAAAAACTCTGTAATTTTGATAAGGCGAAATTGAGCCAATGCAAAATGATAATATAAATTCGTCATGTATTAAAATACAATAACGCTGTATAAATTTTTCCTATAGAAATTATAATTATTTACAAAACAAATATTTAAATCATTTTTCGAATTTTTATGACGTAATTTATTAATTTTTTAATTAAAATTCTCCAATTACGCAAATGCGTGTAATTAAATGACACTTTCATTTTTTTAATTCATAATTTTATAGTTCTTAATTAGTCCTTATTTAATAATTAATAGTGTAACTTTTAATTTGGCCGTCCATTTTTTTTCAGTTTGTATTTATTTTTGGTTAAAATTTTTACCCATTATTATTATTTTTCATTTTTTTAAATTAATTTTATAAATTTTGAAAACTTTGAAAATTTTAAAAATTTTACAAATTCTAAAATTTTGGAAATTTTACAAATTTTGAAAATATTTTAAAAATTTTACAAATTTTCAAAATTTGGAACGACTAAATAAAAAATACCAAAAATATATTTCTTTGCTCATTTTATTTATTAGTTAAAATTGTTTTTCAATTTTTGACGATATTAAAATTTGTAGGAGGATATCTTCTCTACAAAAATTAGCCAAAAAATCTGGAATCGGATAATAACTTATTGCAAGAAATTTAACCAGCCGATTTTTGGGCAGTATTTTTAAAAATATGTTTACGAAAGGTCTCTATGGCCAGTTAAAATTTCAGTTAGATCCATCTTATCGTTTTTAAGAAAAAATAAAAATCGAAATATTAAAAAAATTAAGGTATTCATTTCTTCAAAAAAAAATATTAAAATATTGAACCGATTATGACACGATTGAGGGCATAAAATTTGCAGGAAGGATTCCTTTTCGGTTTCCTCTATAAAAATTTATCAAAAAATCTGGTATCAGATTATAACTGTTTTTTATGTCCGATTTATGAAATTTTTGGTAATTTCACTAAAGAAATAGTATTTCGAAAATGATAAAGCCGATTATGACGATCAAGGGCTTAAAATTTGCAAGAAGGTTTCCTCTATAAGAATTAGTCAAAAAATCTGTGATTGGATTATAAGACTGTCTTTTATGTCCGATTTTGTACCTTCAACTCGAGCTTCAACTTTTGTAAACTTTACGAATTTATTGCAAGAAATCTAATCAGCCGATTTTTGGGCAGTATTTTTTAAAAATAAATTTATGAAAGGTCTGTATGGTCACTTAAAATTTCAGTTAGATCCATCTTATCGTTTTTAAGAAAAAAATAAAAAACGAAATATTAAAAAAATTAAGGTATTAATTTCTTGAAAAAAAATATTCAAATATTGAACCGACTATGACGATTAAGGGCTTAAAATTTGCAGAAGGGATTCCTTCTCGGCTTCCTCTATAAAAATTAATCAAAAAATCTGGTATGGGATTATAACTCCGTCTTTTTTTATGTGCGATTTATGAAATTTTTGGTAATTTCACTAAAAAAATAGTATTTCGAAAATGATAAAGCCGATTATGACGATCAAGGGCTTAAAATTTGCAAGAGGGTTTCCTCTATAAGAATTAGTCAAAAAATCTGTGATTGGATTATAAGTTTGTCTTTTATGTCCGATTTTGTACCTTCAACTCGAGCTTCAACTTTTGTTAACTTTACGAATTTATTGCAACCAGCCTAACCTAACCTAACCTAACCAGCCGATTTTTGGGCAGTATCTTTTTAAAATAAATTTATGAAAGGGCTCTAAGGCCACTTAAAATTTCAGTTAGATCCATCTTTAATTTTTAAGAAAAAACGAAATTTAAAAAAAAATTAAGGCATTAATTTCTTCAAAAAAAAATATTCAAATATTGAACCGATTATGATGATTGAGGGCTTAAAATTTGCAGAAGGGATTCCTTCTCGGTTTCCTCTATAAAAATTAATCAAAAAATCTAGTATCAGATTATACCTCCATCTTTTTTATGTACGATTTATGAAATATTTAGTAATTTCACTAATAAAATAGTATTTTGAAAATGGTAAAGCCGATTATGACGATCAAGGGCTTAAAATTTGCAAGAAGGTTTCCTCTATAAGAATTAGTCAAAAAATCTGTGATTGGATTGTAAGTCTGTCTTTTATGTCCGATTTTGTACCTTCAACTCGAGCTTCAACTTTTGTAAATCTAACCAGCCAATTTTTTGGCAGTATTTTTTTAAAACAAATTTATGAAAGGTCTTTATGGCCACTTAAAATTTCTGTTAGATCCATCTTATCGTTTTTTGAAAATTTTACAAATATTGAAAAAAATTTAAAATTTTGAAATAATTTTGTAAAAATTAAAAATTATGAAAATTTTACAAATTTTTAAATACTTTTGAAATAATTTTGAAAAAATTCAAAAATATTTAAAAATTTTGTAACGGCCATACAAAAAATACCAAAAATATATTTCTTTGCTCATTTTGTTTATTAGTTAAATCGAGGTTAAAATTGTAAGAATTTTATATAAAAACAGGAAGTTTATATTTTTTTCGATTTTTGATGATTTTTTTTGTTTTGTTCATTTTGATTAAAATTAACTTATATTCCTTAAGTAAAGCTAGGTAGTACACCGGATTAAGTAATTTTAAAGGTCAAGCTTAAATTATCTAAAAATTAATATTTATAATTTTTATACTCACTTGAAATTTCAAATTTTTTAAAAACAAAAAATATGTTTAATTCTATTTTATCTGCAGTAAAACAATTTTAGTTAGAAAACAGAAAATTAATAAATAAATAAATAACCTTGATATTTAAGGTATAAAATGTAAGTAATAAAATTTTACGGCGTAATGTTAATTAAATTTATCGTTATCTTCATGTCATAAACTAGGTTTTATAGTGGAACAATTTATTTATAAATAGATTTGTTCTAATTTCTAAACAAAACGAATTAAACCCACCCGTTTTAATCCTTATTATAATTAGCAAATCCTGATTTAATCCTACATATGGCTAGTATTTTTTCTTTTTTTTTTACTAAAGTGCATCCGATTTGTTATTCAAATTACTGCAATTTCCGTTTTAATACCAACGACATTACGTCACAACCTTCTACTTAACACACATTTCAAATCGATTAGGTAATTATTTAAAAAAAAAACAACTAAAATCGATTTTATAAATTAAAACCAATTTATTTTAAACGCATAATTATAATTAATATTACTTAAAATTTTTCCTAATTTTCTTTATTGTGTTACTTAATATTTTTAAGTTTTACTTTTATGCAACTAATTAGGTTGGTAAACATAAAAATGATTTTAAATAGGCAGGACACGCTTTAGTGGCCTGAGGAGGAATTAACCTTAGCGCCTTGAATATATAAAAGGTTATAAATTTAAATTAATGTTGTAATGAGGCTGTAATGCTTAAATAAATAACGATTTATATTCACACAACTTGTCAAAAACATAATAAAAATAATAAATTTTTTAGACGAATAAAAATTATTATAATTTCAAAAATATCGGTCGTAAAGTAGATATCTTTATTTTATGATAATTAGCAAACACACATTTATAACTACTTATTTTTTTACAATTTTTTTAATTTTAAGTTGATGCTCTCCATTTTTGTAATTTTTTATTTTTTTCTCAAAATCGGTAAGAAAGATCAAACTGAAATTTTAACCAGCCATAGAGATCTTAATTACATGTATTTTAAAAAATACTACCCAAAAATCGGCCGATTAGTTTTTCTGCAAAAAAATCGTAAAGTTTACAATTGTTGAAGGTACAAAATCGGACATAAAAGGTTGATTTATAATGCAATCCTATATTTTTTTATTAAAACTTATAGAGGAAAATCTCCTACAAATTTTAAGACCTTCATCGGTGTAATCGGTTTAATAATTTTTAAAATATTAATTTTTTAGTGAGACTACCAAATATTTTTAATTTTTTGAGAGTTATAAAAATGGCTATAATTTATGAAATACCGAACGTAAACCAGATATTTTTATTTTATCATAATCAGTATACACAAATCTATAATAAAACGCCAAAAAATCTTTTTTTTTTATTTCAATTTTTTTTTCAAAAAGTTAATTTTCATTTTTTTAATATTTCGTTTTTTATTTTTTTCTTAAAAACTAAAAGCACGATCAAACTGAAATTTTATCTAACCATAGAGACATATATTTTTAAAAATACTGCCCAAAAATCGGTTGATTAGTTTTTTTGCAAAAAAATCGTAAAGTTTACAATTGTTGAAAATACAAAATTGGACATAAAGGGCTGATTTTTGATTAATTCTTATAGAGGAAAGCCTCCTGCATATTTTAAACCTTCAATTGTCATATGTTCAATGTTTTTCAAAACATTAATTTTTTAATAAAATTGTCAATTTTTTAAATTTTTTTTAGCGTTACGAGAACTTTTAAAATACCGAACGTAAAGTAGATATTTTTATTTTATCGTAATCAGCTGATCAAAATTTATAATAAAACACCTAGAAAACTTGTTTTAATTTTTTTTTCAAGAAGTTAATGCCTTAATTTTTTTAATATTTCGTTTTTTATTTTTTTTTTCTTGAAACAAAAAGAAGGATCGAACTGAAATGTTATCTAACCATAGAGACGTTTAATACATATACTTAAAAAAATACTGCCCAAAAATCGGATAGTTCGTAAATTCGTAAAATTTACAAAAGTTCAAGCTTGAGTTGAAGGTACAAAATCGGACATAAAACACAGAGTTATAATCCCATCCCAGATTTTTTTGATTAATTCTTATAGAGGAAACCTTCCTGCAAATTTTAAGCTCTCGATAGTCATAATCGGCTTTACCATTTTCGATTTTATTTTTTAGTGAAATTATCAAAAATTTCAAAAGTTGTAGGTAGAAAATCGGACAAAAAAGACAGAGTAATAATCCGATCCAAGATTTTTTGACTAATTCTTATAGAGGAAACCCTCTTGCAAATTTTAAGCCCTTGATCTTCATAATCGGCTTTATCATTTTCGAAATACTAATTTTTTAGTGAAATTGTCAAAAATTTCATAAATTAGACATAAAAAAGACAGAGTTAACTGAAATTTTAACTAGCCATAGAGACCTTTCGTACATATATTTTAAAAAATACTGCCTAAAAATCGGCTGGTTAGATTTCTTGCAATAAATTTGTAAAGTTTACAAAAGTTGAAGCTCGAGTTAAAGGTACAAAATCGGACATAAAAGACAGACTTATAATTCAATCACAGATTTTTTGACTAATTCTTATAGAGGAAACCCTCTTGCAAATTTTAAGCCCTTGATCGCCATAATCGGCTTTATCATTTTCGAAATACTACATTTTTAGTGAAATTACCAAAAATTTCATAACTCGGACATAAAAAAGACAGAGTTATAACCCAATACCAGATTTTTTCATTAATTTTTATAGAGGAAACTGAGAAGGAATCCTTCCTGCAAATGTTAAGCCCTTAATCGTCATAATCGGTTCAATATTTGAATATTTTTTTTTTCAAGAAATCAATACCTTAATTTCTTTAATATTTCGTTTTTTATTTTTTTCTTAAAAACGATAAGATGGATCTATTTGAAATTTTAAGTGACCATAGAGACCTTTCATAAATTTATTTTAAAAAAATGCTGCCAAAAAATCGGCTGGCTAGATTTTTTGCAATAAATTCGTAAAGTTTACAAAAGTTGAAGGTACAAAGTCGGACATAAAAGACAGACTTGTAATCCAATCACAGATTTTTTAATAAATTCGTAAATCTGACATAAAAAAACAGAGTTTTAATCTGATAGCAGATTTTTCGAATAATTTTAATAGAGGAAACCTAGAAGGAATCCCTCCTGCAAATTTTAAGCCCTCAATCATCATAATCGGTTCAATATTTGAATATTTTTTTTCAAGAAATTAATACCTTAATTTTTTTTAATATTTCGTTTTTTTATTTTTTCTTAAAAACGATAAGATGGATCTAACTGAAATTTTAAGTGGCCATAGAGACCTTTCATAAATATATTTTTTAAAAATACTGCCCAAAAATCGGCTGGTTAGATTTCTTGCAATAAATCCGTAAAGTTTACAAAAGTTGAAGCTCGAGTTGAAGGTACAAAATCGTACATAAAAGACAGACTTATAATCCAATCACAGATTTTTTGACTAATTCTTATAGAGGAAACCCTCTTGCAAATTTTAAGCCCTTGATCGCCATAATCGGCGTTATCATTTTCGAAATACTATTTTTTTAGTGAAATTACCAAAAATTTCATAAATCGGACATAAAAATGACAGAGTTATAATCCGATACCAGATTTTTTGATTAATTTTTATAGAGGAAACCGAGAAGGAATCCCTCCTGCAAATTTTAAGCCCTCAATCGTCATAATCAGTACAATATTTGAATATTTTTTTACAAGAAATTAATACCTTAATTTCTTTAATATTTCGTTTTTTCTTTTTTTCTTATAAACGATAAGATGGATCTAACTGAAATTTTAAGTAGCCATAGAGACCTTTCATAAATTTGTTTTAAAAAAATACTGCCCAAAAATCGACTGGTTAGATTTCTTGCAATAAATTCGTAAAGTTTACAAAAGTTGAAGCTCGAGTTGAAGCTACAAATTCGGATATAAAAGACAGACTTATAATCCAATCACAGATTTTTTTACTAATTCTTATAGAGGAAACCTTCTTGCAAATTTTAAGCCCCTGGTCGTCATAATCGGCTTCATCATTTTCGAAATACTATTTTTTAGTGAAATTACCAAAAATTTCATAAATCGAACATAAAAATGACAGAGTTATAACCCGATACCACATTTTTTGATTAATTTTTATAGAGGAAACCGAGAAGGAATCCCTCCTGCAAATTTTAAGCCCTCAATCGTCATATTCGGTTCAATATTTGATTATTTTTTTTCCAAGAAATTAATACCTTAATTTTTTTAATATTTCGTTTTTTATTTTTTTCTTAAAAACGATAAGATGGATCTAACTGAAATTTTAAGTGGCCATAGAGACTTTTCATACATGTATTTTAAAAAATACTGCCCAAAAATCGGCTGGTTACAATAGGTACAAAATCGGACATAATACGATTCCAGATTTTTTGATTAATTCTTGTAGAGGGGATATCCTCTTGAAAATTTTAAACCCTAAATCGTCATTATCGGATCAATATTTGAATATATTGATATTTTCGTAAAATAAACAATTTTACAAAAATGCCAATAACTTCTAAACTACTCGTCACAAATCATAAATTTTTATGTCACCGTTATCAGGAAACTCTAATCTCTTAGTAGATGTTGAAAAAACAAGCGATTTTTTTTTTTAGTTTCCTTGTTCACCGTGAGATAGATAGGACGTAAATATAACGAGGAAATAAATCATAAAATTGCGTCAATTTCATGCCGATGTTGACATTATAAAGTGACTGTTAAAGTAAAATATAGGCGTTGTTGTTGGCAATAGGTCCATTAATATGAATTATTAGGAAAAAGTTGAGTTAATTGCGGCATAAGAGGCTGGCAATGCTCTGTTATTAATTGCCTTGCATTGGAAACAAAAGTTGCTTCGATGGAGAGCGAAACTTGATCGCGAGGTCAAGGAAAAACAGAGAAGAAATTTAATTAGAATCTTAGATTATAAAATAATAAAGAGTTTAATGACAGGAAATATTTTATAAAAAAAAATACGATACATTCATTAAAGATCAATACAGAAGCCGAATACCCAATTAATGTCAATAAATATATATTTTTTAATATTTAATTTATGACTTAAGGTGATAGGGAGTCAAATGTTGAAAAAAACGACGTACTTATCTTTCATGAATTTTTTAAAGTGTTTCAAAAAGGAAAGTCAAAAAAATAAAGAAATACCAAACTAAAGTAAGAATTTTACATTCATTTGCAATTTTTGTTATTTATGTATCTACAACTATATTTGTGTAATTTTGCAAGAAAAACTTCTATATTTATATTTTTATTTTTGCAAAACTACGCTTATATAAATCTAGATACATGAAAAACAAAAATTGTATATAAAAGTACAAGTCTTACTTAAGTTCGGTATTTTAATATTTTTTTTTGTTTCCAATTCGAAACACTTTAAAAAAATTCGGGAAAGATAAAAACATCGGTTTTTCAATAAATGACTCCCTATCACCTTAAAGCAACAAAATATGATTATTATAAATTAATTTCACGTGATGTTATATAAATTCATGTGATCATGGTGTGTATTATCGTTTTAGAATGTATAACTTTTGCGCTAATAAAATTCGGCCACGCGAAAATGGATCTTATTGAGTTGTGATTAAGGGTGATTTTTTAATTGCGGCGCTACGATGCATTTTAGGTTTATTGCACAATAAAATTTATAAATTGAAGTTACTCAACACTAATTTTTTTTTAAATTAAAACATTCAAGCTCATTTCTTTTAAATGTAAATTACTTTTCGCACGTTTAGCTTATTTACAACCATCAATCTTTCACTTGTAATTAATTAAATTTTTTTAATCCCACACGCTGCATGGGTTTGTTTTTACTCACAATAATGATGTAAACTTTAAATAAAACATTAAACGGAAGCTGTTTTAAAAATGTTTATATTTCTTTAAATTAATTACTTGTCAAAATATCGCTTTTTACCAATTTTTATTGCTAATTTTTTGATTATTTACATTATTTTTAATTAACGCTCGTAAAGTCATAAAAAGTAATCTCTGTTTCTGTAATTAAATTTAATTCGCTAATTAATTAGGATGGCCAAAAACGCGACGTAGACAAATTGGCGTGATTAATTGATTTCGAAGTGGTTTTTTGTTTCTAAAAATAACGCGTTTAAAAATGTGAGGCAAGTATTTTTATTTTTTTCTTTCATTCAGTGCACGTTAATTGTATGAAAAAATGTCGGAAATTATTCGCCGCATTTTTTCGGCTTCGTGCCTAGCATTGCGATGCTGTCATGACACTCGTGTTTTTTTACCATGATTCATTTTTTTGACGTCCTAACTTCACGTGCGACTTAAATTACAGTAATGTCTCAACCACATTTAATAATTACGAGAAAAATAAGTACTTTTTATGGCGATTGCAGATATTTATGTACATGCGAGCCATAAAAAGTTCTTTTGCTCCACCTACTTTTTCGCCTAGACCTTAAATATACCCGATCTACATGCGAAGTGATGACCAAAAACTGAACTAACAGAGAAATGACGTGTCACAGTAGTCTCAACTTTATTGCTGACGTCAGAAATAGGTTACCTCCCACATTGTCATTCTTGCCATATACTTGTGACGTCATTTTTGGTGGGAAAAATTGACGTTGTAAATTTTTTGGTTTGGAAAATTAATAATATCAAATGAAATATAGGGTTTTGCAAGCTCGTATATCATTGATTTGTTGTCGTGACTAAACGAAATTTAAGTTTAAAAACGTGAGCATCGTGATTAAGGAGCTTCTTTGTGGAGGCGGGAAAAGATAATCTCTTCGTGGCGTGCATAGTTCCGAAATGTTTTTGTAAACACCACTGCAATCAGAAACCTTACTGATTTATACATTTCCATCAGATTTACGATTTTTAAAATCAGAAAATAAACTGCACAAAAAAATTTTGGATTAATGATTTTTTTGACCCATTTTTAGTTATCAAATTATTGGATGGGCACTTTATTTTTTTTTTTCAAAGAAAACTTAGTGGGTAAAATAATGTGATTAGTTTCGGATATGAAGTGAAAAGGGTGTTTATTGGATTAATTGTAACTTCTGTAATTTAATTCAGTCTTTTTCTACACGTCCTATTGATCTAACTATTATATTATTCAAAAAAAAAAATCAGTGAAAATTTTGTTTTTACAGGTAAATAATTTATTGGGATTATTAAATATGTCAATCTTAAAAAGAAAATATTTTTGAAGCCTTTTTTTTTCGAATAAATTGTGATTTAACCTAAAAATTAATTTTCATTTAAAAAAACATTAATAACTCCATCATTTTTTAACCGATTTTTGATTTTAAAAGCTTATTAAATACCTACATTTACTGACTTTTTAATGGAATATTAAACTTGTTTCTATTTTAAAAATTTTAGATTTTATCGCTATTTTTTGAAGAACCTACAAAATATCAAAATTACAAAAAATTAAAAATTACAACCAAAAATTAAAATTTATTTTTTTTTTGGCTTATCACATGAAAGAATATACGGTTTTATGCATAAAATAAAATAAGAATATCCAAAATCGGTTGATAAACAAAAAAGTTATGCAAGAATTTTTAGGACATAAAATCATCAATTTAATTATTAAAACTGGTTTAAAATCAAAATGAAATTTAATAAATTTACAAAAATTACTCAAAATAAAGCTTGAACTATAACTTAATCTAAAAATAGATAATTTCGCTTATTTTTTTTTTCTAAAAAAACATTAATAATTCCGCCATTTTTTATCCAATTTTTGATTAAAAATAAAAACATGAAAACCCTTAAATCTTTGCAATGTCCTAATAAACTATCTTGTGTTTTAAATAATTTTGATTTTATAGACGATTTTTTTAAATCTTGATAAAAGCCAAAATTTTAAGAAATCAAAAATTAAAGTAAAAACAAATTAAATTTTATATTACAAGCTACTTAATGGATTTAAGCACAAATAAAGAAGAATCGTTAAAATCTTGGTTTATAAACAAAAGAGTTATACAAGAATCTTGATTTTTAGGGCACAAAAACCAAAAATAAACAAAAATTATTTCAGCCTTATTTTAGTGTAGCTTTAAAATGAGGCCAAATAAAGAAGGTTTCATCATTATATTATCAGCAGATCAAAATTAATACAGGGTGGAACAAAGTTTATGAGACAATGGCATAGAACATTGCTATTTTTTTGGGCCTGGTTAGTTATTTTCGAGTCGTTTAAAGTTTATTCGCATACCATTTTATTTCAAATGTTCGGATTCGTGTACGAATTTTTACGATCGAAAAATTTCGAGTGGGTAGGAACCACTCGAACATCAAATTCGTACATTTTTATGGTAGTTGGAATGTATTTATTTGAATCACATGTGTGCTCTTTTTCAGAGAGTAAAGTTTTTAAAAATGAAGTTATATTTTCAATATTGTCTTGGTCAAAGAATTCAATTGCCTTTAAATCCACAAATGATTCTTGAGTTGGTAGATGTCCTTCTACAACCAATATAGTTAGGAATTTTCTGTTAAGTTTCCAGGTGGTCCTCCAAATTATCAATTGCTATAAAAGCAAATAAAATATGAGTTTTACTTTCTCCATTGTTTCCAATTTTTTCTTGCACCTGGCGTAGTGCTTACGGAATTGGTTAATTTTTCCCATAATTGTTTGTCTTCCTTGAAGGTAAAATAAATCTTTACTAAACTCTTAAATTCTGGAAGATTTATGAGAATGTAACAAGGTGTTCCTTCTGATACGAATTAAACTGTCTCCACCATTGTTCTTCAATTTCGTCATACAATTATTACTCAATTTACTATTTTATGTAAAACATATGAAAGTAAAGTTTTAACATTAAGGCTGTAGAGTTGTAGATTATTTGGTATTAATTGTAGGAATATTTTATGTCTGACGTTGGTACTAATGAATTTGCAACATTGTCAAGTATTTAAAAATCAAAAACTTCCCCAAGTACTAATTTTATGATAAAAATATGGAATAAGGACTTTTCAACTTGCTACCCGGTTTCGGAAAATGTTTATTTCCTTCTTCAGTGCTTCAAAAAATGGCGATCTTCTAACATGAACGTCTAACATTATCAAAAATACAGGAGTAATATAAAAAGAACAGTAACAGTAATAATTTTAGATTTCTTTAAGAAAGAAGCATCTTGAATCTGAACTGTGAATTTTGGTGGATAGTCTCATGTACATATTTAAAATTAGGTGTCTAAACGTTAAAAATTGATGTTAGAAAACACTTTAAACTTAAAAAAGTTTAGATTATTACTGATTTATTTTAAAAAAACTTAACGTAAGTTAGAGTTTTCGGTAGGAAACGGTAACCACAATTCAGTAATTTTGACTGTTACAAGTTACAATACTTAAAGACCTTAAAGTTGTTAGTTGTCGCCATCTACAGATTTTTGATACAACGTTCATCCTTCTTAAATTCTAAATTTAAGAAAACTTATAAAAAAAAAATTAAATTAAACAGTTTATGACGCCTTTGAAGCGGCGGACGCTAGCGGCTGCCGCTTGGCGGTCACCGCAAAGCGTCAGACGCTACTTGGGTGTTTTTCATTTAAAAGCGGCTGACGCCAGTTGGCAGTTTATTTTAATATCATCTTTCACCTTCTCTGAAGTTAGTATGTAGTTTCTTGCGATTGGTTCTGCAAATAGTGCACGGTTTTTTATGCTATGACTGACAACTAAAAGGTATTATTAAACTTATTTTTAGAGAAAATGAAGATGAGGAGATTTTATTACTACAAATTATGCAATTGCTGATGTATAAAAGAAAACTCGAGGAAGGCTACTTTACTACACTAATCTCGATACTAATTAATTGATTAAAATAAGAAAAGAAATTTCGACACGGTATAAAATTTTGTACAAGGACTTCCTTCTATAAAGGACTTCCTCGGACTTCCCGGGACTTCCTTGGACTTCCCAGGACTTCCTCGGACTTCCCCAGACTTTCTTAAGCATGTACAAGGACTTCCCCGAACTTCCCGAGACTTCCTTGGACTTCTCGGGACTTCCTTGGACTTCCCGGGACTTCCCGGGACTTCCTCGGACTTCCTTGGAACTTCCTCGGACTTCCTTGGAACTTCCTCGGACTTCCTTGGGACTTCCTCCGACTTCCTTGGGACTTCCCTGGACTTTCTTAAGCATGTACAAGGACTTCCCCGAACTTCCCGAGACTTCCTCGGACTTCCTTGAGACTTCCCCGGACATTCTTAAGCGTGTACAAGGACTTCCTCGCGTGTCGTACCCACCCCCCCCCCCCCCCCAGATTTGTTCGTAAGGGCTAAAATCTCTTCTGATTTCTGTTCTACCTGTCATTTATCCTTTGCTCAGATGAAGTGTTCCCTTAGTAATAAAAATTTACATATTTTAGTATGGATATAAAATTTGCTTAGTTGAAGGCCATCCATAAAAACAGCTTTGAAAATAAAAGGATAAAAGTACCTTTTGTTTATTATTTTGTGATTCTAATTTTAGTTTTTTATTTTGAGCAATAAATTTTTTATTATTTACAGATTTAAAATTTTTATTTAACGATTTAATATTAAACTATTGATACTTGATAAGTGTTAATACATAATTTACTGAGATTTTATTTGTAGGAGTAAAAAAATAAAAACAAAGAGTTTGTCCTGATTTGACATTTCCAAAATCTGATCACCTTACATTAAACTGGAACATACACCACCTGGGAGCATATTTTTGAACCATTCGACACGATGTCGCACACCACACTACAAAGAAATTTGCATGAAACTGACAAGGATAGAATGATGAAAAGTGGTATACGACACCGTGTGAAGTGTTTCAAGAATAAGGCCCCTCAAAAATACTATAGTTAACATGTTCCACACTGTATGTTCAGGATTTATAATAATTTATAAAATTTTGTTCTGTATTTAAAAAAAAATTGTACTCTATTCTATGTAAAAACTTAAAACACTGTGTAAAAATTGAATTGTTTTTTTATATTTTTAGAAAAAACAATGAAGTATGGATTTCGACAAAGATCCAACTTTGCAGGAATGGACAAGGGAGCAACCACTATCAGTTCTAGCTCTAGACAGTGCTGACAGGGCAGTTTTACGAATTGCTGGTGAGTTCAAATAACAATTTTTGGTATTATTAATTTATAAAAAGTCCGATTTCTCCACCATGTCTTGAGATCAAACTAAATCTTAATTTGCATCTCATGACGTAAGTTCAGCTTACATTTAAATGCATTTATTTTTACATTCATATTTTTTTATTAGAAAACAAAAAATGTAAGGGCTCAATTTTTTTATATTTTATTACACTTACAGTCCTTAGTAAAACTTCCTAAAAAGTTTTTTCAAAATCAGACCAGGAGTCAACAAATTTAGAAAAAAAATAAAATATCAGTCACTTTTTCATATTTAATTTTTTAATCGAAAACAAAAAAATGTAAGGGCTCATACAGTCCTTAATAAAACTGCATAAAAAGTATTTTCAAAATCAGACCAGGAGTCAAAAAATTTAAAAAAAGAATGAAAAAAATCAGTCACTTTTTCAGATTTTATTTTTTTAATCGAAAACAAAAAAATGTAAGGGCTCAAATTTTTTATATTCTGTTACGTATACAGTCCTTGGTAAAACTGCATAAGAAGAATTTTCAAAATCAGACCAGGAAGCAAAAAATTTAAAAAAGAATGAAAAAAATCAGTCACTTTTTCAGATTTTATTTTTTTAATAGAAAACAAGAAACTATAATGGCTCAATTTTTTATATTTTGTTACACATACAGTCCTTAGTAAAAATGCATAAAATGATTTTTCGAAATCAGATCAGAAGTCAAAAAATTAGAAGAGAATGAATAAAATCAATCACTTTTTCAGATTTTATTTTTTTAATCGAAAACAAAAAAATGTAAGAGCTCAATTTTTTTATATTTTGTTACGTGTACAGTCCTTGTTAAAAGTGCATAAAAAGTTTTTTCGAAATCAGGCCAGGAGTCAAAAAAATGAAAAAAATCAGTCACTTTTTCAGATTTTATGTTTTTAATCGAAAACAAAAAAATGTAATGGCTCAATTTTTTTATATTTTGTTACACATACAGTTCTTAGTAAAACTGCATAAAAAGTTTTTGTCAAAATCAGATCAGGAGTCAAAAAAATTAAAAAAGAATGAAAAAAATCAGTCACTTTTTCAGATTTTATTTTTTTAATCAAAAACAAAAAATGCAAGGCCTCCATTTTTTTTATATTCTGTTACGTGTACAATCCTTGGTAAAACTGCATAAAAAGGTTTTTCAAAATCAGACCAGGAAGCAAAAAATTTAAAAAAGAATGAAAAAAATCAGTCACTTTTTCGGATTTTATTTTTTTAATCGAAAACAAAAAACTGTAATGGCTCAATTTTTTATATTTTGTTACACATACAGTCCTTAGTAAAACTGCATAAAAAGTGTTTTCAAAATCAGATCAGGAGTCAGCAAATTTTTCAAAATCAGATCAGGAGCCAAAAAATTAAAAAATATTTAATAAAATCTGTCACTTTTTCAGATTTTATTTTTTTATTCGAAAACAAAAAAATGTAAGGGTCCAATTTTTTTATATTTTGTTACGTATACAATCCTTAGTAAATCTGCATAAAAAGTTTTTTTTTAAATCAGACCAGGAGTCCATACCACTGAAGAAATCTTGAAAAGTGACTTTTTTTTTCATTTCTAAAATCCTGATCCGATTTTGAAAAAACTTTTTATGCAGTTTTACTAAGGACCGTATCTGTAACAAAATATAAAAAAATTGAGACCTTATATTTTTCTTTGTTTTTGAATAAAAAAATAAAATGTGAAAAAGTGACTGATCATTTTCATTTTTTTTTTGACTCCTGGTCTGATTTTGAAAAAAACTTTTTATGTAGATATACTTTGGATTGTGTGTGTAACAAAATATAAAAAAAAAATTGAGCTCTTACATTTTTTATTTTCGAATAAAAAAATAAAATTTGAAAAAGTGACTGATTTTTTTCATGATTTTTTAATTTTTTTGACTCCTGGTCTGATTTTGAAAAAAAAATTTATGCAGTTTTGCCAAGTACTGTCCACGTAACAAAATATAAAAAAAATTGAGACCTTACATTTTTCTTTGTTTTTGAATAAAAAAATAAAATGTGAAAAAGTGACTGATCATTTTCATTTTTTTTTTGACTCCTGGTCTGATTTTGAAAAAAACTTTTTATGTAGATATACTTTGGACTGTGTGTGTAACAAAATATAAAAAAAAATTGAGCCCTTACATTTTTTATTTTCGAATAAAAAAATAAAATTTGATAAAGTAACTAATTTTTTTCATTATTTTTTAATTTTTTTGACTCCTGGTCTGATTTTGAAAAAAATTTTATGCAGTTTTACCAAGTACTGTCTACGTAACAAAATATAATAAAAATTGAGCTCTTACATTTTTTATTTTCGAATAAAAAAATAAAATTTGAAAAAGTGACTTATTTTTTTCATGATTTTTTAATTTTTTTGACTCCTGGTCTGATTTAGAAAAAAAATTTATGCACTTTTACCAAGTGACTGATTATTTTCATACATTTTGAAAATGTAGATTTTGTAAATAAGGTAGATTTAAATGATTTTGTGGACAATATACCAAATATATACAGGGTGTCCCAAATCAATTAACCGAAATATGGCCTATATTCTTGGGATATCCTGTATACATGTAAGTTATTTTGATTTTCATGATAAGGGACAGTCTTTTAATGTATTTTCTTTGATTTAGCAATCATTTTAAATTAAACTATAAACGCTACTACCAAAAAGTTATTTAGAAAACGAATGTATGCTTATCTTAGACCTATCCACCGATTTTTGAAACAGTCAATTAGAAGAAGACTGGGAGCATATAGGTGTTGACAAATCTACCTAATCAAGACAAGCCATGGTGCAACGTAAGCTCGACTTAAGCTGAGCTTGAATTTGAGCTCGGTGAAGCTGCGTTTAAAGATATGTTGAAGAAACCAGGCATTAGACATAATAATAAATCTAAGGTGGAAATTAATTTGTTATAAGTAGAGTGCATTTCCTTCAACAAGAGTTTCCTGTTGAATTTTTTGCAGTACTCGATTGAATGCACATAATTATAACGTGGAACGAATTAGAGATTTAATTAGAACTGCGAACTACTCTCGTCATTGTTATTTAACATTGATTTTCATAGAAGGCCTTCACCAATTTACATTTTAATCGCAAATAAATTCTAATTTATATCGATTGCAATAAAAAAATATTACAAATTTCAATTTGAATTACATATTATTTTTATTGCAAATTGGAAAATTTCACAAGAAAACGTAATCAGTATTTTAGTGCCAGCTTGTGTTAGCAACACGAGGAAATAATTGGGAAAATTAGGTTGTTTGAGGTAATCAACTAAATTCAATCGCTTTGATTAGGTTTATTTTTAAATTAATTCATTTTTTGTGGATTAGTTTTTATTCTAACAACAGGAGCACCTGTGGTTAAAAATCTTTATAATGGAGTACCTGACGTTTACCTGTAAGATTACAGGTGTCTCACCTTTTAATAGGGGGCTTCACGCTTAGTTTATCAAGTTAACGCTAGGATGTTTATTCAAGGGGAACAATTTTTTTGATTTAAATCCATTAGAATGAATTATGTGGGCGTGTAGTTTAATGATCTCATTAAGTATTTTTTGAAGATCTAAAAATTTTATCTTCTTCTCGCTAGTGATTTTTTTAAAAACATCCAATTTACTTGTGCTGAAGTTCTCACACAATAAAGATCTGCCCCTGTGAAAATGGAGGTCACGAAGTATCCTCAGCGCGTTGCACTCACGTGGAGCTCAATGAAAAACGTGCTGAAGTGACTTCAAAGGAATTCTGCATAAAAATTTTCTAGCGTTTATTTATTTAAATGTTCCCATTAATAATAAAAGAAATGCGTTAATAAATGATTAATGAGAGTTTAGAGTGCATTTCGCTCCGCTTATGGACGAAGGTTATATGCGGTAAAAAATAAATGTTAGTGAACTTGGCACGTAATGAAGATAGTAAACATTCATCTCGTTCTTCGTTCTTTGTGTGACTGGTTTATTTTAATACTCTTCTTTCAGTTCCGAGACTCATTACGCGCTTTATTTTTGGAACGTTTCGTGGAAATATTACTAAAGCGGATATTAATATTACTAAAAAAAGATTTCATCAATTTGTCTTTTCCAACAATGAAGATCAGCTACTTCCATGATCTTTACAATTTATCATTAATAAAGATAAAAAATAATACCCTTAATTTACTTACTCCCACCACTATTTACTCTGATGATGATGATGATGAGTGATGAGCTCCCCCACCACTAACGCGCTGAAGTGACTTACCCCAAGATGGTAAAGTTGCTCCCAGGTCGAAGTAGGACAAAGAATACGCGATCGTGATTACTTTTGTCCTACTTCCAGCTGGGACCAACTGTACAGTTGTATTCCTCATAAATCATAATAATGACTCAAATTTCAGCGAATTTATAAAATTAAAAACCAGGTACTTTCTTGAATGTCAAGAAGAAGGTATTTACTTTCAGGTACGTGCCTAAAACGCTGAGTAAATTGTAGTTTTAAATTCTAAGCACGTTGTATTTAAATTAATTTAAAGAAGAATGGTTTCTTGGACACATCACGTAATCGGGGACATTCGCTTTTCGCAAGTAGGCGTTCGAACAAAAGTAAAAAGAATAAAAGAAACAGTAGCCTTTCTTTTGTTTAAAGAATGATTGCGAAAATAAACGAACGCAACTGAAATAAATATTATTATTACTGACATGAAATTGATTAACTTAAGTCACTTTTTTTTTAGAATTATGGTAAAATACTTCCTAGGCTTTTAATTCATCACTTCCTGGCTGCAGGCATTGTTTTAGTAGTATCAGCTAATGTTGTTAGCTGTTAGCCAGTAGTTTGCATCGTTGTACAGTTAGCAATTCCTTTTATCATTCTCAATTAACTCCCCATCAGTGCAGAACGCACAACCGCCAATTAGTTTCCATTGCAAGCAACAATCACCCACTTCCAAACAATGTATGGATAAAATTGCATAAAATGCATAAAAAATCATAAAAATGCATAAGAATTAAAGAAGATTTATCACTCCACGTGTCACGTGTTAATGCATTCATTTTTACATTCATATTTTTTTTTTAGAAAAAAGACCTTAGTAAAACTACATAAAAAGTTTTTTCAAAATCAGACAGAGTCAAGAAATTAAAAAAAAAATTAAGAAAATAGTCACTTTTTCAGATTTTATTTTTTTTTAGCGAAAACTAAAAAATGTAAGGGTTCAATTTTTTTATATTTTGTTACAGATACAGTCCTTAGTAAAACTGCATAAAAAGTTCTTTCAAAATTTGATCAGGAGTCAGCAAATTTTTCAAAATCAGATCAGGAGCCAAAAAATTAAAAAATAATTAATAAAATCTGTCACTTTTTCAGATTTTATTTTTTTATTCGAAAACAAAAAAATGTGTGGGCTCAATTTTTTTATATTTTGTTACAGATACAGTCTTTAGTAAAACTGCATAAAAAGTTTTTCCAAAATCAAATCATGCGTCAAAAAATTTAAAAAAGAATGAAAATAATCAGTCACTTTTTCAGATTTTATTTTTTTTATCGAAAACAAAAGAATGTAAGGGTCCAATTTTTTTATATTTTGTTACAGATACAGTCTTTAGTAAAACTGCATAAAAAGTTTTTCAAAATCAGACCATGAGTCAAAAAATTTAAAAAAGAATGAAAATAATCAGTCACTTTTTCAGATTTTATTTTTTTTTAGCTAAAACAAAAAAATGTAAGGGTTCAATTTTTTTATATTTTTTTACAGATACAGTCTTTAGTAAAACTGCATAAAAAGTTTTTTCAAGGAGTCAAGAAATTAAAAAAAAAAAATTTAAAATAGTCACTTTTTCAGATTTTATTTTTTTAGCGAAAACAAAAAATGTAAGGGTTCAATTTTTTTATATTTTGTTACAGATACAGTCTTTGGTAAAACTGCACAAAAAGTTTTTTCAAAATCAGACCATGAGTCAAAAAATTTAAAAAAAAATTTAATAAAATAGTCACTTTTTCAGGTTTTATTTTTTTTTATCGAAAACAAAAAAATGTGTGGGCTCAATTTTTTATATTTTGTTACAGATACAGTCTTTAGTAAAACTGCATAAAATGTTTTTTAAATCAGACCAGGAGTCAAAATATTTTAAAAAAGAATGAAAATAATCAGTCAATTTTTCACATTTAATTTTTTTAATCGAAAACAAAAAAATGTAAGGGCTCAATTTTTTTATATTTTGTTACAGATACAGTCCTTAGTAAAACTACATCAAAAGTTTTTTCAAAATAAGACCATGAGTCAAAAAATTTAAAAAAGAATGAAAATAATCAGTCACTTTTTCAGATTTTATTTTTTTTATCGAAAACAAAAAAATGTAAGGGTTCAATTTTTTTATATTTTGTTACAGATACAGTCTTTAGTAAAACTGCATAAAAAGTTTTTTCAAAATCAGACCATGAGTCAAAAATTTTTAAAAAGAATGAAAATAATCCGTCACTTTTTCACATTTAATTTTTTTAATCGAAAACAAAAAAATGTAAGGGCTCAATTTTTTTATATTTTGTTACAGATACAGTCCTTAGAAAAACTACATAAAAAGTTTTTTCAAAATCATACCACGAGTCAAAAAATTTAAAAAAATAGTCACTTTTTCTCATTTAATTTTTTTAATCGAAAACAAAAAATGTGTGGGCTCAATTTTTTTATATTTTGTTACAGATACAGTCTTTAGTAAAACTGCATAAAAAGTTTTTCCAAAATCAGATCATGAGTCAAAAAATTTAAAAAGGAATGAAAATAATCAGTCACTTTTTCACATTTAATTTTTTTAATCGAAAACAAAAAAAAGTAAGGGCTAAATTTTTTTAGATTTTGTTACAGATACAGTCCTTAGAAAAATTGCATAAAAAGTTTTTTCAAAATCAGACCATGAGTCAAAAAATTTAAAAAAGAATGAAGATAATCAGTCACTTTTTCATATTTGATTTTTTTAATCGAAAACAAAAAAATGTAAGGGCTCAATTTTTTTATATTTTGTTACACATACAGTCCTTAGTAAAACTACATAAAAAGTTTTTTCAAAATCAGACAAGGAGTAAAGAAATTAAAAAAAAAATTAAGAAAATAGTCGCTTTTTCAGATTTTATTTTTTAGCGAAAACAAAAAAATGTAAGGGTTCAATTTTTTTATATTTTGTTACAGATACAGTCTTTAGTAAAACTGCATAAAAAGTTTTTTCAAAATCAGACCATGAGTCAAAAAAATTAAAAAAGAATGAAAATAATCAGTCACTTTTTCAGATTTTATTTTTTTTATCGAAAACAAAAAAATGTAAGGGTCCAATTTTTTTATATTTTGTTACAGATACAGTCTTTAGTAAAACTGCATAAAAAGTTTTTCCAAAATCAGATCGTGAGTCAAAACATTTAAAAAAGAATGAAAATAATCAGTCACTTTTTCAGATTTTATTTTTTTTATCAAAAACAAAAGAATGTAAGGGTCCAATTTTTTTATATTTTGTTACAGATACAGTCTTTAGTAAAACTGCATAAAAAGTTTTTTCAAAATCAGATCATGAGTCAAAAAAATTAAAAAAGAATGAAAATAATCAGTCACTTTTTCAGATTTTATTTTTTTTATCGACAAAAAAAATGTGTGGACTCAATTTTTTTATATTTTGTTACAGATATAGTCTTTAGTAAAACTGCATATACAGTTTTTTCAAAATCAGACCACGAGTCCACAAATTTTAAAAAGAATGAAAATAATCAGTCACTTTTTCACATTTAATTTTTTTAATCGAAAACAAAAAAATGTAAGGGCTCAATTTTTTATATTTTGTTAAAGATACAGTCTTTAGTAAAAGTGCATAAAAAGTTTTTTCATAATCAGACCATGAGTCAAAAAATTTAAAAAAGAATGAAAATAATCAGTCACTTTTTCAGATTTTATTTTTTTTTATCGAAAACAAAAAATGTAAGGGATCAATTTTTTATGCGGTTTTACTAAGGACTGTATGTGTAACAAAATATAAAAAAATTGAGCCCTTACATTTTTTTGTTTTCGATAAAAAAAATAAAATTTGAAAAAGTGACTATTTTTTTAAATTTTTTTTTAAATTCTTTGACTCATGGTCTGATTTTGAAAAAACTTTTTATGCAGTTTTACTAAGGACTGTATGTGTAATAAAATATAATAAAATTGAGCTCTTACATTCGTTTGTTTTCGATTAAAAAATTAAATGTGAAAAAGTGACTGATTATTTTCATTCTTTTTTAAATTTTTTGATTCATGGTCTGATTTTGAAAAAACTTTTTATGCAGTTTTACTAAAGACTGTGTCTGTAATAAAATATAAAAAATTGAGCCCTTACATTTTTTGTTTTTGATAAAAAAAATAAAATCTGAAAAAGTGACTATTTTTTTAATTTTTTTTTAATTTCTTGACTCCTGGTCTGATTTAAAAAAAAACTGTTTATGCAGTTTTACTAAAGACTGTATCTGTAACAAAATATATAAAATTTTAGCTCTTAAATTTTTTTGTTTTCGCTAAAAAAAAATAAAATCTGAAAAAGTGACTATTTTTTTAATTTTTTTTTAATTTCTTGACTCCTTGTCTGATTTTGAAAAAACTTTTTATGTAGTTTTAGTAAGGACTGTATTTGTAACAAAATTTAAAAAAAATGAGCCCTTTTTTCTAAAAAAAAAATATGAATGTAAAAATGAATGCATGATGTTAAATTTTACGAAAATGATTACGTCGTGTGGGAAATACTGGATAATAAAAATTGAATTTTCTGTTATTTCTCACGTAATTTACAAAATATATTTTTTTAAAACAATGCACTAGAAGACAATAAATCTGAAGGTTTCAAGTATTAAATTTTTATTACAGCAATTAAAGGAAAATTGCTTTTTCTTTTATTGATAATAAAAACGCATTCATTTTTTTTATTTCAAATTATTTGTGGATGAAATATGATCGTTTATTATGTGTTAAATTAGGCTGCCATTTATTATTATTAATTTATGCATCGTTGAATTTTGCATCGATCGGGCCTTGACCTTTTTTTAATCATAGATTAATTTATTAATTATATACTTTCTTATAATTATAATTACTTACAACACCTTAAACTTATAATTTAATAAATACAGTAGCTTATTGATCAAGAAATAAATGATTAAATTATGCATATTTAATTTTTTTGTTATAATTAATTACTATTTTTTAAGTTTATCAATAATTTACAGTTAGTATTAATAAATAGTTAATATTAATATTAAAAAAAACTTTCATTGCATGTAATTTCACAAAAAAATAAATGCATGATAGGCAACCACCATTGCTGAATTTTTAAATTGGCACGTGTGTAATGGCGGCAACTTTACTAGCTGTACATTTGGTTGCCTATAATACCTTTTACATTTACTTATATTTTTATGGTCTCTAGTATAATTATAATTAATAAATTATCATTTAAAACCACCAAAAATCAATAATTTCTTTATTATTAATTTATCTCCAATATTTATTTAAAAAATATACATGGTGTTTCAAAAATCAGATACCTTGATCAATTCCAATAATTTTCTTTAAAATGCTTAATTTTTTATTTTCAAGGATTTTTATATTTTTTTCGTTCTTTTGGCATTTTTTTGAAAAATGTTTATTTTGTATTTTTATCTTAAAATTAATGTAATATTCTTATCCATGAAGATTTTTGAAATTATTTTAAAAACCACCCATCATGTTCAATCTAAAATTGGCATTCATAAACTGTAAATGTGAAAAAATTGGGTTGGTCAAAATTTTTAGAAAAAAACTAAGGAATTCAGATATTTCACTGTATTATTGTATTTTTTTTTTTCGATATTTAACCATTTTATTTCATTACAACTGCAATAGCTAGTATGTCCCAAATTTGACCAAATTTTCATTAAAAAATAAAGAAGTAATGCTAAAAAATTAAAAAAAATTAACATGCTGTAAATAAGAAATAAAGCACTTTTGAAAAAAAATTTAGAATTGGTCAAGAAATCGTTTTTTGTATTTTTCGTATACAGAGTGTACACGAAATTTATGCAATTTATTTACTTATTAAAACTACTTTAAGTATACCGGGTGGAAACGAAACACCTTTATAACTTCTTTATTTATGAAAATAAAATTTTGAACTTTGACTATGATGAATGATTCAAGAAAATTTTAGGCACTAAAACTTTTTCAATCTGTTTTTGCCGGAAGTGACATCAAGTTTATTTTTTAATGTAACACCCATTTTTTTGAAAAAAATAAGAAATTATTTTATAAAAAGAGTATGTTTGTGATAATTTTTTTATGAAATTTTGAAAATTTTTTTTTCTTCATCCGAAGTTGATAAAAACTACCAAAACTCATTCCAAATAATACAAATCGAGATACAAATGCCTAAGGAAAATTGTATTTTGTAAAATTATTTAAGCAGTTTTTGACATATTAATTTATGAACTTTTTTGAGTAACGTTTTTGCAAATAACTCTTTTTTTAATGAAAAGATGCCGGGTTACTTAGTTTTTCAAAAAGAAGATTTTAATACAATTATTTTAGTATCCCATATGTAGGGTGTAATCAATTTACTTGTGCCAGTTTTTCATATTTTTTGTACTCGGGATTTTACAAAATTTCAAGAAAATTAAAAAATGAATCACAAACATACTGCTTTTCTAAAATAGTCTTAAATTATGAACAAAAATATTAGGTGTTACATTTAAAAAAATAAAGTTGATGTCATTTCTGGTAAAACCGTGTTTTCTTGAACCATACAACATAGTCAAATTTCAAATTTTTATTTTCATGAATAAAGAAGGTAACCCGTGTTTGGTTTCCACCCGGTATACATAAAAAAAATTGTAATTTATAAAACTTGATTTTTAGATATTAATTTTCATAATTTTTAAAATGCGTTTTTTTTGCAAATATCTTCATTTTTTTAAATGGCATGATAGTGGGGTCACCTTATAAATAGATAGACGATTTTTTCGTGATTGCAGTGATACCCAACATGAAGGTATAAATCTAAAAAAAAATTACCAAAAAAATTTTAGAACTAAAATATTTTTTTTGTCACAAACATATTTTAAACTAATCCATTTTTAATAATATGTACAAGAAACTGGGGTATTTTATGTAAAACAAAAAAGTTCATGTCATTTCCGGTGAAACCGGAAGTAAAAATGATTTTTTTTTTAGTTCAGTAAATGTTTTTTTCTACCCCATATAATCTACTTAAATTTTGATTTTTTATTTTCATTAATAAAGAAATGGGAAGGATGTTTCGTTTACAACCGGTATACAGGGTGTCCCAATATTTTTCCATTTTTTTTAGATAATAAATGTCATCATGAACAAAAAAATCCAATGAAATAACTCTTTAAAAAGTTACAGCAATTAAAAAAACTGTGGGACACCCTGTATAAATTTCATTTTATTACAAGTTTTTTTTAAATTTCATAAACTGATTCTTTGATTTTGTAATAAACGTATCTGATTGGCTTAAAATTAAAAACAAAATCTAAGGCAAACTTGATTTAAATTAAGAAATTCATAATAAACTAGAATGTATACAGGGTGTACCACAAAAATCTTATAAATTTCGAAATTTTAAAATTGCTTTTTGAAGAGCAGAATGTCATTTAGTATCTAAAGAAAATTGCTGGAAAAAAGTGGGACCCTGTATAAGAAAATTTGGGATAAGAAAGTATTTTCTTAAAGATCATTTTTGAGTTCCATTTTTAACCATTATTTATCAAGTTAGATCAAATTTGTGTCTATTCCAGAATGCCGAATACCGAAACGGAGAAAAGCCGACATTAAAAAAAGGCCGAAAGAATTAAGATCACAGACAAAGGCCCAAAAGAAAAAACCGAACTAAACTAATGTCACTGCAAAAAAACATACCTGCTTAATTTAACCAAGCTTTTTTAAAATAATTTTTTTTGTATCGTCATTTTGATCATTTCGGCATTTTATCATTCGGCCATTTTAAGAAAGTATTTTGTTTTAATTAATTTTTGTTACTTAAAATAAATAAGTCTATTTTTTCTCAATTTTTAGCATTTTTTTATTAGTTTTAAATAAAATTTTTAGATACTTAATGTCATTATGAACATAAATTTTCCTATAAGCTATTATGTTTTTTCGACTCTTTAAAAAGTACATTTTCATGATTTTTGTGGAACACCCTGTATAATATTCTTTCTTATTAAAGTTTTTTATTTAAATCAATTATTATTTGGATATTTACTTTGCCAAATTGAATTTTTTTACTATAATTGGCTGTATTTAAAATAAGTTAAATTTCTCTCGGTAATTTTGGGATCTTAATTGGCTTAAAAATATACAAAATCCAAGGCAGACTTAAAAATAATAAAAATAAAATCAATTGAAATTTATACCACAAAAACCATTAAATTTTTGAAATTGCTGTAACTTTTTAAGGAGTCGAAAAAACATAATAGTTCATAGGTAAATTTTTGTTCAGAATGACATTTACTATCTAAAAAAAAAATTTGCTGGAAAAAAGTGGGACACCCTGTATAAAAACCTCCTACAAAATATTTCATAAAAAAATATAAAAATATTTTTTAAGCAATAAATTTGTTTATGTCTACCTTTTTAGGTAAACAATGGTTATTTACAAACAATGTTTATTTATTAATCACCTTTACATATTAAAATTACATATAATATATGCTTCTTTTGTTTGTTTAAACGATAAATGATTATAAAAAAATCAAACATAAATTATGTACACGCAACAAATAATTACTTGCACCAAATTTTAATTTTTCATGTTTATTTACAACATGAAACATGCAAGAAAAATACAAAAATAACAAAAAAATCTTACCTTATTTATTTTATTTTTTGATTGCTTTTAAACTATTTTTACAAATTTTTTTTCGATTTTTAAATCACTAAAATTATGACTATACGCGAGTAGAGGATCTTTTGGTATGAGCTTCTTGTTCCATGGTCGAAGACGTGTTTGGAAATTTCAGTTTTTTTGTAATCCTCTTTTAATTCGGTTGGGAATGGTCTAGTCTTCAATAAACCGTTAACTTTTACTGTTAATGCGTTCTTTTAAAGCGCGTGTGTTTTATTTTTAATCATTTTACCTCGCTCATTTCTGCAATTATCATTACAAATTTTAATCAAGTTCGTTTTAATCACCAACTTGCATGACACCAAATTCTAAACCGTTTCGCGATTTATCATGCTTAAATCGCACAGTGTTAGAATTAAAATTTTATAGAACAAAAACGGATTTTATTACTTTTTTTTTAAATAAAATTCAGTAAAAATTGTGAGGCGTGAATTAGGTTGCCTACATACGTGTTTGGCGTGATCAAATAAATTATGCAACCAAGGTAGCACGTTTCTTTCATGTTAATTAAAAATCGAGCGGTTTTTACTAATTTTTTTTTAAATATAGTAATCACTTTAATAAATTTATGGTGTTTACAGTTCCTAGAAATTATTATATTTACTCAATTAAATAATTTTATAGATTTTATCAAATAATTTAATGTTTAAATTATGATAAATAATTTTTATTAGTTGTTGTGAAGAATGTAGATTTGCATTAATTAAATTTGTTGTAAAATAAATATAAATGGTTCAAAATAAATCTTAATCTCAGCTTGAATAGGACTGGAACTTTCATTACGTAATCACGGAATGTTGTCTTCTTTTTTGTTACTTCCTAGAAAATGTTATTAGCAGAATTTACAACGAACCTTACCTGGAAGAATTTACAGGTATACAACTATAATCCCAACTTTCAAGCTTGAAAGTGACCACTTCATATTTTTAAAACCACTTAAATATCAAAAACAGGAATTTATTTTGAAATAACCTTGATTTTTTGTGTTATTTTATTTTTTTTCTCAAAACGTATAAATAATAGCGAGTTGAAATTTTTTCTTCGATTAAATACTTTTAATATAAAAATATTATTCACAAAAAATCGGTCAAACAGTATTTCAAAAATAATTTTTTTGATGATTTTTTTTTTGTAATTTTTTTGGATTACCAAAACTTCTAAACTACAGGTTGTAATAGAATAATTTTTACTTCACCGCAATCAGCAGATCAAAATCTATAATTTTGGGCCATCAATTTTACAAATTTTTTGGCGCTAAGCTTGCAAAAAGTCTTAAAGACTAAAAATTATAAGCTGCTTTTTTTAATTTTTAAAAACACTACTGTTTACAAATTTACACCTTATTTTTTTTAATAAAAGTTGTTAATTTCTTTTGTAACAATAAAGTTTTTGTTTTGGGTTAAGGTCATGCCACCATTTTTTTTATCTTATTCAAATAAGCTTTGCATACTCCTGTTATTTATTTTTAAAAGGTTTATCTTTGAAATTTAAATATTTGGCTTCATTTTCAATGTTATTTCTTTGATTATCGTTCATGTAAACCGACAGGATTCTTATCAATAATAATCAAGACGATAATAAAAAAATCTAATCATTTTAAATTGAAACCAAAATAGCGTCTGGCGTCTGCTGCAATTTATAATCAATTGGGTTTTTATTAGGGTTTATTAAGTTAATTTCTGCTAATTTAGAAGACATAAATAATCGTTAAAAAAAACGTGAGAAATTTGATATTTTAGGTGTGAACGAGTAATTTTGGGAGTGTAATTAATAGGTCATTGAAATAAATTTTATATCTACAAAAGAACGTTTTAAATGTATGTTTTACTGTGTTTTTTTTGCTTTAATCGAAATTTTTGCAGTTTTTACAATTATAAGAATGTTTATAGTCTTTGCGCAGTTCTACTGCGTCGTTTAGTGATTTAAAGGCGGTCCTCTACTGCGCGCGCATTAATTCTTATAAAAAAACGTTCTTTGTGAATTAAACTAAGCGTATATATTTATTTTAATTTCAGAAAAATATAGAGTATTGGAGGTAAAATTAGTACCACCAACAAGCTCTTTTGGAACCCACTGAAAAATCATAAAAAATAATAAAACAAAATGAGCAAAAAAAAAGTCATAAAAAATGAAATAAAAATATAAATTTCATTTTCCTATGTAAAATTCTTACAATTACAACTAATAAACAAAATGAGCAAACAAATATATTTTTGGTATTTTTTGTTTGACCGTTACAACGCTTGAAACTTAAAATTCTCGAAAATGCAACAAAAAGACGCAAAAAAAAATCATAAAAAATGAAAAAAAAATATTAATAAAGAAAATGAGCAAAGAAATATGTTTTTGATATTTTTTGGTCGATACAACGCTTGAAACTCTCGAAAATGCAACATTTCAAATTTAGAAAATACATCTACATGATCCAAAAAAAATCATAAAAAATGAAAAAAATATATAAACTTCATTTTCTTATGTAAAATCCTTACATTTATAACTAATAAACAAAATGAGTAAACAAATATGTTTTTGATATTTTTTGTTTGGCCGTTATTACGCTTTAAACTTAAAATTCTCGAAAATGCAGCAAAAAAAAATAAAATAAAAATCATAAAAAATAAAAAAAAATATCAATAAAGAAAATGAGCAAAGAAAAGTAACTGGATGAAATATAGATGGAAAGAAATATATTTTTCATATTTTTTGGTCGATAAACATTTCAAACTTAAAAAATTTAGAAAATACAGCTAAAGTATTCGAAAAGAAAAATCATACAAAATGAAAAAAAACATAAACTTCATTTTTTAATGTAAAATCCTTATAATTATACCTAATGAACAAAATGAGCAAAGAAATATATTTTTGGTAATTTTTGTTTGGCCGTTACAACGCTTGAAACTCAAAATTCTCGAGAATGCACCAAAAAGATGCCAAAAAATCACAAAAAATAAAAAAAATATAAACTCCATTTTCCTATGTGTTTTTAATATTTTTTGGCCGATACAACACTTAAAACTCTCGAAAATGCAACATTTCAAATTTAGAAAATACATCTACATGATCCAAAAAAAATCATAAAAAATGAAAAAAATATATAAACTTCATTTTCTTATGTAAAATCCTTACATTTGTAACTAATAAACAAAATGAGCAAACAAATATGTTTTTGATATTTTTTGTTTGGCCGTTAAAATGCTTTAAACTTAAATTTCTCGAAAATGCAGCAAAAAATTAAAAAAAAAATCATAAAAATTAAAAAAAAAATTTAATAAAGAAAATTAGCAGGGAATTTTTGATATTTTTTGGCCGATAATCATTTCAAATTTTAAAAATTTAGAAAATACAGCTAAAGGATCCAAAAAAAAAATCATAAAAAATGAAAAAAAACATAAACTCTTATGTAAAATGTAAAATCCTTACAATTATATCTAATAAACAAAATGAGCAAAGAAATATATTTTTGGTAATTTTTGTTTGGCCGTTACAACGCTTGAAACTCAAAATTCTCGAAAATGCAACAAAAAGATGAAAAAAAATCACAAAAAATAAAAAAAAATATAAACTTCATTTTCCTATGTAAAATCCTTCCAATTATAACTAGTAAACAAAATGAGCAAAATGTATGTTTTTCGAACTTAGTTCGAATTTAAAAAAATAAAAATTTCGAACCATTCGAACCCGTTCGACATAATAATAAAAGTTCGAAATCGGTGAGGTTCGAACTCGATAAAATTTGAACTTTCATAAGTTCGAACTGAATAAAGTTCATACTCGATAATGTCCGAACCTACATGTTGAGAACCACTGTAATTGAAAAAACCTGAAATCCATACTTTACAATTTATTTTACGTATTTAAATTATTTAAGAGTAGTTTTAATAATTTTATTAAAAAAATTACAAAATAAAAATCCAAATTTTCAGAATTTCTTTTTGCTACAATCATACTTACAACTTACCAATGTTAAATAATAACTACAAAAAAATAAGACATTTTTTTTCATATTATTATTTTCATAAATGAAGAAATTACAGCGGTGGCCCTAGTTTCTTAAACACCCGGTATATGTTGTACTCAATTGCCGAAGTCGACCAGTAGTCGAAATTTAATATTATCGATTTTTTTTGAAAATGAACTTCTTTCGAACTCGAATTTTTTTCGAATCCGAACTTTTTGTGAAGTCGAACTTTCTCCGAACCCGAGCTTTTTCCGAACCCGAACTTTTTTGAACCCGAACATTTTTCGAACTTTTGAACGAAAAGTTCGAACTGTAGAAAATATGAAGTTCATACAGCACTACCGATAAACATTTCAAATTTAGAAAATACAGCTACATGATCCAAAAAATCATAAAAAAGGAATAAAATATACAGGGTGTCCCATTTTAATTAATCCAGCAGAATATCTTGGAAACTAAGGGATTTCCTTAAAAATGTTTTAGACAAAAATTATAGCGTTTCGAGGGGGACATTTAACAGTACCATGGGTTTTTAATTTTTATGGGATTTTATGGTGTTTTTATGGAAAAACATTTTTTTTTAAATGGGAACCCATAATTTTTATTGTAGATTCGTAATCTTTAAACAATAATAAGCAACTTTTGGTTGAACAATTTTTTTAGAAAATTTAAATTTTTCGTGATATTCACCAAAATAATCATCAATTTTGAGATTTTCGGTTCAGTTTTACTAGAAAACTTTTAAAGAAAAATCGCAAGAGCCAAAAAGTGATCTTTATGATGATCTTTGACCATATCTTTAATTTTAATATTAAAAAAAAATATTTTTTTTAAATAAATTGAAAAAAAAAATGAAATAAATTTTAAAAACTTTTTACTGGTTTTTCTAAATCTTTACATTAATTTATACACGTTTTGTCTTTGTGGATTTTTCTTAAAAAAAATTAGTTTTCTAGAAAACCTGAATTGAAATCTCAAAATGTCTGTTAATTTTGGCGAATATCATGAAAAATTGAAATTTCCTAAAAAACATTTTTAACCAAAAGTTGCTTATTATTGTTCATGGATTGTGAATCGATAATATAATTTATAGGTTCCCATTTGAAAAAAAAAAATTCCCCATAAAACCCCCATAAAATCCCATAAAAAATTATATGTCCCCCTCGAGCCGATACAATTTTTGTCTGAAACATTTTTAATGAAATCGCTTAGTTTCCAAGATATTCAGCTGGATTAATTAAAATGGGACACCCTGTATAAACTTCATTTTCTTATGTAAAATCCTTACAATTATATTAAATAAACAAAATGAGCAAAGAAATATGTTTTTGGTATTTTTTGTTTTGCTCAAAATTCTTCAGAAAGTTCGAAAAAAATCACTCAAAAGAAAAAAAAAACTTCATTTTTTTATGTAATTACAATCATAGCTAATAAAGAAAATGAGCAAAGAAATAGTGCCCATCTAGGATCTGGGACAACTTTTTGTACGAGTTAAGCTTCAGAGTAAAACTTTCATTTGTGGTTGTAACATGCTCGTCAGTTGAATTCCTTCTGTAGTTCTCCCCGTATGTTAAAATTTTGGTGAGAAAATTGTGATCCTGGTTTCCAATAGGAAATGGCCAAATTATTGGGGAGGCTTTTGCTTTTTTACATTTGTTCCAAAGAAATTTTGTAAAGAAAATAGGTGTATGCTAGACTTGTCATTTACTAACGAACCACAAGCTAATGTTAATTTGTGAGTTGATCCACTGTTGCCTGGTGATGTTTATCACCCTCCTCTAATTTTGGATATTGATGTCAACGATTCATTTCCTAGGTTCTTGTGAATATTGAACTTTCTAGGCATAAATTGGGAACTTATCTTGGAATGATGTAAATCTTGCCACGGAAAGATTTTGTAAAAAGTTGGTTACCCACGACAAGTTTTCCAGGATTTTGGGTCTATATTAATGAACAAAGGAAGGACAACCTCATTCCTGAATGATAACAAGGCTGTCGGTGGCCAATTTTTTTTGCCTCTATATGTACAGTCAAACTTCTCTAAATCAAATCTTCAAGGGACTTTAAAAAATTCGAGATATAGGAATTATTTGGCAAAGTTAAGAACGAAAATTTTTACAAACAAAATTCGAGAAATTCGACTTATGGAAGTTCGACTGTATATGTTGTCGATCAGCAGGCTCCTCCTGAATTTGTCTTTCAAAATACTGTTAAAATATAGATTCTTGCACTATCCATAATATTTACTCCAAATTGAACTGGCTTGAAGCCAAGGTTACCTGATGGAATTCCACCTATATTCTTGAAGAAATGTTCGTCTTCTCTGACCTATCCTTTGTTCACTGTGTTCAGGTGTATTTCCTTTACTCTGGAAGAATTCCTAGAGTCTTCGAAAGTATCGTGGTTGATACAATTACGCCTCTATTTAGTGATATCATAGTAAATAATGGTTTCTTCCATAGGAAATCCAACATAACTCTTTTTGTACAAGATATTTCAGATGCATTGGATGCTATTTATACAGATTTCTCCAAGTGCTTCGATAGAGTGTCACACCAGATTTTGATATCCGAGTTAGGTGATATTGGGTTCTATGGATTGTTGCTATCTCTTTTGATAAGCGATTTCCTCGGAATTTCCCCAAGGTGGCCAGGTCTAGTATTCAACATTTTTATCTGTACGACTGCTTCCTACTTCAGTGTGATATGTATCGAAAAACTGGAAATTTTTAATTTGATCATATCAATTTTTGGTTAAATTAATCTTGGTCGCTGGAAGCTTTAAATTTGATGATATCAAAAATTGTATGAATTTAGATTTGATTAATCTTCCTCGAGGCGTTTAGACTTGACCTGAAGGTAGTACCGACTTAAGAATTTCGGAAAAATATTAACGGTTGTAGGATTTTTCATTGGAATTCCTTAGGAGTTACCTGTAGGAGCTTTCGAGCTGCAACAAAGTCGGTAATTAAATTAAGTATTCGTGGGGATTACGTAAATAAGCACTGACTGAGGACTAGTGAACGCAGGCGCAAAGCTCAGGTGTACTTGGCAGTCCTCGGCGAATCGCCGTAGCCAGAGGAATTCACTACGTGGGCATCTCCACCGCGAAAAGTTTTGAATCAAAAAAATCGCCGCCAAAAAAATGACAATCTGGCGGAAAAGTGCGCGCTTAGTATGCGTAAAGTGCGTAACTTAAGCCACGAATCGCGAACGCATCCATGGTTTTTGGTGCGCGAGTGAGGAATGCGGTTCTTGATCTGTGCTCAGTTCAGGTTAGGTTCTTCACCATTGTCGGTATGCCTTTTACAAGAAATGGTTTTTAAAAGGCCTCAGCTTGTGTGGTGCTCAAATTTTACCGTTTTTCGGACGCGCGTTTTTTTAAATTCCACAAATCAATGAACCCGACAAATTTTAACCCATTATCACACAATTAAAAAAAAACACCCAATAATTACGAATAATAACATTAAATTTACTCAACTTCAAAGTTTAAACAAACAAGTTTTATTTTTAATCAACGGAACTCGACTCGTATCAAAGACCTTGACAGAAATTGAATATTTTAAAATACAAATGTGCATAAAAATTTAAGCAATAAATAAATTAAAATCCATACATGGGACGAAATTATATTACAATCGTTAACAACGCCTCCAAACCTGCTACTTCCGGTTTCCGGATAATTTTTCCATATTTGGAAAATCTTTAATATACCAACCAAACCCATGCAATTTTTTCTATTTAAAAAAAATTTAAATTCTCAAGCTGATTAAATAAGATCAAAGACTTTAATTGTAAAAAATGCGCTCCTTATCTTATCAAATGGATTTAAGTAATCCCCGATCAAATGGTTTTTAGGGGAGATATGGCCATGAAAATCTTGTAATCAATGATGTAATTTCAAACTGAAATTGAAAGAAACAAAAAATCACACGACCTTCCGTCTTAATTACTCAAGTAACATTTGAACAAAACATGTGCAACATGGAAAATTAATTTGGTCGTTAAAATGTCAAATTTAAATTTCCGGTTTTTGTTTTTTTTTGCATTTTATTAATTATAACGTTGGGAATATTTTATAAATTTCGGCTACTAATTTACAAATTATTAATTAATTAATTATTTATTAACACGTGAGATTTAAATAAAAATTATAATATTTTTTTAATAAATTTAAAAAAAATGCATTTAATATTTTTGTCCTTCGCAAATATTTTAATTTTTATGGTGTAATTGTAGGAATAGAAATTCGAGGAATGTTAACTGCAAAAACAATAAAATAAACGTGTGTTAAAACAAAAGAAAACAACAACAGCGCAACCTTTAAGCGTTTCGCGTTCTTAATTTAGGTTATGTCAATTTAAGGGTCAATTTGGTTAATTATAACTTTAACTGCGTGAGCTATGAATAAGATTTGTTTTTGTTTTCCTTGCACGTTTTTATCGTATTAAGTGCTTACAAGGATAAAAAACTGATTAAAAAAAGCAGTTTTAAATTACATAAAATCATTGCAGTTTTAACAATACACTTTTGTTTTTTTTTTAATTATCATATCAAGTACTTGGATATTTTTAGAAGTTAAAATTTTATTGTTACTTACAAAAACAAAATTTTAGTTTTGCTTATAAAAGTTGAAATTTTCAGAAATTCAACACAAATCAAAAAATCAATTATAAAATGATTAAAAAAATTTTAAATACAAATTTTCTACTTTAATCTTATTATTATGAATATTTTTTTATAATTTACATTCAAAAATATAATTTTAAAAAATTTACTTTTCCTGCTATGAGGCTTTAAAGTTGACTTTTTTATTTTTTTTTTAATTACAATTTAATAAATTTTAAAAATTTTGATTTAACTGCCTTAACTCGTTTTGCATATTCAAAAATAATTATTCGGTCACCCAAAAATAGTCCCCAGCATCTAAACTTTTTTTTTGGAAAAACTATAAATAGAACTATAAATACACCAAAAACTGATATTAATCAAAAATTTTACCATGAAATGGTTAAAGAAATGTTAATTTAAAATTTTCTACTATAATATCATTGTTACTTATATTTTTCATAAATTACACATAAAAACAAAATTTTTAAAATTTTAGTTTTGGTATAGAAGGGTTCAAAGTTGAAATTTTCATAAATCCAACACAAAATGCACATGATTCGAGTATTTAATTTTAAAAACATTAAAATAAATTGTACTTAAAAATTTTCTGTCATAATTTTATTTTTTATTACAATTTTTATAATTTACACTCAAAAATAAAATTTTTAAAAATTTAGTTTTCCTGGTATGAGGCTTTAAAGTTGAAATTTTTATTTTATTTTTAATAACTTAATGGTTTTTAAAAAAATTGTTTGAATTGACTTAAGTCGTTTTGTATCTTCAAAAATTATAGTTCGGGATCATCCAAAAATAGTTGCCAGTATGTAAATTTTTTTTGAAAAAACTATAAATACACCAAAAACTGGTATTAATTAAAAATTTAATCATAAAATGGTTAAAAAATGTTAATTTAAAATTTTCTGCTATAATATCATTGATACTTATATTTTTCATAAATTACACATAAAAACAAAATTTTTAAAATTTTAGTTTTGGTATAGAAGGCTTCAAAGTTGAAATTTTCATAAATCCAAGACAAAATGCACATGATTCGAGTATTTAAATTTAAAAACATTAAAAAAAATTGTAATTAAAAATTTTCTGCTATAATCTCATTTTTTATTATATTTTTTATAATTTACACTCAAAAATAAAATTTTGAAAAATTTAGTTTTCCTGGTATGAGGCTTTAAAGTTGAAATTTTTATTTTTTTTTAATAACTTAATGGTTTTTAAAGAAATTGTTTGAATTGACTTAAGTCGTTTTGTATCTTCAAAAATTATAATTCAGGATCATCCAAAAATAGTTGCCAGTATGTAAAATTTTTTTGGAAAAACTATAAATAGAACTATAAATACACTAAAAACTAGTATTAATCAAAAATTTAATCATAAAATGGTTAAAAAAATGTTAATTTAAAATTTTCTGCTATAATATCATTGATACTTATATTTTTCATAAATTACACATAAAAACTAAATTTTTAAAATTTCAATTTTGGTATAGAAGGCTTCAAAGTTGAAATTTTCATAAATCCAACATAAAGTGCACATAATTCGAGTATTCAATTTTAAAAACATTAAAAAAATTGTAATTAAAAATTTTCTGCTATAATCTCGTTTTTTATTATATTTTTTATAATTTACACTCAAAAATAAAATTTTGAAAAATTTAGTTTTCCTGGTATGAGGCTTTAAAGTTGAAATTTTTATTTTTTTTTAATAACTTAATGGTTTTTAAAGAAATTGTTTGAATTGACTTAAGTCGTTTTGTATCTTCAAAAATTATAATTCAGGATCATCCAAAAATAGTTGCCAGTATGAGAAATTTTTTTGGAAAAACTATAAATAGAACTATAAATACACCAAAAACTGGCATTAATCAAAAATTTTATCATAAAATTGTTAAAGAAATGTTAATTTAAAATTTTCTACTATAATATCATTGTTACTTACATTTTTCATAAATTACATATAAAAACAAAATTTTTAAAATTTTATTTTGGTATAGAAGGCTTCAAAGTTGAAATTTTCATAAATCCAACATAAAATGCACATGATTCGAGTATTTAATTTTAAAATCATTAAAAAATTGTAATTAAAAATTGTCTGCTATAATCTTATTTTATATTATATTTTTTTTATAATTTACACTCGAAAATAAAATTTTGAAAAATTTAGTTTTCCTGGTATGAAGCTTTAAAGTTGAAATTTTTATTTTTTTTTAATAACTTAATGGTTTTTAAAAAAATTGTTTGAATTGCCTTAAGTCGTTTTGTATCTTCAAAAATTATAATTCAGGGTCATCCAAAAATAGTTGCCAGTATGCAAAATTTTTTTGGAAAAACTATAAATAGAACTATAAATACACCAAAAACTGGTATTAATCAAAAATTTAATCATAAAATGGTTAAAAAAATGTTAATTTAAAATTTTCTGCTATAATATCATTGATACTTATATTTTTCATAAATTACACATAAAAACTAAATTTTTACAATTTTAATTTTGGTATAGAAGACTTCAAAGTTGAAATTTTTATAAATCCAACACAAAATGCACATGATTCGAGTATTTAATTTTAAAAACATTAAAAAAAAATTGTAATTAAAAATTGTCTGCTATAATCTCGTTTTTTATTATATTTTCTATAATTTACAATCAAAAATAAAATTTTGAAAAATTTAGTTTTCCTGGTATGAGGCTTTAAAGTTGAAATTTTTAATTTTTTTTATAACTTAATGGTTTTTAAAAAATTTGTTTGAATTGACTTAAGTCGTTTTATATCTTCAAAAATTATAATTCAGGGTCATCCAAAAATAGTTGCCAGTATGTAAAATTTTTTGGAAAAACTATAAATAGAACTATTAATACACCAAAAACTGGTTTAATCAAAACTTTAATCATAAAATGGTTAAAAAAATGTTAATTTAAAATTTTCTGCTATAATATCATTGATACTTATATTTTTCATAAATTACACATAAAAACAAAATTTTTAAAATTTTAGTTTTGGTATAGAAGACTTCAAAGTTGAAATTTTTATAAATCCAACACAAAATGCACATGATTCGAGTATTTAATTTTAAAAACATTAAAAAAAATTGTAATTAAAAATTGTCTGCTATAATCTCGTTTTTTATTATATTTTTTATAATTTACACTCAAAAATAAAATTTTGAAAAATTTAGTTTTCCTGGTATGAGGCTTTAAAGTTGAAATTTTTATTTTTTTTAATAACTTAATGGTTTTTAAAAAATTTGTTTGAATTGCCTTAAGTCGTTTTGTATCTTCAAAAATTATAGTTCAGGATTATCCAAAAATAGTTGCCAGTATGTAAATTTTTTTTGGAAAAACTATAAATACACCTAAAACTGGCATTAATCAAAAATTTTATCATAAAATTGTTAAAGAAATGTTAATTTAAAATTTTCTACTATAATATCATTGTTACTTACATTTTTCATAAATTACACATGAAAACAAAATTTTTAAAATTTTATTTTTGGTATAGAAGGCTTCAAAGTTGAAATGTTCATAAATCCAACATAAAGTGCACATAATTCGAGTATTCAATTTTAAAAACATTAAAAAAATTGTAATTAAAAATTTTCTGCTATAATCTCGTTTTTTATTATATTTTTTATAATTTACACTCAAAAATAAAATTTTAAAAAATTTAGTTTTCTTGGTATGAGGCTTTAAAGTTAAAATTTTAATTTTTTTTAATAACTTAATGTTTTAAAAAAAATTGTTTGAATTGACTTAAGTTGTTTTGTATCTTCAAAAATTAAAATTCAGGGTCATCCAAAAATAGTTGCCAGTATGCAAAATTTTTTTGGAAAAACTATAAATAGAACTATAAATACACCAAAAACTGGTATTAATAAAAAATTTAATCATAAAAGGGTTAAAAAAATGTAATCAAAAGAATTATGCTCTAATCTCATTGTTATTAGTATTTTTCATAAATCGTACATAAAAATTAAATTCTTAAAATTTTTATTTTGGTTATAAAAAGGCTTTAAAGTTGAAATTTTCATAAATTCAACACAAAACGCACATGAATTGAAAATACAATTTTAAAACAATTAAAAAAATTTTATTTAAAAATTTTCTACCATAATCCCATTCTTTATTATATTTTTTATATTTACCGCCAAAAATAAAATTTTCAAAAACTTAGTTTTCCTGGTAGGAGGCTTTGAAGTTGAAATTTTATTTTTTTTAAATAATTTAATAGTTTAAAAAAAATGTTTGAATTGCCTTAACTCGTATTGTATCTTCAGAAAATGTACTTCAAGTTCATCTAAAAATAATCCCCAGTATGCAAATTTTTTTGGAAAAACTATAAAAAGAACTAAATACACCGAAAACTGCTATTAATCAAAAATTTTATCATAAAAGGGTTAAAAAAAATTTAATCAAAAGAATTATACTCTAATCTCATTGTTATTTGTATTTTTCATAAATTATACATAAAATTTAAATTTTTAAAATTTCAATTTTGGTTATAAAAAGGCTTTAAAATTGAAATTTTCATAAATTCAAGACAAAACGCATATGAATTGAAAATACAATTTTAAAATAATTAAAAAAATTTTGTTTAATAATTTTCTGCCATAATCTCACTCTTTATTATATTTTTTATAATTTACACTCAAAAATAAAATTTTAAAATATTTAATTTTCCTGCTATGTGGCTTTAAAGTTGAATTTTTTATTTTTTTTTAATAAGAACTTAGTATTTTTGTTTGAACTGCTTTAACTTGTTTTGTATCTTTAAAACAAATTTATTCAAGGTCACCCAAAAATAGTTCCCAGTATGTAAAAATTTTTTGAAAAACTGTAAAAAGAACTAAATACACCAAAAACTGCTATAAATCAAAAATTTAATCACAAAAAGGTTAACATAATTTTAATTAAAAAATTTCAGCTCTAGTCTCATTGTTAGTTGTATTTTACATAAATAATACATAAAAATTAAATTTTTGAAATTTTAGTTTTGTAATAAAAAGGCTTCAAAGTTCGAAATCGAAAATTCAATTTTAAAACAATTAAAAAAAATCTGCTTAAAAATTTGTTCCCTTAATCTCATTTTTTTATTATATTTTTTATAGTTTACACTCAAAAATATAATTTAAAAAAATCAGGTTTCCTGTAATGAGGCTTTAAAGTTGAAAATTTTTAAAAAACAACTGAATAGGTTTTATAATTTTTTTTAACTGCCTTAAATCGTTTCGCATTTTCCAAAATTATTATTCATGGTTACCCAAAAATAGTCCCCAGTAAGTAAAAATTTTTTGAAAAACTATAAAAACAACTAAATATATCAAAAACTGCTATTAATCAAAAATTTAATCATATAATGGTTAAAAAAAATTTTAATCAAAAAATTTCTGCTCTAATTTCATTTTAATTTGTATTTTTCATAAATTACACATAAAAATGAAATTTTAAAAATTTTAGTTTTGGTTTTAAAGGTTAGAAATTTGAAATTTTCATAAATTCGACACAAAATGCAGATAAAAATCGTTTTTATCTTCAAACATTATTATTTCGTGTTTTTTAAAAATGGTCCCCAGTATGTCAATTTTTTTGGAAAAACTGTAAAGCTAAATTTAATATGTATGCAAATGAGTATGGGATATTATTTCTGCTATACTACTTCTTGGAAGTTTGAAAATTAGCATTTATAAATAGTTTTATTGCTTTTAAAGCGAAGCAAAGGCTAAAAAGGTAAAATATGTTTGGTTTAATAGGAAGGCCCTTGGAGGCACAATTATAGCTCTGTTCATTGTATTCCGTGGGAGCTTTTTCTAAATAACCAAGCGTGTTCAAGGAGCAAAGAGATATTTCCAGAGATAACGAAATTAAAATACTTCCATGGGAATTATAGAAAATATATTTTCAAACCAAGGAAAATTAATATATAGGCCATACAATTATTCAATTAATTAATTAATTTTTAAGGCGCGACTTTAATTACTTCATTAATTTAAAAAAAAAAATTAAGGAGAATCAGTTGTTCAACTGCAACGAAATGTATCGCAAGTTAACCAAAATGGCGCGCGAAAAGTTTTCCAAAAATGTTAAAAATTATGAACCGTTACTTCCTTTTTTAATGCACGATGTTGAACCTTTCGGGTTTTTAAACGACTGTAAGTAATAATTACATATCAAATTTGCAGTGGCCAAATTTTGGGAACCAAACCGACGAAGACATCATTTCGCGGGGTACCCAAAATATGATGCCACGTCACTAATTTTATGGGATGTGTAAGAGAATTTTGTTGTAAGGTGTAATAAGTAGAATGCAAGAAATGATTCATAAGAATGGCTCTTATCGTAGGTGTGTTTAAGATTATCAAGTATTGCGCGAGAATTGACCAACGTTATTTAACATTAACGCCTTTTTTAATAAAGTAGACACGCTCTGAATGTAGAACACTGAGTTTCCATTCAGAATTTATGCTAAGTAACGCACAATAATTCAGACCACCACTGCGTTTCCAATTTAAAATCATCTAAATCGCACGCTTTTCGATTTAATTTTTTAAAAATTAAATCCTAAATTATCATCACTCGAATAACTCCACATAAATATACAGAGTGTCCCAAAAATCTCGCCAAAAACGTTCAAAAAAAGATCAAACCACTTAATTAGTGAATATTATGATATAAAACGCCAATTGTGTCACGTTTCTAATCAAATAAATTGAAATTCAAGAAAGTTTTCTTAACACGTCCCACATGTGACACCTTTATAACGATGTTTCTACGAAGTAATTATCAGGTCGATTGAAATGCAGCGCCTGTCATTAAAAAACTACTAAAAACAACTCTCAGTTTTTTTCTTAAGAAGCACTAAACAATATTTATTGATCACTGATTGCTAATTAAACCGACACGAATTTCATGACGTCATCTAGGTTTATCACCACGCCCACTTTTGAGCAACAAGTGGGCTCACAACATATTACGTCATTTGGGTTGTCTAATTAATTAATAACTATTAAATTTTAATCACCAAATTGATTGTTTATTTGCTTCATTAAGACATAAATATTTATGAAACTATTTTGTTTATTATTGCCCCCCAAAGCTAAAACATTTAAAAATAGTTTATATATTTTTTTTTCATAGTCTAAGATTTTCGTTACAATTTCAAGCACGGCCGAACAAAAAATACCAAAAATATATGTCTTTGGTCATATTGTTTATTAATTATAATAGTAAGGATTTTACATAGAGATATGAATTTTATATTTTTTTTTTTCGATTTTTTATAATTTTTTTTTTCAATTTTTTATGATTTTTTTTTTCGATTTTTTTCGCATCTGTTCGATGCATTTTTAATACTTTTTATCTTTGAAGCGTTGTAAGGGCCAAACAAAAAATACCTTCAGGGCCTAAATCCACCCTTGGCTTCTTTACTTATTTGTGCACTTAAAAGTAGGAAATCCTTTTTGATTCGAACAAAAGTTTTGTGTAATAAAAATAAATGTGTAGGTACTCTATAAAAAGTGTTTTCAAAGAAACAATAAAAATTAGAATGATGTATTGTGAATCACTAATTAATCGTTGAAGACCATTTTCATTTTTCCTTGTAAATAGGAAGGACTTTTAAAATCTTTAAATAAAATTGTTTGTACATGAAGTAATCCTGTAAGTGATGACGATACTCGAAATCGCAGCAATGACTCAAATTGGATTTACGACTATGTACTGTGGTAGATTACATGCTTCCTCTTCAATTTTTCCTTTTTGATATAAAATAAAAAAATCACTCAATTAATCACTATTTAACTACCAAGTAATTAGGACGATTCTGAATATAGAATGCATGAAATGCACGATTAAGTTATGAATTTGAGCAAAAATTTTGTGATTAATTTTAGCTTGGCGTTGCAGTGTGACATCACTCGACCAAAAATAGCTTTATAAAAAAATTGCATTCAATTGTGAGACAATACTAAATAACTCGCTCCTAATTTATTTATTTATTTATATAACTTTATTTATTACCGTGCGGTCATGAGCTGAATGGCGTGCGAATTCTCGCCACGATTGAATTACGGCGACCTTTGGATTTCTCACTTAGTACCAAAGAATATTCCTTACATAAAAATATTCACCTGAAGTGTTCTTTTTTACAATACGTATCTAATTATAAATTTATTTACACCTAAAACAAACAAAAGACTTCAAAACAGATAACTTATTTCAAAGCTACTACAGGTAAACGTCGTTTTGCGCCGGTTAGCTTACGCCGGAATAATCAATTTGTAGTTTCATTATGGGCGACAATAGTGATTCAGAACCCAAACATTGTGCGAAAAACGCTCGAAAAATATGTGTTCATTTTACGCCGATGTCTCTCGGAACGGAACCCCGGCGTAAAACGACGTTTACATTTACATGTACTTTATTCATTGACATTGCCTTTTTTATCGAAAGCAATAACGACAGTTCCTTTCATTCATTTCATGTAAAAGTAGTTTCAATCAAATGGCTTGGTGATCAAAACTTTCTTTATCAATGAAAGGACCTATCGATGAAAAGGTTCTATCTATGAAAATGTTCTGTGGTTAAAACTGTTTTTGATGTAAAAGTAGTATCAATCAAATGGCCGGATGATCCAACTTTCTTGTAGATGAAAGAGTCTATAAATAAAACTGTCGTCGATTTAAAATCGTTTCAATCAAATGGCATTGTGATGAAATTTTTTTGTCGATGAAAAAATCCTGTCGGCAAAACTGTTTTCGATGTAGAATTAGTATCTACCAAATGGTCGGTTGATCCAACGAAAAGGTCCTGTCAATAAAACTGTTGTCGATAAAAAAGTAATTTCGATCAAATGGCTTGGTGATCAAAACTTTCTTGTCAACGAAAGGACCTATCTATGAAAATGTCCTGTGGATAAAACTGTTTTCGAAGTAGTATCTATCAAATGGTCGAGTGGTCCAACTTCTATGAAAAGGTTCTGTCTTTAAAACTGTTATTGATGTAAAAGTTGTATCGACTTGCTTGTCGGTGAAAAGATAAAAGTAGTATTCCTCAAATGACTTGGTGATGATAAATTTTCTTGTTAAGGAAAAACCTGTCCGTGACACTGTTGTCGATGTAAAAGTAGTAGGGTTGGTAGGGACAATTGTCCACAATTTTGGATTTTCAATTTTTGTAAATATCAGTTACGTGACTAGCAAAGAGAAAAATCAGTCAAATTGTTCGGGAAACTTATCATTTTATGTAAGCTAGCATTGTGGATCTCATTAGGTTTTGATAGTTCAAAGAAAATATCTTTTATGTCAAAAAAGGCTTCTTCTGGAGTTTCTAAGAATTTTTGGCTATTAAAATACCGCCTGAAACACATACATTCCTATCCTTCACAAGTAGGAAAAATGATTTTAGCGACATAAATACGGAATTGGATATTCCATGAACTTTAACTGTGGTACATCGTCATTTCTTTCTTCTTGGCTTGTTGAAAGTTTTCCTCTTCTTCGTCATCTTCTTCCAGCAAACAGAAACTTCATATCAGATTCTGAAATACGTGAGTCATCATTGTTCTTAGATTTTTTTGACTTTTTTGAAGAGGCTTCTTCTGGAGTTTCTAAAAATTTTTGGGTATTAGAATACCGCTTGAAATACATATACATTCCTATCCTCTACAAGTAGGAAAAAGGATTTTAGCCACATAAAGACGGAATTGGATATTCCATGAACTTTAACGGTGGTATAGTCATTTCTTCCTTCTTGCTTTTTGAAAGTTTTCGTCATCTTCTTTCAGCAAACAGAAACTTCATTCTGAAATACGTGAGTCATTTGTGTTCTTAGATTTATGCTTATGTCAAAGAAGGCTTCTTCTGGAGTTTTTGAAAAATTTTGGATATTAGAATAGCGCTTGAAACACATACATTCCTATCCTCCGCAAATAGGAAAAAGGATTTTAGCGACATAAAGACGGAATTGGATATTTCATGAACTTTGACTGTGGTATAGTCATTTCTTCCTTCTTGTCTACTTGAAAGTTTTTGTCTTCTTCGTCATCTTCTTCCAACAAACAGAGACTTCATATCAGATTCTGACATATGTGAGACATCAGTGTTCTTTCGATTTTTTGACTTTTTTGAGGAGGCTGCTTATGTCAAAAAAGGCTTCTTCTGGAGTTTCTAAAAATTTTTGGGTATTAGAATACCGCTTGAAATACATATACATTCCTATCCTCTACAAGTAGGAAAAAGGATTTTAGCCACATAAAGACGGAATTGGATATTCCATGAACTTTAACGGTGGTATAGTCATTTCTTTCTTCTTGTCTTCTTGAAAGTTTTCGTCTTCTTCGTCATCTTCTTCCAGCAAACAGAAACTGCATATACAGGGTGGCCCAGATTTTACTTCCCAGGAAATATCTCGCTTATTTGAAGAGATAAAATTATAAATCAAAAAGTGCTTTGAATGGCAGCACTTATACCTCATAATTTCATTCTAAAAAAATTATTTTTATTAACCAATCTTAAGACGCCATCATCATCTTTTTTTCTTTAATGGGACACCCTATTTTTTATAGTTGATATTGCATCTACAATTAATTTTAGAAACAGTGATATGCTACACTTAGTATTTTAAGTACATTTTGTGAATAAAAAAAATTAAAATATTGATCGAAGTAGTATGCAAAATTATTTATTTAATTTTTTTTAAGAAAATTTTTTAAATTTAAACTAACTTACCTTAACCTAATCTAACTGAACCTAACTGAGAATTACAAATTTAAAAAAAAAAACTAAATAAATAATTTTCCACCATACATATTTCGATCAATATTTTAATTTTTTTATTCACAAAATGTACTTAAAATACTAAGTGTCAATAATTTTTTTAGAATGAAATTATGAAGTATGAGTGCTGCCATTGAAAGCACTTTTTGATTTATTTTTTTATCTCTTCAAATAACTGAGATATTTCCTGGGAAGTAAAATCTGGGCCACCCTGTATAGTCATTTCTTCTCTTCTTGAAAGTTTTTGTCGTCTTCGTCATTTTCTTCCAACAAACAGAGACTTCATATCAGATTCTGACATATGTGAGACATCAGTGTTCTTAGATTTTTTGACTTTTTTGAGGAGGCTGCTTATGTCAAAAAAGGCTTCTTCTGGAGTTTCTAAAAATTTTTGGGTATTAGAATACCGCTTGAAATACATATACATTCCTATCCTCTACAAGTAGGAAAAAGGATTTTAGCCACATAAAGACGGAATTGGATATTCCATGATTTTTGACGGTGGTATAGTCATTTCTTCCAGCAAGCAGAATCTTCATATCCGATTCTGAAATACGTAAGACATCAGTGTTCTTAGATTTTTTAACTTTTTTGACTGCTTGCATGTATTCTTCGCCATCACAATCAGCGTTGTGCAGGAAGTGTGGAGACATTTCGTAATGGTGTTATAGCGAGGTCTTTTGTAAACAAATTTGATAGTTTGAATAAGCTTCACCAGTTTTCCAAAATATTGAAGGAAAGTCACGAAAACATTTTAAAATACATGAAAAAATAAATATTGAAGTCTTGTAAAGCCACTGGAGGTTGTAAAATCAACCAGTTTTGGTGATCCCGGCCCTCGTAATCCATTGTTTTTTATCGATCGATGCCCCCACCCCAATGCCCAATACATGGGCTGGTGTGGAATAGTTTTGAAAATGGGTTTAAATCTTATACAGGGTGATGATAAAGTTTGGAACATAATTCATAACTGCAGTATTTAATCTTTTTAAGTAAATCGCTCGGACATGTCAATTTTAGTTTTTAAAATGCCATCTCTTGGTATAATAAAAATATTATTGACGTCACTGGTGATTTAGCAATGACGTCATCATCGATTTTTTTAAATGGAAACCCCCACTTTTTTCACTTGTTTTTGAAAGACATTTATGTCACTTAAATGATGATATAAAAAAATTGTTGCATTTGTAAACAAATTTTCATTTAAATTTTTTTTAATATAAACTTAAAATTAATTTGTACTATTAAATTTGAAAAATTTGAATGTTGTATAAGATTTATTTTGGCCGATTTCAATAAATGGTAAATTTAAAAATTTTTTTTGGTAAATTTCCTTTCATTTAAATATATTCAAAAAATTAGTTTTTCAAGACTATTTATTAAATTTTGTTAAATACATTTAACATTTTACATTCGCATTAGAATGCACATTATTTACTTTCTTTTGTTGTTATCAGTAACTTCAAATTCATTTTAATTTATTTTTATAAAACCTTTTTTGTTAAAATAAAAATATCCTTTTTTGAATTAAAAAAAAATTTTATTCAAAAATTTGTTAAAAAAAATCGCTGATGACGTCATTGCTGAAGCACCAGTGACGTCATTAATATTTTTTTGTACCAAGAGATGGCATTTTAAAAACTAAAATTAACCTGTCCGAGCCATTTTTTAAAAAAAATTTATGAGTTTTGTTCCAAACTTTTTCATCACCCTGTGTTATCAGCTATTAAGTGGATGTATCTTACGAAGAGATTAAGTAATTAAGTTGTGGTCTTCATAAAACTTGGTAGGTCATTTAAAGCGTGCCTAAAATTGATCAAAACTTGCAAAAACGTGGATGGCTTGATAGAATTGGTTTTGATCCAAATTTGGAAAATACAATTTTGATCATCAATTTGATGATACAATTATCGAAGCAGGTTTAAATCATGTATTATCAGCTCTTGAGTAGATTTATGTTAGGAAGAAATCAAGAAATTTAAGCCTTAGAGTTGTGGTTTTTAAAAAATTACATGTGGGTCATCGGAATGGCCTACAAATTTGTTCAAAAATATTTTTTCATAGCAAAAACCATTACTGCTTTAGTAATCATTTTCAAGGAGCTTGATGATTGGGAAAATTATACAAAATATTGTAAAACACATGTAAAATTAAATCTGGAAGAGCCACTGGAGGTTCTAAAATCTAAAATCAACCAGTTTTAGTGATCCTGGTCCTCGTAATCGATTGTTTTTATCGATCAAATGGCCTGGTGATGAAACTTTCTTGTCGATGAAAAGGTCCTGTCGATAAAACTGTTATCGATGTAAAAGTATGAGTTGATTGAAGCAGTACACTGAAAATCCCTAGAGATGCTTTGGTTCTTTTAAAATCTGGAGCGATACATTTGTATCTTTTAAAACCTTAATGTCCTTAATGTGAATAATTTTCACTTCTGCGTCTCATTAATTAATGTAAAACAACTTTCAGCTTTATTTTAAATAAAAGGCACTTCAAACAAAAAAAAACAAATAAATATTGGAAAGTAATTTGTATGAATTTTGATTGGAAAATGCGAAACGTAAAATGGCACTCTCACTTAAAAAGTACTTCCTGGTTTCTAAAAATATGCAATAAGGTAACAAACTGCATCGGGGCACGCTTTCGTTTGTAGCAATTCATAAAAGCGTGCTCTCTCGATGAATTGTTGCAAGAATCCGTGGGTTTGGAGGAGCAAAAACGGGACCAAACGTCCCACCTTGTAACACTCGCGACTCGCTCCATTTACGGAAGTCCCAACAACCCAACGCGTCATAATTACGCCAAATTTATTGCTCACATAATTTTAAAGAATTTTTTTGAGTTGATGGTACCTAGTAAATTTTATGATATTGGTACCAAATAAAATAATGATTAAGTACGAAGGTATGTGAGGAGTAATCTGGGCGTAATAAATATTTGTCTTTGCAAGCGTACCCATAATAAATCCTTGTGGAACCACAAGCTGCATTAATATTTATAAATGTACAAAAAAGAAACGAGAACGTTACTATTACGTAGTCGACCTACAGAATTTTGCACCTACGTTCCTCGTGCAGAAGTTCCCATATGTGGTGATCATGGTACCTTGGTGCTGGTACCACAGCAGCGGAGAGTGCCGCGCATTCATTCAGTCACTCCGCGACTTTCTTACTTCACACCGTGCCATAAACACCACACAAGTTGAAGCAAAAATCTTACTAAAATTTTTGATTTTTCGCAGTGTGCCACTTATTTGTTCCAACCTGTGATAACGAAAACGAGCAACGAATACGAAACGAAACATTCCCATAAAGTGTAATATTAATTAATTAAGACTAAACAGTGATTAAATTTATGTGCGGGTATGTCTACGCACGCTTATTACAAGGATAGGTTGGGCTTCGATCCCAAGGAGGTCCTCGATGGTCCTCCCAACGAAAAATACAGGAAGACCGAAGTGAAGCAGGATCGATACGAGCAAAATTTGACCAAATTTAAAGGTACCATTTGGGATTTCTTTATCGATGCCAAAGGTACGGTGGTGGGTTCCTATTTTTTCGCCTGAGTTTTTTTGAGTTGTTTTACTCGCATGGCGAAACCAAAATTAATACTAATTGCTCCGGTTTGTATGTTTTTTTATTTGTTATTAATGTCACTCTTTGTGATGCTAATTAGCACTAATTAATCGCAGAAGATATTTCATCATGTTCAATTTTAAAAGCAAAAGTTATTAAAAGTATCTAATTTTTTTCTAAATTTGTGTAGTATTTGTAACACAATTCTTGGAAATGTTTAATGTTTGTTTGTAGTATTTCAAAATTGTAAAAGCGCGAATAACAGTAAATTATATAAATTAAACTTGTAAATATATCACGGTAGGCTCTAAAATTATCATAGATAAAAATTAGCGCGACTTTTAGTAAAATCAATAATGATAATAAAAAAGCGGATATTTAAATAAATTTACCTGGTGATGAGACTGTTTATTTATTATGTAAATATTGATGTCATCATCATGAAAAAATAGCCTTAACTCCACGTTTAAATAAATCAATTATTTTTTAGCAATAATCTATAATTAAGCGTTGATTTGTAATTAAAATTAAAAGTGTTTACGTTTCGGTTATTGGTACTGTTTGGAATTTGGGTTCCCGCCGGTCGTTGTTATGCGTCAACAAGTGTGTCATTTGGAGCGGTAAAGTGGCTAAAAGTGAATGAACGCTTTTAAAAACTTAAGCGTTTGTTTTTTATTTATTTTATGGCGTGGTCTACGCTTTTTTTTTTAATGAAGCGTTTGTAATATACATAAATTGCTCCAAGTTCCAACATTATTGCGGCACATGTTTGGCCGTTGATCCGTTTAATGATCCACTTTGTTCTATCTCAATGTTCCCCTTCATCAATTCGTGAGATAGTAATTATTAGGTATTAATATCATCATAAATTGTATCCAAAATTGGACTACGATACCTTTCCTTTTAGAGAATTCTTCAAAATTGTTGATAAAACTTGATGAAATCGTTGATTAAAAAATCAAGGTCACGAGAATTTCAATTATTTATATGAAAGCCCATTACATTTTCTTTAAATAGAAAGAAGATTCATTTTAATACCTTTTTTCCTTCAAAAGTTATGACCTAAAATGCACCGAAAGTTTCTACAAAAGTAATATTTTAAAAACTACTCTGGCCTTCTAAATATACAATAGCTTATTTGAGGGCTTAGGTCATCTATTTTAAAATTATTTTGATTGGATTAAAAATGCCTACTCCAGGGAAAGTATCCAAAATTTTCAGATTCATTTTGGTACATTTTTCCTTTCAAAAGTTAAGTCTAAGATGTGTCGAAAGCTCGAACAGTGAAATATTTTAATGTGTGTTAGTGTTAGTTGAAGACTTCAAGGCTGGTCTTCATAAAACAACACCTAGGTCATTTAAATTTAATTTTATATAACTGTGGATGACTTTAAAATAATCCTTCAAATTAGATGATGGAATTTGTTATGATCAAAATTAGAAAAAAAAAATTGATTAACAAATTTAATAGAATAGTTTTCAAAATGGGTTTAAATCATATATTATCAGCTACTAAATGGATGTATCTTAGGAGGAGATTAAAAAATTAAAGACTGATAGTTGTGGTCTTCCAAAAAACTACTCCTAGATTATTTAAATCGTGCTCAAAATTGGTCAAAACTTATAATTTGATTTAAAAAAACCGTGGAATTATCGTAAAAAGTTAGTGATAGAATTTGTTTTGATAAAAATTTGGAAAAATATAGATTTGATCATCAATTTGGATAATAAAATTATCGAAACGGATTTAAATCATGTATTATCAGCTATTAAGTGGGTTTATGTTGAGAAATTAAAGTTGTGGTCTTCAAAAAGGTCATCAATATCGCCCCCAAAATTGTGGAAAATTTTTTTTATAGCAAAAACCGTTAACTGGTTTTCTAATCGTTTTCAAAAATCTTGGTGATAAGGAAAATTATACAAGATAAAAGTATGTTAGTTTTGGTTTTAAAAAAAAAACTCCACCTCAGAATCTTGAATACAAAACAAAATGTATTAAAACTTCATTTTTTTTAAATACAATCAAATACTAAAACAAACATTTATGAAATTCTTTCAGCACTTGTATCATCTAAAAAAATTTAAATCTAAAAGTTGATAAGGGGGTAATAGCTCAGTCCAGAATAAAACTTGCTCAGGAATTCCACCCTAAGCCTAAGTAATGTCCAAAAAAAGACAAAGGGTAAGGTAAAATCACTAATCAAGTTTCAGAGGGCATAAATACGAATCGTATATTTCATAAAACCTCAAATAATTCTAAAAATATAAAAAATCAGTTTTGAAAAAGTTTGGACATTTTGATGTCCTACGTGAAGTTTTTGAAAACTACTAGGGCATTAAAAGTAAATAGTAGATTAAAATTTTTCAGGGTTGGCTCCATTATTAAATGGCTTTAAAAATATTTTGATTGGATTCAAAAGGGCAACTTGAGGGCTAATTTTGTCATTCCAAAATAGTTGTCAAAAAAATATAATTTTCATTAAATGTTTTACTACACTTGTATTTCTTGGATTTTAACGCGATATAATTCAAATAAAAGCACATTAAAATTTCATTAATTTGCAAAAGGATTCATTTTGATATCTTTTTTCCTTCAAAAGTTATGATTTAAAATGTGCGGAAAACTTTTTGGGGGTTAAATTTTTCAAGATTTACTAAAAAATTAATATTTTAAAAACTACTAGAACGTTTTAAATAAATAATAGCTTAAAATTTTCAGAGTTGTCTACTCTGTTCACTGGCTTTAAATTAGTTTTGATTGGATTAATGGCTACTCCAGAGCTAGTTTTTTCATCCCCAAAATTTTATAAAAATACATACGAATTTCACTTCAATATTTAGCCCACTTCTACTTCTTAGATTTTAACGGGCTTCAATTTAATTGAAAGCTTATTGAATCTGCTTTAAATAGAAAAAAGAGTCATTTTGATATCTTTGTTCCTTCAAAAGTTATTGTCTAAAATGTGCCAAAAGCTTGAAAAAGCTTTTATTATACAAATTTTTTCTTGGAAATTTTCCTAAAAAAATAATATTTTGAAAACTACTCGAGCGTTCTAAATATATAATAGCTTAAATTTTACAGGGTTAGCTCCTCTATTTTTCGGCTTTAAAATTGTTTTGATTGGATTGAAAATGCCAACTCCAGAGCTAGTTTTGTCATCCCCAAAATTTTATAAAAATACATACGAATTTCATTTCATTATTTAGCATTTAGCACACTTCTACTTTTTAGATTTTAACAGGGTTTAATTCACATGAAAGCTTATTGAATTTGTTTTAAATAGAAAAAAGTCTCATTTTGATATCTTTGTTCCTTCAAAAGTTATTGTCTAAAATGTGCCGAAAGCTTAAAAAAGCTCTTATTATACAAATTTTTTCTTGGAAATTTTCCTAAAAAAATAATATTTTGAAAACTACTCGAGCGTTCTAAATATATAATAGCTTAAATTTTACAGGGTTAGCTCCTCTATTTTTCGGCTTTTAAATTGTTTTGATTGGATTGAAAATGCCAACTCCATAGCTAGTTTTGTCATTCCCATAATTTTATAAAAAAAACATACGAATTTCATTTCATTATTTAGCACACTTCTACTTTTTAGATTTTAACGGGGTTTAATTCACATGAAAGCTTATTGAATCCGTTTTAAATAAAAAAAAGACTCATTTTGATATCTTTGTACCTTCAAAAGTTATTGTCTAAAATGTGCCGAAAGCGTGAAAAAACTCTGATTCTGCAAATTTTTTCTTCAAAATTTTACTAAAAAAATAATATTTTGAAAACTACTAGAGTGTTCTAAATATATAATAGCTTAAATTTTACAGGGATACCTCCTCTATTAGTCGGCTTTAAAATTGTTTTGATTGGATTAAAAATACCAATTCCAGAGCTAGTTTTTTCATCACCAGAATTTTATAAAAATTTATACGAATTTCAGTTCATTATTTAGCATACTTCTACTTTTTAGATTTTAATAGGCTTTAATTCAAATGAAACCTCATTAAATCAGCTTTAAATAGGAAAAAGATTCATTTTGATTTCTTTTTTCCTTCCAAAGTTATGGTCTAAAATGCGCCGACAGCTTGAAAAAGCTCGTATTGTGCAAACTTTTTCTTGGAAATTTTGCTAAAAAAATAATATTTTGAAAACTACTCGAGTGTTCTAAATATATAATAGCTTAAATTTTACAGGGTTGCCTCCTCTATTAATCGGCTTTAAAATTGTTTTGATTGGATTGAAAATGTCAACTCCATAGCTAGTTTTGTCATCGCCAAAATTTTATAAAAAAACATACGATTTTTTTTTTCATTTTTAGCCCACTTCTACTTTTTAGATTTTAACGGGCTTTAATTCAAATGAAAGCTCATTGAATCTGCTTTAAATAGAGAAAAGAATCATTTTGATATATTTAGTCCTTCAAAAGTTATTGTCTAAAATGTACCGAAAGCTTGAAAAAACTCTTATTGTGCAAATTTTTTCTTCAAAATTTTACTAAAATAATAATATTTTGAAAACTATTAGAGCGTTATAAATATATAATAGCTTACATTTTACAGGGTTACCTCTTCTATTAGTCGGCTTTAAAAATTTTTTATTGAATTAAAAATGCCAACTCCAAAGCTAGTTTTTTCATCCCAAAAAATTTTATAAAAGAGTACGAATTTCATTAAATTATTTAGCACACTTGTACTATTTAGATTTTAACGGGCTTTAATTCAAATGAAAGCTCATTGAATTTGCTTTAATTAAAAAAAAAAGATTCATTTTGATATCTTTGTTCCTTCAAAAGTTATTGTCTAAAATCAGCCGAAAGCTTCAAAAAGCTCGTATTGTGCAAATTCTGAGAAATTAATATTTTGAAAACTACGAGGGCGATCTAAATATTTATAGCTTAAAATTTGCACGGTTGTTTTGATTGGATTAAAAATGGCTACACCAAAGCCATGTTTTCATCCCCAAAAATTGTGTTAAAAAATCCAATTTTTTTCCTTCAAAAGTTACAGAATTTTAAAGTTGCCAGAGAAAAAAGAAGATCATTGTAATTTTTGTGACCTTCACCTCTTATAAGGTTATCTAATTCTCATCATAGGATTCTCAAATTTGTAGAATGAAATTTTAGAAAATGGACGTTTCTTCATTCGTCAATTAGTAGATAGTAGGAAATGTCTAAAATATTTTCTTATAAAATACGAGGTGTGCGAGGGTATTGACTTTTATTAAACAATAGGAATGTGATTGTGTTAATATTAAAAGAATAAATATTAAGTGTGTATTTTTTTTATTTTAATGTTATTTTAAATAATTGCTTTGACTACTGCTTACAATTAACAATCGCAAGAAGCGAACAATCAAGTGCTGGAAGTCGGTAATCATAACCCAGAAGGTATTTATTAAAAAGCAATTTGATAATTATTTGATTAAACCTTCAACCGATTTCCGGCACTTTTCCATGTCGCAAGAGGAATCAGCTCTAATAAATCATTTTAAATTTCAGACGAACGCGACGCAATCCAAAAGAAAACGTTCACGAAATGGGTCAACAAACATCTCAAAAAGGTAAGACTAGTTTGTCTCATACTCGTACATGCTTTTCTCATTGTGTCTTCAACCATTTCACACAATTCCTTTTATGAGCTCCGGTGATTAAACAAAAACGCGCTTAATCATCCATTACACACTACTTTCTTATGATATCATTGATTTACTATTTATTTTATACGTCAAATCTTCAAATTATTACCAAATTTGTACAATACGGATTTTGCCGGTAGAGGGCCAGTCGCTCTTCGTTGTATGTAAGTGTTGTTTATCACACGTGTTTATTGAGATGGCGGGACAAGTTTATTTTGAACGCACTAGTCTATTTATAAGATAAGAGATGTCGTTGACATTTGAGGGATCCCTTGTTTTGGAAAGAATGGAAAATTAGTGGTAATTTTGCAGTTACCTTATCGGTGGCGCCGTAGGTGCATACCTCGTTACAAAATGTTTAACTACCTTTAAAGAGGCTATAAATTTCACGTCTATATCTAGCACAGAGCTTTCCACAAAGGGCCATTAGTTACGCCATTTCCTACAATTTATTGACCATTTTAATTAATATTTTTAAAATTATATTACGCGGAAAATTGAGGTATTAATAAAAATAATACACCCTAGTTGATTTTTTTTCTTATAACCGACAATAATTACTCTATTATTGACTTAAGTATACTTCGCAGGTGTTACTCAATAATTTTAGCATAATAATTTTCAATCAGTATCAGCGTTTAATTAATAATGTATTGGAAAAGCATGCGATAAATTGGTCACGCAATGTAAAAATTATCAGGAGCAATTGTAAAATTTAAATAAAAACTCAATGTTTTGTCCCATGTGTCAATAATGTATAATAACTCTCGTTATCTTTTATTTTTCACGCCTCAGCACTGGAAATACGTGAAGGTAATGTTTTAATTGCTGTGCTTTGTGTTATTTAATAACCTCTTTTTATTTATTTTACTCCTAACAAATTTAATGTCCCTGCATTGTATTCCAATTGTTTTCTTAATTATATAATAATCATAACAATCGGATTTAATTATTCTCCATTGTTTTATTCGTGTTTATTTATAGAAAAACTTTTTACAAATTAGATTTTTTATGATCACCATTGTTCAATAAGAAAACCGTTGCTGTGTTAACTTAATACGCTTTATATGCAACCAAATTTGCAGCTGTCATTTTTTTTAAACGCACGTGTAAGCTTGGTTGCATAAAAATCACCAGCGACGTTTTCCAGGGATTAGTTTTTTATATGTAATTCTCCATAAGAGGTTTTTTGGGAATAACTTCTGTTCTAATTAACTTACATCAAAAATAAATATACCATATTAAAGCTCAATAAAAGCCCCATAAGCTGGTACTAACCGCTTTGCTTGTCCGTGTAAAATAAACATGTTATAGCCCTTCAATCAAAACTCAATCACGAGTTTACTCATTTTTAATTATTATCGTACAAAAACAAATGATATGTCAAAATATAGCATTTGACCTGTAGATAACAATAGTATTAGTCAATATGCTTGTCCGACCCAATTAAGCGAGTAATTAATAATAAAAGTGTTTTTTTCAACATTTTTCAACTTTAAACGGTAATAACTGTTTACAGGTAACTTGCATAAAAAAGATATTAACATCATTAGAAACAGCATTAAATTCTGATTAAAATGACTTACGACATATATCTTGTCCGTTAGAAATTAATTAATCAGAAGCCAACGACAACTTGAAAAACGGCCGGCGCATTCACCAAGTTTGCGGCATAAGTCAATTAAAGAAATATTTTCCCCTAATCAACTCACAGCAACAATTGAGATTGCAAAAGACAACATTCGCGATGTAAAATACGATAGTATAGGCCATCATGCTTATGCGCCCCAATTGGTCGTGTAATTAGCAAAAAATACGTATTTAATGTCATTTTCAATGTTTAACCGCTAATTCCTTTTGATAGGGAGAATGCATAAAAAAGTTATTGAAACCTGTATATAGCAAATTTATATGTGATTACGGCGATATGTAACATGCAGCTTGTCCGTTAAAAACAAAGCCGCTATGCCCAACTATAAGTTTCGGAGCGTTTACACCCACGCAAAAAAATGGCATAGCGGCTTTGTTTTTAACGGACAAGCTACATGTTACATATCGCCGTAATCACAAATAAATTTGCTATTTACTGGTTTCAATAACTTTTTTATGCATTCTCCCTATCAAAAGGAATTAGCGGTTAAACATTGAAAATGACACTAAAAACGTATTTTTTGCTAATTACACGACCAATTGGGCCGGACAAGCATGATGGCCTATACTGTCGTATTTTACATCGCGAATGCTGTCTTTTGTAATCTCAATTGTTGCTGTGAGTTGATTAGGGGAAAATATTTCTTTAATTGACTTATGCCGCAAACTTGGCGAATGCGCCGCGCCGTTTTTAAAGTTGTCGTTGGCTTCTGGTTAATTAATTTCTAACGGACAAGATACATGTCGTAAGTCATTTTAATCAGAATTTAATGCTGTATCTAATGATGTTAATATCTTTTTTATGGAAGTTACCTGTAAAGAGTTATTCCCGTTTAAAGTTGAAAAATGTTGAAAAAAACACTTTTATTATTAATTACTCGCTTAATTGGGTCGGACAAGCATAGTGACTAATACTATTGTTATCTACAGGTCAAATGCTATATTTTGACATATCATTCGTCTTTGTACGATACTAATTAAAAATGTGTAAACTCGTGAATGAGTTTTGATTGAAGGGCTATAAAATGTTTATTTTAAACGGACAAGCAAAGCGGTTAGTACCAGCTTATGGTGCCTTTATTGAGCTTTAATGTGGTATATTTATTTTTGATGTAAGTTAATTAGAACAGAAGTTATTCCCAAAAAACCTCTTATGGAGAATTACATATAAAAAACTCATCGCTGAAAAACGTATCGCTAACATCTCGCCGGTTAAAAATCTCACTCTTGCTGCCGGGCGCGAAACTAATGACATGACGTCATAAGTGGGTTTTTTGCTATATGCCTGTTGTTAAGAGGGTACCATCAACCGGGGTAACTTTGGCCCTTAACGGTAACTTTGGCTGAAATCTTGGTAAAACGTGGTTTGATCCACACACTTAAAATATGTGTTAAATGAAAGTTAGTAACAGTAGATCAAATGATATTTTTCCAAGATTTGAGTCAAAGTTACCCCAGTTGAAGGTCCTACAACTGACGTCGTCGTAAAAGTAGTTGCCTATTTTTTAATTAATTTGATTCGTCTATTAAATGTTGTCGAGGTTGTGGAAGTTGTTTTGATTCATGTCCGGCCTTACAATTCCTGATTTTTTCCCGGCCTGATTGTCCATTTAAAGTAGTGATCGGTTACGAAAGGCGCGTGTCATTTATTGACCGCAGGGACGATAAATCGCAGAGTTTTTTCAAAAAAATTCTCTCGCTGGTTTTAATTAGAATCGCTGTTTGGTCTCTAAAAGGTATTAGCTGTCGAGAAGCAACGATTGCAGCAATTAATTTCAACAGGCCGCGCCTAGAATTATTAAATAAAGCCATTTATTTTGTACTAATAAATTAATTTTTTTATTAAGTTTTGCCCGCATTTTTTTATTTACAAGATTAAATTCATGAGTAAAATTTATGGACGAAATTTCAGAATTACACGTGTCTTCATGTTTGCGTTATTGTGAACAACTCGCCTTGCTGCCCCCCCTCCGTAAGTTTGATGTTGTACAAGATGTTGTTGTAGTTTTTGAACAAATTTTAGCTCACTTTTTAGTGTCGTTTTTGATGTTTTTACACGTAGTAATTTTTTGTTATTGTGTTTGAGTTCTTTCTAAAAATATTTTTTTTGACAGGCTGGCCGCCAAATTCGAGACCTTTTTGTGGATTTACGCGATGGTCACAACCTCATTTCGCTGTTGGAAGTTTTAACTGGCGAACAACTTGTAAGTACTCCAAAAAACGTTTCCAAAATTTTTGGAAAATATTTTTTTTTATTTCAGCCACGCGAAAGGGGTGTGATGCGTTTTCACATGTTACATAATATCGATACCGTCCTACACTTCCTCCACTGTAAGAAAATCAAGTTGGTTAATATTAGATCCGAAGATATAGTCGATGGAAATCCAAAATTAACCTTAGGCCTTATTTGGACTATCATTTTACATTTCCAGGTAAGTTCTTTACACACAATTACACGATTTTTACCCAAATTACAAGGATAACCACAACTAGAACCACGAAATTATAAACGCTTATAGTTAGTCTTAATCGTACAAAAAAATTATGACGAAAAATTTAATGAAAAGGTGCACTAAATTTAAAAAAAATTATTCAATAAACCTAAAACGAAAATAATTGAAATAATTGGCAAATGTAATATAGGCAACCAACTATACAATGAGCGGTGTTGTAAGTTTGGTTGCATATACTTTAAGTTTAGAAATTATTCGAGAAATTCATTATTTATGAATAAAAAAATCATTTTATTAATATAATACATGAATTTTATGTTTTAATGCAAAGCAGGCTGGATTAAAGGTAAGTCTGCTTGCAAAACGCATTAAAAAAGCAATAATCGTATTATTTTAATGTTTCATTACATGCTACATTACATTTGATTTTATACTAAAATTATTATTGCACATATTTGATATTTAAATATCATTGCGAAAATTGTGTAATTTCATACTTTTTAGTACTAATACTTTATACATTCACTCAAAGTTTATACCTTAAAAGGAAATTTATATTATCAATCCTTAAAACATGTTTTTCAAATAATTTTATGAATATTCATAATATTTTCAAGGTATTTACTAATTATGATTTCTAAATAATTACAATTTTTAACTATTTTACTTCAGGCAATTACATCTACAATAAATAATTTGAGCAAATGCCAGTAGATGGCCTTAGAAGTAGACTTTTAATTTTTTTTTTAGTTTTTGGTATCCAAAAATTTTTTTTGGGGTGTAGAGTGTAACTGATTTAACCTATTTTTTTATTATCTTACATTGGCGCGGCCGATTACGAAAAAAATCGAAAAATACATTTTTGAAGTCTGTTTTTATTTTTTTCCTCACAAAATATAAAAGTTAGCAATTTCAAATTTTTAGTAAAGGTAAATACTGTAGATAGACGCATTTTTAAAAATATTTGGTTAAAACGATTTATAAGTTTTTTTGGAAAAAAATCGGTAAATTACGGGGTTAAATTTGATTTAGCACATTTTTGTCCAGAACTCAAAAACGAAAAGTGATAACAAAATGATTCTTTTTTTGGCTAAAAACTAATCTAATGCTCTTTTTAAAAACAGATAAAACTTTAATTTAATTACTAAAAAGTTTTTTTTAAATTTATTATTTAAACATTTTCCAAGTTTACTATTTCAGTAATTTTCGTGAAAACTACTAAAATTATTAAAACCAAAATTTTATACCTGAAACTTGTAGCACCTAGATTTATTTTAAAAAATATTTGGTAAAAATCGGTCGATTGGTTGTTCCATAACAAAATTACAAAATATTTACTAAAATTTGGGCACAAATCAGGCTATGGAGTTTATTTAAAGACTTTTAAACATTTTATTAGAATGATCGAAAAATACAATTCATTCCTTAAATTTTGAGCCCTTAAACGTTTTTGTACCCCGTATAGTTTTCGAGAAATAAACTTTTTTCTGAAAAATCTAAATGTCCAGAAATTTGATTTAAAAGTGGGATTTTACACATTTTTTTCCAGAACTTAAAATCGAAAAGTGATGTCAAAATTATTCTTTTTTGGTTGAAAACTCATCTAAAGCCCTTTCCAAAATATTAGAAAACTTAAATTTAATTAGTGAATTTAAAGTTTTTTTTTTATTATTTAAAAATTTTCCATGTTTTAGATTTTGATAATTTTCTTGAAAACTACAAAAGTTATCAACAACAATTTATCTAATAGCCTGCTGATGGAAAATCTTAGGATCGCCACTGAATATTTTCCAAAAATTGTATAGCAAAATTTTACCTCAAAACAGGGTTTTTTTCGTTATTTTAGCTATATTTTGAGTGATAACTCGAAAACTAAAAGAAATATTAAAGTGATTCTTTTTTTATAGTAAAATAGACCTTCGAAGCTTTTAAGGGAGATGCAGTACGTGGAGGAGAAATTGAATTTTAAAGGTTGATTTCACGAGCCAAAAAATGGCACTTTTATAAAAGCGATTAAAAAAAATGTTTTCCTTGTTTTTTCGAAATTTAATAAAACTCTATACGTGGGTGGTTTTGATTCAAAGAGTACATTCAATAGAATTTTTTAAATTGAAAATCCGTTAAAAAATGGCCTAACGGCATTCATCCACTCAATCTCAAAATTAGAGTTTGGATTTTATTTAGGAATAATTTTCCAACCCTTCGGTGCATAAAAATAAAAAATATTCCATTCCATGTAGAAATTATTCCTTTAAACGGAAATCAAGTAAAATTTGACAAAAATTAAAAACTGTAGGCGCCAGTAGTACAATCGTACCACCCCGTTTCGCGCGATTTTTTGAACATTTTACGTTCAAATTTTTTTCTGAAGTACAGGATAAAAATTTTGAAGTCTTGATTTTTTTACTAATAATAATAAACGTAAAGATGTCAATAAAAAATATTTGACTATTATACGTTTTTCGAATTAAAAATTACGAATTTTTAAAATCGGCGTCTAAAATTTGCTATTCATAAAAATTTTGGGCGAAAATAATTTTGGTTATAAATAAAGATTTTAAATCAATTATAAATTTAAGATTATAATTTTCTCGCCCAGTGCAGGAACAAACAAAATCCCACACACTGATGCCTAATGTAAACATTGCAAAGAAAATATTTTACAGGAAAAAATTTAAGAAAAAAATATAATTTTATTATTATTATTTGACTACTTAACTCTGAACGATTTAATTTTTCTTTGATTCAAAATAAGCTGTGAAGATCCACCTTTAAAATGGTGAAAATTACGTCAGGCTTGATTTTATAGTTTTTGTTTAATTTTAGTATTTTTAAATCGCTGATTTTTCCGCTTTATTTTGTAAACGAACGAAAATTATTAGTTACTACTTTATTTAACTTTGAATATCGTGCCTATTTTTTTTCCTGAATTAAGGTTGAACCCTACTATAAATTAGGGTCATTATTTTTGATTTTCGTCCAAACAATAAAATTGTAAAATTCGTTAAAGCATTGCCTTTTTTTTTCAAATATAAAAAATACACGTGATTAAGCGTTTTAATGTCTGATATAAACGTTACAAAAAAAAGATAATTTTATGAATTTTTTTTGACCACTTAACTCTGGGCGATTTAATTTTTTTTTTGATTCAAAATAAGCTGTGAAGATCCACCTTTAAAATGGTGAAATTTACGTGAGGCTTGATTTTATAGTTTTTGTTTAATTTTAGAATTATTAAATCGCTGATTTTTTCGCTTTATTTTGTAGGGTTTCACGAAAATTATTAATGACGGCTTTATTTCTCCTGGAAATTCATGCCAATTTTTTTTCCTGAATTAAGGTTGAACCCTACTATAAATTAAGGTCATTATTTTTTATTTTCGTCCAAACAATAAAATTGTAAAATTCGTTAAAGTATGACTTTTTTTCAAATATAAAAAAATATACGTGATTAATCGTTTTAATGGCTAATGTAAAGTCCTGATTTTTTTTAATAATAAAATAAACGTAAAGATGTGAATAAAAAATATTTGACTATTATACGTTTTTCGAATCAAAAGTTACAACTTTTCGTCTAAAATTTGCTATTCATAAAAATTTTGGGCGAAAATAATTTTGGTTATAAATAAAGATTTTAAATCAATTATAAGTGAGATTATAATTTTCTCGCCCAGTGGAGGAACAAACAAAATCCCACACGTTGGCTTTTTTGAATGAATGGCGTAACGTGCGTGCCATATTTGGGCCCGAAAATGTCACTTTTTAACCGCCGTCGCCATCCTAAAAATTTTAATCAACGGCCATTCAAAAAATTTAAGTAATATAGGACAACAGACGCCATATGGCTGAAAGTGTTATGCAAATAAATTAAAAAAACAACGTGTGACATTTAAAAAATTATTATTTACTCGTCGCTTTTTGATCGTGATTTGTTTTGATAATAATTAAGGAATTAAAAACGCCAAAACGTGTGAATAAATTATTCTAAGGACGTTTATTTTTATAATTATTTAATTACTGTTTGTTGATTTTGATAAAAATTAAAAATATGCGCGTTTTTTGGTTTTTTAACGCTTTTTATTTAAAAGTAATTAGTGCAAAATTGTAGGAAATAATATAAATTATTGCTTTATTATTGACACCCACAAAATAACGAATTTAATTATAATAAATTATTTACGTAACCGCCTCCGTGATTGTGGCTTGTTTTATTCAAAATTCCACACACGCGCCACTAAATTGCATCGACATTACATCATAAATTATTAATTCAGTTTTATTTAAATTAAAAATCTGTAAAAAGTTTTGCTTGGCTTTAAATATTAAAAAAAGACGAAAAAATACAAATGAACGACATACATAATTTTACAATTATATTAGTACAGGTAAACGTCGTTTTGCGCCGGTTCGATTCACAATTACGCCGGTTGGTGCCGGCGTGGGATTTTCCGAGTTTCCGAGTTTCGTTTTGTTTTTAAGAAAAATAAAAATATATGATTATATTTTTTATTTTATTAGAAAATTAAAAGAATATTGAATTTCATTATGGGCGACAATAGTGATTCAGAATCCAAACATTGTGCGAAAAAAGCACGAAAAATGTGTGTTCATTTTAGGCCGGTGTTTCTCGGAACGGAACCCCGGCGTAAAACGACCTTTACCCTGTATACAGGGTGTCCCATTTGACGTTGGACTGCATGAGTATCTTTGTTATTATTGGAGATAGAAAGTCGGTTAAATGGACAAAGTAGTAGAGATTTTTTCAAATATTAATAATTCATTTACAAAAAATTTGAATATCGCATCGTTCCAACGCTATCTTGGAAAAACAAGAAAATGCGATTTTTAAAATATGGCTATAACTTCTTTATTTTCTGTGGTACCAAAAAAGTTTTTTGACATAATACATACAATTTTTTGTGTACAATGCAGTAAAACAAATGAATATTTTTTTTCACTAACGGATTGACCGGAAATGAACCAAACTTATTTTTTTCTTATGCCAGCCATATTGGATTTACACATATTCGGAATCAGTATTTTTTTCTGAGTAATTTGGTATACCATATGTCATATTTAAAAAAAAAAAAAATTATTTGATTTTACAAACTAACATTGGACTTTTACAGATGTAAATTGTCAATAACAAAAATGTAACTGTTTAAAATATTAAATGTAAAATAAATCTTAACACATATGTATTGACAGTTTACATCTATTCAAGGCCATTTTTGGTTAGTAAAATAAAATTATTTCTATTTTTATTAAAATATTACATATGACATATCAAATTACTCAGGAAAATACACTAATTCCGAATATGTGTAAATACAATATGGCTGCCATAAGAAAAAACTAAGTTTGGTTCATTTCCGGTCAATCCGTTGGCGAAAAAAAATATTCATTTGTTTTACTGTATTGTACACAAAAAATTGTCTGTATTAAGTCTAAAAACTTTTTTGGTACCACCGAAAATAACGAAGTTATAGCCATATTTTGAAAATCGCATTTTCTTGTTTTTTCAAGATAGCGTTGGAACGATGCGATATTCAAATTTTTTATAAATTAATTATTAATATTCGAAAAAATCTCTACTACTTTGTCCATTTAACCGAGTTTCTATCTCCAATAATAACAAAGATATCCATACAGTCCGACGTCAAAATCATAAAAATCATCAAAAATCATAAAAATAACATTTTTATTTTAAAGGGGACGAAATTTTATGACAGTTTCTAATGTCTACTTTCAAGGTATGACTTGATCCCCTTAAAAAATTTAGACCTGACATAAAATTTCGTCTTCTATAAAATAAAAATTGACCTGTTTTGTTATTTTCTCGTAATTTTCAAAGGGCAAGTTTTAGTTGGCACACCCTGTATGTTGTATTACGTAGGTAATATTTCAAGGTTTATGAATATTACCTAAGGAAACAAAGCGTTTACTATTATTTGTTTAAAATCACTCTTAAGGCGTTTTAATTTGAATAATTGCACCTTTCTTTGCTCTAATATAATTAAAGCTAAACGATTTATCTAAAAAAACAGAAAAGTAATAATCTTGGAAAAATTGCACGTCATCGGCGTAATTATTATTGGCGGCAAAAGTCAGTCTATTATTATCAATTCGCTTTTGATTTATTACTCGATAATTTGCAGCAATTATGCCATCAACTAGTTTTATAATTGCTAATCTTTTAACTACAAATTAAAATTAAACTAAAAATGTATATTTGAGTTGGATTATACTCTACCATCCACACCATAAATCCACACCTTTATTATCAACAAAATGTCAAGTAATCTCCTCGAAAGATCATTTTTGTTTGGTTTGAAAATGGCACGAAGATTTTTTTAACATTATGAACTCTGAAAGATGAAGAGATTCTCACTCAATTGTTTTCCTTTCCAAGCATTCCAGTACCATCACGAACTTTACATAATTTAATAAATTTATTACTCAAAATTGGCTGCTTCATCCTAATTATCTTCATCTTAGGTGTTTTAATTTAATTAAATTCCAAAACGTGTGAAATTATCTGCCTTTGTTTTTAATAATTATTATCTAAATAAATTGGGTCAAATTAAAATGCACCTATAATGATACCTGTGGAACACCATGTTTTTTTGGTATATTTTTTAATAAAATAAGGTACAATGCTTGAGTCGCCTATTTTCTCTTTATACTTTAGTTTGAAATAATTACGGTTGAAATTTTTATTCGAGTTGTTTCGTTTAGTCCGCACCTGCACAACGGAAGTGACAGAACAGGAAGTACTTGCAAACGAGCGTCGCCTTGCTTTTGAAATAAACACTAATATGGCACTGATGTCTAATGTAAACATTGCAAAGAAAATATTTTACAGGAAAAAATTTAAGAAAAAAAAGATGTTTTTATTATTATTTTTTGACCACTTAAATCTGGACGATTTAATTTTTCTTTGATTCAAAATAAACTTTGAAGATCCATTTTAAAATGGTGTAATTTACTTCGAGTTTAGTTTTATGGTTTTTCTTTAATTTTAGTATTTTTAAATCGTTTATTTTTTCGATTAATTATGTAGGGTTCCACGAAAATTATTAGTTACTGCTTTATTTCTCATGGAAATTCGTGCCTATTTTTTTCCTGAATTAAGGTTGAACCCTGCTATAAATTAGAATTAATATTTTTGTTTTTCATCTAAACAATAAAATCGTAAAATTCATTAAAGTATGTTCTAATGTCTAATGTAAACATTGCGAAAAAAAAAGATAATTTTATGAATTTTTTTTTGAGCACTTAACTCTGGGTGATTTAAAATTTTTTTGATTCAAAATAAGCTGTGAAGATCCACCTTTAAAATGGTGTAATTTACGTCGGGTTTGATTTTATAGTTTTTGTTTAATTTTAGAATTTTTAACTCGGTGATTTTTTCGCTTTATTTTGTAGGGTTCCACGAAAATTATTAGTTACGGCTTTATTTCGGAAGGAAATTCGTGCCAATTTTATTCCTGAATTAAGGTTGAACCCTACTGTAAATTGGAGCTATTATTTTTGTTTTTCGTCCAAACAATAAAATTGTAAAATTCATTAAAGTATGGCATTTTTGCAAATACAAAAAATAGACGTGTTTTTAAGCTTTTTAATTTAATATTTGCACGTAAAAACGTCCAGTTTTTTTATGTTTTTTTTTTTAAATAAATGAATTAATAGTTGTTTAGACAGGTGCCAATTCGCATGAAAGCTTCCTGGTGCAATTAGAATTTTCAATTAAAAAATGTTAATACCAAATAGGTGATTATGTAAAGTAAAGCTTCCAGGTATGAATTTTTAACATGAATCGGTTAAGAAATAAATGTGTCAATTAAAGAGGGCGGCGGCTTTATTCCTGATATCCGCCATCTGTCTGTTCTGTCAATAATTTGGCCTTATAAGTGCAGGAGCGATAAAACTGAATGAAACGTAACATGTAAAAAAAAATAAAAATGGCCCCCTCCTACTATTCCGCCTTCATACGGCCCTGGATCTCCTACATTGTTCCTCCACGGCTCGCGCTCCGCTCGTTAATATCGCAACATTAGTTGTTGCTCACCTGGCGAAACACGAAACACGTTGAAACACCTGTGCGCGTTTATTTTTTAAAAATTTATGTGAGGGATTATGTCGATGTATAGGTTCAGCAGGGACGGCTCGGCCGGATCGAGCCGGCTTTACTTGCAAGGAACTGCAGGGCCCACAGGGCCCCCCATCGTCACGAATTTATCCGAAACCGTTAATCTCGAGGCGAAATTCACGAATAAAAGATTATCAACTGAAGTGTTGGGGAGTTCGATTGAATCCATGCAAACCCGAAGACCAAGGGAGGATGGTTCCAAAAGAATAACCACGAGAATTGTCCGAAAAGTTACCACTTTAACTCGCGGGGAGGAAAAGAGCCATATTAAGGGCCTCAACAATAGGGCTCAAACCAAAAGCATTCAGTACACTGTCGATGTCGAGGATTTGGGAATTCTTCAACCCAAGAAGGTCAAGGTATACGAGTATAAACAATGCAAAGTAAACAATGTTGGTGGTTTTATTGATTTTGTTTAATGTGGGTATTGTTAACGATTTCTAAAGAAAAGTTGGAAAACTAGTAGCTATTTAAATACTCCTACTTCATATAAATTTATTATGGTTCCCTTTGGTTTGATTTTTGTACATTTTTATGATATTTGACTTGTCTTAAAAAATAAACAATGAAGAAGAAGACTAGGAGCTATTCCATTACCTTATGAATTTATTTTGGTTCCCTTTGGTTTAATTTTTGCGCCTTTTTATGATAATTGATTTGTCTTAAAAAACGGAGATAAACAAAGAAGCCAGTTTAAATTTAAGAAGCTCTTTAATGATAATGACATCATCTAATTTGCATTCAAAGTACTACGCTTTTTAATTTAATGATAATTGAGCGCACGCACAGGTTAATTGTCAAATGCTACGCTTGTGGTTATAAATAAGAAACAAAAAGAGCAGGGTCGTATTAAGGAAATTACCAATTACCATTTATTACAACAAGAAATGGGAATAGAAAAACGTAAAAGCATTATATTCATTAGTACCGTACTGTAAAGGTAATTCTTCATATTCCACTATAACTGCAAAGATTTTAATGTAGTAAAAAATTAAATTTTCTAATCTGTCTGGAAATCTTCAACTTCATCCCACGCAAACATTCTGTTACATAACTATCAAAAGGTGAACCTACGCTCGAAAATTCTAGCAATTCCGAACTGATTTTGTAGAAAATCGCGTGCTTCAATGAAAATAAGAGATTTTTACGTCGGCGTATTTTTATTTATTACTCGAGCGAACCTTAAAGGATGGAAGCGTAGGTGATATTTACAAGTTGAAACTATGTCAATGTTAAGTGCTTAAAATGGTAAAACCAGATGCTTGATTAAATACCTGCCTTTGCTTTATAAACCTTACATTAAGACATAAAAAAGAGCAAAACTTATTAATTTATTGAAGTGAGTTTGGAGCACTTTAAAAAAAAATTATATAAAATTTTTATACCAATTTGCTGAAGATTTTCTACTAATTTATCTAATCTTCCTACTTTTATGGGTATACTTAATCTAAAAGCTCTTCCTTCGTGATTTGCCTCGATAATTTAATAAATGAACCCGTTCCGTTCTTATTTTTTAGTTTGTCATGTTTCTTAGTTAAACGCGGCTTTCATTAAAGATCAATCTTGAAACCCCGAATCACGACGCGTAAATTTTCACCTGGCGGGAGATTGGAATCAAGAATGATAGACCGTACCAACGAGTTCATTGTATTCCTAATTAATTTCGTACATCAACCGTGCACTCAACGCATTTTGCACTTGTAACGCATAATAACTACTGAAAAACTTACAAAGAAAATACAAAAACCACCCAAAGATTTGATAATCTCAAATGGAAACTTTATGTTTGTTTCGTACTAAATAGGTGTTTTTTTGTTTGTTTTAGATATCAGATATAGTAGTAGGTCAAGAGCAAAATATTTCAGCGAAAGATTACCTCCTGAGGTGGGCAAAACGCACCACGCACAAATATCCAGGCGTGCACGTTACAGATTTCACGAAATCCTGGCGTGATGGACTTGCATTCACCGCTATTATCCATCGTAATCGACCTGAACTCATCGATTGGCGACAGGCGAGATCCCAACACGCGAGGCAAAGAATCGAAACAGCTTTTTACATCGCCGAAAAAGAACTTGGAGTCACCAGATTACTCGATCCCGAAGGTAACTATCACCACAAAACTTCTAAAAACTTGTCGCCCAATGAGGGGCATTAATAATACAATACAATGTTAGTGTATATTGGGTTGCTTAAAATTCATTTTTACTCCGCCCTTTTATTCCTTGTCAGTGCAAAGTAGTAATTTCTACTCCTAGGCAGTACAAAGTGACCATAGAATCAACGAACATAAAAAGTCACATTTTAAAGCTTGTCAAACGACACAAAAGACTGTACTTTAATGATGTTTGAAGAAAAACACATTTTGTTATAGATGTCGACACACACGAACCTGATGAAAAATCCCTCATCACTTACATCTCATCTCTTCATGAAGTTTTCCCTGAACCAAACCCGATCCATCCACTTTACGATTCAGTGGCGCAACAAAGAATGCAGGAGTACCGTGAACTTGCATCAAATCTCCATTTATGGATGAGAGAAAAGTACAGCCTCATGCAGGTAATATAACTACAAATTTTTATAAAAACCGTATTACTTTTAACTCTATTTTAGGATCGTTCATTCCCACCAACTTTAATCGAAATGAAGAAGTTAGCTAACGAATCAGCAAGATTCCGCAATGAAGAAGTACCAGTGCGTCAAAGAGATAAACAACACTTAAACCAATTATTCCGAGATTTGGATAAGTATTTCAAAACTATCGGGGAAATCGATATTGAACCAGAACTTCACATAGAAACCATTGAGAAGAATTGGAGTCGATTGATGATGGCGCATCAAGAACGCGATAGACATATAATTGAAGAGATCAAACGCCTCGAAAAACTGCAACGACTTGCAGAAAAAGTGCACAGGGAAATTAAACAAACCGATGCAAATTTAGATACGATCGAGCGAAGAATCGAAGACGAAGCCTACAGGCTTGACCGTTATCACCCATTGGAAGCTAAGAAAATAGTCGATCACATCGATGAAGATTTAGCTATGACCGAAAAACACATCTTATCACTAATCGGAGATGTGCACACCTTAAGAAGTGGTAGATACCCTCAAGCAGGTGACCTCGAACGAAGAGTCAATAAATTACATGAACGTTGGGTTTCAATAAAGCGATTCATGCACCACAAAATCATCGAACCTTTATCCAACATTACATTCCCTGTAGAAGAACGAACTGTCACCAAGCACATCAAAACAGTGCAAGAAACCAGAAATGTTGAAACGAACCCCCATTTCAGAAACCTACAGGAATGCATTGAGTGGTGCCGTAATAAATTGAAACAACTCCAAGAAGCTGAGTATGGTACTGATATGGCGTCGGTTAAAAACGAACGTGATATTCACATACGTGAACATAAACAAATCGATCATTTCCATAATAAAGTCGATATTTGCTCGAAAGGCAGACAATATTTTAGTGGCGAAGAACTTTCGTTATACAACCAATATTTAAGCTCTCTACAAAAAATTTTCGCCGAATTATTATCGTTTTCCAATAACCGAATGAGTGATCTTGATAGTCTTTTAGATTTCATCCAATCGGCTACGAATGAACTACATTACTTAAATGAAAAAGAAGAAGTTGAGGTAAAACGCGATTGGTCAGATCCACACATGAATTTGCATGCAGTTGAAAAATATTACGAGGTAAGTTATTTCATTTATATTCATAAATTATAAAATTAATCGAATATTTGTATAACTAGTATGCGTTTGGAAGTGGAGGAGAAGTATGTTTACTTAAATTTTATGTAATTCAAGTATTAATTATTTTTTTTATTTTATAGTCTTTAATGAGTGAATTGGAAAAACGCGAAATTCAATTCGGTGCCGTTCAAGATCGAGGTGAAAGTCTAGTCTTACAAAATCATCCGGGTAGTAAAGCGATTGAAGCTCACATGGCTTCAATGCAGGCCCAATGGGCTTGGATTTTGCAATTAACGCATTGTTTAGAAGAACACCTTAAAAACGCGCATGTTTACCAAAGTTACTTCAAAGATGTCGCAGTGGCTGAACAATGGCTTAAAGAAAAAACCGATATTATGAACAACGAGTTTAGTCAAGGCGATTTTAGTATTGATGCCGGAGAAAAATTACTACAAGGAATGCAAAATCTTCGAGATGAATTGAATTCATTCGCAGGTCAAGTGCAATCATTAAATTCACGTGCTCAAGAAGTGGTGCCTATTAAGTTAAGAAGACAACCTGTTACCAGACCGATTTCTGTAATCGCTTTATGTAGTTATAAACAAAATACGGTAACCTCTTAATATTTGTGTTTTTATAAAATATTAAATGTTTATATTTTTTAGTTTGCAATTGAGAAAAATAAAGAGTGCCACTTATCCGATAATTCTGGTCGCATTAAATGGAGAGTGCAGAACGAAAAGGGCATCGAGTGTCAAGTACCAAGTGTTTGTTTCGTAATTCCACCCCATGATAAAGAAGCTCTAGACGCCGCCGAGCGTTTACGTCGCCAATATGATTTAGCCTTACAATTGTGGCAGAAAAAACAACTACGCTTAAGACAAAACATGATTTTTGCAACAATTAAAGTCGTTAAAGGTTGGGATTTACCACAATTCATTGCAATTGGTGCTGAACAACGCAACGCCATTCGTCGAGCACTCAATGAAGATGCTGATAAATTATTTTCCGAAAGTGATCCTTCCGACCCGCAATTGCGACGACTTAGGCGTGAAATGGATGAAGTTAATCGCTTGTTTGATGAGTTTGAACGAAGAGCGCGCGCTGAAGGTAATTTAATTCTCATTTACTCCACTAGAGGGCGATTTCTAAATTACTTTTTAATTTTTTAGAGGAAAGTAAGAATCAAACGAGGATTTTCAATAGCCAAATCCAATCTATACTGCAAGCTCTTGAGGAAGCGGAAAGAATTATTAATCAACGAGTGATAGCTCATTTACCACGAGATATCGATACACTCCAACACCTCGTATTGGAATATAAAGAATTCGAGTCTCGCTTACAAAATATGGAGACAGATATTGAGCAGGTGAAAGAAACATTCCGTAATATCACGTTAAAAACGCCGCAACATAAAAAAGATTTAGAAAAAGTGTTGAATAAGTGGAATAATATTTGGAATATAAGCCATTTGTATATTGAACGGTTGAAGTGTGTCGAGATTGTTTTGAATGGTATGGATGATGCGACACAAGTGATAAGCGAGTTCGAGAGTAAATTAGCTATGTTCCAAGAGTTACCAAATACACAAAAGGCTTTAGAAATGGTGCATGATGATTTATTGAGATTGCAATCGGCTGTAGGGCAACAACAAATCGCTATGGATCAATTAAATGATGATTTTGATAATACAAGGAGATTAACTGAAAAATCAAGACCAAATCATCGTGGTCCACACCTTGATATAAAACGTTTGGATGATGATATTCAAAAATTGAACAATCGTTGGAGTAACGTCTGTGGACAACTAGCGAAATCATTAAACGGAGTAGAGCAAGCGTATAATCTTTTGAAGAACTATAAAAAGGCGAAGGAGGTTGAGGATGAATGGATCGAGGAGCAGTACAGTAAATTTGAAACGATGCAGCCATTAAAGCAACGGGCTAAAGATAATTTGGAAGCCACACGTGTAAGTTCACCTCCATAACTGACTCATTTAATTAATTCACGAAATTTAGAGCACTGTAGTGGGGAGGATTTATTTGGATTGGGTGGGAATTGGAAGGGAGTAGTTTAATTCACCGAACACAGTTGTTACTAATTACTAATAACCTAATATCACCAATTATTTACAGAATCTTCTAAATACTGTAGTAGACCGTGCACGTAACATTGAAAACGTTAACGATAAAGGAGGAAAGTTTATACGTGAAGGAAAGGTATTGTATTTTTATCACATTTTTAATTACATAAAAATAATTTTGGTGAATTTATTTTTATGTCACCAAAATTATTTATTTGAAAAAATGAGTCATTAATTTTGAATAAAATATAAAACTTTAAGTTTAAGTAGTTTTAAATAAATTATTGTGTGGCTCGTTTTTTTAAATATCGAGTGAATGAATCATGGCGTTATTGAAAGTTTTATACGTGAATGATTGGTTTATTATTTAATTCCCATTTCATGCATTATACATTACTCATTATACTCTACTTACAAAACTTTTCTAATTTATTTGCTTTATTTAGTAGTTTTGTATTTTTGTTTTTATTTTCCTGTACGTTTATTTGTGTATACTTTTATATTTTTTGTTACCTATATAATTTTTGTACCGATTTTTTTTGTTATTTATTTCTAAACATGTAAGTAAAGCACTTTTATTTAATTTCTTTTTGTATTAAAACTTAACATTAAATTCAATTTAAAACGCTGAAATTTATTTTTCATATTTTCAGTGTGTTAACTTACTAAAAATCTTAAATACTTGGTGTTGGTGATAATTTGACTTCTATTTATGTACTTTTCTTTAAAATTTTGGGTAAAAAGTCTAAATTCTTTTCGACTATTTCTATTAAGACTTTTAATTTTTCTTTTTCTTATTTCACTCACACGACACAAGCAAAAACCAAACAACAAAATCCACGAGCATTTGTTCATACACATCCCAGCAGCAGCTTTTTTATAATTTCGACTGACCTATATTGCACTAACCTAACCTAACCAAACTGTCTAACCCCTAACAATAGATATGGAGCAAAGGGCTGCAGCGCTTCAGAGAGTCGCTCCTCGAATATCAACCCAGCCTCGATGCGGATTCTGCATTTAGAAGCAGGAACGGGAATGGTTCTCCTTCAGGAGCTGATGCCACAGCAGCTGAACTCGATGAATTCAACGCCAGGTACCAATTTCTTGTGGACTCCTATTACAAGAGGATGCAGGAAATTGCAGAGAAGAGTCCTGGTGATATAGTGACTTTGGTAAGTGAAATTTTATAATACAGTTTTCAGTTGAGGCAATACTTTTTCTCCTATCTGTTTGGTTCGACGCATAAACAAAAGGAAGAAAAAGCATTGCCTCGGCTTGCCGCGTCCACGTTCAGATGTATACGCGTCATCTACGTTCGTTACAGTTTGTTATGGCGCGTCCACATCTGAACGTGGACGCGGCAAGCCGAGGCAATGCTTTTTCTCCTATCTGTTTATGCGTCGCACCAAACAGATATGAGAAAAAGTATTGCCTCAACGCGGCAAACCGAGACAAAGCAATGTTCTCGTATCTGTTCGTGTTCAAATGTGGACGCGCCATTAGAAATGTGAAAAAAAATCTGTTGAGTATTAAAATAATCATATTGCTTTATTGAGAGTTTTATTTACTTAATTTAAGATTATATATTTGCTTTAAGCGTTAATAAAATAAACTTTGAAATAAATGACATCATCCTTAATGTTTCTTGGGAATTGCAAATGAGCTATTTAAAAAATTTAGCTGTGACATCACCTGTTGAGTGTTAAGAGAGTTATTTCTAATGCAAACTTTGACTCTTTGAAGTGAATGAAAATACTTGGTGGTTCTAGTTGAATTTGTAAATAACATCAGTGCTTTTTATAGAACACCAATGACCGATTTAAATCTTGCATAATAAACAATAGTTATATTTTATCTTCATGATAGGATTACTACATTATAATTAAATCTGCGGTGTAAATTAAAACCTGATTGAATTAATTATAAACAAGGACATGGGACGCTATTTTGATAATGATTTTATTACGCTTATAAAACTGATCATCATATAAAATTTAAATTAGGATAATTATTTTGAAATTTTTGATTTTGTCATGAAAATTCCTGAAATGAAATCATGTAATTAACAACTGTTTGTTGTTTATTAATTTGGTTTAAAGAAATATCAATTTCCTTTGCAATGCATTAGTTTTGTGGTTTTATGTGGGTTTATAAAGGCGCCTGCATGATGTGAGGCCTTGCAAAAAAAATACAAGGTGTCAATCCATAAATGGTTGAAAATGACGTAGGCGTGTGTGGAAACAAGTGATATAAGCAAAACCAATCATTAAAAAATCATGCACAATAAGTTATATTTAGAATTAACTATCATTTATTAATCGAGATAATTTATGAATGATTCGTGACATTATAAGTTATATCAAATTGAAAAATTGGAAACACGAAATAGGTTAAAATTTGTAGGAAATTAATGAGGACCGCAAAAAAATTTAACGCAATATTTTGGCAATAAAAATATTAAACTGATCCAAGAATTTTGTATTTATTTAATTAAAATTACGGCCAAAGGAAACTTCTATTTGTGTTTTTAATTATTAGCTAACAGCTAAAAATAAATCATGACTTTCAGAACTCTCAGTACTAACGAAACAATAATCACAAAAAATAGTATCAATATTTATGATAAAAAAATGACGTTACTTAACGACCTACGATATACAAGCTGGAAGGGGTAAATCTTAGTAGTGGTTTTACCCCCTCCAGTCATCCTACGTATCGCTCTACGTAACGCTGTTTATAATTCGCCCCCAGGATGCGCGTAACTTAAATTTTTCGTATTTTATCGCGCGCCACGACGACGTTTCGATCCGATTTTCCAATAACTTTGCGGAGAAGTCGTCGTCATATCGTCGGACTCTCAGTGATCATTCTCCACGCGCCGCGACGATCGAGCGCGCGCTTTTTCACCACGTCACACCTTTTTATTTTTAGCTCCCAAAATATGCCGGTATTAGTGAAATAATTTAAACACTTCTATTTTAAACGGTTTTTTATGATCCCTGTTCAAAAGAAACAAATTAAGGAAAATAAAAGTGGCGCTAAATTATATAAGTGCGGCCCTGAATGGCAATTAATCTATAACAAACAATTGTTTAACACTTAAATAATTCATATTATTAGAGATGATTTTTCATTAAAATTTGTGTATGTACATTATTATTAATTTGTGTGAACTATGTAATAAAATAGTTAAGATGAACTTGTTACTTTGCACAGTGATAATAATTAATTAAGTGTGTTTTCCGTTTATTTACGTCGATGATTTGTTTATTTCTACATTTATTACGATGAGTGCTGATAAGGATAAACACCGCCGACTATTTGATGATTACAACTTCAAATATGAAATTAGAAAAATACCTTGGGTAAATTTAATATTTTCCTAAAAATTATCCTATACAATCAATATAAACTCGAATTACAAAAAAAACTGTTATTACGACATTTTTCCGACCGAGTTTTTTTTAAGGTCAGGGTAAAAACCTGGGGAGCTTTGTTAAGCTTCAAAATAGCCAAAAAATAAACTAGCAAGTTTACAACTTGAACCCATTATAAAAAAATAACTGAATTTTCATTTGTACAATGGTAAAATTATTCCGTGACAGGGCCGCTTTAAGGTGTAATCGGGCCCTGCACGCTAGAAAATTTTTAGGTCCCATTTAGAAAAAAAAAACGTATTTTTTAATCTTAAAATTTGGAGCATTTTAGAATTCTCGGAGTAGGCCCTGCTGACCCCCACCCCCCTAAAGACGGCCCTGTTTTAAGTAAAAAAAAAAAAACAATTTTAAGTAGTAATTTACTACTTTAAAAGCAAAAGTATAAAAATAGATAACACTAATTGTTTTTTTAGAACTTTCTAGACTATTAATTTTCTTGCACAATTATTTCCATAACATAAATTTTACATTAAACTTAAACCCGTTGTAACCTTGATATTTATTCATAAAAGAACAAGTATAATTTTCCTAATTCAAAGGCCAACATTTTAATTAATATTCGCCATAATTTATGAACGCATAAAAACCAGGGTAAACATTAGAAAAATAAAGAAATGACTCGAGTCAAGATTAATATTTTAATTTATTCTAATAGGCCAAGTGCATGATGTCATATCTATTTATCAGTCAACAACACAACAAATTCCAGAATTGTTTATTTTTTATTAATTTATTTTTTTCAAGAACTATTGATATTTAATAATAAACATTTGATAAAATAATCTCAAACACAAGTAGGACACAAAAGATTCAACTACTGGCTGAGGTCAGACTACTTTCGGTACATCACATTCAATAACGATTCGGCTTTTCCAACTCGGCACTGGCACAATTCGGAATTCAGAACCGAATAAATCTATTTCGGATAACTCAGGACCGGATTAGTCGACACTGGATATCTCGGCATCGATACAAATGTTTTACTTCTAGTGCCGACTTATCTAGTGTCGATATATCCCGGTTCTGGGTGCCGAGCAAAAGCAGCCCGGACACGAACAACTCGGCACTGAGACATTTCTGATCCGGATAAGTCGGTCCTGGATATCTCAACACCGACACAGAAACTGATTTATTACTCTGAATGCCGACTTATCCATTGCCGTGATGTCCCGGTTCTCGGTGCTGAGCAGAACCAGATTTTTTATTCCGAGTGCCGACTTAACCAATGCTGATATGTCTCGGTTCTCGTTGCCGAATAGAAGCCGCCTGGACACGGACAACTCGGCACTGGGCCAATTCGGATCCGGATAGGTCGGCACTGGATATCTCAGCACCGACACAGAAACTGATTTTTTAATCTGGATGCCGACTTATCCAGTGCCGTGATGTCCCGGTTCTCGCTGCTGAGCAGAACCAGATTTTTTATTCCAAGTGCCGACTTATCCAATGCTAATATGTCTCGGTTCTCGTTGCCAGATATCCAGTGATGACTTTTATCCGGTGTCCAGTTGGAATTACCGAGTCCTCCAGTCCGGTACTTACACACTTAGATGCGGTCTGCTGATCTGGAGCGTCCGCTCCAAATCCGTCAGAAGTCCCTGTAAACCTAGCTATTAAGTACAGTTTATTGCAAACAAAAGTGTGGCACTAAAGACTCGACTGCTCCGTGTATGCTAGCGCGTTTTTCTTCGTATTCACTCGTGAATCTTTTGTTTGGCAGATACTGTACAATATGCCTAAGGCCTTTAAAAATGATACATTCCCTCATTTGTTTAGCAGCAAACAAATATTTACAAATTATTCATGATGATTGTAATTTCAGAGACTGGTGGAGCAATCGAAACCAGAACATATCAAAACATTCCGAGAAGAATTCCACATGAGCAACAAATCGGAGCAATCCATGACATTTACAACCACAACGCACCAGAGCAAACAGTAAGTACTTTGCAATAACTCATACTGAACCTAACAAACTTCTTTAACGCAAGGTATATCCAAACAAAAACGCTAAGATCAGAAAATGGAGCTACTGTAAAAATAACCACCGATGGCCCAATAATCGACCAAATCGATAACTTCAGCAATGGTCGCGAAAAATTCACAAGTAAAACCCGGATAAATCAAGATGATAACAAGAATTTAAAACGCGCTTATAAAATTAATGAAAGCTTCGCTAGTGATCCCATTATCGATACCCCGGGGATACCCAACCCTTATACAGGAGAAATTATAAGCTTGCGCCAAGCAATCGAATTACGAATTCTAGACGTCCGCAATGAAAAAATAACAGTATCACCTGATGGTGCTCAAATAACCATTCAAGAAGCATGCCAAAAAGGATTAATTAACCCAAATATATCCGAACGATTATTTTCTCCCTGCGGACAAAATTCAACCCTACTAGAAGCTATACAAAAAGAACTTTATGATGCAGAACAATCCTTCAGTGATCCAACAGAAAAACGCGCCAAGGTAATTAATTTAACTGAAGCAATTGATGATGGAAAAATTGATGTTTTAACCGGCGAATACAAATTGGATAGTGGGGAAATTTTAAGCGCACAACAAGCCTTTCAAATGGGGTACCTTAGAAAATACAACGATGTTAAAATAGTAACCGGAGCTGTGTGCTTATCAGACGCGATAAATCGCGGATTTTTAGACGAACGCACAGGTTGGATTGTTGATCGAAATAGTGGGAATAAATATCAAGTTGATGCCGCTGTAAAAACGCGCGTATTAGATGGTAATATCCGAGAAATTGTTGATCCTAAAAGTGATAATAAACTAACTTTAAGCGAAGCTTTAAATAACGGTATTATAAATAGTAAATTAGGTAAATTTGTTTTTAATCACGAAAAATTAAGTTTATCGGAAGCTAAACGTAGGTTATTAATAATCAAGCCTTTAACTTTGAAAGATGCCGTTGATTTAAATTTGTTGGATGAAGAGTGTAAAATTTGGTCACCACTACATATTAATAAACTTACAATTCTTGAAAGCGTAGCTCGAGGTGTGCTTGATTTTGATACAATCCAATCAATTCATGATGTTAAAACTGATACGTGGTTAACTCTAGGTGATGCCATAAGATCGGGAATAATTTTACCAGAAGGTAGGTATATTAATAATTTAACAGAGGAAGTTATTCCTATCGAGGAGGCAGTCAAACGCGGTTTTATTACATCAGTAACTCAAAAATCAGTTTTCGATATTGATGCTTTCCAACCTCCTGATAAAACGGATAAAATTAGTTTCAATAACGCGAGCTCTAAAGGTTTTATTAGCACGAAAGATGAAGGTAGTCTTGTTGTTAATGTTAAAAGTGGTAAACTTGTTAGTTTTGCTGATGGAGTTAAAGAAGGTTTGGTTAAACCTGACGTTTACGAATTGTTAACACGTGATATAGGAATTTATGAGGATGGAAAGGAATTAAATGTGTTACAAGCGGTTTTTAAAGGATACATAGACCCAAAAACGGGTAATCTTATAGATATTCGTAGAAATAAAGTGGTACCTTTAAATGATGCCATTGCTCAAAATTTAATTACACCTGAAGGAGCTTCTTTGTTAAATTCTTTACTGATGATTTATGTAACTTGTTGTACTTTGGGAAAAACTGTTAAACGATATGTCACGGTTACAGACACACCAGCGATTTATGATGAAAATGTAATTACGTACAGTGAGGCTCTTTTTAAAGGCTTAATTAATAATGAGGAACAAACATTCCGAAACCCAATTACAGGTAAAATTACACCAATTGTTCAAGCTTTAAGTGAAGGTGTGCTTGCACCCGACACAGAAAAGACTGAAATTTTTGAAACGTATAAAAGTGTAGTCAAAAGCAGCCACTTTGTTGAAAAATTCGAGGATGTTAAAGTTGTTCAAGATTTTAGAGCGATTGAAAGAAATAAGGAGGATATTTTAAAAAGTGGCACTTCAAAAATTAATATTACTCGTGATGAACCTCTAACTACAATCATACCGATGGAAGTTGAAATGACTAGGGAAATTCCAAGTACTTCAAAAAATGTACAAATTATAAAAATTCAATCTGAAGAAACTAAAGAAATGTATGAATTACCACCTGAAGGTTGGTCTTTATCTGAAGCAATTTCCAGAAAATTATTTGATCCAATAAGTGGTTTATTTACCATTCCGGGTACTGATCGACTTGTAAGTTTCGAAGAATGTATCTCCCTAGAAATAATCAGCAAAAATTCAGCCATAATCTACGATCCAATTACTAAACAACACATCCCAATTTTAAGAGCTTTGGAGAAAAAGTTAATCGATTCTTTAGGTCGTTACCATTCAAATGACACTGTTATTACTATGAAAGAAGCAATTGATAAAAACCTTATTATTCTAGAAGAAAAACCTGTAGTAGTAGAAGGTAAGCATCGAGTATTACAAATAACCAAACAACCAGGTAGACCTGATAAAATCGAAGTTGGGGATAAAAATAAATACACTGAAATCAAAAGTGGGACTAATTTAGAACCTATAAAATTAGAAGGTGGCATCATTTATGAACCATCAAATTCGATGATAATATTACCTGAGGAAAACAAATCGAAAACACTTGCAGAAGCAATTAAGGACAAAACGGTACCACAAGAATTAATAAGAATTAAAAATCCACAAACAGGGGAGGAATTAAGTTTAAATGACGCCATTAAAAGTAACATCATTAGTAAAAACTGTGATTATATAAATAAAGAAGGTAGTAAAATCAGTTTAGAAGATGCTGCTAAGTTAGGTTTGATCGCTTTAATAGGTGCACCTTTAGCTGCAACACAACCGATAATAAAATTCATAAAGAAATCAATGATTGTCAACCCCAAATCAGGTGAGCAAGTTACAATTGAAGAAGCACTCAAATCAGGAACCATCAGTAAAGATGATTATGATAAATATCAAACGCAAGCATTAATAACAAGTGAAAGATCACCTGACGGTGCTTTGAAGACGAAAATAACATACACTAATTTGAGTGACGGAACTACTTACGCTCCAGAAGAAGCTATTGCTAAAGGTTTAATCAAGAAAGAAGACGTTGAAGAATTAAAGAAGGGATTACCACAAACTCCTGAAGTTGAGAACATCACCGAAATCACCACAACAAGAGAAGTTAAAGAAGTTCAGGTAATTAAAAAGAATACTACTAGTATTTTCATTCAACATCCTGAAACCAAAAATAAAATACCCATCGAAGAAGCTTTAGAAAATCAATTAATTACACCTGAAGAATTTGATCGAATTACTAAAGAAGTTAATTCGAGTGATCAAAATGTTGATAATGAGGAAGTTGTAAGGACAGAAGTTATTAAAAAGGAAACAGTTAAATCACCAAAACATACACAAATAATAAGAAGCGCTGAGATTACAATAACAGACCCTAAAACTGGTGAAAAAATTAGTGCGAGTGAAGCTCTTGATAAAGGTTTTATCACACCTAATGAATTAAAAGATTTATGCTCCGAATCCACAAAAGTTATCATCACTAATCCTGCGACAGGTGAGAATTTATCCGGAGAAGAAGCTGTTAAAAAAGGTCTAATCACGAAAGAAGATTTAGATAAAATGTATAAAGGCGAAGTTGCTTTTGAAGTATTAAGAACACTTCACACTAAAGAAATGGTCGATTACAAAAATATCAAAGAAACAATCTTAATTAGAAACCCTGCAAATAACAGTAGAATTACAATTGAAGAAGCTTTACTTTTAAATTTGATTAAACCTGAAAATTTTAATGAGATTAAAAAGGCGCAAATTAAAGTATACAATCCTGACACCAAACAATTAATTGATTTAAAAGAGGCCGAAGAATTGGGATTAAAAATTGATGAGACTAAATTACAACAAATTCTTGATTCTAATGATTTTACACCAGAATTATTGGTCATAAATAATAATAAACTAATAACACCTGATGAAGCGCTGCAATTGAATTTGATCATTCCTGAAGTAATCAATGAAATAAAAAATCATACTGAAATCGTAGTTATCGATCCGGAAAATAGAAATGCGATAATTGAGAAAATACCAATTGATAAACAAGATAAACCATCACAAATTAATATTTTAAGCACTAAAGGAATTGATCTATCATCACCGGCAGTTAAAGCTCGTGTAGCAATTGAACCTAAATTCCAAGTTAAAATCGGTAAAGCCCAATCTTTAAGCCCAGAACCGGCTAAAAAAGTAATACTACAAAAGCTGCGCAAGAAAACAATGACACCTGAAGTTGCTTGTAACCAAGGTTTAATGGATAATGCAACTGCTAAAATCCTAATAGAAACTCTTAAAGATCCCAATTACACTCTACAAGACGCCTTAAATGAAGGAAAAATTGATGGAAATTCAGGTCAAATTAAAGATCCTCAAAGAGGAGACACCATAAACATCAATGAAGCTATTAATCGTGGATTACTTGATCCTGTCGGTGATAATGAAATCTTAATACCCTTAAACAAAAGTCTTTCAATACCCGAATTGTACGAACAAGGGTTGATTGATCTGGAAACCAATAAAATTATCCACCCGGAAACTGGAGATCAATTAACTTTAAAACAAGCCTTACTTTGTGATATTCTTGACCCGCTTAGTACCATTAATTTAGGACAAGAAGAAATTAATATACAACAAGCTCTTGAATCTAATATAATCAACGATGATCTAACAATAACAACTAGTGAAGGAAAATTAAATTTAAAATCAGCAATTGACGAGGATGTTTTTGAAACAAGTTCCGGTAATATTCCACCTGCTGGAATGACTTTTGATGTGGCTTTACAACGCAATCTTATTAATCTTATTGATGGAACTTTCACACATCCATCGACGAATGAAAAATTAACGATACAAGAAGCTATTGAAAAGGGTTTAATCATGGTTCTACCATTTAGTAAAGATGTTAATTGTGTTGATCTTCAAACTGCAGTTGATCAAAAATTAATAAATCTCACTAGAAACACCTTCGTGCATCCAGTTACAAAAGAGGAAATCCCTATAAAAGAAGCTTTAGAACAAGGGTTATTAAAACTTAAAGATTTTGATGAACATTTTAAGTCAATTAAAATTGAATCAACACCTTCCATGCATGTAGTTACAACGAAATCTTTTGAAATCCTTAAAGGTTACGCTTTGTTAGATCAAAATTCGGTTCAAAATTTAAGCACAGGAGAAATTATACCTATTGAAGAAGCAAAAGCTAAAGGCATAATATTGAATGAAACTGAAAAAACTTTACTAACCTTCACTGAAGCTCTTAATAAAGGTTTGATTGATTTAAACGCAGGATTATTCACCGATCCAATTTCAGGTAATACAATCTCAATTAGCGATGCTTTAGAAAATGGTTTATTGGAAGCAGTACCTGAAGAAATTACTGAAACGACAGTCGAATTAAACATTGCGCAAGCATTTGATAACATCTACGATGAAGCTAGTGATAAATTTAAAAACCCCCAAGTTCCCAACGAGCTTTTAACATTCCATGAAGCACTACAAAAAGATCTAATTGATCCCAATTCTTTAATATACGACGTCCAATCACATAAACCTGTAAGTTTAGAACAGGCGGTTAGTAAAGGTTTAATTGATGCGGAGAGTGGAAAGGTTAAAGATGCTAAAACTGGTAAGAGTTTCGATTTTAAAAAGGCAGCTAAGATGGGATTGATTGCTGTTATTGGAGGAATTGCTGCGCCTATCGCGGCTCCTGTTATTGCTGGAGCTGCAGCTGTTAATGCTGTCAAGAATAAGATTAAAGAAAATAAAGAGAAGAGTGCTAAAAATGTTACTGCTGTGGATTCTTCAAGTATTCCTGCAGAAAAACGTGGAGTTGATAAAATTACAAAAGTTCCTGAATCGACAGTTGTAATTACTGAATTAGACCCGGAACATTCTACTAAAGTGAAAAATGAGGAAACAAAAATTATACCTAAAGATGTATCTTCATCTATTGAAGTTAAAATTGAGGAAATAAAAATTGTACCTGAAGATGTATCTTTATCTAGTGATGTGAAAAATGAGCAAGCACAAATTGTACCTAAAGATATATCTTCATCTTCTTTAGAAGGTGTTATAAATCAAAATAAAGAATTAGAAGATGAAGAAAAATTAATTCCATCGAAACATCAGGAACCTATCGAGCAGGAAATAAAATTAAACAAAACTACAATGAAAACCTTGTTAAAAGATGCGATATCTGAAAATTTGATCACACCAAAAGTCTGCCGAATCATCTATGGTGGGCAATTATTACCTTATACTGTACATGACGGTTTAGAACAACAAGAGTTACAACCTAAAGATACAATCGAAGTCATTAATAAAAACGAAATAATCCTCCTTGATGAGCGTCCTCAATACATCCTTAAATTATCTAAATCAATAACACCTCAAGCACTATCTAAATTAGGTTATTACAATATTGAAGGTAACTATTTCACTAAACCAGGTGGTGATAAAGTAGCTTTCGATGAATTAATTTTTGAAGAAAATTTGATTGATCCTGAAACCATTTCTGTTAAAGACTTGTCTAAAAAGAAACCAACTTATGTTACGTTTTATGAAGCTTTAGAAAGACCTTTAATCGATAAAAATAGTGGCTACATGGTTGATCCTAAATCGGGTAAGCGGGTTTCCTTATTTGAGGCTATTAAAATTAAATGGATTGTAAATGCTGATGATATCGTAGCGGATAAAAAATTAAAACCAGTTGGTTTAGGTGAGGTAAATTTTGATGAACAATTAATGATAATTCATCCAATCACTGGGGATAAATTAAACCTCCATGATGCTATTAATAGTAAAGTTGTTGATCCTAAAAGTATACAAGTGAGTGATCCCAATAATTTACAAATTGTTCCTTATTATCAAGCGGTTGATCAAGATGTAGTTGATGAAAAACGAGGTTTGGTTGTAAATAAAGCGACGCGTGATAGTTTCGATTTTAATGAAGCCTTCAATAAAGGTTACTTAAGAAATGTTGGTGCACCTGTTAGTTTAGAAGCTGCTATTATTCATTTAGAAACAAACGGGAAATTTAAAGATCATTTAACTAAACAATTAGTATTTTTAGATGAAGCCATTAAAAGAAATATTATAGATGATAATTTGAGTTTAATTTTTGATACGAAAGATGATCAAAGTGTAACGTTAAAACAGGCTATTAAAAAAGATTTGGTGTTACCTAGAGAAGGTGCAATTGTAGATGGGAAAAGTAAAGCTTTAGTACCATACAGAGAAGCTTTAGATAAAAAATTAATACTTACGAAAAAACCTTTAATTATGAGTTTAATAAAAGCAATTACCGCAAATTATTACTCACCTAAAACTGGTTTAATTTTAAATCCAATTGATGGTCAGGAAGTAACCATACGCGAAGCTTTTGATGATGGTTTCTTAGATTATAAAGGTGCTTGCATTAATGATGAACAAAATTCTAAAATTTTAACTTTACCTGAAGCGATTGGTGCGAAATTATTAAACCCTGATGAAGGAGTAATCACACGTCCGAAACTAACTTTAGATCAAGCCTTACTAAAAGGTTACATCATTAATTCGGAACCACCTTTATCACTACAAGAAGCGCTTGGTTTGAAATTATACAACCCCGAAACTTCCTTATTTAATATTAATGGTAAAAATATGAGTTTAGAAGAAGCTATTGATAATAATTTAATAAACGCGCAGGTTTTAACTATTAAAGATCCGCGTACCAACGAGGTGATTACATTAAATGAAGCAGTTGGGCGTAATTTAATTGATCCAACCAAGAACGTAATTAATGATCCTATAATTGGTGAAGAGTTAAATTTACTGGAAGCTCTAGAAAGGGGTGTAATCATACCACATAAACAACAAATAAGTTTGAATGATGCGTTAGCTAAAGGTTACTATGATAAAGATGCTAATAAAATTATAATACCTCACATTAAAGAAAAGTTATATCTAAAATCTGCAATTAACCGTGATTTTATTGACCCAACGAGTACTTTACTTACCATCGATGAAGAAGTCTTTACAATTAATCAAGCGTGCAGTGAAGGAATTATCAATGATGATTTCGATTTAGCCGAAGCTTTTGATAGTGGTGCTTTATATGAAGTTCGCACTCTTTTACCATTAAGTGAAGCCATGAGGAGCGAGCTCTACGATCAAACCACTCAAACATTCTTAGATCCGAATAGTGGTGAATATTTAACACTACCTGAAGCAATTGAAATTAATTTAATCGATCCATTATCCGCTAGTGTTAAAGATACTAAAAGTACTACATGGAAAAAATTACCATTACTCACTGCTATCGAGAGAGGTTATATTGATACAAGTACTGGAAAAATTAAGGATTACACGAAAGTTAATGCTATTGAATTAAATTTGGAAGAAGCGTTTAATTCAGGTATTTTAATTGATGATGTTAAATCGATTTCGTTGCAAAAAGCTATACATCAAGGGTTATACGATGAAAAAACTGGCAAAATTATTGATGTTACTGCAGATAGGAAAATTAGTTTACATGAAGCTATTCGTAAATTTATTATTAACCCGTTGCTACCTTGTTATTTCAGTAATAAATTAATTAATCTTAAAGAGACTTGTAGTTTGGGGATTATTGATAAGCGTTCAGGTATTTTTAAAGAACCCAAAAGTAATACTAGTGTTACTTTAAATGAAGCGCTCGAGTTGGGTTTAATTGTTGATATTGAAGGTTGTAATTTTGGGCTTTATGAAATTATTAATATGGGTTTAATTCAAAGTAATTATTTAATTCATCCTACTAGTAATGATAAATATAACATCGCGCAAGCTATTGAACATGAGTTAATAAACCCGAATCTATCGGTTATAAAAAATATTCATTCAAATAAATATGTACGATTACCTGAAGCAATTGATGCGAAACTAATTAATCCTACAACCAATAAATTCACCACAAGCGTTAATGAAATCGAATTAATTGAAGCTAAAAATCGGGGTTTTATCGTCACAGTACATAGATTACTTACACTAGAAGAAGCAATTAAAATGGACCTTTACAGACCAGAAAGTGGTAAATTTGCAGATCCAACTAGTAATGAGTATTTAAATCTACAAGAAGCTATAAATAAAGCTTTGATCGACCCAAATACAACTGCATTCAAATCTAGCACGACCAATCAATTAAAACTTTTGCAGCAAGCCATTAATGATGGTGATATTAATACTGAAAAAGGTAAAATTTTAGACCCAAAAACCAAACAAGTTTATAATTTAGATAAAGCGTTAGCCTTAAATCTTTTAGTAACTTTAGAGAAACCATTACTTGAAAGCAACGAACAAAACGCTTTATTAATAACCAAACCCAACATCTATGCACGTGAATGCACTTTAGAAGAAGCTATAAAACTAGAAATAATATCCCCTAATAATTCCGTGTATAAAAATAATAAAAAGTTTGAAAGTATCGAGCAGGGAATTACATCAAAAAATCTAGATGTTAATAAAATTGTATCGTTTGATAATCCGGGTACTAAAATTAAACCACAAGTCGCTCTTTATGATCAACAATTTTCAATTTATTTAAAAGAACCGGTGAGTTTTGATACGGCTATTGATAAGAAATATCTTGATGTAACCACTAGTAAATTTAATGATCCCGAATCCAATCAAGTGTTGTCATTGAAAGAATGTTTCGCGTACGGTTTAGTAGATCCAGACACAGCTTTGGTCAAAGATACTAATAAGAAAAAGTTGATTAAAGTACCTGAAGGTTTTCGTAAAGGTTTGATCGATTCCGAGAAAGGTAATGTCTTGGATAGCGCTACTTCGAAATTATACCCACTGGAAACTGCTATTGATAACGGATTATTAACGACTCCTAAAAGGAGTTTCACGTTGATTGAGAGTATAGAGTTTGGAATTTATAATCCTACTACAGGAGGATTTAGTGATCCGTTTATTACAACTTCTGCAGTAATTGATCGCAAGCGTTTGACTTTAGTTGAAGCACTTCAAGATAATTTAGTCGATCCTTCAAGTACTGTGATTAAAGATTCGGATAGTGGTGCTGTAACTAGTTTATTAAGCGCGATTGATGATAAGGTGGTTGATGCAGTTGCTGGTAAGGTGTTTGACTCCTCAGAGAAAAAGATGGTCGATTTCGTTAAAGCTTTAGAGAAGGGATTGGTGTTACCAGCTGAAGAGCGGGTAAGTTTTTTATTTTACCTAATATTTTTGGTGATGTGCTATGTGTTTGGCCCAAAATTTATCAAGCTTAATGGCATGTGTTTCATGTTCATGTTGTTAAATTCGAAATTTAACGTCATTAATTTTTCGAGTGGAGCTTTACGTGTTACATGTGTGAGCTTATTTTCATCGAAGGTACTTGTGTGCTATCTTCGAAAAACACAAAAAAAGATTTGCATTATTTAAAGTTAAAATTATGTTATAAATTGTAATAAAAATCAATCTTGTACCTTTTAGGCTTATTAACAGCCAGTTTTAATGGCACTATTTTTTACCTGTAAACAGTAGAATTAATAATAAATTAGAAAACCGCTAAGCTGCACTAAAAATGCACGTTAAATTTCTCACTATAATCACTAAAATTAGCTGAGTTTTATCAGCGCACTTCTTTTTTTTTAAGTTCCCCCTTTTTCTTTATGAACACAAACACACTAATCACAAAAAACACAAACACAATAAACACATCTTGCCTAATCACCTAAATAATGATTAAAATTCAAGAAATTAAAAATAGTGAATAATTTTTTCCAGCTGTTACACCTTTCCATTGGAGCTTATCATACATTTCTGACGGTACCCCATCAACCACATACATTAGTGCCAAACAAAAGCCGTGAGACTGGCCGTGCACTAATTGAAGATGGCTTTAAAATCGCTATCAAAGTGAATGTTAAAAAAATAACGCTTTTATTAATTAATTCGCCAAAAACACCGATTTTTCCATCATCATTTAATTAATAACAGTAATTTCATTAAAATTATTTAAAAAAATTTAATTAATTTAAATAAGGTAATTTTATTTTTTATTTATTTAATTTATTAACACTAACAATTTTGCATTACTTTTTGTACACTCAAATTCACTTTGAATACAATAACAGTAGGCACTACTTCTTTAGTAAGCTTCATTCCATATCCAATCTTACAAATCTTTTCACCGATTATTGCTTATTCATTTGCCTATTGTTATTCGATTTGATGTGATAATCCAACATTTTGCAAACTTTCTCCATTTTTATGTTCTTTTATTTTTTATGTATGTCTTAATTTTGTTTTTTTGTACTTTTTGCAGGTTTTACTCTCACTTCTTTATTTTTGTTCTCATTTTTTATTCCAGCTATATTTAAATTTAAAATTGTTACAAAAATACCTCTTATCACTAACCCAATCATTCAGTGTTAAGTGTGCTTGTATGTGCATGTGTTTTCTTAGGTTTAAGGTTTTTACCGCTTATTTTGTTATGTCGCCACTATTTAAAAGTACAATTATAGTTAAAACGATCAAGTACAGTACAGAAATTATCATTACTAAAATCCTCAAATAGTGTCTGTACTGTACTTGATATAAAATTATGATTTATACAAAAAAATATCTCAGGTATTAGGTAAGTACTTTTAAGTTTTATTCGCTTCTTTAACAACTTCAAGCTGTTATGAGAATGTTTATCAATTTTAGGTATAAGTTATATAATCAATTTGAAATTGATTATGTAAAACCACCAAAATGCATGCTTACTATTTAATTTTGCAATCATATGTTATATTTCGAAATGTACAAAAACATTCCCTCGTTTTACAGCAAGCCGTTGAAGAAAAATATAAAATCTGCGATGAAACTCTAACCAAGCTCCTCCAATGGATCGGTGGAATTGAAGATAAGATTGCTTCACAAGATGTTCTTCATGAAGTCGAAGAAGAGCTCCGAAACCAGATTAACACTATGAAGCAAGTGAAAGACGATCTGGAACAAAATGGAGGAACCGTTTCCCATTGTCTAGAACAAATCCGCCAATTAGTGTTAACCGCTGGTGAAATTCTCTCGAAGAGTGAAGTTTCAACTTTGGAAAAGAATGGCCGCAACCTAAAAACCCGCTATGAGAAAGCTTTAGATCGGGTTGAAAGATTGATTAGGAGGATGTTAACAGCACGAGATGAATTAAGTAAACTCAATACCGAATTAAACAACTTCTCCAATTGGTTGAGTAAGGCGAGAAGAATTTTGGAAGATAAAGAACGTGCTTTAAGCGACCTTCAAAGGTTAGATTCAAGTGCTGATAGCACTAAAGAATTTGTAAGTGACGTCATAGCCCACCAAGCGGACCTTCGCTTTATTACCATGTCCGCCCAAAAATTCGTCGATGAATCAAAAGACTACCTAAACATCTTGAACGAATTTAGAACCACGTTACCTTCTCGTTTACCTCATATTGAACCACTAGCAGCACAAGAATCTCCTGTAAGAAGCGAAATATCACTAGTCACTCAACAATACCGCGATTTACTCAGTCGAGCTAACAACCTTGCAGATCGTTTAAGCGGGGTTGGAGGTAAACAACGCGATTACAATGATGCTGTTGATAAAGCAAAGGCTTGGATGCGCGATGCCGAACCTCGAGCCAACAAAATTTTGAATGAACCAATCGCTGGTGATCCAAGAACCGTTGAAGAACAACTCAATAAAGCCAAAACCTTAAATAACGAATTCGTAGCCAATGGTCGCTTAATTGATAACGCAAAAATCGCAACTGCTTCCTTAGTAAAATCATTGGAAGGTCAAATATCTCCATCAGAAATCAAGCGAATCGAACTACCCGTAATTGAATTAGAACAAAAATACAACCAACTCAAAAACGCTCTTGCTGATCGCTGCCAGGAATTAGACACAGCTTTAGTGCAATCCCAAGGAGTACAAGACGCTCTAGATAATATAGTATCATGGTTAACCTCTGCAGAAAATGAGTTTAAAAACATCCAACGCCCAGCATCGCTGATAAAACAACGATTAGATGAGCAAATTCGCGAACATCAAGTATACCAATCAGACCTCGATACACACATCTCATCCATTGATTCCATTTATTTATCAGCCAGTGAATTGATTTCATGTACAAGCAACGCACGTGTTGCTAAAAAAATCGAAGACAAACTTAATGATGTGCGCTCACGTTTCCAAAAATTACAAGATCGTGCGCAAAAACGTGGCGAATTCCTACACGAAATTAACGAAAACCTAATGCTCTTCACCGCGCAATCCGATCAATTCGAAAAATGGTACAGCAGCATAATTGAAATTATAGAATCGCGCGAATTTTCCAAACTACCTATTGAAGAATACATGATTAAAATGCATGAAATTGCAGTTAATAGAGATAGCAAAAAACCTTTAGTTGAAGAAGCTATAAATGGAGGTAAAGATTTAGTGAATAAACGAGATGTTACTGATACAGCACCGGTGAGGGATCGCATTAAATCAATGGAAAATCACTGGAGGGAATTGAATAATTTGTTGGATGATAAGCAGAAATTATCGAAACAACGCGCTGAACAGCTTAGTGCGTATGAAAACTTAAGGGAACAAATTAATGATTGGTTATCGAAGATGGAGAATAGAGTTTCACGATTAGAAGTTGTTGCATTAGATGTGCAAATTGTACAAAAACAAAACGATGAATTAAAACCAATCGCTAAAGAATACAGAGATTTTGCAACAATCATTGATAAAATCAATGATGTGGGTAGTTTATACGATAGTTTATTGAAAGGCGATCGACCTGATTCACCCAGTCGAAGAAGAGGAGCATACAGTCCTACTAAAAGAACTAGTCCTCGTAAGTTTTTATTATTTAAATTTCATACAAATCTTAATTATTTTATTTTTTAGTGCGCCGTTCATCTCAAGATGCGCGTTCACCAAGCCCCACCAAAGGTTTAAGCCCGTTATCACCTAATGGTTCCAGTGGTTTCTCATCGCGTCGTTCAAGTCAAGATGGTTTCCATTTAGAAGATCTTACCCCAATACAACAACAACTCTCAGAAATCAACAATCGTTACTCATTATTGGGCGCAAAAATAACCGATCGCCAGAACGAAATTGATACAATCCGCGAGGAATTACGAAAACAATTAGATAATCTCAAAACCTTAAATAACTTCCTTGATAAAATCCAACGTTTATTACCCAAAGATGTCGTTCCGACAACTAAAGATGAAGCTGATAAAGTAAACAAACAATTAAAACAAATTTTGGAAGAAATGTACGAAAAACAATCATTATTAGATTCAACAAAAAATCAAGTGAAAGAATTAATTAAGCGAAAACCAACTGCGCTAGGTGCTGATAATTTAAATGATGAATTGGAAGATGTTGTAGCTCGCTGGAAAGCCTTGAACGGTTTATGTAAGGATCGTATTAGATTTATGGAGGATATGAAGGAGTTCCACGACACTCATGATTCACTCTCGAACTGGTTAGGCTCAAAAGATCGCATGTTTACAGTCCTAGGACCTATATCAAGCGACCCTCGTATGGTTCACTCACAAGTTCAACAAGTACAAGTATTGAGAGAAGAATTCCGTACACAACAACCACAACTTCAACATTTAATCGATGTAGGTGATTCCGTGTTAACGTTTGTTAATCCAAACTCTCCAGATGGAAAGAGGGTTAATGATAAGTTGGGTAATATTCAGAAGAAATGGGCTGATTTGCTGGGAAAACTAGAGGAAAGAGCGGATTCACTAGGTGCGGCTGCTGATACTAGTAGAGAATTTGATGCGCAACTTACAAGATTACGCGATGCTTTACAAGGTATTTCTGATAATTTAGATGAGGTGCCTTTGGATAAAGATCCTGAAGAGCAGTTGAGGAAGATTGAGAATTTAGAAAGGCAGTTGGAAGGACAGAGACCGTTACTTGCTGATTTAGAAACTGCGGGGGCGCAATTGTGTGATGTTTTAAGCGATCCTGCATCACGCGCTGATATTCAAGCAAAACTAGCTGCGATTGGTCGTCAATACAATGCTTTGCAAAAGAAATTAGATCATCGCAAGGCTGAAATCGAGAATTCTTTACGCGATGGAAGACAATTTGAAGCATCATGCGCGAAAACTTTAGGTTGGTTGAGTGATGAATTTAATTCTCTCACTGAAAGATTATTAGTATCAGCTGATCGCGATGTGCTTGAACAACAATTAGCACAACACGAACCAATCTATCGTGAAGTTATGTCGAGAGAACACGAGGTTATAATGCTTTTAAATAAAGGACGCGATTTATTAGCCCGTAATAACAAATCAGACACCAGAAACTTACAACGAGATATTGATAAAATACAACAAATTTGGGATAAATTACGTAAAGAAATCTTTGATAGACAAAATAGACTACAAACTTGTTTGGAACATTGTAAGAAATACTATAGAGCGCTAGATGTTTTCTTACCATGGTTAAGACAGGCGGAAGATAAATTAGATAGTTTACGCCCATCATCATTTAAACGTAAACACATTGAGAAACAATTGAAAGACCTTCAAGTTTTTAGAAACGATGTTTGGAAAAAATCTGGTGAATATGAAAATGCCCGTAGCTTAGGTGAAACATTCCTTTCGGCTTGCGATATTGATAAAGATATAGTTAGTTCCGAACTAGCTACTTTAAGAGAACGTTGGGATAGATTAAATAATGATTTGTTAAGACGCACTCAAGCTTTGGAAGATCAAGCTAGAAAATTGCAAGATTTTAATGAAAATTTGCGTGATTTACAACATGGTGTTGAAAGATGTGAGGATAAGCTATCATCTCATGATTCAGTAGGAGGGGCAGCACGTGATCCTAAATTACTTGATAGGATTAAGAATTTACGTGAAGAAGTCGTTAATTTGAAAAAACCATTACAAGCGTGCAAACAACAAGCTTCAGATCTCTCGCATGAAGCACAAGAAAATGGAATTGATGGGCAACATTTGATTGATGAAGTCGATGGTGTAAGTGATCGTATCAAAGAATTACAAGCTAAATTAGATGATCGTTGTTCAGAACTACAATCTGCTGCTACTGCAGTCACACAATTCAACGACAGAGTCAAAAATCTTACTCTGGATTTATCCGGTTTAGAAAATGAGCTGGATAACATGAAAGCACCAGGAAGGGATGTAAAAACAGTGCGCGCCCAAATTGATGAAGTTAACAAATTGGTTCATAAACTAAATAAAGCTAGTGATGATGTAAATGAAGCAATAGCTGCGGGTGAAAGATTAGTCGATAGTGGTTTTGCACCCGACACAGTCCAAACGAGACAACAAGTAGATAATCTTAAGCGACAGTTAGGAAAACTCGATGAAAGAGCAAGAAACCGCGAGCAAGATTTAGAAAACATCTTGAAAAAATTAGAAAGCTTCTACAATGTCCATGATTCGGTTAGTCATGATGTGCAAGATGCATTAATTCAAGTACAAAAATTCAAACCCGTAGCCACCGATGTCGATTCAATAAGAGCACAACAGCAAGAAATTAAGCGGTTTAGAGAAAAAACTGTTGAACCATTAGGTAGAAACGTACAAGAATGCAACCGTTTGGGCCAAAGCTTGATTCAATCAGCTGCACCTGGAGTAAACACAGCCAGTTTAGAAAAAGATTTAGAAAAAATGAATGAAAGGTGGAATGATCTTAAAGATCGTATGAACGAACGTGAACGCCGCTTGGATGTTGCTTTATTACAATCAGGAAAATTCCAGGAATCTTTAGATGGTTTCCTCAAATGGTTGACTGATATCGAAGAATTAGTAGCGAATCAAAAACCTCCATCAGCTGATTATAAAGTAGTAAAAGCTCAATTGCAAGAACAAAAATTCTTGAAGAAAATGTTGCTTGATAGACAAACATCAATGTCTTCGCTATTTAGTATGAGCAACGAAATTGTTAAAGACGCTGATCCTTCAGAAAAACGAGCGATTGAAAAACAATTAAAGGATATAATGGGAAGGTTCGATGCTTTAACCGAAGGCGCTCAAAGGCGTACTTTAGATTTAGAACAGGCCATGAAGGTAGCTAAACAGTTCTTAGATAAATTGTTACCATTGCAAGATTGGTTGGATCGAAGTGAGAAAAAGGTTAGAGATATGGAATTGATACCAACTGATGAAGAAAAGATACATCAACGAATTAGAGAACATGATGCTCTCCATAATGATATATTGGGTAAAAAACCAGATTTTACTGAATTAGCGGATGTTGCAACAAACTTAATGTCGCTTGTTGGGGAAGATGAAGCCACTACAGTTGCGGAAAAATTATCAGAAGTAACTGATCGATATGGAAATCTAGTCGAATTAAGTGAAGAGGTAGGGCGTTTATTACTAGACTCACGTAAAGGGTTGCGACATTTGGTCCTAACTTATCAAGATTTAGCAGCTTGGATGGATTCAATGGAATCGCGTTTGGGTCGCTACAAAATCCTTGCAGTTCACACTGATAAGTTACTAGAACAAATGGCAGATCTCACTGATTTGTCTGAAGAAATTTCGACCCGGCAAGGAGATATCGATGGGACTGTAGATGCAGGAGTTGAGCTTATGAAGCATATTTCATCAGACGAGGCTTTACAATTGAAAGATAAATTAGATTCTTTACAAAGGCGCTATAATGAGCTAACTACACGAGGTGCTGATTTAATCAAACATGCTCAAAAGGTTTTACCACTAGTAGAACAATTCCATAACAACCATAATAGATTAGTCGAGTGGATGCAAGGTGCTGAGAGTATACTGCAATCAGGTGATCCACATGAAGGTGAAATAGCGCGTTTGGAATTGGATCTCCAAGAATTACGCCCGGTGCTGGAATTAATTAATCTTATAGGTCCCCAATTATGCCAGGCCAGCCCTGGAGAAGGTGCTGCCACTATTGAAGGTCTAGTCACCCGTGATAACCGAAGATTTGATGCGATTGCCGAACAAATTCAAAGACGCGCTGAAAGAATACATCTGGGAAAACAACGCGCGTTGGAAGTAACATCTGATATAGATGAGCTACTCGAATGGTTTAGAGATGTTGAAGGTCAAATTCGTGAAGCGGAGAAACCATCAGCCGATCCTGATCTAATACGTTTACAATTGAAGGAGCACAAAGCGCTTAATGATGATATTTCTAGTCAAAAAGGTAGAGTTCGTGATGTTATATCAACATCCAAGAAAGTTTTACGCGAGTCTGCTCCTAGTGAAGAAATGACTGTTATTCGTGAGAAGATGGAAGATCTAAGGGAAGCTATGGATACAGTTTCGGCTTTAAGTAGTGATAGATTAGGAGTTTTGGAGCAAGCTTTACCTTTGGCTGAACATTTCCATGATACTCATGGAGTTTTATCGAATTGGTTGAAGGATATGGAGGAGCAAGTAGCAATGTTATCAATGCCGGCTTTAAGACCTGATTTGATCGCACAACAACAAGATCGTAATGAAATGTTCTTACAATCAATTAATGAACATAAACCTTTGGTTGATAAATTAAATAAAACAGGTGAAGCTTTAATACGGTTGTGTAATGATGATGATGGTGGTAAAGTACAAGATTTAATGGATAGTGATAATGAAAGGTATGCTGCTTTACGTTTGGAATTACGCCAGAGGCAGCAAGCTTTAGAGCAAGCCTTACAAGAAAGTTCCCAATTCAGTGATAAACTTGAAGGAATGTTACGCGCATTATCCAATACAGCTGATCAAGTCAACAATTTAGAACCAGTTTCCGCTCATCCACCTAAAATCAATGATCAAATTGACGATAACGAGGCTTTAATAGGTGATTTGGATAAAAGAAAAGAAGCGTATGCTGCGGTAAAACGAGCCGCAGACGATGTCATCAACAAAGCTGCTAATAGATCTGATCCAGCTATCAAAGATATTAAACGCAAGTTGGAGAAATTGAAGAACTTGTGGGATGACGTTCAAAAAGCTACAAATACTCGTGGTCGATCCTTGGAGGATACCTTGGCGGCAGCCGAGAAATTCTGGAAGGAGCTCCATGTTGTAATGGCTCAATTGAGGGATTTAGAAGATTCTTTACAATCCCAAGAACCACCAGCAGTTGAACCTAAAGCGATCCAAAAACAACAAGTGGCTTTACAAGAAATCAGGCATGAAATCGATCACACCAAACCTCATGTTGAGCAAGTCAGAACTTCAGGTCAAAAATTGATGCAGTTATGTGGAGAACCAGATAAACCTGAAGTTAAGAAGCATATTGAAGACCTTGATAATGCTTGGGATAATATTACTGCACTTTACGCTAAAAGGGAAGAAAATCTCATTGATGCCATGGAAAAAGCAATGGAATTCCATGAAACACTACAGGTAAGGAGTATAATTTTTTATTAAATAACTTTTGTGTAATGTTTTTTCTTTCATAGAATCTCCAAGAATTTTTGAAGAAGGCCGAAGATAAATTTAATAGAATGGGACCTTTAGGTACAGATATCGATGCGGTTAAGAAGCAAATCGAACAACTCAAGAACTTCAAATCGGAGGTTGATCCTCATATGGTTAAAGTAGAAGCTTTGAACAGGTCAGATATTTTTGATTTTGCTTTATTTATTTTGAAATCAATTTGTATTTTAAAACTCTTAATGCATACAATTTTATTCTCTGTACAATGACTAACTTTTTTTTATTTTTTGTTTTTCTTCTTTTCTTAAACGGAAATGGAAACAGGAGTCTTATAAGGCAAGATAAGTTTAAGATAAATGTTTAGCTGTAGCAAGAAGGCCTATTGTGTTAAACCTGCTTTTTTGTTATTGTAATTTTTGATTTTAATCTTCAAAATACTTCAAAGATCAAAATCACCAGCGTTCCTGCTTGATTATCTTTATGTTTTAACAAGCTTCTTAAATGTGTATTTTGTTTTAGTCAAGAAACGTCAAATTTGCATGTTTAATGCTGAAAGCAAAGCTTAAGCTACTTACGATTCAAATTAAATCATTTACGTTATTTCAAAAGATAAAAGCGGTAATTTGAATCGTAAACAAAATGTCAAAAATGTTTTACCTTAAAATAATTTGGAATAAATGTTTTTTTTTTGCTTGTTTTCACAAAGGAAGAATATTTTTTTGTGAAAATTATAAAAAATCCCAGTAAGTGTAACTTATTCAAAAATCTTTCTTTAGGCAAGCGCAAGAGTTAACTGAACGTACATCAGCTGATCAAGCATCGGCTATAAAAGAACCACTCCTAGCAGTTAATCGAAGATGGGATGAACTTTTACGTGGTATTGTTGAGCGCCAAAGACAGCTAGAAAACGCCCTCTTAAGATTAGGTCAATTCCAACACGCACTTAACGAATTATTAGTTTGGATCAGAAATACCGACAAAACTTTAGATGAACTAAAACCAGTGGCGGGCGATCCTCAAATTTTGGAAGTAGAACTAGCTAAACTAAAAGTTCTAATAAATGATATTCAAGCCCACCAAACCAGCGTTGATACCTTGAATGATGCAGGAAGACAAATTATTGAAAGTGGTGAAGATGAAGCGTCAGTAACTCAAGATAAATTAAATACCTTGAACTTCCAATGGAAGGCTTTGATGCAAAAAGCTGCTGATCGTCAACGTGAGCTGGAAGACGCTTTAACTGATGCTCAAAGATTTAACGCGGAAATTCAAGATTTACTCAGTTGGTTGGGTGATGTTGATGGAATAATCGCCGCAAGTAAACCTGTAGGTGGTCTTCCTGAAACTGCAAGCGAACAACTTGAAAGATTTATGGAAATTTATAACGAACTAGAAGAAAATCGACCTAAAGTAGAAACAGTTTTAGCTCAAGGCCAGGAATATTTAAAACGTGGCTCGAATGCTGCTTCAAACCTACAACACAATTTACGCACCTTAAAACAAAGATGGGATTCAGTTACATCACGAGCTAATGATAAGAAGATTAAATTAGAAATCGCTCTTAAAGAAGCAACCGAATTCCATGAAGCCCTACAAGCTTTCATTGATTGGTTAACCAATGCAGAAAAACATTTATCAACTCTACGACCTGTATCCCGAGTTTTGGAAACGATTCAAAACCAAATTGAAGAACACAAATTATTCCAGAAAGACGTTAGCGCGCACCGTGAAATCATGCTGAATTTAGATAAAAAAGGAACGCATTTAAAATACTTTAGTCAAAAACAAGATGTGATTTTAATCAAAAATTTGTTGATTAGCGTCCAGCATAGGTGGGAAAGAGTTGCTTCGAAATCAGCTGAAAGAACGAGAGCTTTAGATTTGGGTTATAAGGAAGCTAAGGAATTCCATGATTCATGGGCGGGATTGATGAATTGGTTGGATGAAACGGAAGCAAAATTAGATGAGCTTGAAGATAGCATCGGGAATAATCCTGATGTTATTAAAAGCCGTCTTGCTAAACATCAAGAATGCCAGAGGGCGCTATCAGGAAAACAAACTACTTATGATAGCACCATGAAGATGGGTAAAGGTCTTAAAGATAAGGCACCGAAAAATGATGAAAGCGTATTGAAGCAAATGTTGATTGATTTGAAGAATAAATGGACCACGGTTTGTAATAAGAGTATTGATAGGCAGAGGAAATTGGAGGAGGCTCTTTTATATTCAGGACAATTTAAGGATGCGATTGCTGCTTTATTGCAGTGGTTGAAGAAAGTAAGTTTTAGTCAATTATGATATAGAAATTATAGAATTTTTTTTGATAGGTTGAAAAAGATTTATCTGAGGATAAACCAGTTCACGGTGATTTGGATACTGTTAATCATCTTAGGGAACAACATAGAAGATTTGAGCAAGATTTGGAGGCGAGAAATGCTCAAATGGAATCAGTGATGCGGACCGGTCATGAACTTGAAAGTAAAGCTAGTACAACCGATGCTTCAACTATTCGTTCACAACTAACTGAGCTTAATGGTCTTTGGGATACGGTTAGTAGGTTAACGAATAGGAAAACTTCACGTCTTGATGAGGCTCTAAGGGAGGCTGAGCGATTACATAAAGCTGTTCATATGTTATTGGATTGGTTATCGAATGCCGAAATGAAATTGAGATTTGCTGGTATGTATTCAAGATTCGTTAATTAAGTAATTTGTTTATTAAATTATTTTCTAGGTAATACTCCTGAGGATGAGGCAACTGCGTATGAACAAATGCAAGTTTTGGAGAAATTCCGGCATGAGCTTCGTGAAAAAGAAATTGATAAAGACGCTACTTTAGACCTGGCGCATTCAGTCTTAACCAAAGCTCATCCTGATGCTGTTCATGTAATTAAACAATGGATAACTATAATACAATCACGTTGGGAAGAAGTATCCCAATGGGCGAAACAACGTTATGATAAATTATCAGCTCACATGCAATCACTGAAAGATCTTGATGAGTGCCTTGAGGAACTTATCGCTTGGTTGATGGGGTTGGAAAGTACTCTTTTGGCTTTAAAACAGGAGGAATTACCGATGGATATTGTTGTTACCGAAAGGTTAATCGAAGATCATACAGAGTTCATGGAGAATACGCAGAAGAGAACGGTTGAAGTTGATAGAGTGTGTAAGGCTAGACAAATTAAGGTAGCTCAAGCTACTAAAGATACTAAGAAGTTATTGAAAGGAAAACCATCTATGTAAGTTATGTTAATGTTGTTAAAACCTTGTGATTAATTAATTTTTTAATGATTAGAAATTTTTTAGATCGTTATATTGTCTAAATATTTTAGATAATGATTTGTTTTTTTTTTATAAGGATCTAAAAATTTAAATTTTGTGCATTTTCATTGCTTTTGTGTTAATTTTTATGTTATTTAAATTAAGCTTTATGTTTGTATTTGTTTGCATTGTTTTTATGTGCTTTCAATCATGAATTGCAGCCGCGGTTCTCAGCATGATATCCGCGACACTTCACCCGATTATGGCAATCTTGGCCGCAGGCAAAGGTATGTTCACTTACGCACATCATTTAAGCACTAAAATATTTTATCGAGAGCTAATAACCGATAAGAATTTTACATTTTATAAAAATAATGTAAAATTCGATACATTTTGTGCTTTTTTTGTATTGTGAATTAATGTTTTATTTTGTTTTTGTTTGACATGGCGTGATTTTTTTGTGTTTTGCTTGTTTACAGCTTCAAGGGATCACGCGATTTGTATCCAGGACAGAAAAGGTTAGAATTTATTATTTGAAATTATGATTAGATAGAAAAAAAATATTTTAAATAGTATTTAGTTGTTTAAATCGGGGTTTAAAATTTCAAATCGTAAACCATTGCCTGCATTAAAATAACATTTTTATTACTACTAATTTTCTTTTGGTGATTACTGGTTGAAACCGATCAAATAAATTGACCGAAACCAATGAACTTACACCTTTTATTTGTGTTTGTCGAATTATTGTGATTAATATAGTTTGTAGTTTAGTTTATAATACTTAATTAGAAATTGTCTGAGTGTGGTGCATGTTTGCTATGTTCTACAGCAGAGCAAGTCCCGGAAGAGAGTACAGCCCGGATCCACTGCTACCCCACTATGGTCCCCGATTCTCTACAGCCAGGTTAGCAGTTAGAATTTCCTAACAATCAACACTCCACACAACAATAAACTTACACATTTATTCATTTATGAAAACAATATTAATGAAAATATTATTAAAATTAGCTTCGAGTTGGTTTTTTATTAAATCGTAGATTAGTTTTATAAAACTTCATATTAGTTTATTTAGACATTTTTTTTGTAGATTGTCGTAGTTTAGAAAATTATTACATTACAATTTTATACACTAAAAATTAATCAACTTTTTGGTTGAGGAATTTGTGTCCAGTTTTTTTGTTTAACGGTTGATTCATACGGCTTAAGTTGAAAGCAAACGTGTAAGTCACATCTAAAACTCTTATAACCTAATTTCATTTTTTTTTATATCTAGACTGCACTTAACTAGACTAAGCTTTCATCATAATTCCTCTATGAATCAACTTTTCGATGCAAAAAACCTAAGTTATACCTTAAAATATGCATCGATTTGTCTTTCGAGTTTGTCTATTCATGCCTAACATTAATAACTCTTCACTTAAAATTATAATTAATAATTTGGACGTTAAAGTAATGAAAAACTTGAAATTTAGGCTATGGTAGTTCTATAATTGCACTGCTATTTTCACTGAATTTGATAAAGAAACTCACAAAATCGTAGTTGATTCATGACTCTTAAAATCTGGTATTATTAATGCCAAAACAATCATATTTTATCAGTCATGACTTTAAAATATTTTCATCTAAAATAATGTATTTCTCAAAAATCTAGTGCGGAGCCTGAATTCAAGAGCCCAAGGGTGAAACTATTGTGGGATAAATGGCGTCATGTATGGATGTTGTCCTGGGAAAGGCAGAGAGAACTCTACAATCATTTATCGTACCTCAGAGAAAAAGAACGTGCTGATAACTTCTCGTGGGATGACTGGAGAAAGAGGGTAAATTAATTCACTAAATTAATACTCGTAAATTACTAATTAAATTTTTTGCAGTTCTTAAAATTCATGAATCACAAGAAATCACGCCTCACAGATCTTTTCCGTAAAATGGATAAAAATAATGATAATTTAATTCCACGTGGAGATTTCATCGATGGAATTATTAACACCAGTAAGTTTTATAACAAAATCTTTTATAATTAATTAATTAATTTTTTATAGAATTTGATACAAATCGATTAGAAATGAAGGAAGTGGCTGACATGTTTGATCGTAATAACCGTGGTTTAATCGATTGGAAAGAATTTATTGCAGCATTACGACCTGATTGGGAGGATAAAAAACCTGATAATGATGCCCAAAAAATACACGATGAAGTCAAGCGTTTGGTCATGCTTTGCACGTGTCGTCAGAAATTTAGAGTATTCCAAGTGGGAGAAGGGAAATATAGGGTACATATCAACAGTAATTAGTTTAATTTTTATTTATTTAATTTATTTTAGTTTGGTGATAGTCAAAAATTACGTCTTGTGCGTATCCTTCGTAGTACTGTGATGGTACGCGTTGGAGGTGGTTGGATTGCACTTGATGAATTTTTATTGAAGAATGATCCATGCAGAGGTAAGTTTGTCATCAAATTAACATAAAACACATGATTAAAATCACACATCACCACACTTAACAATAAAATTAATCCACGGGAAACTTAATTAAATTAATAAAAAAATCACCCTACTTTAATCGATTAATATATTAATATGAACACTAAAAATGTCTCTCCTGAGGATAAATACATTTAATTATGTTATAATTGTATTAAAAATGACACGCTTCTCGTAGTCGCTAATCGTAATACTAATTAATAATTTTTCTTCCTCCATTTTTTTATTTTTAACCAATCACAAAATCATAATCCCATGATTAATAAATGTTAATTTGCAATTTTTGTTTATTTAATTTTATTTACAAATAATAAGTTACGTTAGTATTACCTTTGCCTCACCCTGATAAACCTGAACAGCACGAGCCCTGGTGCCCACTTGGTAAGCCTGCATGGGTATTGAGGTGTTAATTTGAGATGTGGTTTTATTAAATTATTTGGTGCATGGTTTTTAATTATGTTCAATCATCACATACACACATTATCGTAGTTATATTTTATTTAATGCTTTTTTCGCACAAGTAAGTTTTTTTATCATGGTGCAAGTTGTAGTCCATTTATTTTATTTGTCGATTAAAGCAAAAAAAGGTTTCTTGTGGTTAGATTTAGTAACTTAAAAACGTAATTTATTATCACCGGTTGTTAAAATAGTTACTAGAGTAAAAGGTTTTGGGACGCAATAATATTCATCCTAAAAGAATTTGGAGTTTTAAATTTTATATAATTCGAATAATGCCTTTTTTTGTTTTTTTTTCTCTAAAGTTATGTACTTGCACAAGTTTTATTTTCTTCATTTTTATTTTTATTTCATCGCACTCATTCTACGAAACTTGTGTTTATACTTAACGCCTTGTTTATCAATTTAAAATAACAATTGCTTATTTTTGTTTTTTGTTTTATTTTTTTCTTGTCCTTGTCTCCTCGAACAATTCCTATATTAAATTTAATTTCGTTTTTCTATTACGAAAATCTTTTGCTGTTTTGTTCCTCGTTATTCCCTATGATTCCTTGTCCGTCATGACCATCACCATACGCACACATTTAGCTAAGGGCCGCACCAACATTGAGCTCCGGGAGCAATTCATCTTGGCCGATGGAGTTTCTCAGTCGATGACGGCGTTCAAGCCTAAAACGACGGCCTCATCAACAGCATCAGGCTCATCGGCTAATTCATTGCGTACGCCAACACAAGGACCCATCACAAAGGTATTTTCGTCGCACCTCGATCCTTTGCTAAGACTCATAGCCGTTTTTCAATCAACAATAAATTCATAACTGAAATTTTCTAATACCAAAAAATTTGAACTAAATTTAATACATACCAATTAATTTATTTATATTAAAGAATACTAATACATTTATTTTTGATTGAAATTTTTTTTTATATTTTTGTATATTTTTTTGTTTCTTAGTGAATGTCTTATTTGCAGTAAAATAAAGCAACAGCAAGTCGAACAACGATCAACTCTTATTAAGATTCAAAATAGTAATACTCAAATTCTATAACTTCAAGACACATTTTAGAAATTTTGTATAATTTCAGTTAGGGACTAAATTTTTGTGTACTTGCTCTTGATTTATTTGACTTTTAAGGAATCTGCTGCATAAGCTATGCATGAATTATTTCGATTGGTTTGTATTTGCACATTAGAATTTTGTTTGCGCATCTTTACTAGCTTGATAGTGCACAGTTTTTGCATGCCTTTGTTTTTTTAAATTTACTGAAAGAAGGAATAACTCCATTGCTCGGCAGAAGCTGCAGGTAAGCCTCGATTTATAAATTTTTCACCTCAGGAGATAAACAAAACTTTAAGGGTGGGATGATTAAAGTTAAACCGAAATTATTTTCAAAAAAAAATTTGTTGTAATAAAACACTTCATGAAACATATTGCGTTTATAATATTGAATGATTATGATGGGGGTGTGTGTATACAGCGGAAGAGCACTTGGCGGAGTTGATGCCGATTTTCGAACAGCTGAGGGCTCGTGGAGAGGTGGGCAACGCGTATCCTATGCACGTGGGTTCTACTTCGACTCCCACAGTGCACACAGCTCACAGCAATCCTTATTCTTGCCACTGGGTAATTACACTCTTTAACATTTTTAATTTTTGTTTTTTTGGTGGTTTTATTTTTTACTGTTTTATAGTTGTTGCATAGCTATGTGTTTTTTGTAAATTTCAAGGCGCTTATATATAAAATATTAAGCAAGATTTTAATTACTCTTGCTTGATTTTTGTAAATAAATTAGTTTTTTGCTAAAACTTGATGCTAAACAGCGGCTGTATGTTCTGGCATGCGTGTGGTTTGCAAATATTCTGCAATTTTGAACACGTGCTGAGAATAGGGTTTAAAAATTTCATACAATTTTTTCTCAAAGAATACTCGATGGTCTTTAATTAACATTTTACACAGAACATTCATTCATTTTCGATCTTACGTATTTTAATAATACGGTACGTTTTTGATTGAAAATCCTCTAGTTTCCATGTACGAATGTGAGAAAGACCACCACAGGTTACTTTATCTCTCCCAAATGCATTTATTGGTACGTATTATAAGCTTAAATTAAAACTAGGTAACGTATTAACAAATATTTGGTACAGCACATGTTAATTACCGATAGTTTAGATACTACAATAGTCTGGACCACAAAGAAAATGACTGAATTTATGATAAATCAACCCAAAAAATAAAAAATTTGAAACAATGATTTACAAACAAGCAAAGAGATTTATGGTAAACTCAATTCATGCATTTGTGAGCTCCATTTCACCAAAAAATAACAATTAGCAAAATTTTAAACGATGTAAAATTAGTGTAGTTTTAGGAAATTTTATTAACCACAAAAAATTGTATAAAACGTAACAAAAAATACTTCAGCAAATGCAGCCACCATTTTTTTACACGGCTTAATATTTATTGTAGTAATAATTTTTTTAAATAAGCACCTTTTGCGATAATTTAAGCTTCCAAAAAATATTTTTTAAAAAATGTTTAAAAAAATGACTACTGCACTTAAATTTATTTATAATTCATGCATCGCTGGTAAGTCTTGTAATTGTAAGCATTTTAATGTAGCTTAATTTGTTGTCTTTATTATTTTGAAAATTGGTGATTTATTTTGTTTTATTAATAAAAATTTAGGTCAGAGAACGTTCTGCACGTTCAGTACCGATGGGAGGAAGCAGTTTACCACGAACTTCAAAATCGAATTTATCAGCAGGCACACCAGACTCGCTTTCAGATACCGAAGGACATTCATTTAGAACACCCAGAAAAACTTCTTATAAATCAAATTTAACCCCTGGAGGGTCTAGGAATAACTCAAGACCTGCTAGTCGTACCGGAAGTAGACCTGGAAGTAAACCGCCTTCAAGGCATGGTTCGAATTTATCCCTCGATAGCACAGGTAATTTTTAATTTTAATTATTTGACAGTAAAATTTTGCAAACATGATTTTTCTCTTGCTTGCACCTACGAACAGGTCCTACACCTGAAGTTTGTAAGAGTGCAATAGAACATAAATATAACAAATACTTGTCGCAAATTTTTTCCGCATCAAACGGATTATTACGGCACTTGCCTGGCGTCATTTATCGTAACATATTAAAGTATCACTTAAGTATTCATAAGTTTACGTGTTGTTAGTATAAAACATTACTCAAAAATTTCATAGCAAATTTTTCGTCCCAAAAGTGAAATTTTCAACAGTTATTCGGTCGTAACTTCTAAACAAAAAGAGATATCAAAACGACTCTTTTTTTATTTTAAAGCTTACATGAAGACCTTTAAGATGAGCCCTAATTCCTTAAAATCGATGTGGAGGAAGAAGGGGAAAAAATTCTCGAAATCCCGTTTTTCTCGCGAGTTTTTTACGTGGTTAAAATTATGATTTTTTTTTTCGAAATTAAAAAAAGTCCCGTTGTGGATCTTGAAAATCCTATTCCAGCGCGTATTTTAGTTCGACGATGCGATGTATTGTTACCTTACAGCGATACTTTTGTTCGCGGGGGGTTGAAAAAACACAATTTTGACTTTGGAGGGTTGGTGCAAAGCCAAATGAATAGTTAGCAAGTTCTAATCTTCAAACCAGGATGAACTGAACATTTGTTTTTAACTCCACGTGTAGCGATTTTTAATTTTTGGATTCGTTTGGGCCTCATTTCGCGCACAGTTTTGCTCTACGCGCCGATATTTATCGATGTTTTTTTACGATTTTCTAAAAAAAATCCAGACGCCGTCAGAAGGGCCGAACAAAACTGAGTATTTTGCTGCGTATTAAGGGTACCTTAGGCCACAATCTGAGCTACTTTTGTTAAAATCGGTTGCGTCGTTTGGCAGCTACGATATTTTAAATTTCGTTAAAAATATGTCGAAAACTGTATGCCAATTTCAAACCACCAAAAAATGGGTTAAAAATAAAATTTTCTGGATAAAAACCGACCTACTTGTTTTTCGCGAGATTCTTGTTTGTAAAAATACTACGCACGATTTTTTTCCATCGCCCGAAGTCTCACATTAAGTTTTACCGATTTTTCCGTTTGTTACCTAAAAAACGCTTCATTTTGAGGTTTCGGAAGAAAAATTCGCCTTCGCCGCCATGTCGGCCTAGGAAGGTCGGGTTTTCTGGATCACGTACCTGAGAAAGTGAGAAAAAAAAGGGGGCCTGATTTCGTCGCTTCGATTTCAAACCCGGCGAAGCTACGATTTTTCAAAATCGACGCGGGGGACACCCAAAAAAAATCTTGAAAAAATGGACTTTTTCGGAAGCGTTTTTGAAAGCTTTCCCGTGGCTCGAAAAAAATGAAATTCGGTTCGGTTATAAAACAAACAATCTTCTTTAATTCGACACCGAGTTTTTAAAATTTAATTAAAAAACTCGACAGCGGGTCGTGAAAAAACCAAACCCGCGCCGATTTGACGTTTAAAAACGTATTTTCGAGATGACAAATAGGGCTCAAAATTTTCAGTTTTCAATTCTGCACGATATACTGAAAGTTGAAACGAATCCGAAACTTAATAAAAAAATCGGGAATACAGGTTTCCCCCTTCCGGGGTGAATAATTTTTTTTAGGGGGGTGCTAGAAAAAAAAGTTTCGACGACGGCCTATATTTTTTTTCGAAATCCGTATACCTACCAAATTTCAACCTTGTACGAACAAATCTTAGGGGGGTCGATCTTTGTGGCTTTAGTTTAACGAAAAAAAAAATAAAATGAACAGACTATACCGGGGATTATTGTGGGTAATTTTGTTTATTTTTTAGATGATACACCGTCACGCATTCCAAGGAGAACACCAGTTTCAGGACGTACAGCAACGACTGCTTCAAGTTCAGCTCGTCGTTTGAATGTAACGAATGGAACTGGTACCCCACTTTCAAGACCTCGAACACCTTCAGGTCGTATGTCCCCTGTAAACCCACCTACGAGGTAAGAACTAACATTATTTGTAACAATATTAAATCTACACGATTTCAAAATTTGGTTAATATTGAGTTTATTGGTCGAAACATTTTTATGACTAAAAATGTATTACCCGAATTTTAAAATCAAGCAGAAATAAATTAAAGCAACTTTAATTGAAGTAACGAACTTAACACAAAGTGTGCTTTAATTTATTTATGTAATGTTAATTAATAATTAACATAACATAAATCACTCACTCTCACGAAAAGAAACTAATCAAAGCATGGTTTAACATTAATAGATCATATGGCATACCTCGAGCATCCAGCATACCAACATTAACCACACTCACAACTCCAAGGTAATTAATTGGTTCAATTTATTTAAATTATAATTAAAAAAAAACACTATTAAAACCAGCACAATGAAGAAACTATAACTTTTTACCAAATAAACGTACCTAAAAATAACTTTTTTGATGAAAAACTATTTAATATAATAACTAGCGTGTTGTAAGTGATTTTAAATAACGTAATTAAAGGTTTTGGGGAGTTAAACACTAAATTGCTGAAAATAAAAAAGAAAACTTGATTGTTACAGGACAAAATCATGGCGTCTTCATGATGATGATGATTTTTAATTAATTAAAATGCAAAAATAAAAACATGCAGGTTTGTTTCAATTAAAACAATGACTAAATTTTGATACTAATGAGTATTATATTAAAAAATAACAAAAATTATAAGTAGCTAGATATATAATATTTAATAACTCAAATTAAATGGGGGAAAAACGCAAATTATTAACTAAATTAACTGAAATTAATTTTTTTATTAAAGTTATTTTATTTATCAACGCAAAAACACATTATCACCACACATTAAGTGTATAATAAAGTGAAAATGAAAAGTAATTTTTAATTAAAAACTAGGTCTCGCATACCGGTTTATAGAGGAAATTCAGACGATTTAGAATCACCTTCTACATCAAGTTCTTGCTCCGTTTCATTATCGTCTGGGTAAATAAGCTAAAATAAGCTTGCTAAAGCATGTAGTTTTAGTTTTATAAATTTATATATTTGATTTTATTTGTTTTGCAATTTTTGAATGCATTTTAAGATTTTTTTGAATTTTTGAATCAATGCTTAATTCCTAGAATGTTTTTTTGACTATTAAAAGTAATTAATAGATTTTTATGTGTTCGTTTGAAAAATTAAACTAACCTAACATAATCTTCTTTTGTTTTAATGCACTAACAAATGAAGCTCCAAGTCATCGATGAGCAAGTCGAAAATACCTATTTACAATAGGTAATAATTTAGACTTAAATCAGATGAGCACGTAGTTTTTACATAATGTTTCGCTTGATTTTTTTAACTCCACTAAAATAACGCATGTAATTTTAACCAGGCCTACCGGCAAGACGAGGAATGTATCCACTTCTAACGTACCTGTATTAAGAACCGCATCTAGGTAAATAATTAAAACTAATTAATAATTTAAACCAATTCTTAATTCAATAAAATATGGTATCAAATTTAAGTCCACAAGTCTCAATGAGTTTAAAAATAATTTAAAATGTATTAACTCAAAAGGATATAGAGTCAAATTTTTACAAAGCGTAGTGTACATTGTTCATTTTACTCTAATTTAAACGAAACTTTTTAAATATTTGACTGTATTATTATAGTTTTGGAAAGTGATGGGATTGTTTTTGATTTTGTTTGAATTTTTGTAGAACGAGAACACCATCAGGTTCGAACACACCAGTTCCAGCCGGAATGCAAACGGCTGCATCAAAACTTTTAAGACGATCATCAGGAGCGTCTGATTCGCCAACTGGACAAGCCAAAAGAAATATAACACCTAAAGAGCCTTTCCGGCTGTAATCTTAATTTATATTATTATTAAAATTTTGAAAGGATTCAATCCTTTACTAACTATTCCATTCTAACTGACTGACCTTTTAGAATAATGCATATTTTTATATTTACGAGCGTGTATAGGTTTCCAATGGGTTCGAAATTTAATTATAATCGAAACGAAACGCAAGCGCACGTTAATTTATTATTAAATTTATTAATTAAATTGTATATTTTTATTAAAATAATACACTACTTACAATTTATTATATTATTCGTTGCCATATTTTGAGCATATTGTTTTATTTTATTTTTTTCGATTGTTTTTGATTTATTGTGCGTTTAATTTTGTTTTTAAAGGGGACCATTATACTTCGATTTGTTTTTTATTTATTAATACAACCTAATGTATATTTTTTCTCATTATTATAATACTTTTATGTTTTTTTTTGTAAAATACCCTTTAAATAAAAAGCTTAGCGTATGTTGAATGTTTACCGAAAAATAGTAGCCATTTCATTCATAATATCGCCAGTTATGAATGAATCGGCACCAGTCATTTATAAATATTTATATATAAATAGTATTTTTAATTCTTATTAGCTTGTATTATTATTTAACTGTACTTGTTATTTAATAAACTAAATTTTATTAATAAATCTTTATTTTTTTTATTATTTTATACCGTCATAACTTTTTATTATGAATTATGCAGAGACAACCTCTGAGGTCGTTCCTAAGATTTAAAAAAATTCTGGGGCATACATTGCATAGACCGTACACGTGTCAATTTTTTGTGTATTATTGGCGGCCATTTTAAACAAAGGGCGCGTTCCAGTAATGGACACTACTGTAAAATTTTCCCGTTCCACTAGCTCAAAACGTTACCATTCAACAAACGACCACAGAAACCCACGAATAAATACGGTCGTTGTGAGCGTTTTTTTGCACGAAAGAAACAACCGCGGTCGTATGTGGAACGACTGCGGTCTCCGTTGGCATTGCGAGTCTTTAGTGGAACGCACCCATGTCTTCTATGTTTTCTATTGTTATACATAGACCGGACACGTGTCAATTTTTAGCGACAATTTTCTTGTGCGACATCTGTCGGAGCTTTTATGTACTATATTATAAATGTTTTGCGAAGTTCTCTTCTTTACCGACAATATTTGAATTAAATGTTAAGAAATATATTTATAAATATTAATAAATAAAAAAATAAAGGGAAAATCAAATATTTTTAATTGTTGGAAAACATATTTACACGTGAATGTAAATTTGGTTGTCTAAAAATTAATAAACAATTTCTCATTTTTTTATTATTACGTTCTGCCTTGTGTTTCGACTGGAATTTTGGTCTGCCTTTTTGGATTCAATCTTGAAATGGTATAATAGACAATCTGTCAAAATTTCAACTCTGGAGAAATGACTTGAATTTGTACTTCTTTTTACAACTTTCAGTGTTAATTACCCCTAATAACGACTGGAGACGGCGAGGCAGACTTGCAATTTCGTTGCATGTGTTGTTCATATAACATTATAAAATATGTTAATTTACTGCAGAAATAACCTTCCCAAAAAGTTCACTAGCTCTCGGTCTATTAGTGGCAGTATAAACAGTCAAATCCATTTTAATGCATTTATTTTTTAAATTGTTAGTGGCTAATTGTTAGTGGTTAGTGGTTAGTTGAGCACGAACTCACCTTTACAATTGGGTGATTTTAGGTCAATTAAGGTTGGTTGTGTTTTAACCTCCAATATCCAATAAAGTTTTAAACACACTTTCGTTCACCTCCATCACAAAATTAGTTGGTTTTAACAAAAAACTACAACACTACAAACTACAACTTCTGTCTTATTATCAAATTTCAAACTTCAAATATGACGCCATTAAAATTGTCGGTAAAGAAGAGAACTTCGCTATGCAATTATTATTATATGATTATAATACATAAAACCTCCGATCAGATATGTTAACCAATTTTTACAACATTTTAATTATAGTTAATTAAAATAAGTTAATAAATAATTTCGTTTTAATTTGAATCCCGCTTCGAAATTATTTGTTCTTTTCAACCTAACCTCTTTTTCTCTATGTTCGCTTGTTCTATGGTCACTTGTTTACAAACAAAACTTGGACTTACTCAGCATTTTTGTCTTCACAAAAAATTGCTTTTTACTCAATTTTTATAAATTATTGGTATGGCTAGTGCAAGAGAACAAGTGTTGAAGCTTATTCAAGAAAAGGAGGCGCTTGAAAATGAAATTTTTGAATTAAATCAAATTTTACAGAAGGTAACCTAAAAAAGTTATATTTCCACATAAAAAAAGGCTACTACAGTATTTCCGACACACTTCTAAGCACCAAGTTTTCGGCTTGATACGCAGAAAAAATTAGATTTATCGCCTTTTTCTGCGTTGTTTTGGTGAAATTAAACTAGGGGCGCGTTCCACTAAAGACTCGCAATGCTTACGACGACCGCAAAGTCGTTCCACATAAGACCGCGGTAGTTTAGTTCGTGTATAAAAACGTCATCGATGACGTAACGAATGGCGACCGCAAAAAGCCCACGACCACAACTCAAAAACTTAATATCTTAAATTTTAGAATCATGTCGGAATGGATGATCCTTTAGTTGACAGGGAAGGCTTTCCATTAGCTAACGTCGATGTTTACCAAGTGAGGCATGCAAGACATTTATTAAAATGTATTATACAGTAGTTTTTTGTATGATTTTATTTAATTTAAGTCATTTTTTAGATAAGCACAATGATTATAAGGCTTTAATGCGCCGGATTGAAGATGGTGTCTCTGAGTATTACCAAACTGCTCCTGCAAATCCAGTAGCCAATGGGCATGAAGTAGAAGAAAATCTCGAGCCGTTTGCGAAAATACTGATGGTAAATCCTGGATCACCAGCAGATGCGGCTGTAAGTTACAGCGATTAATTATGAAAAAAAATTTTTCAATTTTTCTTATAGGGAATTCGAGATGGAGATTTATTGCTGGAATTCGGCTCGGTGAATGCGAAAAACTTCCAAACTTTAGCGAATATAGGTGATGTCGTCAAGCACTCAGAAGGACATAAAGTCGACGTTCGTATAAAAAGAAATGGAAGAGTACATAGACTTAGATTAACACCCAAGCAGTGGAACGGTAATGGTTTGCTTGGTTGTAACGTCAATCCTATTTAAGGCTACAATCAAAATATTTTATTTTCCAGATTTTATTTTCATTGTTACAGTTTATAATTTACTAAAATAAATAAATTCTAGTTTTTAAATCGTAATTAATCAAGCGAACTACAACTAAATTAATTAAAATATCAATTTATTTACATTTTTTTGCTTAAATAACTTAAATTATTGGCGCCGTAAAATTGTTGAATCAAAACATATAGAAGAAGTAGTTTATCTTGTACAATTATAAACTAATTTTCCATATATGTAATTTATTAAACAAACACACAATTGTGATCGTTTCAAAATTTTACAGCGTGTTTTTAAAGGATTTTGATTGTTTAATTTGCACAAACATAATCCTAGAAAACGATTAAATTAATTGTGCTTAAAATTAATAAACGCATCTGTAAGGGATGATACTAACGCTATTACAAATTTCGTGTAGTAGTTGACTCAATTTTTACTGAATGATAAACCAAATTATTTAAAACTTGACTAAAATGAATATAATTCGATCTCTCACGTTTAGTCTTGCACTTTTGCCACTGTTTTGTACAAATAAATTAGTTTTTAATTGATTGAGCCTTTGTGGTTCATGTATCCATCGAAGTGGGTGCTGGTGAGCACTTTGTCGATGGCTGAACGTTTTAGTCGTGTGCATGTAGCTAAGAGGGCGCCACCTAATAAACACATTGCTCCGCCCCCTAATGCTAAAAGTGCTGAAAACCATCCTGTCTTCAAACAAACACTATTCGGATCCTTATGAGATACTAAAAATAATAATTTTTATTAGTATGCAATCGAATATTGATAAAAACTAACCGAATGGATCTGCGGTGGTATTTTTTTCTTCATCATTCTCACCCTCTTGTAAAACCCGCAACGATTGGAATAGATTAATATTTTCTGATAAAGCAGGTGCTTGAGTGGTCGAAATTGTATCAATTTCACGCCGTTTTCTTGTATTTTTTATGTTTCTCCAATGACAAGGTTGTGACTAAAAAAATATAATATTAGAGATTTTTGGTTGATTTTACTTAGTTGAATGTAAAGGGGAATCCAAAAAAAAAGTGAAGATAGATAATGAAAGGTGGAGTATTGGGATTTTCTCGAGAACGGGTCGACGGATTTTTACGAAATTTTGTACGGTACATGTTTTTTTGCATCGGAGCCGAATTTTCAAGTTTTCAAACTGACCAAAATTTAAGATTTAGGTGTCAAATGGGGCCCCGAGTCCGAACCTACAACTTTTACTCTCCGTTTTTCGTCAATAAAAGAAAGGTCTTTCAATATTTTTCAATTTTCTCTTCGGATTCTTAAAGAGGACGACGAACCGCACCGAATAGTATTTTTTCACTCAATAATTCCTTCAGGAACGGATTCAGGTTCAAAGCAAAAAAATCGTAAATACGTAAATTAAAAAACTCCTCCGAAGGCGCTCATAACCTCGAAAATCGCTACACGTGGCGGCAAGCGTACAAATTTCGAGACAAAAAATAACTATATACGATGAGGATATTTTAAAAACTGACCCAATGCGAGCCGAATCAAAATTCTCGGATTTTTCGAGGTTTTTCCGGAATATTTTGTTTGTTTTAAATTTTAGAAAAATAAAAATGGATGGAACGGATTCAAGAGAACTTTTTTGATTCAACGCAATCATTTTTTTTTTCAAAAGTTCGAAAAAAAAATTTCAGATGTATTTAAGGCTTGAAATTTTTCATGGGAATCGTTTTTTATTTTTTTATTCCGAAACTATGAACGATAGCGATTTGAAATTTTTACTGAAGGTGAGGATCGTGCACTGGTTCATTTTAAAAAATTTTAGGAAAACTTTGCGATTTTTTTACGCTTTTAAAGTTTTCCAAAAATTTTGCTATATTCATATTTTTAGCTAAAAATTATAAAATCTACTTTTACTCCGAAATGAAGCACCGGAACGACATACAATAGGAGTACCTTTTCTGTAGAACATTGATCAAGGATTATTTTACTACTTTTAAAATTATTAAAAACGTAAAAAAATAAAAGATATGCTCAAAAAAAGTTGATGACCCCCCCACATGAAAATATTTTTTAAACTTTTATTGGCTCAAAATGTGTATTCTTATGTAAAAAAAAACTGTGGTCAAAATTTCAAATTCTCTTATAATATTTATTTTATTTACAAAAAAATATTTTTTTTGAAAATTTTTGAAGTGGTATAACTTTTTAAGGAAGCATTTCCGGATAATACTTTATAAGTCAAAAATGCTTAGTTTCACTTCTTCGATCACCACAAAAAAATTGTCACAGTTATTTAGGGACACCCTGTATAGTGTAATGTAGGGTATATCCCAATAAGGGATTTGAATATATGTATACTTACAGGACATCTACCATGACACATGCGTACATCACACTCGATATATAAAGCGGGTGAGCCTGTGAATCTAAAGGTTTTCATGTAAGCGAAGACTTGTGTTTCATATACACCACTTTCCGACCAAGAGCCTCGAAAACGTGATATTAATTTATCATCAACAGGGCACCTAAAAACGAATTTATAATAATTTTTTTGGTTTATCAAATTTTATTTTTTTACCCATATTCATCGATTAGTTGAATTTTTTTCGTTGCACCATTATGAGCGAAGCAATCGTTCACTACAATATCAAAACCATCTAGAAAAAAAATTAATGTAATTACACTTTGTTTTTTCAATTGAAGTTTTTACCATATTTGCTTCGCATATAAATAATTAAAGTAAGCGGATCACCAACTCTAACAGGTCCAGTGACTCGATTACCCGAAGTTCCATATCCATATCTTATTTCCATGTAACATTCTGGAGGTGTTAAAGTGAAAACTACTGGATTACCAGTAGCCACCCTATAAAAACAAATAATTCAAAATTTTTCAAATTTTATATAAATGTTTATACTTACTCGACATCCAAGAAAGGAAACGTAACAGTTTTCCAAAAATCGTAGCCGTACTCACAGGTGACTTTAAAATGTTCATCATATTCTTCCTCAATTAAAGGGTTGTATTGAACAGTAACCGTGTTCCACATAAAGTTTTTCTATAAAATAAAAAAAAATTAAAAAAAAAAAGTTCGCCCGAGCAGGGACTTGAACCCTGGACCCTTGGATTAAAAGTCCAATGCTCTACCGACTGAGCTACCCGGGCTGATACAATCCCATACAAAAAGTTGTAATAAAAAGACTTACCGTAGGGGATTTTCTATTATCTTCATGATGGGTATTTTTACCCAAAGTTCCGCAACGATTTAATTGGATATAAAACTCGTAGTAATCTCTTCCTGTACCGTTTATGTACATACAATCGGGATCATAAGCGTAGCCTTGAAAATAAAAAAAGAGTACTTTTAGTTGCATATGATAAAATATTAACAGCGATTGTAATTTTTTTAAATAAAAAAACGGTATTTTTTGATTTATACAAAAATAATTTTGGTTAACCAAATATGTGAGTTGTTTAAACTAAAATTTTAATTCTCTTTTATGGTTGGTTTAAAACGACCAATTATAATCATTGGTTTATAACGACTTAAATTGCCTCCCAAATTGTTCTTCGCCTAACAGTACAATCCCACATCTTTATTTTTTTACTTAATTCCATATTTACTCGCACAAAAATGTTAATAAACGATTTTTTCTTTGCACTTTGCAAATTGTCTATACCGTTCAAATGATTAAAATTGCATTTCGTCTCCAAATTTGATTTTAATCTCCTGAACACAATAACCAAAGAGATACTCGAAGTGTTAATTCGCAAATTGGTACTTAAAACCAGTGATTATCTCGATTAATTTTTCTTACCTGCAGAATAAACGAGACCTGTGAAGGTTCCGTTGAAACCCACTCGGATTTTCATGTAGTCATCTTGACATTCTGCTTCAATATCTGAAAAAAACAAAAATATACTTTAGACGACTAAAAAAGTTGATTTTTGTGTGTTTAAATTACAAATACTTTCGTTAGGAAGCGATATTCAGATTAAATAGAATAATAAAGGACCAAGAACCTATCCCTGAGGAACATCTCTTGATATATTTTGAGGTGCTGAACTGGGGATGTGGAGGGCAAGTGGCCCCTAGATTTCATCCATTTTCTATTATCTTTCATTTGAAAAAATTCGAAATTTTAATTTTTGAAAGGCTTGAAATTTTTCATGGAAATCGGTTTTTATTTTTTTTCTCGAAAACTATAAAAGTTACCGGTTTCAAATTTTTACTAAAGGTAAACACCGTAGATAGACGCATTTTAAAAAATATTTGGTTAAAATCGGTTAAATATTTTTTTTGGAAAAAATTTGCAAAGTTTTGGCAAAATTTTGATACAAATACGGCTCTGGACGGCGCAATTTTAAACCGAAAATTAAAATTTTTACGGAATTTGGTCGGGGAGGTAACGGTACGAATTTTAAGCTATTAATCGTCCCGGTGGTGCTAATAGTTTCGAATATATTAATTATTTTGAGAAAAGTGAAAAATTTCTGACCACAATTTTGGCTCCAAACGGAGATTTTCCTTACTTTAGCTACATTTTCGATGATAACTCAAAAACGAAAAGAGATAGCGATGTGATTCTTTTTTCGTCGTAAAGGAAACATTTAAAGCTTTCAGAAAGTGTTTATTACGTGTGGGCAAAATATAATTTGAGGAGCTGATTTGACCGAAACTCTAATAAAATGCGACTTTTTTAAATGCGTTTTTAAAAAAATTATTTTTTCGTTATTTTTTCGAAATTCAAAAAACCCTACGCGTGGGTAGTTTTGATTCTAAAAGTAAATTCAGAAGAGTTTTTAAAAATTAAAATCCGTTAAAAATAGGTCGACAGGAGCCGCTCACCCCTAAATTCAAAATTTCGACTTTGTTACGCCATAACTTTTTAACCCCGCTAAATTTAAAAAATCTCTATGCGCTACGGATTGTAGAAATTATCCCTTTTAAGGGAAATGAAGAGAATTGTAAACATTTTTAAAAACTGTGACGTTCACAAAGGTCCTAAGCTGACCGCGTTTTGTGCGATTTTTGAGCATTTTACGTTTGATTTTTTTCTGAAGCTTAGAGTGCAAATTTGGATGTGTTAATTTTTTTGCTGATAAAAATTAATGCATTAAGCAAAATAAAAAGAATTCGGATGTTATAGCTGGCCCCCATTAAAAGTTACGATTTTTCAAAGTTGTCAAAAAAACACGAAATTCAAGACGCAACTTCGAAGGCTCCAAAAGAAGAGAAAAAATTGGAATATCAAAAAAAGAGCTCGCTTCGTGGGAAAACATTGAATTTAGATATGGAATCAAAAAACCGCGATTTTTTTTTTCATTGGCCGAAGCTGAGAAATAAGCCGAACCGTTTTGGTACTTTTGCCGCCCGAAAAAAACGCTAAATTTGCACACTTTAAGTCTCGGCGCCGTGACGTCACACCGTTGCGCCTGGAGACTTAAAAATTGTACCGATTAATCCTCAGAATGTGAGAATAAAAGGGGCTAAATTTCGTCGCATCCCTTTAAAACCTTACAGGGTTTCGATTTTTCAAAGTTGACGCCGATGAAAATCGGAAAAAAAGCAACAAAAATGGAACGACTGGAATTTTTTTGTAAAGTGTTATGGTGCTTAGAAAAATTTTAGATTTTTTAGAAAGTCAATGGTTATGATGACTGGTGGAGGGTAAAACCACCACAGCTGTCGGTAAGAAATGAGGAGGTAAGTAGTTGCGTAACGTCATTGTTCAAAATTCGTATCCTGGACCTCCATAAATTTTGATCCAAGAAGAATTTTCGTAAAGGAAGTATTGAGACACATTAATGACCCCTCTAAAATTTCACTGAACACGTGCCCATGAGTGTAATGACTACTAATTTAGGCGATGTTAATCTCGCTGATAAACTAGGTATAAATTAGTGGTAATAAATCAGGAGCTCCTCGAATCGGCTGAAAGTAAAACTTCCTGCTGATTTGTGCGTATATTTGTGACGAAAGGCCGTCGGTTCCGGTCAGGTGAGGTGGAAAGTGGCCGTCGAACATTGATGAGTGAGTGATAAGACTCAAGAGTAAAAAGATTACGACCACTGACCCAAATATTCCTGCGCGTATTGTCTTCAGCGCACCACGAGGCCAAAACTTCGTCTTACAACACAAAATATTTCCCACTTTTCAATTTCCCCCTAGTTTTTTTTTTTTTTTTAATTTAACATGCACCATTCATCTCAAAACGGAAAGATGCGTCAGCTATTTCAGGAAACGACAATCACAATTTCTAAGTTTTACAATTTACAACAATGCGCGGATTTCTTCATGTAACATATGAATATCATTTACGAATTGCGATATGTTGGTTTTATTTTTTGGTCATTATACTTGTGATGTACCAATTGATGTCAAGTGGATAAGATAAGAACAGTGAACAAACAAAAATACCTGATCTAAAGTTACTTACGTTGAACTCTTGTAGTGTTGAATCTAAATCTTCGATATTCTCTATCCCATCCATCAAGAGCATTAGTGGGTGCCTTCCAATCAACATCATCTTCTCCAGAACGTGATCTTATTGATGGTACTGGTACATATCCATCATTCCCCACGAAGACAACCTAAAAATTTTTAACGCTTTTAGATTTGCAATTGGTGAAATTAATTAATAAAAACAATTTTATCGCGTTTAGCACCTGTTGCTAAACACCTTGTATAATGAACGGAATAAAAAAGTGGTGGCGTATGTAGACAATCAAATCCCCATAAGTTTCGCTCTATTTCAATCGTTTTATTTGTGTTTTACGCCTCTTTCCTCTTCATGATTTATGCGCATCCTCTTTTAATGTGAAAACTTGAACTCTTGCGAAATGATTACGTGATGGCAGTTTTGTTTCAATTTTTTATTACGTTATATGTGCACATGATTAAATAACAATTTTTGGTTTTGACTTACATCTCGTTCACTAGCGTCTTCCTTCAAGGCTTCCCTCGTATGGTTTTTCGTTCGTAAATCTAAAATTTCGATATCATCACTGGTTGTAAGTCCTTTCAGCCCAACATTCACGCTTTTACTTGTGCTTACACTATACTCCACATCTGTACTTGTATCTTCTACATCTTGAGCCTTAATCATTAAAATCTGTAGGAAAATATTGAAAAATTAAATAAAATCGTAATTCCAAAAAATATGATTTGCTGGAGTTAAAGACTAAAACTAAAGATTTCTTCAGGAATGAATTGGCATTTCAAAATCCCTGGTGATGAATTGATTAAAAATACGTACTTGTGGCACCAATGAAGTTAAAAATAAGATAATAAACGTCCTATGCTTCCACCTGAAACAAAAATTATAAAATAGCTTCTAAATTAAAAATTGGAAATCCTAAAAAATACAATAGATTCAATAATTTTTTAATCCAAAAGTTGTAAGTTGATGAATTATAACTATATTTATGTATTTATTTTGTGTCATATAAATTAGGGCTATAAAATATGTTACAAAGTGATTTTTAATGGCGGCGTGTCTGCATTTAACCTATTCGTCTACACGACGCTTTCTGCCCTACATCTCCAACAAATTCGAATGGTTTTTCTTTTAATTTTGACAAAAGTAGCACACAAGGTTGCACATTTTTAGGTAAACAAGCAGAAAATCCACCTACATTTTTTTAATCATAATAATCGCTATTTTGCAAAACGACGATTTACATGCATCAGTTAGATTATTTAAGTAAATCAGGAATAGAGTGGTCCCAGTACAGAGCCCTGATGTGGAACCAAACATTTTATAGGTTTGGTTATAAATAATTTTCGGTGTAAAATAGTTGTGTACGTGCACGATTGTCCAAAATTTTGTAAAAATGTTTATAAAAATAAAAAAGTTATTAAGTTTTTTCCAACTAAACTTCCAAAAAGATGAATAAATTACAAAAAAAATCAAGAAATCGACGAATTTCTCCAGCTCTTCTTGGATTTTTTCGCTGAAAATTGTGACACTGATAAATGGTAGTACCATACATGATTGTACAAAATTTTGTAAAATTGTTTATAAAAATAAAAAAGTTATTAAGTTTTTTCCAGCCAAAGTTCCAAAAAGATGAATAAAATACAAAAAAATAAATTCAAGAAATCGACGATTTTCTCAAATTTTTCTTTGGATTTTCCGCTGAAAATTGTGACTCTGATAAATGATTGTACCATACACAATTGTACAAGATTTTGTAAAAATGTTTATGAAAATAAAAAAGTTATTAAGTTTTTTCCAACTAAAGTTCCAAAAAGGTGAATAAAATACAAACAAATTTAAGAAATCGACGATTTTCTCCAGTTTTTCTTAGAATTTTCCGCTGAAAATTGCAACACTGATTAATGATAGTACTATAGTAATAATAGTACTATACATGATTGTTTAAAATTTTGTAAAAAAGTTTATAAAATAAAAAAGTTATTAAGATTTTTCCAATTAAAGTTCCAAAAAGGTGAATAAAATACAAAAAAATTCAAGAAATCGACGATTTTTTCCAGTTTTTCTTCGAATTTTCCGCTGAAAATTGCAACACTGATAAATGATAGTACCATACACGATTGTACAAAATTTTGCAAAAATGTTTATAAAAATAAAGAAGTTATTAAGTTTTTTCCAACTAAAGTCCCAAAAAATGAATAAAGTACAAAAAAATTCAAGAAATCGACAATTTTCTCCAGTTTTTCTTCGAATTTTCCGTTGAAAATGGTAACACTAATAAATGGTAGTACCATACACGATTATACAAAACTTTGTAAAAATGTTCAATAAAATAAAAAAGTTCTATTAAGTTTTTTCTAACTAAAGTTCCAAAAAGATGAATAAAATAAAAAAAAATTCAAGAAATCGACGATTTTCTCCAGTTTTTCTTAGAATTTTACGCTGAAAATTGCAACACTGATTAATGATAGTACTATAGTAATAATAGTACTAATAGTACTATACTTGATTGTTCAATATTTTGTAAAAAAGTTTATAAAAATAAAAAAGTTATTAAGATTTTTCCAACTAAAGTTCCAAAAAGGTGAATAAAATACAAAAAAATTCATGAAATCGACGATTTTCTCCAGTTTTTCTTAGAATTTTACGCTGGAAATTGCAACACTGATTAATGATAGTACTATAGTAATAATAGTACTAATAGTACTAATAGTACTAATAGTACTATACATGATTGTTCAAAATTTTGTAAAAAAGTTTATAAAAATAAAAAAGTTATTAAGATTTTTCCAACTAAAGTTCCAAAAAGGTGAATAAAATACAAAAAAAATCAAGAAATCGACGATTTTCTCCAGTTTTTCTTCGAATTTTCCGCTGAAAATGGTAACACCAATAAATGATAGTACCATACATGATTGTACAAAATTTTGTAAAAATGTTTATAAAAATAAAAACGATATTAAGTTTTTTCCAACTAAAATCCCAAAAAAGTGAATAAAATACAAAATATTAATTCAAGAAACCGACGATTTTCTCAACTTTTTCTTGGAATTTGTCGCTGAAAATTGCAACATTGATAAATGATAGTACTATACACGATTGTACAAAATTTTGTAAAAATGTTTATAAAAATAAAAAAGTTATTAAGATTTTTCCAACTAAAGTTCCAAAAAGGTGAATAAAATACAAAAAAAATCAAGAAATCGACAATTTTCTCTACTTTTTCTTGGATTTTTTCGCTGAAAATTGTAACACTGATAAATGATAGTACTATACACGATTGTACAAAATCTTGTAAAAATGTTTATAAAAATAAAAAAGTTATTAAGATTTTCCAACTAAAGTCCCAAAAAAGTGAATAAAGTACAAAAAAATTCAAGAAATCGACGATTTTCTCCAGTTTTTCTTCGAATTTTCCGCTGAAAATGGTAACACTGATAAATGATAGTACCAGACACGATTGTACAAAATTTTGTAAATTTTTTTATAAAAATAAAAAAGTTGTTTTCCTTGTTTGAGTAGATTAGAGCTGAACGACTCCAAAACTTACGATTTTGCTTCAAGTAGAAATGGTACTTGTGACATATTTTGATTTTGGTGTTTGGTGATTATCGTGATATTATCGGTGTATTGCAAAAAACGACTGACGATTTACATGCATCAGTTAGATCATTTACATAAATGAGGAATAGTTAGTGGTCCCAGGTCCCAGTACAGAGCCCTGTGGAACCCCACTTTCTATAATTTTTGGTTATCAATCATTTTCGGTGGAAATTAGTTGTGTTCTCGTTTTTTCCTCGTTTGAGAAGATTAGAGATGAACGACTCCACAAAACTTCCGATTGTGCTTCATCCATTTCTACTTGTGACATATTTTGATTTTAGTACTTAATGATTATCGTGGTTTTATCGATGTATTCCAAAACGACTGACGATTTTCATGCATCAGTTTGATCATTTGCGTAAATGAGGAATCAGAGTGGTCTCGGTACAGAGCCCTGTGGAACCCCACATTCTATAGTTTTTGGTTATCAATCATTTTCGATGGAAAACAGTTGTGTTCTCGTTTTTTCCTCATTTGAGTAGATTAGAGCTGAACGACTTCAAAACTTCCGATTTTGCTTCATCCATTTCTTCTTGTAACATATTTGGATTTTGGTGTTTAGTGATTATCGTGGTATTATCGGTGGTTATTTAGGATTTTGCAACGACTTCTAATATTTTTGATTTTTGACAACACCGGCATTTTGATAGTTTCATTGAAAATTGAAGATATTGATCATACAGTACTAAAGCCTATTTTTCAAAATTATTTAAAAAGTTACAATATAATCCAACCGAACCGATGCTTCACCCCCCACTACAATCGATCAACACTCTATGATCAACACTCGTTAACGCATTTATTATATCCGTAGAGGTTAGGTTAGTTTATTTTGGTCAAATAAAGTAACGACAAAAGGGTTGGTCACCTCTAATAACCTTTAACCATCTAATTTCTTCCACTAAACAATTTCTTTCTTTCTAACAGATTTTTTAAGGTGCAAAAAGTCGGTTTGCGTGGTAAATTGCGCGTGTTGTAAAGCGTGGTAATCACTTTTCATTTTAGCGTGGCATTTTTTTCATTTCTTCAAAGACAGCGGTAAAACACGTCGGAAATTGTCGCGGCGGCTGTGAACGAACTCCGGGCCACTTCCGAAATGCGCTTTTAATGGTCCGGGGCTTCTTTATGCACAGTTTATTGCCTTAATTTTGCTTTTCTTGAAACCTCGGAGTACTTTCGGTAAATTCGTCAAAATCTTCTAGGAGGATATGAACGCTATTAATTATGAGAAGATTACTTTTTTCTTACTACTTTTTTTGGGTTTAGGAAATTGCTGGTTTACTACTACGTTTAGGACTTATTAACGGGTTAAATCATTTGTGTTTTCTATTGTTTACCTAAATACACCATTACATTTTGGCACTTAAGGTACTGTATAAAAATCTGAATTTACAGCTAACCAAGTGAATTATAAAATCAACCAAATGAAAATGACTTTTGACCTATGGAAATGAACCGGTTATAATTTTGAACACAAAAGGTACTTTTGGGTACCATTATTAGGTACCCATCATTAAAAAATATAATTACCGTTGTAAATAAAATCACTTCCTTCATTTGAATTATTTTTATTAAGATAAATAATAATATCAAGAATATAATTATTATTTAGCGATAAAATTTATTTATTTATAATTTTGTACCATAAGTACTAACAATTTGATTGTACAGAATATATCCTCGGTAGTATAGTGGTCAGTATCCCCGCCTGTCACGCGGGAGACCGGGGTTCGATTCCCCGCCGGGGAGGATTTTTTTTGTTAAATTTTTGACCCAAATAATTTTTTATAATAATATACATTACAAAAATTATTAATATTTTAAAATTATATAAAAAAAATTTTATTTTAAGCAATGAAACAACCACCAATATTTATTATAAATTGATTTAAACGACTTACTGATTAATTAATTATAAAAAATATTAATTATCACAATTTATAAATTAAATATTGCAATTTTTAATTAATTTTAATACGTGATAGTTTTAAGTTGTTCTTGAATCGCCTTGGCTATAAGCCTCTTTAGCTCAGTGGCAGAGCACTGGTCTTGTAAACCAGGGGTCGTGAGTTCAATCCTCACAGGAGGCAAAATTTCTTTTTTTTTTAATTCATATTTTCCGCATGGTTTTGTTTATATCCTAAAATTTTTTAAGACGATTTTTTAGGGGATTATAATTTGAGGTGTTTTGGTATAATAGTCCACGTATTTAATTACATTTTTCGCAATTTTGCGTTGGTGTCGAAAAAACAACCGCTGGAAATTGAAAAAGTCAACCGAGTGCGACATTTAACGGCACACTTCTAGACTCCGTTCCGTCTTCTTGCTCATCTTTAGGACGAACAATGAACACATCGTCCCAAACAATTATAAACACCTGCTAATTGTTTTAACTGACGGGAAAAATTATAGAAAAATGCGAAAATTGCAAGCTGCATGAGAAAAAAAATGTAACAAAATTAAAACTTACTTCTCAGGTGCATTAAAAAAAATCACAAGAATCATTAAAAAGTTGTATAAATAAAAACTTGTAAAATTTGATTTTTTTGTTAGGTTAGGTTAGTATAAATTTAATTTTTTAAATTATTTTTTAATTAAATTAGGTTAGGTTTTTTCTGTCCAAAATACGTGCGTGTTGAAAATAAAATCATTGACAACAAAAAGTACGGTATAGATGATTTAATTTTTGATCTGAAAAAACTAAAAAAAACAATCCAAAACAGTACCTGGTAATTGCAAATGATAATTTTTGGAATTTACTAAATCAAAGCCTAAAATATTCTAAAAAAAGACGGGTCAAGTTCAAACTGTGCCATTTAATAATTTTGGGCAACTATTTTTAGCCATGAACTTTTGAATAAATATCATAATAAGCAATAATTTCAATTTTTTTGAAAGAAATTTCGAGCTATTTCTACTAATTTTTCATGAATTCATAAAACTCAAAATTTTTAATTAAGAAAAATGTTCAAAATTTTTTCCTAAGTGCAAATATTCCAAAAAAAAATAGTGTAAAATTCAAATGCCAATTAACATTTTGAGCAACTATTTTTAGCCTAAAATCCTAAATTTGATTATAATTTAATTTTCTAAAAGTTAAATTGGTGCATTTCTTTAATTTTTGTAATATTTTAAAATGATCTTTTGAATAAAGTTCAAAAAGAAGCAATAATTTCGATTTTTTTAAAAGAAATATCGAGCTATTTCTACTAATTTTTCATAAATTCATAAAACTCAAAATTTTTAAGTAAGAAAAATGTTCAAAATGCCTACCTAAGTGCAGTATGGAACGCGTTTTTTTTTTAATTTTTGATCTGATAAAAATTCAAAAAATATCCAAAAAAATAGAAATTAAAGTCTAAACTCTCAAATATTCCAAAATAAAATAGTGTAAAATTCAAATGCCAATTAACATTTTGAGCAACTATTTTTAGCCTAAAATCTGAAATTTAATTAGAATTTAATTTTCTAAACGTTAAATTGGTGCATTTTTTCAATTTTTGTAATATTTTAAAATGATCTTCTGAATAAATTTCAAAAATATGCAATAATTTAAATTTTTTTAAAAGAAATTTCGAGCTATTTCCACTATTTTTTCATGAATTCATAAAACTCAAAATTTTTAAGTAAGAAAAATATTCAAAATTTTTACCTAAGTCCAATATGGAACGCGTTTTTTTAATTTTTGATCTGATAAAAATTCAAAAAATATCCAAAAAATAGAAATTAAAGTCTAAACTCTCAAATATTCCAAAAAAAATAGTGTAAAATTCAAACTGTGTCAATTAACATTTTGAGCAACTATTTTTAGCCTAAATTCCGAAATTTAATTATAATTTAATTTTCTAAACGTTAAATTGGTGCCATTCTTCAATTTTTGTAATATTTTAAAATGATCTTTTGAATAAATTTCAAATATAAGCAATAATTTCGATTTTTTTGAAAAAAATTTCGAGCTATTTCTACTCATTTTTTATTAATTCATAAAACTCAAAATTTTTAAGAAAAATGTTCAAAATTTTTACCTAAGTGCAGTATGGAACGCATTTTTTTAATTTTAGATCTGATAAAATTCAAAAAATATCCAAAAAAATAGAAATTAAAGTCTAAACTCTGAAATATTAAAAAATAAATCGTGTAAAATTCAAACTGTGCCAATTAACATTTTAATGAGCAACTATTTTTAGCCTAAAATCCGAAATTTAATTATAGTTTAATTTTGTAATATTTTAAAATGATCTTTTGAATAAATTTCAAAAATAAACAATGATTTCGATTTTTTTAAAAGAAATTTCAAGCTATTTCCAGTAATTTTTCATTAATTCATAAAACTCAAAATTTTTAAGTAAGAAAAATGTTCAAAATTTTTACTTAAGTGCAATATGGAACGTGTTTTTTTAATTTTTGATCTGATAAAAATTCAAAAAATATCCAAAAAATAGAAATTAAAGTCTAAACTCTCAAATATTCCAAAAAAAATCGTGTAAAATTCAAACTGTGTCAATTAATATTTTGAGCAATTATTTTTAGCCTAAAATTCGAAATTTAATTATAATTTAATTTTCTAAACGTTAAATTAGTGCATTTCTTTAATTTTTGTAATATTTTAAAATGATCTTTTTAATAAATTTCATAAATAAGCAATAATTTCGATTTTTTAAAAAGAAATTTCGAGCTATTTCCACTAATTTTTCATTAATTCATAAAACTCAAAATTTTTAAGCAAGAAATATGTTCAAAATTTTTAGCTAAGTGCAGTATGGAATGCGTTTTTTTAATTTTGGATCTGATAAAATTCAAAAAATATCCAAAAAAATAGAAATTAAAGTCTACACTCTGTTCCAAAAAAAAAATCGTGTAATATTCAAACTGTGCCAATTAACATTTTGATGAGCAACTATTTTTAGCCTAAAATCCGAAATTTAATTATAATTTAATTTTCTAAACGTTAAATTGGCGCATTTCTTTAATTTTTGTAATATTTTAAAATGATCTTTTTAATAAATTTCAAAAATAAGCAATAATTTCGATTTTTTAAAAAGAAATTTCGAGCTATTTCCACTAATTTTTCATTAATTCATAAAACTCAAAATTTTTAAGCAAGAAATATGTTCAAAATTTTTAGCTAAGTGCAGTATGGAATGCGTTTTTTTAATTTTGGATCTGATAAAATTCAAAAAATATCCAAAAAAATAGAAATTAAAGTCTAAACTCTGTTCCAAAAAAAAATCGTGTAATATTCAAACTGTGCCAATTAACATTTTGATGAGCAACTATTTTTATCCTAAAATCCGAAATTTAATTATAATTTAATTTTCTAAACGTTAAATTGATGCATTTCTTTAATTTTTGTAATATTTTAAAATGATCTTTTGAATAAATTTCAAAAATAAGCAATAATTTCGAATTTTTTTTTTAAATTTCGAGCTATTTCTACTAATTTTTCATTAATTCATAAACTATTTTTAGCATAAAATCCGAAATTTAATTATAATTTAATTTGCTAAACGTTTATTTAGTGCATTTCTTCAATTTTTGTAATATTTTAAAATGATCTTTTGAATAAATTTCAAAAATAAGCAATAATTTCGATTTTTTTAAAAGAAATTTCAAGCTATTTCCACTAATTGTTCATTAATTCATAAAACTCAAAAATGTTAAGTAAGAAAAATGTTCAAAATTTTTACCTAAGTGCACTATGGAACGCTTTTTTTTAATTTTTGATCTGATAAGACTTCAAAAAATATCCAAAAAATAGAAATTAAAGTCTAAACTCTTAAATATTCCAAAAAAATAGTGTAAAATTCAAACTGTGCCGATTAACATTTTGAGCAACTATTTTTAGCCTAAAATCCGAAATTTAATTATAATTTAATTTTCTAAACGTTAAATTGGTGCCTTTCTTCAATTTTTATAATATTTTAAAATGATCTTTTGAATAAATTTCAATAATAAGCAATAATTTCAATTTTTTTGAAAGAAATTTCGAGCTATTTCTACTAATTTTTCATTAATTCATAAAACTCAAAATTTTTAAGTAAGAAAAATGTTCAAAATTTTTACCTAAGTGCAGTATGGAACGCGTTTTGTTTTTTTTTAATTTTTGATCTGATATAAATTCAAAAAATATCCGAAATAATAGATATTAAAGTCTAAACTCTCAAATATTCCAAAAAAATTGTGTAAAATTCAAACTGTGCCAATTAACATTTTGATGAGCAACTATTTTTAGCCTAAAAGCCGAAATTTAATTATAATTTAATTTTCTAAACGTTAAATTGGTGCCTTTCTTCAATTTTTGTAATATTTTAAAATGATCTTTTGAATAAATTTCAAATATAAGCAATAATTTCGATTTTTTATGAGAGAAATTTCGAGCTATTTCTACTCATTTTTTATTAATTCATAAAACTCAAAATTTTTAAATAAGTAAAATGTTCAAAATTTTTACCTAAGCGCAGTATGGAACGCGTATTTTTTAATTTTGGATCTGATAAAATTAAAAAAATATCCAATAAAATAGAAATTAAAGTCTAAACTCTCAAATATTCCAAAAAAATAGTGTACAATTCAAACTATGTCAATTAACAATTTGAGCAATTATTTTTAGCATAAAATCCGAAATTTAATTATAATATAATTTTCTAAGCGTTAAATTAGTGCATTTCTTCAATTTTTGTAATATTTTAAAATGATCTTTTGTATAAATTTCAAAAATAAGCAATAATTTCGATTTTTTTTTGAAAGAAATTTCGAGCTATTTCTACTAATTTCTCATCAATTCATAAAACTCAAAATTTTTAAGTAATATAAATGTTCAAAATTCATATCTAAGTGCAGCATGGAACGCGTTTTTTTAATTTTTGATTTGATAAAAATTCAAAAAATATCCAAAAAATAGAAATTAAAGTCCAAACTCTCAAATATTCCAAAAAATAGTGTAAAATTCAAACTGTGTCAAATAACATTTTGAGCAACTATTTTTAGCCTAAAATCCGAAATTTAATTAAGTATAATTTAATGTTCTAAACGTTAAATTAGTGCATTTCTTTAATTTTTGTAATATTTTAAAATGAAATTTTGAATAAATTTTTATAAGAAGTTTCGAGTTATTTCCACTAATTTTTCAAAAATTCATAAAACTCAAAATTTTGACGTTAGTAAAGTGCAGTATGGAACGCGTTTTTTAAAAATTTTATCTGAAAAAACATCCAAAAAAATCCGATACAATAAAAATTAAAGTCTAAACTCTTAAATATTCTAAAAAAATCGTTTTAAGTTCAAACTGTGCGATTTAAAGATTTTAGGCAACTGTTTTGAACTCAAAATTCGAGATTTGATTATAATTTAATTTTATTTCAACAATAAGCAATATTTCCATTTTTTAAAAGAACTTTGGTGTTTTTTCCTCTAATTATGCGATAATTCGCAAAACTCAATATTTTCAAATTAGAAAAATGTTCCAATGTTTACCTAAGTGCTCGTTTTTTAAATTTTTTATCTGAAAAAAACTTCAAAGAAAACCGAAATAATAGTCTAAACTTTTAAATATTCTAAAAAAATCGTGTAAAATTCAAACGGTGCCGTTTGAAAATTTTTGGGTAACTCTATTTTTTGCCCAAAATTAGGGATTTAATTATATTTTAATTTTACACACGTTAAGTTTTTTGCATTAATTTTGCCTTAATTTATAAAATTTAAATATTTAAGTAGAAACGCCCAATATTATAAACCACGCTTAGTCAGCTTTATTTTTTTTTTATTAAAAATTTTTGGGTAATTTTGGTTTTTATTTATTAAGATTTTTATGTGTAAGGTTTGTAAAATCAAATGCTGATTTTTTTTACTTGTGAATTAAGTAAATGTAGACATAAAATTATTTTGGATCATAAAATTGTGTAATTTGAATTAAAACATCAAAAAAATTGGCGCAATTTTTATTATAATTTAAATGAGTTTTGATGTTTGGAATCGTATAAAAAAGTAGTAAAGCTTTCTTAATCAATTAATTAAAAAATAATGCAAACTGATTTCACAAATGTGTATAATTATATTAATAATTAACAGCGTGAATTACTTAATACTTGACTGTAGCATGATGGAAAGTAAAAAAATAAAACTGAATATAAAAAAATTGTGAAAACTCACCTTCCTGCTAAATCCATCTTGTACCTTGCACACAAAAAAGTTAATAAATCAAGAAAAAGCACTCCACTTAAATCAATCACTTCATAGTTTTTTAAAAATTCAACGCGATTTTTTTTCGCGCTTTTTTGAAACGCGAGAAGCAGTAACGTTCAATTCTCGAATCCTCGACTTCTTCGGCGGCTTGAAGAGGCGCAATAATAGTGCAAACAATAATTGCACTAGACTACATATAGTCCCCCACTTTTGTTTCTCTTTTCTGTTTATTTGTGCGAGCGAGAATGCTTTTAAACATTTACTCTTCACATTGTTCTTCTTCGTTGTTGATTGTTCATCAGGTTGGCATTGAAAATCAAAAATTTATAGGGATAACCTTGCGAGTTTCGAAACTTAGATTAAATCTTACCAAATTGTCAGAATGATTTTTTTTTAATTTTATTAATTTTATAATTTAAATAAGTCTGCTTGAAAAAATTGTTGTTATAAATGGTTACAAGGAACTGTTTAAATTTTTCGAAATTTGTCATATTACAAATTGATGAGATAATTAATAAAGTGGGGTAATTTTTTGTTGAATGAGAGTATTGAATTTACGAATTTGATCCTGGAGTAATTATAAAAACAATACATGCAAAGACGTTTAGATGCGTGAGCAATGTGACCATCCTGTGCTTCATTACCGTTTTTATACTTTCTGATCATCCAATTAATAAATAATAATTAAGTTTAATGAAAATTGATGCAAATAACTGTAATATTATTTCACTCAAGCTTATTTAATGATGAAAAGCGTGAAATATAATCTGTTATGGGATTCTTGATCGGTGTTGGTTTACAACGTTTTTACAAATAAAACAGTTTCTGGTTTCTAATAAACACCACGAGCTTTATTTATTATAAATTCCAAACCAAAAGACCTAGTTACATACAATTTTATATCGCCAATAACTAGTTTTAAGATGACTGAAAAACTACACTTATTTTAAACCCATTTTTATTTTGAGTTCCTTAAAATTTTCATGCTTAATGGTGTGTTTAAAAGCCAACTACCAGGCGGGCCAACCGCAATTAACCGGAAATCAGCAGATTTTTATGATTTTTCCTCGTTGTTTTCGCCTCATCGCATTAACATCAACTCAACCAGAAAAATAATAAATTTTATTTAACACTATTCTTGCTTCAATTGCTAAAATAAGACAATTCGATGTACAATCATAGCTTAGATCTTCTGGTAATTCACTTTTATTAGATTTTCTTGAAATCTTATTAAGAAGAAATCTAATCAGAAAACTATTCTTCGCATTGAACTGCTCTGAAGATTCATTTGCTTTTTTACCATTCATGATTCAGATATTAAAACAACTATGTCATCTGGTGTTTTGTATGAAATAGTAATATCATTTATATGTTTATGTAGATCAAGAACAACTAGGGACCCAGAACCGACCCCTGAGGAACACCACACTATGCGACGTGTGAACTGTTTTCTTCAATCATCATAACCTGTTGCATATTAACTAGATACGATTTTACCCAATTGTTTAATCAAATCAAATCGATTTGCAATTGGATTTGAATCACAATTCACAATACATTACTACATTGTTGATTCTTGGGAAAACTAAATCTGTCAATCCTCCTTGCAATGCTGAAAATGATGCTCTAACTCTAAGGTGTTGAAAGTAGTTAGACCCAGCATAGTATACCATACGAAAGTCTGAACTATATGGTGTGCTACCACTTCATCGACAGTCTATTTCATTGACAGTGCTTTTTCATCTACAATGGTTTCATCGACACGACCGTTTCATTGACACGAACGTTTCATCGACATGGCCAATTCATCGACACAGACGTTTCATCGACAATCATTTCATCGACACTACGTTTTCATCGACAAACCTTTTCTTCGACAAGGACGTTTCAACATTACTTTTTCATCGACTACCGCTTCATCGACACTACCTTTTCATCGACATTACCAATTTCTTATCTAGAAGATAAAACGACTTTTTTGAAGAATTGATAACATCAATGACAAGGTAGTGTCGATGAAACGGTTGTTGATGAAACGGTTGTCGATGAAACGTCTCTATCGATGAAAAAGTATTGTCGATGAAACGTTCTTGTCGAAGAAACGGTTTGTCTATGAAAAAGTAGTATCGATGAAACGGTTGTCGATGAAATGGTAATGTCGATGAAACGTTAGTGTCGATGTAAAAGTGTCGATAAAAGGTCCCTGTCGAAGAAAAGGGTTGTAGATGAAAAGGTAGTGTTGACGAAATGGTTGTCGATAAAAAGCCAATGTAGATGAACGTCTGTGTCGATAAAACGGTCGTGTCGATGAAATTGCATTCGATGAAAAGACTATGTCGATGAAAATATAGTGTCGATGAAAATATAGTGTCGATGAAAATATAGTGTCGATGAAAATATAGTGTCGATGAAACGGTATACTAACTGTCCTGTCAGTATTTAAATTTAAACCATTATTCTTTGAACAGGTTTTCATTAAGTCAACACTAAACACAAGTTGTGATTAGTCTGTTGAACTCAAACTCATCTAAGGAGTGGAGTATAAAGAATGTATCATCCATATACTGTTTCCTAAGCTTGGGAACCGATGCTGATGAAGAGGATGAAGAGAATTGGACCAAGAAAGCTCCCTTGTAGAACTTCACTCTTAGAGTAAGAATTACTCCAAAACTCTCTTTGCCGCATGTTTCACTATTTTAGAGCATTACCACGAATTCATGATGCATATAGTCAAAAGCTTTTGAGAAGTCGAAGTAAACTCCACAATTTTGTGATGCTCTTTTTCTCCTAAGGATTTCATCGAGCGAGAATGTTAGAGCACCGTTGATATTGACTCCTCTTCTATACCCAAACTGTTATTCGTTAATGATGAATTATATTTGATGTTTCACCTAACTCCTGATACGGGGTTGCTTGTATCATTTTTCATTTCTGGGTCCGTAGAATCAATCAAGCCGGACCCAAAAAATATAATAAGCGGCGTGTTTTTCCCAAATCGAGAGAGACTTTCAATGCGGTAAATCCACGCCACTTTCCTCTACGAAAACAACCAGTTTCAAAAATAAACCAAAGACTTCTCATTTTATATCCTGCCACTTCTTCTCCCCTACTCGTGCAGCGCACTAGATCCTTCGAAGACGCCATCTTCTCCGAAGAGGTCGACATTCTGCTGCACCTCCAGGTCCTTCAAGTGCCCGCTCCTACCGAAGAGGTCCAACTTCGATCATTGACGCCATGTCCGTTCGCTGGGAGCTTCCGCTGTAAACTTCTCCGAAGAGGTTCGCATCCCAGGTACTCCAGGTGGCTAATAGCAACAAAGGGGCTCTCCTGCAGCCAACTATACTACTCCCTCCATCTGCAAGAAGATCCTTGGCAAACCATGGACCCAGGAAGTCCACAACCAGAAGAAAATCAAATTCCCAGTCAAGCGTTCGCCTCGAACGACTTCGTAGTTGTTGACATCGACCCGATCTTGAACGTCCCGAACAACACCGTTCAGAAGCGATTCCACAGGATTTTCCATCAGCATCGTATTAGATAAATCCACATTCCACCACTGTATATGAGTTCTACACGTTTTCCAGTTGTATTTCAGAAAAGATCGATCCAATTTCAGGAATCATCAATTGTAATTCAGGAACGTGAATATTTCAGACATCATCAACTATATATCAGAAAAAAACAATTTAATTTCAAAAAGTATCAATTGTATTTCAGAATCATCAATTGTAGTTTAGAAAGCATCAAAATTCGTCAATTTCATTTAAGAAAGTATGATTTATGTTTCAGAAAGAATCATTTTAAGTAAAATTTGCCGCTGAAATGTTGGATTACCTAAATATAATATTTTAGTCACCAACAGCCATGTCTATTGAGCACAATCACCATCAACAATTGTATTTTTGATTTTATCAATATAACTATTTGTAAGTTAACCAACATTTGCTCCATGATTCCAGGAGCCATAAAAGGAAAAATCCGAAGTTGTCTGCATTATTGTGGTTTGTGGTTCTCGTGAAGAATCACCGACAAAAACTCTTGGCTTCCTCAAGTTTTTCAATGGGTCCTTTCTGAAATTAAATTGTTTTTTCTGAAATACAATGGTTCTATCTGAAATATAATTGATTCTTTCTAAGATACAATTGGTGCTTTCTGAAATCAAATTGATTTATCTAAAATACAATTGATGCTTTCTGTAATATTTTTATGTAAAAAGTAGCATTCTGACGTAGGTCCCTAATTTATTTAACCTTCAATAAATTACCCAATATCCAATATTGTCCTCCTCTCCTGAAGCGTTGGAAGGTTTAGATAACTTCCAATAAAGGTATTAATGACATTTTATCATCTATGCCCACAATTTTAAATCGATAAGCACAAAATTGAGGAAACTAATTCTGAATACTTTATATTGATTGTATGTGAATAATGTAGTAATATTGGGTTGGATTAGGTTAGGTTAGAGTTAATTTCACGGTAGATTCGAAAAGTTTTACAGTAAATTGGTGTAATGGTAATGTGACTTATAAGTCATTTTATAAAGTTTAAAGATTATTCCTAAATCATTAATTTCCATCTCAATTAGAAATACTTTGGTCGTCCATGGTAAATCACTCTACAACTTTGTAGTTTGTTGAAGAAGACTTACGTCCTCTGAGGATTCTATTTTTTTATAAAATTTAATATCATCCATAAGGAATTTGGAATATTTAAAGCAGCTATTGGTGTCATTAATAAAAGTGTTGAAGAGAAGTGGAGCAAGATGTAAGTCTTGAGAAGCACCGGACCAGACATAGATTTTCTCAAATAAGAAGTTCTGAACCTGTTATCTATAGGTAGCTCTTTATCGAAGACTTGGTAAAAATTAATGTATTTCACAATCTTTCTTTAGAGCTTCAATGAATTTCGTACATCAGAAGTTTTGTTACTATCGATTTATTTTTTGAGAAGCCATGATGTTGGTCATGAATCATGAATTAAAGTTCTACAAAGAAAATTCAATTATTGCCTTAGATTGGTATAAGAAAAAACATATTTTTTCAATAAATAATTGGGAATACCAGTTTAAACTGGTCGTGTTATCACTTATCCGGGAGATGACTGATTTTTTTCGAAAAGTTCTTGGGAAGAAATAGGTTGGATACCAATACAATAATTTTTGTCGATTGAATCATGTCACTGTTCATTGGTTTGAGAGTAGACTTGAGTGAAGTATTTAGCAAAAAGATTCGATGTTTGTTTCCAGTATTATAGGTTTTTCCAATAAGGTCAATACAGTTTGGAAAATTCCAAAATTATTTGGGTTACTGTTTAATTTGGGTTGAAAATTGGAGTAACGTTCTTTGCTCAAGAATTTGTACCAATTTCGATAAAACAAACTTAAGTATTTTATAATTGCTTAAATCAGTTGTATTAAAGTTTTGGACTAATTTTCTGCTTGTGCTGTATGAATGGTGTTTCAAAAATCTAAAAATTTTCGGACTTTTTTCAGTTTTTCACTAATAACTCCTAAACGATGTATTTCTAGAAATAATTTATTCTTTTATAAATTAAAGCATATAAAATTCTGCGTAGAATGAGTACCATTTAGTTGAAATTACGTCAAGTTGTTAGGAAGATATACGAGATCAAAAAACGACCATTTTTCCCAGTTTTGGATTTACGTCTAATTTTTCATTCCTGTTGGGGAACCAAGAACCAAAATTGGCGGATTTGAAGGTTAATTGAATTTACTGCGTTTGGAAGTAGAAACTGACTTGGAGCAATTGGTTTGATTAAAAAATCCTCGTCATCCAAAAGAACTTCTAATTCGTCATCATTGTTAGGTAGAATATTTTCGCCGTAGTTCAAGTTTGATTCGTCATCAAGTTCATCTAGTGTATTGGTACAGGACTCTCCTCTGCAATTATAGCATATTGGGCATCCATTGCTTCCTTCAACCACAAGCATGCCCATGCTTAGTAACATCCAACCCCATTGAAAAGTTATCCACGGCTTTCAGTAATTGTTCATGAAAAATCTACATTGATGCTGCACTAGTTGAGCAGTCTTCTTGGCCCAACACATCCTATAGATCGAATGAATATACAATTTTATCTTCTATCCTGCACCCAACAATTTTTGGGATCATATTGAAAACGACATAGTATCATCACTTGGGTTGTTCCTAAGATCAACTAATGGTCCTAATAAAAACCAAGACGATGATAAGGTCAAAACCAAAACTTCATTTATCGCCCACACACTTATTGGTGCTAGAATTGATGGATTTAAAAGAAAATCAGAAGAAGGTCAAATGGAGATCTGTGTACATTCTTGAAACTTTGTTTGTCATTGATAGTGTTTACATGTGCAACCAGGATAACCAAATACACCAGATGAAATTGCTGACGAACCATACTTCATCGTTTTTTTGAAAAATGGGGAAAATGGTCGTTTTTTGAACCGAATATCTTTCTAACGACTTTTGATGTAATGTCAAGTATATGATACTCATTTGATGCAGAATTTTATATACTTTAACTTATAACAGAGTAAAATATTACTAGAAATGCATCATTTAGGAATTATTTGTGACAAACTGAATTTTTTTAAAGATTTTTGGGACACATTGACCTATGTCACCTGGGCTAATAATCAGAGGTTTTTTGAAATATAATTAGAGAAAGTGGTAATGTTTGTACCAGTTCGTATATTTCCGAAGTAGATCTGGTATACTTTTTAATACCTAGGCGAAAAAGTAGACTCGTCACAAAAAGTAGGTACTTTTTTTTAAAAACAATATACTATTTCTTGAGGTGCGTTTGGGCGAGGATGGTTATTAAAAAAGGTGAAAATACTGTTGTGGAAGTAATTGTGTTGATCGATTGTGGTGAATTTGAATGGATATCGTAGTTCACGAGGAGATCTAATTGGAAGAGGGCGCGTGATCGTCTTTTGTTGCGTTTTGTTCGGAATGTGATAATTTCGTCCTTGGGAATGCTGCGAAGGAACGTCGGGAAATGAATCTGCGCCTGGAACCAAAAATTTGCAAAAATGTAGTTTACCGATAGTTCGAATACACGGCGCATCCATTAAGCGCGCACGCAGATATTCAATTTGCAGCCATTAAAGTTCCTAAACAATAACCGATTGAAGTCGCTTCGGTCACTCGAGGGCTGAGTTGACCAAAGTGGAGGAGAAATGATACAAGTGAGATTAGATTTTTCCAGCTGATCGGCTCCATTTCGATGTACCGTACTGGAGGAACGGTTCACACCGTCGCCCCCTTCATTCTCCATCATCAACTATCAATTTACGCTGCTGAATCCGCTGATATTTCACCAAATACGTGAGGGTATGGACACATCCTTCTACCGTTAGCCATTTTATTAACGCGCGTCCCATCACGGTTCCGATCAACAACCGCAGGCCTCTAATCATGATCCGCAAACCACTCAAGTCTACAACCCTGAGCAATCAGCAAAAATCCTAACAAAAACGAAAACGCAAATCGTGACGAATCCAAAATTTCTAGAGCATTTATCAATTAAAATTATTCGAAAATTTTACTTTCATCTAATTTCGTGCGAATAATAAACGAAAGCAAATAAATGAAGATCGCGCTTTTGTTGGGAAAGCTTCCTTTTTGCGCCATTGCATCTCGACCTTAACCCGAATGTTTGGGTACCGGAGTTATCACGGGATCTCCGCTCGTGTTGCGGCATTAATTAAAAAAATGCGACGATTTATGAAAAATCGTTAATTTGGCACCAAACCTGGTTATTAGCTATTCGCTGATCTTCTCATGGTAAGCTTGCTGTTGGTGAAGAAGCCGCCTTAATGAACGCAACAATCAGATGGTACCTCGCTTCATTTACTCCACTGCACGGTTCTGCAATTACTTAAACAGAAAAAAATAAAAATTTACAAATCGTTCCACTAAAATTACTCCAATTATGATTCTTATTTATTCGGTTTTTAATAAAAATTCGCATCAAGTTACCACCAATAAAAATCCTACATAACACAATTTGTATAAATAACTCTTATGCCAATTAACTTACAACATAACCAATTTAAACAGTACTAATCATTATAAAATATTACCCCATTTAATCGCTATAATTAAGAAAAAATATGTTTTGGTGCCAAAATCAACGAAATTTCAAGTTTGGAATCACTCGACACGATATCGTATACGACATAACTAGGACATTCTTGCATTATTGCACTAGAATGCTAAAGATAGAATGATGGAAGTCGTATACGACTTGATGTCGAGTGATTCAAGAATATGCCCCCTGGCCTTCTCAAACTTATCAAACGAAATCAATGGCAATTTTTCAAATAACTTTTGTTGTAATTAACTTATAAAAACACTAAATACACCAATTTAAACCTTAATTAAAGACGATTTAGACAGTACTATTTAATACACAATATTGTACTTAATTTAATCCCTATTCTTAAGAAAAATCATCTCTTGATGCCAAAATTAACGAAATTTCAAATTTGGTAATAAATATCTTTTTATGGAAAAGTTGCACAACAAATGCAATTGCACCTATTAATAGATATTTTAATTGTGATTAAAATGGTATATTATATTATAGTTTTTCAGTAATTTTCATGTCCATTATCATTTAATAAGTAAAGGGTAAAATGCTCGTTTTGTAAAAAAAATACAAAATTTGAAGTTTTGAGATAAATAACTTTAAATTGAAAAATCGCACAAAAAATGTAATTGCACCCTTAAATAGGAAATTTAATTATGATTTCAGTGGTATATAACAATATTATTTTTTAATATCTAATAATTAGTTACAATGCTAGGAATAAAAGTTTATATCCTGACCTGAACTCAAATGTGTAAAATGAAATCAATGGTACATTTTTTAAATAACTTTTGTTCTATTAAACTTACAAAAATAACACTGTTGTAAACCGTAGTTAAAGACGATTTAAACAGTACTAATCACTACACAAGTTTAGGTCATTTTAATTCTTTTTAGAAAAACGTTTTGAGGCCCAAATTATCGGAATTGCAAGTTTGGATGTAAATATCTGTTTATGGAAATATTGTACAACAAGTACAATTGCACCCGTTAATTCATAATTTAATTGTAATTAAAACGATATATTGCACTATAGTTTTTTGGTTCATTTTATGTTCATTTTCATTTAATGAGTAAAGAGTAAAACACACCTTTTTATAAAAAAAGCGAAACTTGAAGTTTTGAAGTAAATTACTTTTAAATAAAAAATCGCCAAAAAATCTTAATCAAGCCATTAAATAGGAAATTTAATTGTGATTACAGTGGTATGCAATACTATTATTTTCAATACCTAATAAGTTAGTTACAACGCTTGGAATAAAACCTTACATCGTCTTAAACTTGCAAAAAAAATCAATGGCACGTTTTTTAAAATAACTTTTGTTCTAATTAACTTACAAGAACATTAAATACTTCTATTTAAACCACAATAAAGGACGATTTAAGGAGTATTAACTACTACAAAAATTTAGGTCATTTTAATTTCTAAAACTAACTTAATGAGCGAAAAGTAAAACCGATTTTTTCATAAAAAATAAGTAATTTGAAGTTTTGAGATGAATAACTTTTAAATGAAAAATCCCACAAAAAACATATATATACTCGTAAATAGGAAATTTAATTGTGATTACAGCGGTATGTAAGAATATGATTTTTCAATACCTAATAAATTAGTTACAAAGCTTGGAATAAAAGCTTACATCCTGAGCTGAACTTCTAAACTTGCAAAAGGAAATCAATGGCACGTTTCTTTTAAATAACTTTTGTTGTAATTAACTTACAACAACATTAAGTACTCCATTTTAAACCATAATAAAGGACGATTTAAGGAGTATTAACTACTACAAAAGTTTAGGCCATTTTAATCCCTAAAAGTACCACAGAAAAACGCTTTTCTGCCAAAAATAACGAAATTTCAAGTTTGGAAATAAATATCTTCTTATAGAAAAATTCTATAAAAAATATAATGACACCTTTTGATAGATAATTTAATTGTGATTAAAACGATATATTATACCATACTTTTTCAGTAAATTTAATGCAAATTTTTAATTAATGAGCCAAGAGTAGAACGCGATTTTTTATAAAATAATACGAAATTTGAAGTTTTGAGATGAATAACTTTTAAATGAAAAATCGCACAAAAAACATAAATACACTCGTAAATAGGAAATTTAATGGTGATTTTAGTGGTGTATAACAATGTTATTTTTCGAAACCCAAAAAGAAGTTACAAAGCTAGGAGTTAGGAGTAAAAGTTTACATCCTGACCTAACCTTCTCAAACGTGTAAAAATGGTATAAAAATCCTATTTTTTTTAAATAACTTTTGTTCTAACTAACTTACAAAAACAATAAGTACACTAATTTAAACCTTAATTAAGCACGATTTAAGTAGTACTTATTACTACAAAATTTTAGGTCATTTTAATCCCTAAAACTACCACAAAAAAACGGTTTTATGCCAAAAATAACGAAATTTCAAGTTTTGAAGTAAATATCTTTTTATAGAAAAATTCTATAAAAAATATAATGACACCTTTTGATAGATAATTTAATTGTGATTAAAACGATATATTATACCATACTTTTTCGGTAAATTTAATGCAAATTTTTAATTAATGAGCCAAGAGTAGAACGCGATTTTTTTATAAAAAAATACGAAAATTGAAGTTTTGAGATGAATAACGTTTAAATGAAAAATCGCACAAAAAACATAAATACACTCGTAGATAGGAAATTTAATTGTGATTTTAGTGGTGTATAACAATGTGATTTTTCGAAACCCAAAAAGAAGTTACAAAGCTAGGAGTTAGGAGTAAAAGTTTACATCCTGACCTAACCTTCTCAAACGTGTAAAAATGGCATAAAAATCCTATTTTTTTTAAATAACTTTTGTTCTAACTAACTTACAAAAACAATAAGTACACTAATTTAAACCTTAATTAAGCACGATTTAAGCAGTACTTATTACTACAAAATTTTAGGTCATTTTAATCCCTAAAACTACCACAAAAAACGGTTTTATGCCAAAAATAACGAAATTTCAAGTTTTGAAGTAAATATCTTTTTATAGAAATATTTTATAAAAAAATTAATTAGACCTATTGATAGATAATTTCATTGTGATTAAAATGTTATATTATACCATGCTTTTTCGGTAAATTTAATGTAAATTTTAATTTAATTAGCGAAGAGTAGAACACAATTTTTTTATAAAAAAATACGAAATTTGAAGTTTTGCGATGAATTACTGTTATATGAAAAATCGCACAAAAAATATAAATACACTGGTAAATAGGAAATTTTTTTGTGATTATAGAGGTGTATCACAATGTGATTTTTCGAAATCTAACAATTAGTTACAAAGCTAGGAGTAAAAGTTTACATCCTGACCTGACCTTCTCAAACGTGTAAAAAGAAATCAATGGTATAAAACATCCTATTTTTTTATATAACTTTTGTTATAACTAACTTACAAAAACAATAAGTACACCAATTTACACCTTAATTAAGCACGATTTAAGCAATACTTATTACTACAAAATTTTAGGTCATTTTAATCCCTAAAACTACCACAAAAAAACGGTTTTATGCCAAAAATAACGAAATTTCAAATTTTGAAGTAAATATCTTTTTATAGAAATATTCTATAAAAAATGTAATTAGACCTATTGATAGATAATTTTATTGTGATTAAAACGATATATTATACCATGCTTTTTCGGTAGATTTAATGTAAATTTTAATTTAATTAGCGAAGAGTAGAACACAATTTTTTTATAAAAAAATACGAAATTTGAAGTTTTGCGATGAATTACTGTTATATGAAAAATCCCACAAAAAATATAAATACACTGGTAAGTAGGAAATTTTTTTGTGATTATAGAGGTGTATCACAATGTGATTTTTCGAAATCTAACAATTAGTTACAAAGCTAGGAGTAAAAGTTTACATCCTGACCTAACCTTCTCAAACGTGTAAAAAGAAATCAATAGCATTAAAATCCTATTTTTTTATATAACTTTGCTTATAATTAACTTACAAAAACACCAAGTACACCAATTTAAACCTTAATTAAGGACGATTTAATCAGTACTAATTACTACAAATTTTTATGTTATTTTAATCTCTAAAACTACCACAAACAACGGTTTTGTGCTAAAAATAACGAAATTTCCAGTTTGGAAGTAAATATCTTTTTAAGGAAATGTTGTATTAAAAATACAATTACGCTTGTTGATAGATAAGTTAACTATGATAAAAACGATATATTATACTACAGTAAATTTTAAGTTCATTTTCATTTAATAAGTAAAAAGTAAAAAAAAAATACGGAATTTTAAGTTTTGAGGTAAATAACTTTTAAACGAAAATTTGCCCGCAAAACATAATGACATCACTAAATAAGAAATTTAATGGTGATTACAGCAGTATATAACAATATGATTTTTCGAAACGTAATAATCAGTTACAAAGCCAGGAATAAATGTCTATATCTTGACCTGATCTTACAAAACGTGTAAAAAAAATCAATGGCATATTGTTTTAAATAACTTTTGTTGTAATTAACTTATAAAAACATAAAATACACCAATTTAAACCTTAGTTAATGACGATTTTAACAGGACTAATCACTAGATAAGTTTAGGTCATTTTAATCTCTATAATTTACAAAAAAAACATGTTTTCATGCGAAAAATAACGAAATTTCAAGTTTGGAAGTAAATATCTTTTTATGGAAATGTTGTATGAAAAAAATGATTACACCTATTGATAGATATGTTAATTGTGATTAAAACGATATATTTCACTATAGTTTTGTCGTATATTTTATGTCAATTCTCATTTAATGAGTAAAGAATAAAACGCGCGTTTTTTGTAAAAAAATATGAAATTTGAAGTTTTCAGATAAATAACTTTTAAATGAAAAATCGCACAAATAACGTAATTAAAACCTTAAATACCAAATTTAATTGTGATTACATTGGTATATAACAATATTATTTTTCAATACGTAATAATTAGTTACAAAGCTTGGAATAAAAGTTTATACCTCAAACGTTCAAAATGAAATAAATGGTTCGTTTTTTTTAAATAACTTTTGTTCTAATTAACTTATAAAAATTAAAAAAACACCAATAAAAACCTTCGTTTAAGGCGGTTACAATGGTGATAATTACTTTGATTGGTCAGTATATTTTAATTAGTTATTACCACAAAAACGTAGCTCCCATTTATACATTTTTCCACCAAAAAATTTTTTTAGATAGTTAATGTCATTCTGAACAAATAATTTTCTATGGACTAATATTTTTTCAACTCTTTAAGAAGTTACAGCAATTTTAAAATTCGTAAATTTTAATGATTTTTATGGAACACCCTGTATAAATTTCATTCTTGTTATCATTTTAAATTTCACTCATTGGCTTAAAGATAAAGACAAAATTCGAAACATACTTGATTTAAATAAAAACATTCAAATTAAATAAATTTTATACAGGGTGTTCCACAAAAATCATTAAAGTTTTGTTCAAATTGCTCTAACTGTTTTAGGAGTGTAAAAACTGTATTAGTTCATAGAATTTTTTTTGTTCGGAATGACATTTGATGAACTACTGAATCTTCTGAACTCTATTTATTAATTTCTGCAAAAAATACAAAAAAATTAAGTCAATTTTTTAAGGAGATTTCATAGGGGATTTTTGTGAGAATTGTGAAGATCAATGAACGAGTATAAAAATTTAGTTAGAAAAACGTGTTGGATATTACCGCATTAAATAACAGCATGTAAAATAAATATTTAATTTGATTGCATTGAGAGAATCGAGAATCGGTTGTGGTACGCGTTTAATTGCAATCTTTTTCATTTAATTGTGGCTTTGTTGGGCAAAATTGGCTTTCATCCGTTATTTAAAAATTCAATTGAGATGGTGTGAGCATGAGCAACTCATCTTAAGCTCAACTACGAAATACGAAATTGAAATGCGCGTAGGCATGAGAAGTGACGAATTATTTTCCTAACGGTCACTAAATTAGTTACGCTGGCGCTTATATCTCACTATATCACCTCATCTTATCAAATTTCACAAGAAAAGAGCTGGAAAAATTTTGTATTTTAATAAAAACCGTTGCGCTCCCATTTTTTGAAAATGCAGTACTGTAGGGTCTAGGGCCTACATTAAAAACTTCATAAAATGGTACCATACTCTAAGGTACCATTTTTTTTTGAAAATGTAGTACTCTACAGGGTGATTCACATTTATGTTAAAATCTCTCGGGTGGTGATTCCTTATATAAAAATAAGAAAAAAGTTCATATAAACATATGTTCCGCTTCCTAAGTGAGTTACAGCTCTTCAAAGGTGATGACAGAGAAAAGGTTTTTGGTGATTTATTTCAGAATGGATACTAGTACATCATTCAAATTTGGCATAACTCTTAATATGCATTGGACTCAAGTCCACGATTTTTTTGAATTTTTTTTATTGGTTCTAAGTGGTATTTTAAGAGATCGTTGGTGGTAAAAACAATGGTAACTTTTTTATTACTGGATTTTTATGAGATTTCTTTTTAAAATATCATTCTGTAATCAAATTTACATAAAAATGTGCTTTTATACAAATTCAATAGATTGATCCGTTTAAGAGAAATGTGCATCTAAAGATGTGCTTGTCGGGATTGTTGTCATGGTTACCATACTAAAACTTTTTGTAGACCCTTTTTTTTACCAAAATTATTCCAAAAATTACATAGGAACATTTTTTCATAAATTATGGAATACTTTTGGTAAAATAATAGGCCTACAAAAATGTTTGCTATGGTAACCATGACAAGTGTCCTGACATGCATATCTTTAGGTGCAGTTTTCTCTTAAAGGGCTCATTCTATCGAATTTGTATAGGAGCACCTTTTTTGTGTATATTTGATTGCAGAAAGAAATTTTTAAAAAAAATCTTATAAAAATCCAGTAATAAAAAAGTTACCATTGTTTTTAATACCAACGATCTCTTAAAATACCACTTAGAACCACTAAAAAAATTTAAAAAAAATTGTGGACTTGAGTCCAATCCATATCAAGAGTTATGCCAAATTTGAATGCTGAACTACTATCGATTCTGAAATAAATCGCCAAAAACCTCTTCTCGGTCAGCACCTTTGAAGAGCTGTAACTCTTTTAGGAAGCGGAATCGGACATATGTTTATAAGAACTTTTTTTCTTATTTTTATCTAAGGAATCACCACCCGAGAGATTTTAACATAAATGTGAATCACCCTATATAGTCTAGGGTCTACACTATACAGGGTGTCCCGTTACAACGTGGATAGACATAGTAGAACGGGTTTATCACCTCAAATTAAGATGACAAGTTCCTCTAAAACTTTGCCCAAAAATGCTTCCCTGCAAAGTTACACTCAGTTAAAGTTCACTTTTCAAAAAATAAAAATCCACATAACTTTTCTTCCTAAAAAGCTATCTCGATAAAAACCATCATGGGGGGCTAATTTTTAGTACTTTATGATATGGTATACTAGTTTTGCAATTTCTCATTCATTTACTACCAGTTTATCTAAACTTAGAATCTAAGATTTACCAGAACTTTTTCTGTTGTCACTTTTTTTGCAATTTTAACTGATTTTCTTATAAAATAAATAATTTACTATGAAAAAGGTATACTTGTTTAAAATCACTAAATCCAACTGTTTTCGAGATAATCGCAATTAAAATTTCAAAATAAAAATGTGCTTTTATTGTTAAATCAAGTAGGCCACTCCCTGAATACCATTATTAAAAGAATGTATGATTGAATATTATTTTAGAAGATGATTAAATCTATTTGTGTGATAAAATCGTAAAATTGTTTTAATTTCTTTAAAAATATTAAATGGTTATGTCGGCCTACTTGATTTATTAAAAAATATGAATTTTACAATAAAATATGAAACTTTAATTGAGAGTTTCTTTGAAACAATTAGATTTATCGATTTTTAACAGGTATACCTTTTTCATAGTAAATTATCTATCTTATGAGAAAATAAGCTGAAATTGCAAAAAAAGTAATACCAAAAAAAGTTATGGTAAAACTTAAATTCTAAGTTTAGGTTAACTTGTAGTAAATGAATGCAAAATGGCAAAACTACAATACCAAATTATAAAGAACTTCAAAGTAGCCCCCCTATGGCGATTTTTATCGAGTTACCTTCATAGAGAGAAAAGTTATGTGGGTTTTTATTTTTTGAAAAATGAACTTTAACTGGCTGACATTTTGCAGGGAAGCATTTTTGGGCAAAGTGTTAGAGGAACTTGTCATCTTAATTTAAGGTGATAAACCCGTTCTACTATGCCTGTCCACGTTATTACGGGACACCCTGTAGAGTAAAGCAACAATTTTATTAAAATCTTCATAAAATGGTACCCTACTCTAAGGTACCATTTTTTGAAAATGTATTACTCTCTAGACTAGGGTCTAGACTATACAGGGTGATTCACATTTATGTTAAAATCTCTCGGGTGGTGATTCCTTAGATAAAAATAAGAAAAAAGTTCATATAAACATATGTCCGATTCCGCTTCCTAAGTGAGTTAAAGCTCTTCAAAGGTGCTGACAGAGAAGAGGTTTTTGGCCATTTATTTCAGAATGGATACTAGTACAGCATTCAAATTTGGCATAACTCTTAATATGCATTGGACTCACGCCCATGATTTTTTTGAAATTTTTTTATTGGTTCTAAGTGGTATTTTAAGATCGTTGGTGGTAAAAACAATGGTAACTTTTTTAGTACTGCATTTTTATGATATTTTTTTTAAAATACCATTCTGTAATCAAATTTACACAAAAATGGTGCTCTTATACAAATTCAATAGAATGAGCCGTTTAAGAGAAAAGTGCATCTAAAGATGTGCTTTCCAGGACAGTTGTCATGGTTACCATAGCAAACATTTTTGTAGGCCTATTATTTTACCAAAAAATATTCCATAATTTATGAAAAAAGGTTCCTATGTAACGTTTGGAATAATTTTAGTAAAACAATAGGTCTATAGAAAAATTTAGTATGGTAACCATGACAACAATCCCGGCAAGCACATCTTTAGACGCACTTTTCTCTTAAACGGCTCATTCTATCCAATTTGTATAAGAGCACGTTTTTTGTGTAAATTTGATTACAGAATGATATTCTGAAAAAAAATCTCATAAAAATGCAGTACTAAAAAAGTTACCATTGTTTTTACCACCAATGATCTCTTAAAATACCACTTAGAACCAATAAAAAAATTTCAAAAAAATTTCAAAAAAATTATGGACGTGAGTCCCATGCATATTAAGGTGATAGGGAGTCATTTATAGAAAAACCGATGTTTTTATCTTTCCCGAATTTTTTTAAAGTGTTTCGAATTGGAAACAAAAAAAAATATTAAAATACCGAACTTAAATAAGGCTTGTACTTTTATATATAATTTTTGTTTTTCATGTATCTAGATTTATATAAGCGTAGTTTTGCAAAAATAAAAATATAAATATAGAAGTTTTTCTTGCAAAATTACACAAATATAGTTGTAGATACATAAATAATAAAAATTGCAAATGAATGTAAAATTCCTACTTTAGTTTGGTATTTCTTTATTTTTTTTGACTTTCCAATTCGAAACACTTTAAAAAATTCATAAAAGATATCACCTTAAGAGTTATGCCAAATTTGAATGCTATACTAGTATCCATTTTGAAATAAATGGCCAAAAACCTGTTCTCTGTCAACAAAATCGAAATTGTGATTTAGTTCGAAGTGGTGAGAACTTAGAGCTGTTTTGTTACTTTTATCGGCATGTTTCGGACTGTAAGTGTGGTTGCATATACGTTTTTTAATGTACTGTTTTGTTTGGCCGATATATAATTTATCACAATCTTTACAGGGTATTTGGTAAACTATGTTTTTTCGAAGTTCTGTGGGAAGTTTTGATTTTAACCTGGAATACAGTTGGCTATTTGAAATAATGTTGTAGAAACAAATGTTTGCAGCTCCCACATCAAAAATTTTTCTTATCTGTTGTGACAAACCAGGAATATAAGGAAATCTATGGTATCTTGTATTTTCCTTATTAAAAACTAAGTTGTCATTGGTGAGGACATCAGTCGCAGAGGAAGAGGTAGACGAAGGAAAGTTGTTTAAAAACTTTTTAATGAGATCAGGCGGATGTGAATTAATTTTCAGTTTCTTCTCTAAGATTGACTTGTTTGATTTCCTGAACTGTTCATCACCTAATAGTTCAAGTTTTTGGCTTAGAGGGTGGTTTGAACAAAAGTTCAAAATTCTGTCTGAATCCGAAGGTTTCTTGTAGAGATTAACAGCTATTTTGTTATCACCATTGTAATTATTTAATAAAAGTAAATCCATATATGGTAGTTTTGTTTCCTTTTCCACTTCCATAGTGAACTGGATGTTGTTGTTTATGGAATTGAAAATTGGTAATAAGGAATCGACAGAATCTTCTGGGGTAATAATCAAGCAATCGTCTACATATATGCAAAAAATTGGGGGTGTGAAGTCCAGCTTTTCCAATGCACTGTTGATGATGTTATCCATTACCATAGATGCCAAAATCGGGCTCAACGGGGCACCCATCGGACACCCGAAGGTCTGCAAATAATAATCTGAATTGAAGTAAAAATAGCTGGTGTTGAAAATGTGTATGATCAATTCAATAAAAATGGTTTTACTAATATTTGTGTGGACTTCTATATCACTCCATCTTTTGTCGATAACTTCTAATACTGCTTCTTTATTTACGTTTGTAAATAAAGAGGTGACATCTAAAGAGATTAATTTTTGGTTGTTTAAAATTTTAATATTTTTAATTTTATGAATTAGTTCATAACTATTCTTAATGTTGTATTTGAAGGAAGGAATCAGATTATTCAAAATTTTACATAACATCTTTTGCAAATTATATGTCGAGCTATCAATACTGGAGACGATAGGTCTTAAAGGGATACCCATTTTGTGGATTTTGGGCAACCCGTAAATTCTAGGTGGTAAAGGACTAGCTGTCATCAAATTTTTTCTTTTCTGCATCATCAATCATTTCATTAGTAGCCAAAAACTTAATTAGATCTGTAGTTCTTGTATTAAACTTGTTAGTTGGATCATTGCTCAATAGTTTATAATAATTTTTATCCAAGACAATAGTTGACATCTTATCAAAATATTCTTGTTTGTTCATAATAACAGTTTTTTTGCCTTTGTCAGCATTTGTGACCATAATATCAGGGTTGTTTTTCAGGAAATCTTTGGTATCTAAGAATCCAATCTGCTCACTTGTGATGTCATTATTCTTTAATCTGTGTATGTGATTAGTGACAATGTTAATAAACTTGGCTCTAGTTTTATCCTTATCCATGTTATCATATAAATTGTTAATTGCTTCAGCATCCTTAATTAATGGTATTGTGGGGAAATTATATTGATTGTTAAACGGTTTTATGGCAAATTTTGGGCCTAGAGACAGTTGCTTATTAACTATAGGTGGAATGTACACTTCAGTGTTATTGACTATGAAATATTTACAAATTATAAAATTAACATTATTATTCCTTTTAATTAGAATGTTGTTGAGTTTCTTTTTTTGTGTTTTTCTAGATTTAGTATTTAGTATTTGATTAAAATTTTCAAAATTGGTAATCACGATAGAGGGTATAATGTCTATCAATCTGTTCCTATAAAGATTATTATTTTTATCTAAGGAATCACCACCCGAGAGATTTTAAGATAATTGTGAGTCACCCTGTAGAGTAGTGATTTTATTAAAATGTTCATAAAATGGTAGCATACTCTAAGGTACCATTTTTTTGAAAATGGCCATAAAAACTCGATTGACTTTAGTTCCTGTTTATTAACGAAAAGTGTGTAATTAAACGGTATTTATTGCAGCTTTGGATATCCAAGGTGTTAATTTCGAGTTAAAACCATCACCTTAACATCCGCGCTTTAATTAATTAATATTCTTTTAATTATGCAAACAATCTGGCATTGGTACACCTGTTTAAACGTCTTTAAACATTCCTGGCCGTGAAAATTGTATACACAGATATCGCGATAAGACTTCAAGAAATTTCAAAAAAAAGGAAATCCAATCGACCTTCCGAGTTACCCCAAGGCTTTCGTTTTCATTATTTTTGTTTAGGTTTAATTTGCATTGCGAATTCCTGGTGATGATGAGGAGTGAGATATTGTTTTTGCACACATGGTATGGTTGTCCATCACGGTAATGAGTAATTAAGGGTCGTTAAATTTATAAATTAATTTTATTACACCCACGAAGATAATTATACTTGAAGAAACTACTTCTTCTATTAAAACGAGTTTTGATACCATTAATTCGTTTTTTGAGATTTTTTCTTTATTTCTTCCTGAATTTCTTCACGTGGTATGGTTGTAGATCATAAGGGTGATTCACGTCGAGGATAGGTAGCGTGAGAAAAACCAAGGAAACATAAGTATTTCGCGAAGAATTCATTCTTCCGAGATCATTTTTAAAACAGTACTTGCAGACTTGTTTTGCATGATAAACGGGTTCACTTAGCTTTCATAAATTTCCTTAATTATTCAAGGAAATGCAGTGAATAATTCCTATATTTCACCAAAACTGGATTTAAGGAAGAATAGAGGTCTTCTATCTTCTTGTTTTTTGTAAAAATAGATGAGACCGTTATAGTGGATCGCGTGGTTCGATCGAAAATGTCCGTTGAAGAGGCAAAAGCGTTTGATTAGAAACTCGTGAATTCTTCGCCGAAGAGCGAAAATAATACACGTTGAGTTTGGAACCACTTCAGCTAATCCCAACACACACGGCGCTAATTGGCAACTTGAAACGATAATTTCCACACGTCCACCTTCACCATGTGAGTGTACAAAATTATTTCATCAAAATTCTCAACAAGAAAAATCCTGGAGAATCTAATTACACGGGAAATGCGTTTTATTGAAACATTTTTTGCGCAAATTAGTACTAAAAACCACTTCAGTAAATTTCAAAAAAATGTTTTAATCAAAATTTGAATAAATGCATTAAGTAGTTAACCTTTGCTCGTAATTTGCAAGAATGACTTGCTCGAATTTAGCAACATTTGTCATCGAATCATCAAACTTATCAAGCACAAAAAGTGAAGATAAGCCTTCATCTTAATTTAATCACCAAGATTCTCATGAACGCAAAGCGAAAAATAATCAGCTTGATTATGATTACACATACTTCATTTTATAATTACTAAACACTTTTATAATTACTAATTACCAGTAATACCAGTATTAGCTACAAATTTGACAATTTAACAATTTTGTTTAAATATGGGAACGCTGCTCACAGCTTCTTCAGTTTGTTTTTTACAATAAATCATTAGAATTTTTTACGCGAAGCACTTAAGTTCAACAAACTTTTGTTTAATTAATGGACATAACCACGCAGAAGGTTTTAATGAAAGATTAACGAACTGTCAAATCCTTTTTTGTCACCCAAACAAAGGACGAAAGCTAAATTATCAATCAATTAAATTTAATAATTAACTCTTTAAAAGTTGAAATATCTTGAGTCCACGATGGCGGACCTGGTGTTTTAATAAAATATTTTTAGCAGGGTTGTACCCAGAAATTTTTAAAGGGGGGTCAATTTTTGACAAGTAAAAAACAAATGTATTTCTACTTCCATTTAAACAAAAACAACATAAAAATTTCATTCATTTTAGTGAATTTATTCATTTTTTTTTCTTTATTTTTAAGTTTTGAAAATTTTGACAATGTTGACAATGTTGACAATTTTCAAAATTTTGAAAATTGACAAAAAAAAATTTGAGAAAGTTCATGATTTTATAACTAATTTCGTATTTTAGTCATTTTTTTTGTAATTTGAGTTGCAAAATTATTAATAACTTTTTTATTTTAATAAATATTTTTACAAAATTTTGTATATTTGTTTATGATACTCCAATTTATTAATAGTAATATTTTCGTCAAAAAATTCCAACAGAAAACTGAAAAACCGTTGATTTTGTGAGTTATTTCTTATTTTTTAATGACTAATGACTCGAGTTATAAAATTGTGAATAACTTTTTTATTCTTGATAATATTTATGGGGTAATTCTGAACAAAAAATGTTAACCGTAACAGCGATGTTAAATTTGACAGTCACCCCGATATCAAAAAAACGCTATTCTGTAAACTTTAGTGTAACTTAACGACAATATAAAATAACATTTTCGGTGTTAAAATGCATTGTACATTTATAGAATGTATTATTTTGATCAATTATACATTAATGTATTATTATTACTTTGCTGTATGTTATTTTAACACCGAAAATTTTATTTTAAATAACCGTTGCAGTTGCAGTAAAGTTTACAAAATTCCGTTTTTTTTGACATCAGGGTGACTGTCAAATTTAACATCGCTGTTACGGCTAACATTTTTGTTCAGAATCACCTCATTATACTAAATTTTACAAGTCTATTTATGATACTACTATTTAATAACAGTAAAATTTTTGTTGGAAAATTCCATTGGAAACTTGAGAAAATTCATGATTTTATAAGTAATTTCGTATTTTAATCATTATTTTTGGAATTTGAGTTGCAAAATTATTTTATTTATTATATTTGTTTATGATACTCCAATTTATTAATAGTAATATTTTCGTCAAAAAATTCCAACAGAAACTTGAAAAACCGTTGATTTTGTGAGTTATTTCTTATTTTTTAATGACTAATGAATGGAATTGTGAATAACTTTTTTATTCTTGTTAATAAATATACCAAATTTTGCAAGTGTATTCATGATACTACTACTTAATAACTGTAAAAATTTTGTCGGAAAATTCCAATGGAAACATATGAAAATTCATGATTTTCTAAATTATTTCGAATTTTAATAAATATTTCATTTTGATATTCGAGTTACAAAATTGTTAATAACTTTTTTATTGTTATAAATATTTTAACAAACTATTGTCCAATTGATTTAACACACTATAGTAAAATAATGAAAAACGTTTTCCTGGAAAATTTTAATGAAACCTGTGAAATTTGTATTTTTTCTGAAGAAAATCAATATTTTAGGTACGAATTTTACGATTTGAGCTAGAAAATTGTTATTCACTTTTTTTCTACTATTTTTACAAAATTTTGCACATGAATTTATGATGTTACTATTTAATAATGGTTTAATTCTAGGAAAATTCCAATGAAAACTGGAGAAAATTCATGATTTTATAAGTAATTTCATTTTAGCCATCATTTTTGGAATTTAAGTTGCAAAATTGTTAATAACTTTTTTATTTTCATAAGTATTTTTACAAAATTGTCTACATTTGTTTACGATACTACAATTTATCAGTAAAAAATTTTCGTCAAAAAAATCCAATAGAAACCTGAGAAATCGTTGATTTTGTGAGTTATTTCTTATTTTTTAATTACTCGAGTTATAAAATTGTGAATAACTTTTTTATTCTTATTAATAAATATATCAAATTTTGTAAGTGTATTCATGATACTACTATTTAATAACGGTAAAATTTTTACCTGAAAATTCCAATTGAAACATAGGAAAATTCATGATTTTCTAAATTATTTCGAATTTTAATAACCATTTCATATTGATATTCGAGTTACAAAATTGTTAATAACTTTTTTATTGTTATAAATATTTTAATAAACTTTTATCCAATTGAACACACTATAGTAAAATACACTATAGTAAAATAATGAAAAACGTTTTACAGGAAAATTTTAATGAAACCTGTGAAATTTGTATATTTTCTGAAGAAAATCAATATTTTATGTACGATTTTTACAATTTGAGCTAGAAAATTGTTATTAACTTTTCTTCTACTATTTTTACAAAATTTTGCACATGAATTTATGATGTTACTATTTAATAATGGTTCAATTCTAGGAAAATTCCAATGGAAACTGGAAAAAATTCATGATTTTATAAGTAATTTTATTTTAGCCATCATTTTTGGAACTTGAGTTACAAAATCGTTAATAACTTTTTTATTTTCAAAAGTATGTTTACAAAATTTTGTATACTTGTTTATGATACTCCAATTTATCAGTAGTAAAATTTTCGTCAAAAAATTCCAATAGAAACCTGAGAAATCGTTGATTTTGTGAGTTATTTCTTATTTTTTAATTACTCGAGTTATAAAATTGTAAATAACTTTTTTATTCTTGTTAATAAATATACCAAATTTTGCAAGTGTATTCATGATACTACTATTTAATAATAAATAATAATTTTTGTCGGAAAATTCCAATGGAAGCATAGGAAAATTCTTGATTTTCTAAATTATTTCGTATTTTAATCATTTTAATTTTGATACTCGAGTTACAAAATTGTTAATAACTTTTTTATTGTTCTAAATATTTTAACAAAATTTTGTCCAATTGATTTAAAACATATTAGAGAAAATAATGAAAAACGTTTTACTGGAAAATTTTTATGGAAACCTTCTAAAATTCGTTTATTTTTTCATATTTTAAGGTTTGAGCAAGAAAATTCTTAATAACTTTTTTATTGTTCCTAATATTTTTACAAAATTTTGAACATGAATTTATGATATTATTAAATAACGGTTAAATTTTTTTTGCAAAATTCGTATGAAAACTTGAGAAATTTCATGATTTTATAAGTAATTATGTATTTTAGTCATTATTTTTTAAAGTTTTGAGCTATAAAATTGTTGATAGCTTTTTTATTTTTAATAATATTTAAACAAAATGTTATACATTTTTTTATGCATTATACATTAGTAAAATTTTTTATAAAAAATTACAAGAGAAAAATTGTGGATTTTGTGAGTTGTTTCCTACTTTTTAGCGACTGGAATAACAAAATTATTAATAACTTTTTTATTGTTGCTAATATTTTTATAAAATTTTGTACAAGTATTCATGATACTACTATTTGATAATAGTAAAAATTTTGTCGGAAAATTCCAATGGAAACTTGAAAAAATTCATGATTTTATAAAGTATTTCGTATTTCAATCATTAATATTTTTGGAACTTGAGTTACAAAAGTGTTAATAACTTTTTTATTTTTATAAATATTTTTACAAAATTTTGTAAAATTGTTTATGATATTATTATTTACTAATAATAAAAATTTTGTAATAAAATTCCAATGTGAATTTTAGAAAAACTGTGATTGTTTGAATTATTTTCTATTTTTGTTGAGAAAAAAATTTAATGTAATTTCAAAAAAAATTTCTATAGATTTATTATCACATAAAAACGTTATTTTTACGAAAAAAAAACATTTTTTTTAAATAACACAAAAACGTGCTGTAACTTTTTCATTCCTCGATAATTTATTTTATTGGTGGTATTTTCAAAAAATCTAATACATTTTTTAAACGTTATTTATATTAAAAAACGCATCACGATATTTTTTTTCATTTTAGAGTAATGTTACACTGGGACACCCTGTATTTGCCTTATGTGTATCACTATAATTAGCGAAGGTGCTTCATTTTTTTTGTTTTTATCTGGATTGGTGCATTGTGGGTGCAGCGAAGCAGTTAAATTGCATTTTAGTTCAGAACACGACTTTCTGATATTTTCTCACCTCTGCAATAATAGCGGAATCTTTAATTTAACACACATTCGTCCAGAAAATGAGATGAAACGCCCACAAATTGTAATTTAACGATCTTTTAAGCGTCATTAATTCCGCAAAAATCTACCACTCTTTATTACCGATTAGCGTTATTACAAATTACACGATTAAATTTACTCAACAAAAATAAACGTAATTGTTGAAGAAATAAAAATGTGTAATAAAAAAATAAAAAATGGATGTACCCCTGGTGGGACTCGAACCCACAATCCCCGGCTTAGGAGGCCGATGCCTTATCCATTAGGCCACAGGGGCTTGCTCCTTGAAACCACATTAACTACTTTAGAAGGTATACCACTACATTATAGGCAACCAAATATGTTCATTTTATATTTCGACACTAAACGAGTTTATTTTATCTGATGAAATTTTTTTAAGGTGGTGAGTTATGTGAAAATAATTGTATAGGAAGTGGTTTGGTGTCAAAAATTGGAAAATGATGCGTGGTTATTGTATTTAATTAATGATTAGATCGGAATTCGGTGTGATGATGGAGGTGTTATAAAAGTAATTTGGTTGATTGATTGCGGCGTAGAGATTTGTGCGAAAAAAGCTGTTGAAGAAGAAGAGGAAGAAATATTTGTTTACGTGTTGCAATGCGAATTGCGGAGGAGCGTAATAATTCCACATAAATCGATAGAGCTCCACGCTAGTATAGATAATAACGATAATAACGAAGACGAATGTGAAAAAAGTACGCTTCTAACTGTTCCAACTGTTCTAACCAATCTGCGATTCTTGAGACGTCTTGGGTTTGCTGGTTTGGTAAATTAAAAAGAGGCGCTTTGATTCCAGTGATTAGTGCATGCACGTACGCCTTATCATTATCATTTGTTTCGCATTTGCACCTTGCGGGTTTGCAATTTCTCGATTGGGATAAGGAAGAAGATCTTCTGGGACTGGGAAGCTTATTTGCTCATCATCAAAACGGTCTATGGTCTTTAAAGAGTGGAAAGGACGACCGTCAGATCCGTGCACTGATGATCTTTAACCACATTGACCCGCTTGTTATTTGTTATTGTTACGTAATCCTTTCCCACAAATTATCTTTCACCGAAATAAAATAATTTGCATAACAGTTTATACTTCACTCCTCTTAATACCCTGTATTTTAAAAACAATAAACATTTCTTCTTCGCCTTCATCAACTTCTTCCTTCTTCTTATTGCTGTCATTAATTACCTTTTTTTCGTCTGGCGCGTATAAACAACGATTATTAATTATAGATATACTGCAATTTTCAAAAATGTAACGCTCTATATTCAAGATGTAATTAATGTAATTATCCTTCCTTCGGGAAGATTACCACCAACTTCAAGGTGTAACTAATGGGCGTGTAGATGGCGCACTCACGTTCCTACCAACTCATATCCTAAAATGATCTTCACAAATTACTTCACTCCACTATCTTTAACCAATCAATTTCGAAATTCTAAATTAACCACAACAAACTTAAAAAAACTACTCCTACAATATTTTTCTGAAAAATTAGAATCTGGAACATTAATCAACTCTTGAAAAGTACACGTGAATCAAACAAACTTGAGTTTAGAAATCCTTAAATAAATTTGGAAAAACCTGAGTTTACATGTCCTTAAATAAGTTTAGAAAAACTTTGGTGGTAAAAGAAAATATAATAATTCCAGGTAGTGTCCGTAATTGGTAATATAAATGAAACTAGTCAGCTACTCGGACAAATTATTTATTTCAAATTTAATCTTTTGTGACGTTTCGCACAGCAATACGCTGGCTTCATCAGACCTATAAAACAACATTAAACATTATACAATAATCTTCATTTTCACCACTTTTTCTTAAACCCCTAACCCCTAAGTGATATTTAAATTCAAAAATAGACAGAAATACAATAGACAATATGTCACTTAAAAAGAGTTGCTTGAGGATTTAAGGAGTAGTGCTGCAATTGGCTCTACGAACTCCCGATTTACGAAGAAAATTCCAGACATATTTTATACTAAAATATCTTAACTATTAAATGCATTTTACCGGATGTTCTTATCTCTTTTGGTTTACAAGTTACGCTTTTTTCAAAATGAACCATTTTTTCATTGAAAAAAACGTCGACTATTAGTAAATCGCATTTTATTACACCAAAAATTATTTTTCCAAAAAAATGCTATTGACATTTTTAATAGTAAAATATCATAGTTATTAAATGCATTTTACCGGATGTTTCTATCTACTTTAGTTTACAGGTTATGTTGATTTCAAAATCACCCACTTTTTATTAAAGAAACGTCGATTTTTAGTAAATAGCATTTTATGACACCAAACAATATTTTTACAAAAAAACGCTATAAACATTTTTTATAATAAAATATCATAGTTATTAAATGCATTTTACCGGATGTTTCTATCTGCTTTAATTTACAAGTTACGCTTCTTTAAAAAAAGGTCGATTTTTGATAAATCGCATTTTATGACAAAATAATTTTTTTTCCAAAAGAAATGCTGTAGAGATATTTTATAGTAAAATAAAACAGAAATTAAATGTATTTTACCGGATTATTCTATCTGTTTTAGTTTACAAGTTACGTTTATTTCAATATGAACCATTTTTTTTATTGAAGAAACGTCGACTTTTAGTAAATCGCATTTTATGACACCAAAAATTCTTTTTCGAAAAAAATGTTATTAACATTTTTTATAGTAAAATATCATAGTTATTAAATGCATTTTACCGGATGTTTCTATGTACTTTAGTTTACAGGTTATGTTGATTTCAAAATCACCCACTTTTTATTAAAGAAACGTCGATTTTTAGTAAATAGCATTTTATGGCACCAAACAATATTTTTACAAAAAAACGCTATAAACATTTTTTATAATAAAATATCATAGTTATTAAATGCATTTTACCGGATGTTTCTATCTACATTAGTTTATAGGATATGTTGATTTCAAAATCACCCACTTTTTTATTAAAGAAACGTCGATTTTTAATAAATCGCATTTTATGACAAATGACAACATAATTTTTTTTACAAAATAAATGGTGTAGACATATTTTATAGTAAAATATAACAGTAGTTAAATGTATTTTACCGGATTTTTCTATCAGTTTTAGTTTATAAGTTACGGTTATTTCAAAATGTACCATTTTTTATTGAAGAAACGGCGATTTTTAATAAATCACATTTAATGACACCAAAAATTCTTTTTCGAAAAAATGCTATTAACATTTTTTATAGTAAAATATGGTAGTTATTAAATGCATTTTACCGGATGTTTCTATCTACTTTAGTTTATAGGTTATGTTGATTTCAAAATTACCCACTTTTTATTAAAGAAACGTCGAATTTTAGTAAATAGCATTTTATGACACCAAACATTTTTTTTACAAAAAAAACGCTATAAACATTTTTTATAATAAAATATCATAGTTATTTAATGCATTTTACCGGATGTTTCTATCTGCTTTAGTTTACAAGTTAGGCTTATTTCAAAATGAACCATTTTTTTCTCGAAGAAACGTCGATTTTTAGCAAATAGCATTTTATCACACCAAACAATTTTTTTACAAAAAAACGTTATAAACATTTTTTATAATAAAATATCATAGTTATTTAATGCATTTTACCGGATGTTTCTATCTGCTTTAGTTTACAAATTTCGTTTCTTTAAAAAAGGATTTTATGACAACATAATTGTTTTTTACAAAAGAAATGCTGTAGACATATTTTATAGTAAAATATAACAGTAATTAAATGTATTTTGCCAGATTTTTCTATCTGTTTTAGTTTATAAGTTACGCTTATTTCAAAATTTTTATTGAAGAAACGTCGATTTTTAATAAATCGCATTTTATGACAACTAAAATTATTTTTCGAAAAAAATGCTATTAACATTTTTTAAAGTAAAATATCATAGATATTAAATGCATTTAACCGGATGTTTCTATCTACATTAGTTTACAGGTTATATTGATTTCAAAATGAACCATTTTTTATTGAAGAAACGTCGACTTTTAGTAAATCCCATTTTATGACACCAAAAATTCTTTTCCAAAAAATGCTATCGACATTTTTTATAGTAAAATATCATAGTTATTAAATGCATTTTATCGAATGTTTCTATCTGCTTTAGTTTAAAAGTTACGCTTATTTCAAAGTCAAGCATTTTTTATTGAAGAATGGAGTATTTTTATCAAATCGCATTTTAGGACAGTAAAATTTTTTTACAACAAAATGCTACATACATTTTTTGTAGTAAAATGTAGAAATTTAATGAATTTTACCGAATGTTTCTATCGTTTTTATTTTAAGAGCTACACTTATTTTAAAATCATTCATTTTCTATTAGGAAATTTTAATTATCTGAATTTTATTACCCTAAATTCTGCAACAAACATTTTTTTACATTTTTTATAGCTAAAAAATGTCTTATCGGGAGATACCTGTAATGCAAAATTGTCCTTGGCCAGGATTCAAACCTGGGACCTCAAAATTACATTATTGGTGTGATAACCACTATAATATTACCCATTTTCAAAAATTTTCGAAAATAGGTCGCAGGTGCTGCAGTGGTTGTGGTATCAAACATGCGATTTGATTGGAGTTAGTCGTTTGACACTTAAATTCGATAATTAACAGGATTCTTTACTGAATGAAATTATGAATTTAAGGGGAAGTGGTGCAACTAACTCTAAAATTCAAAAATTGAAAGGATGACAAAACTTTTCACTAAAAAAATAAGAATTTAAGGTGAAGTGGTGTAATGTCCAACTAACCCAAAGTAATACTTAATTTTTAATTGATAGTTTAATTCAAAAATTTAAAAGATCTTTCAGTGAAAAATTAAAGTGCGACTTAGTAATTTAAGTAGAAATTATTCACTTGAACCTAAGTGACACTTAAATTTTAGGTGTGGCTTCATTTTAAATTGATATGATACAATCGGGCCAAAACTCCGATGTTCAAAAAATTCTGTGGATCTTTTAATTTAAGTATCACCTAAATTGCAAGTGGCTCTTAAAGTAGTAGCTTGACACTTGAATTAAACAATTGACACGATTTTTAACTAAAAAAAATTAAAAATTTAAGGGGAAGTTGTGCAACTGGTGATACAGTTGATCGACTACGACTACTCTTCTTAAATCTTTAAGTGACACTTAAATTAAATTGACAGAATTTCTCATTCTGTTAATTTTCTAATTTAAGTGGCACTTATGGGTTTAAGGGCCGGTTGCACAGTTGAAGCTTAAGTTTGAAGCGACACTTAAACTAAAGAATTGACAGAAATACAATTCTGTCATATTTTTAGTTTAAGTGTCACTTAAAGCTTGACTTTGAACTGCGCAACCGAGCTTAAGGAAATGTGATTCAACTGGGTCTTAAATTCAAAGATTGAAGGAAAAATTCAAATGTCACCATTCGGGTTCTGGCACAAGTAACCGTCCCGAAAAATGTCCCGCATCAGTAAGCGTCAACTTAACTGAAGAAAATTGGATATTTTTTATTTTATTTTAAGAGAATATGATTTTTTTTATTTTATTAAGAGAATTTGATGATTTTGTTTAGTTGTTTCAATAAATTTTGTACATATTTTTGGAACAACAGACCCCCACCCCTCTCCACGAAAGTTTGATGTCCCAGATTTCAGAAAAACTGCAATGGTCACCGTACACTTATGAATTTCAGGAGAAATGGTGCAACTGCACACTTAAATTTTAGGTGTGGCTTTAATTTTAAATAGATATAATTCAAATAGACCAAAGCCCGAGAGTAAAAAATCCAGACAACTTTTTAATTGTCACTTAAATTTTAAGCGAAACTGATGCAATCGTCCTGTTTAATTGAAAATTTTAAGTGTCACTTACGAATTTAAGGATTACTGGCCTAAGTGCATAATATGATTCAATCAGAGTAAAGTGTAAAGCATAAAGTGTTTAACTCGAGCAGGTCAAGGCAGCTTGAATTAGGAGTTGACTTGACCTTTTACATGTAATTCAAATGGTAAAGGTCAGGCCAAGCCGAATTCAAGCTAGGTTGAGTTGCTCGAGATAAACGTAGTCATAGACTTTAATAGGAAAGTGAAAAAAAAAATCAGAAGTTTTTAAGTTTACATCGAAAAATATGGTCCTTGTAATTTGGTTTTTTTCTTTAACAAGGGACCTTCAAGATCAGTTTTGTAAAATTTTATCTTATCAAAAGACACATCACTACATCATGAGAGGCTTAGTTTTTTGATTATATCGAGTATAAGCAGGTTCTAAATTGCAAGCAAAGTTTGCTCATTTTTAGGTCAGTTTTGATTAACAAAAAATTTGAAAAACACCAAAAATAATATTGAACGACTAGACTAGAAAAAAAATAGGATGTCATTTAGTGGTTTCTCTAAAAAAAATTAAAAAGGTAGAGTCACGTTTTATAGAATTTTTTAAAAACCATGAAAAGCAAAAATTTGAAGAATCAACCTAAGGCCAAGATTTCTTTTCTAAATTTCGATTTTACACCTTTAAATACTTTAAAAATCAATGAAAAAATATGAAAACTTTTTTTTCTAAAATAAAACAAATGAAGTTTTAATATATTTATTTTGTTGATAAAACAAAAAAGCTTCTTAAAATAGGAACAATTTACAAATGAAGAATAAAATGGTACCACCACAACCACTTGTATAGCCAAAAACATAAAAAATTAATCAACGAAAATTATCATTAAAATTTCTGATGATTAAAAACAATAATATATAACAAAATTTGCTTCATAACAATTTCATAAACTAAACAATACAAGTAAAATTTGGGTAAACTTGTTTTTAATTAAAATGACTCACTTTACAAGCGTTTTTTTGTGATTGAAAAAAATAGCTCCTAAAATTCACCATTTCTTAAATAAATTAGAGTACCTCAAATTCTACTATTTTACAAAATAACATAAATAAAATTAAAAATTGTATAAAACTAAAATAAAAATAATTTAAGCACCCATAAATTCATACAGGGTGATCACTTACAAATGGAATTCAGAGCCAATATTGCACCACTTTGGCTTAAAATTTAAGGAACAATTAGAGCCAGTTGCAGAGTGTCACTTAAAGTTTAAGTGGAACCTGTACAACTGAGCCATAAAAATTCGTCATTTAAAAATTTTAAGTGTCGCTTAAGATTTAAGAAGTATTGGTGCAATAGGCGCTTACTTTTTTTAAGAAAACTTAAAAATAAAAGCTTCAATAAATTAGTAAAATATACAAAATCAGTCTGAAATATTTTTTTTCTATAAAATTCGCCCATAGCCTCTAATTGAAGCTGATTGTCCCATACAAGGGCTTTCATGTAGAAGAAGTTTACTACCATAGGCTGATCCTGATCCACTGCTGCTTGAAAAAACGCTTCTTGTATAATAGGGCGCTGCAACGCCCGATTTCCGCGCTTTATAAAGCGCAAGTGCAGCCACCACAACAGCGCATAAAAATATTAACCCCAAAATGCAGAAAGTCAGCGCCATTTTATCAGGAGAAACACAAAATGGCCGATCACCTGGTATATGCCCAAAAGTAGCCCGTAATAAATCTAAAAAAATATTTTCTTAATTATTATCATCGTTGATTGATAGGTTTTAAACATAAAAATTAACTTCTTGTAATTATTCCGCTCGAAGTGGCAGTTGAAACGTGGTGATTGAAATCAAGTGGAAGCTTTGGATGAATTACAATTGTTGCAATCAATTCTGGTCGAGTGGAAACGAGTTTACATCTATGGTTTGATTGATGGCGTAGGAGCGTTGACTAATGGCCCGCACTGGTGACATCTATCGGTCGCAACCCTTTAGGCCATTAGTGCAAGATTACAAGACGAGAAAAGATAAGTCTGCAATCTTCAAGACCACCTACGGACCTTAATACGCTTTATAAATCAAAACTGCCGCTTGATAAATTGATCCCTATTTTTAAAGATTATCTTCTTGCGATTTATTGATTTATGAGATTACCTACAATTTTATGCTTTAATCGATTGATGCTTAAATCAAAATCGATCTAAAGAAAATGTTGATCATAAAAAATTTGAGACCAATCAACATTTAATGATTGTAGTAATTTAAGGTAAAATTAATAATTCGTCATGTTTTAACTCCTTCCTATATAAGGTTTTGATCAAACTTAATCATCATTTCGCTTTTCTTTATTATCATTAAACACACATTTCGTTTTAAAACCCGCGAGGCATGAAGATTACTGTCTGTGCTCTCGAAACGTCTTGCAGTGATTTATTTACGCTCATTTCTGCGCGAATTTGATTAATGAAAATATGCTCAAGGCATTTATCACACTTTTAATGCACAAAAATCGTAATACTTAAAATGATTTTGATTTCATTAGTAAATCACCTAAATTTCGCAAAACCTATGACCATGGTTACCAAAACTATTATAGGTACTTACCTTGATTGATTGGTTCTTGAAATTATGTACAAAAGTGCTTCAAAAAACCAGTTGTGAGTGAATAAAAGCGGTGTTGATGAAAAAAAGAAGAGTTGGGTGCATAAAATAATATATTTGCAGAAATATTTACAAAAAAATAAGATTTTTATATACAGAAGAAATACATCCTTTCCTGACTTACCATGTTCGGTTCTAACGTTTTGTCTAGGATCATCTAGCTCAATACCAGGAGCTAAAACTTCGACGCTATTAAAAACCTCAAACCTTTCCAAAACCTCCCCATCGCTTCCTTTTGATAATTTTCGAGAACTACGCGATTCTGTTTTATTCGCAGAAGAACAATCATTCTAAAAATTATAAAATTAGTAAAACAAACTTCATGCTTCATCAACAGTAATACCACCCACCTTTTCGCATTTTCCATAACATAATTGTAGACCACACGTGAGATGAAGCCTATCTCGATCTGGGAATTTAAAGGCAGCAAATTTTGATACAGCTTCTTGATAACGCATCATTGATAATCGCTTGATTGGTCCTTTTACGGGTTCAGGCATTAATAGATCATCGATAGGGCAACCATTTTCATCAAGTAATTTTTGGGATGAGTCTCCTAGGCCATCATGTGCTAAACAATCGACGACTTTCCAACCAATTCCATCTGGATAATAAACAAAATTATAGTTTTTATTTGTAAAAATTGGTTAGACTTACCCGGTAGTGTAGATTTGACCATGAGTAAAGTTTCTTCACCAACTTGGAGCATTCCATCGGTTTTAAGTTTTTCGTGTAAAGGAACAATTTCCATCCAAGCTCTTGAAGCGCTTAAAACCTCCTCTAATTCATTAGGAACACTTTTTGACCAACCATCATCTTTCATACGAGCAGTCCTGTAATTTCAAAATTTAATCCTGGATTTTTTGGTTTATTTAATTTACCTGGTGTCTTTTAAAACCTCCTTCTTCACAACGTCTTCCATTTTTTTACTCCTAACTTTAAACATGCTTGAATCCACATGGCATTGCACGTACTTTTCTTGATCAGTGAATTGACGGAGGTGTTTATCTTGCTGAATTACAAGATTTACACTGTAGTACATCACGTCGGTTTCGGAAAATAATCTTAATCCACAACCAGATGATGGAAGGTTTAGAAATAAATCTTTTTTCATGGTTCCTGAAATTATTTTAAGTATTATTAGGTGAGTGACATGTTCAAAAAAACGTAATTTTCACTTTTGAGGGTTGATGGGTTGATGCAGGGCCAAATGAAAAGATTTTACCTTCAAACCGTTTTGATTTAAACAAATCTCTTAAACGTCACGTGTAGCGATTTTTAAGTTTTGGAGTATTTTTGGCTCAATACACAAAATTGATGGATGCGCTGGGATTAAGCGGTTTTTTTTACTAGTTTAGCAAAAAAAATCCTGAAGCCACCTAGTTGGTCGCAAGTAACTAAATATTTTTTTTTAAATTAAAGGCAACTTGGGTCACAAAATGAGCCAGGTTCGGTTATGATCGCTCGAGTCTTTAGGTAACCGCGATTTTTCAAATTTCTTCAAAAAAATGTCCAAATACTGTACTCCAAATTCGCAAGAAGGGTAGAACCAAAATTATCGCGATTAAAACCCACCTATGTGTAATTTGCATGTTTCTCGTTTACGAAAATACCACGTGCGATTTTTTTTCTCCAAACTGTCACATTAGTTCATATAACTGTTTCCATTTTTCAGCTTAAAAACGCGTTATTTTGATGTTTACGAAGAAAAATTCGGTGACGCTACTGGTTTCACCGGGGAAGGTAAAAACTTCTGGATCTCGTAAATGAAGATGTGCAAAAAAAGGGGACCCAATTTCGTCACTTCGATTCAAAACCCGGCGGAGCTACGATTTTTTGAAGTCGCCGGAAGAAAAACCACCAATGATTGTATTTTTTGGGAATTTTTTTAATAGTCTTTTCGTTACCTGAAAAATCTGAAATTTGGTCCAGTTATAAAAAAAACATCCCTCTTTAAATCGCATCTAGAATTTTGAAAATCGATTGGAAAATGCAGCTGTGATGACGTAAGAAACGATTTGACGTCAAAAAATGGATAAAACGCGATTAACTTTTTTCGAGGGCACGCTACAAAAAAACGTTTCGACCATTTTTAGCTTGTATTTTCGTCTTTAGTGCGTTTGCAAAATTTCAACCCCCTATGACGAAAGGTTCCGGGTGCCTTTTGATAAATTGCTTTACTTACCGAAAGAGCGACATCCATGGTAGAAATCTTTAGCGAATATAGTTCCTTTAAATGGTTGCTCCATGGTGATGGTTATATTCATTCCAGAGGTATCACATGTGGTATTAATTGCAGTAATTGTATTTACTATAGGGTTTTCATGGTGTATAGTAAAGCCATCGATGTATCCTATGATGATTAGCGTCCCCACTAGTGTAAATGATGATGAAAACTTCATTTCCTACAAAAAATACCAAAACCATAAGTTCCCATGACATTTAATCCTCACGCATCATAAATATCTTTCCTCCTCAACACTTGCTAATTTGTAAACATAATTTTATACTTTAATTGGTCTAATATTACTTTTGTGGTAACGTTTCGAATGGTTTTATTAATTGAAGAGCAGCGTTCGCTAACGGTATATACCGTAATAGTGAGCGCCGTGATCTTAGATAACGTCATTCTCTAAAAATGTATGACACGTTACGGTTACGTAACCCTGTCTACCATAGAGAAGTATAGCGAACGTTTCTTCAGGTCAAAAATAACGGTTCTTCCTGCACTTCATGAAGATGGACGAGGTGCTAATAAAGTCAAGGTCGTCCGGATTCCTGCATATCATTAGAATTATACAAATTTGGATTAAAAAGACCAAAACGGAAATTGGTGTACCTGTTTTTACAAAACTGGAGCTTCCTCCCACGAATTTGTTACGATAGGTTATGGTTGATTAGTGGGATTAAATAAATTGGTGTAGATAATTGATTGATGGGATTGAAGTGGACGATTAGAAGAAAGCTGGAAAGTGTATTGTTCACGCAGTTCTCGTTAAATTGCTCAAGTTGGATTTTCACCTATTATTGCTGCAATTACAACAATTCCCTCCACAAATCAAGCAATTAAAATTAAAATAATGAGTCCTTCAATGATATCAAAGCTTGAGAAATTTAGAATGCTACTTTAGTTACTCAAAAAAGTAGGAAACGATTTTTTAAAAAACCATTGAAGAAAATAAGTTGAACAGAAAAAATTTATTAATAAAATTTATTCACAGTTAGGCAGGAAACTTAAGTCGCACGTGCGCTGTGCAATTCATAACTTAAACTAACATTGTTAGTATTTAATTAATTATTAACCAAGAAGGCGCTTCAACGAAGATTTGAAGCATTAATTTTGCATGAAATTACGTTTACTGTTGGAATTACTATATTAATTTTAACCACACCAGATACGGGATTTCAAGCTTAATTATTCAAATCAGTTTAAATTTATGGCCTAAATAAAATAACAAATTAATCTAGATGCAACCAGAGCAAAGTTAATGAACAAAAATTATTTCCGCGCATGCGCACTTTATTCAGTAGCGCACCCAAAATTAATTAATTTAATTTGAACTAAAACTTTTTCTAAAAAACCAAAAATTCAGGTCTAAAAGTGACTCTAAAGTGGGATTTTGAACATTTTTGCCCAGAACTCAAAAACGAATAGTGATAACAAAATCATTTTTTTTTTGCTAAAAACTTATCTAAAGCCCTTTGCAAAAACATATAAAACTTTAGTTTAATTAGTAAATTTAAAGTATTTTTTAAGAATTTATTATTTAAATAATTTCCAAGTTTTCGAATTGTATTGGCGATTCTAGCTAAGCGATCTCCCTCTTGCGGCATAGCGCGGAACTATGAAATGACGTCACGTCCGTTATAGTTGGGCAGACGAATTTAGCGTTTAACGTTTGTTAATGTCTATTATAGTCAAGTAAATAACGTCAACTTACCTAATTTACTTTGTATTATTAAATGCGTTTGATTATTTCTTTGCAAGTTTAAATTTTTATTTATTTTGTCACTGACGTGACGTCACTAGAATATGTAACCAAACATACATTTGCGCGGGGAATATTAATTTGAATCGCCAATAATTTTCTTGAAAACTACTAAAGTGATCAATACCAAAATTTCATACCAGAAACATGTAGCACCTAGATATATTTTAAATAAATTTCGTGAAAATCGGTTGATTCGTTTTTGTTAAACTAAAAACTAAAGCCAAATGATCCATTGAGATTTGGTAGGTGTAAGTATTTCGAAAAAAAAATTAGAACACGGTTGAAACTTTTTTTCCAGCACCCTTGTGAATAAAGTTATTTGCCCCAAAAGGGGTCCTTGAATAACTTTTTTCGGTTTCCTTCTATCGAGACCGAATTTTGGGATGTCGTGTAGAATCAAGAACTAAACATTTTGAGCCCATTTGTCCATATCCTTCTTTTAAAACGGCCGAGTTAACGTGAAAATACGTTTTTAAACGTCAAATCGATTTTTCACGATAACGGGGACATTTTTTAATCGAATTTCAAAAACTCGATCTCAAATTAAAGAGAAATGTTTGTTCTATAACCTTACCGAATTTTAAATTTTTCGAGCTAGTGGAAAGTTTTTAAAAACGCTCTTAAACATGTCATTTGGATTTTTCGAACGCCCGCCGCTGCGATTTTAAAAAAACGTAGCTCCCCCGGGTTTAAAATCGAAGCGACGAAATCGGGTCCCTTTTTTTCTCATATCCTCAGGTACGTGATCCAGAAGACCCGATCATCCTAGGTCAACCTGGCGGCGAGGGCGATTTTTTTTTCGAAAACATCAAAATTGAGCGTTTTTTAGCAGAAAAACGGAAGAAATCGGTAGAAACTAATGTGAAACTTCGACCGATGGAAAAAGATCGTTAAAGGTATTTTTACAAATAAGAATCATGCGAAAAATCGGTTTTTATCCCGAAAAATTTATTTTTAACCCACTTTCTGGCGGTTTGAAATTGGCGTACCATTTTTGTACATTTTTTTAACGAAATTCAAAAAATCGTAGCTACCAAACGACCAAACCGATTTTAACGAAACGTGGCTTATATTAAGGCCTAAGGTACCCTTAATACGCAAAAAAACACTGGGTTTTATACGACCCGTCCAGTGGCGTTGAGATTTTTTTTTTCCAAAATCGTAAAAACATACCTGTAAATATCGGCGTTTCGAACAATTTTATGGGAAGTGGAAATTCCAAAACACAATCGAAAATCGCTACACGTGACATCAAAGAGAATTTCTTAAAATTTCTTGGGGTTGTAAATTCAATTCTCCAGCTTTTTATTTGGCCCCGTACCGACCCCCAAAGTCAAAATTGTGTTCATTTAACCCCCCGGGACCAAAATTATCACTGTAAGGTAAAAATACATCGTATGGTCAAACTAAAATACGCGTTGGAATGGGATTTTCAAGCTCTACGACGGCACGTGTAGACTTTTTTCAATTTCGAAAAAAAAAATCCAAATTTTAACCACGCAAAAAAAACAGAATTTTTTTACCCTTCTTCCTCTTAATTGATTTTAACGAATTATGGCCCATCTCAAAGGTCTTCGCGTGAGCTTTAAGACAAAAAAAGATTGGTTTTGATAACTTTATTCGTTCAGAAGTTATGACCTGATAACTGTTAAAAATTCGAAAATCTTACTTTTTCATGAAAAAATTGCTATGAAATTTTTGATTAATCGGAAAATAATTAATTTTGACCGAACCACTTGGCCGATTAAGACGATTTATGGCTTAAAATTTTCAAAATACGTTCCTCCATCGAAGAATGCAAAACCGAATCATGTGAAGTTAAAAATGCACCCTCAAGAGCCGTATTTGTACTCGAAATTTAGAAAAACTTTTCGAAAAAACGATTTTGACGATTTTCATTAAACCGTACTTAAAATACTCCTATCATGAGTGTCTATGTTGGGTAAAATTTTTTGTTTTCTATTGTGAATACTTTTTGATGAAAGTAAGAAAAACGAAAATCCTGAAAAAAATCACAAAATATTTGCTAAAATTTGGGCACAAATCCTCTCCTTATTTGAAGAATTTTAAACATTTTATTAGATTGGGCGGAAAATACAATTAATTCCTTAAATTTTGAGTCCTTAAAGTTTTTGTACCCCGTATAATTTTCCTGTAATTCACTTTTTCTTGAAAAAAAAAACGACCCCTGAAGAACAGCATTCGCCATTGCTTGATACACTCTGGGGTGCTGAACTGTTTTGATCAATCATCATAACTTAATAATTTTAGAAAATCCTGGAATGACTTTATTCAATCAAAACTGTTGCAAGAAATTTTATAGTCGAATATTTAGTAATAGTAAAAACACTCATGTAAACTGATTTATACGCCCATTGTTTTCGCGTTGAATTTTACGCAAGACATTTTCCTGCATATTTTCTCCTCATTTGCTTAAATCCTATTAAGCGGTGTTAATTAACAAACGTAGCTAATCACTCCCCGATGAACGCATCCTCAAATTTCACTTTTTAATTTATTTTTTTGTTTTCAATTTCAAAGCCTTCACTTTTATTATAAAATTATAAACTATAAACAAAAGAGAAATTTATACTTTTATAATTAAGTCATCCGAAAGGTGTAACTCTTTAATTTTAATTAATTTTAGTCATCGAAGTTACCTCACTAAATTAGCTACTTTTGGTTGACCTTAAAGTGGATCAGTTAATAAATGATTGACCTTGAAGAAGAAACTAGTGCATCAGCAGTAAATGCATTTTTTTAAACCTCTACACATACAGAGTGCCCCATAAGGATAAAATGACGTTTCAAATGATGAATCACTCGACCTGTAAAGATTTTACTAAAAACTAAAACCACCTGTCGCGGAATTACAATCGAAATAAAATGAGTTTTCCTCGCTTGATCTGTTTTATTGTTTCAGTTTATGGAGATTTGATCCTTTCATCATTTCCATAGGTTAAATCCCTATTGTTTCAGCAAATTTAAAATCTCCCCGACCGTGTCTGATGTACTTGATGCTACATTACAAAATTTTCAATTAGCAAGTTTCGAAAACTAACAAAATTTGCATGAAATTTCCACATGTGCTTAACTCAAAATAATGAAACTTTTTTAAAACCAAAACAAAAACAGTAATTTCATAAAATTATCAATAGTTTTTGGAAAACTTTCGAGTTCCTAAAATGGTTTGCACAAAATTGATCCATGAAAACAGCAAAAATGGTAACTAATTTTTTGAAAAACTTTGGCCAAAAATAATACTGAATCTTGGAAAATTCAAAACTTGTTTGTTCCTTACCTTAAAATTTTGGTGTTTTCACTTAAAACCTTTAACGTATCACTAAATTCTTGAAAATTTTGAAACAGTAGTCACATTTATGGGTATTTAGAGTAGAATCGACATTGTCGGCGTAAAGTGTTTAACTTTTGAGCGCATCTGGTGAATGCGGTTTGGTAGAGCCAGGTGAGCGAACGTAAAGGTAACAGCACCAACAGCTCCAGAATAACAGTTCAGTTACGGGACTAGTTTAAGAGCGGGGTCAGACTTAGACCTCCAGGGAATTTTCAATTTAACAAACAATCGTAGTATAACAAAAGGAAAATAGGAAATTAAATCACCCACCCACATCATAATCATAGTTATAACCACATCAAATGGGAATTTAGCAGTTAATTATTAAAATTGTCAGTTATTAAAATTAAACAATCACTTTATTATACCATAAATCATCACATTTTTAGTCAAATTTTTGAAAAAACTTAATTTTAAATCAAGCTTCTGAAGGTTCTTCATTAACGATCAAAGCATGTGCTTCATTTCTTCCATACTTTTTAGAGAAGTACATAAGCCCTACTCCACTTTTTAAAGTAATCAAGCCCCAAATAGCGGCTACAATGTAATCAATTCGAACTAAAAACCAATAATCAATTAAAATTATTTAAACGAATTTAATACTTACATTGCTGAAGATAAAGGAGACTTGTAAAAAAATAAATAAATCCAGAAGTGCTAAATGCAAAAATCCAAAAACCTAACCAAAATAACTGCCATAAATCGTTTTTGTCATACCACAGTTCTAATCTGTTCTTCACATGCAACCAATTGATATGAGCTGTAACACCACTTATTGCAGCTAAAAACAAAAATTAATAAAAATTTGCATTAATCGTTTATTGATAATATCATTAAAGTACAGACTGTCCCTTTGAAAGAGTTATGATATTACCTTTAAAATGATATCAAACTCGATAGGTGTTGCAATTTAAAAAAACTGCAAAAAATACCAAAATATCACCAAATATAGTTTTGATGAGCTTATAAATTTTTACAAATTTTCATTTTTTTTGTTCACACGTTCAAAAGTTATAGTGCCGTCCCGGGACTTTTGGGACGTCTTATATTCAAAATCATTCATTAATGACCCCTATTAATGAAAAATTCTAGAGGTACCCTCTGTTAATGACATTTATAATGAAATTCAGTATGTGGTATTTAGGTATATGATAAATTTCATTGCAGACAGGGGCGGATTTAGCACTTGGGGGGCCCTGGGGAAAAATTACTATGGGGGCCCCGGGATAATACAAAACTGGTCTCATCCCGCAATAATTTAATTTTTTTAAAGTTGCCATTTAGCTTTTAGAGGGCTTCAAAAACAGAGGGGGCTGCAGCCCTATTAAACCTTATATAAATCCGTCCCTGTTCCGCCAGAAATAAATCCGAGTTTATTAAAAAATTCTAAGGGGAATATTAAAAAATTGAGATTGTCTAAAAATTGCACAATTTTACTTGTTGAAGTTGTAAGATGATTTTTACAAAATTATAAAAAAATAACCAATTAATTTTGCACTCGATTTGAATAAATTAGAGAATTCTGTAAAAAATAAATCCGAGTTTGTTGAAAAATTCCAAGGGGAACATAAAAAAATTGTGATTTTGTAAAAATTGCACTATTTTACTTGTTGAAACTGTAAAATAATTATTAAAAAAATAACTGAGTAAGCTAGAATTAATTTTGCAGTCGATTTAAATAAATTAGAGAATTCTTCAAAAAATAAATCGGAGTTTGTTGAAAAATTCCAAGGAGAACATTAAAAAAATTGAGATTTTGTAAGTATTGCACTATTTAACTTGTTGAAGCTGTAAGATGATTTTTAAAAATTTATTAAAAAATAACCAAGTGAGCTAGAAATAATTTTGTAGTCGATTTAAATAAACTTTGGAATTCTGCAAAAAATAAATCCGAGTTTGTTGGAAAACTCCAAGGGAAACATTAAAAAAATGATACATATTTTGTAAAAATTGCAGAATTTTACTTGCTGAAGTTGTAAGATGATTTTAACAAAATTATAAAAAAATAACCAAGCAAGCTAGAATTAATTTTGCACTCGATTTGAATAAATTAGAGAATTCTGCAAAAAATAAATCCGAGTTTGTTGAAAAATTCCAAGGGGAACATTAAAAAATTTGAGATTTTGTAAATATTGCACTATTTTACTTGTTGAAGTTGTAAAGTGATTTATAAAAAATTATAAAAAAATAACCAAGTAAGCTAGAATTAATTTTGCACTCGATTTGAATAAATTAGAGAATTCTGTAAAAAATAAATCCGAGTTTGTTGAAGAATTCCAAGGGGAACATAAAAAAATTGTGATTTTGTAAAAATTGCACTATTTTACTTGTTGAAACTGTAAAATAATTATTAAAAAAATAACTAATTAAGCTAGAACTAATTTTGCAGTGGATTTAAATAAATTAGAGAATTCTTCAAAAAATAAATCTGAGTTTGTTGAAAAATTCCAAGGAGAACATTTAAAAAATTGAGATTTTGTAAATATTGCACTATTTAACTTGTTGAAGCTATAAGATGATTTTTAAAAATTTATTAAAAAATAACCAAGTGAGCTAGAAATAATTTTGTACTCGATTTAAATAATTTATAGAATTCTGCAAAAAATTAATCCGAGTTTGTTGGAAAACTCCAAGGGAAACATTAAAAAAAATGATACATATTTTGTAAAAATTGCAGAATTTTACTTGTTGAAGTTGTAAGATGATTTTAACAAAATTATAAAAAAATAACCAAGTAAGCTAGAATTAATTTTGCACTCGATTTGAATAAACTAGAGAATTCTGCAAAAAATAAATCCGAGTTTGTTGAAAAATTCCAAGGGGAACATTAAAAAATTTGAGATTTTGTAAATATTGCACTATTTTACTTGTTGAAGTTGTAAGATGATTTTTAAAAAATTATAAAAAAAATAACCAAGTAAGTTAGAATTAATTTTGAACTCGATTTGAACAAATTAGAGAATTCTGTAAAAAATAAATCCGAGTCTGTTGAAAAAATCCAAGGGGAACATTAAAAAATTGTGATTTTGTAAAAATTGAACTATCATACTTATTGAAGCTGTAAAATGATTTTCAAAAATGTATGAAAAAATAACCAAGTGAGCTAGAAATAATTTTATGGTTTATTTGAATAAATTGGAGAAGTCTGAAAAAAATAAAAGAAGTTTGTTCAAAAATTCCGAGAAGAACATTAAAATAATTGAGATTTTATAAAAATTGGACAATTTTACTTCTTGAAGCTGTAAAATGATTTTTAAAAATTTATAAAAAAATAAATAAGCGAGTTAAAATTAATTTTGTGATTGATTTAAATAAATTAGAGAATTCTGCCAAAAATAAAGCATAGTTTGTTAAAAAATTCCTAGGAGAACGTTAAAAAAATGAGATTTTGCAAAAATTGCACTATTTAAGTTGTTGAAGTTGTAAGATGATTTTAACAAAATTATAAAAAAATAACCAAGTAAGCTAGAATTAATTTTGCAGTCGATTTAAATAAATTAGAGAATTCTGCAAAAAATAAATCCGAGTTTGTTGAAAAATTCCAAAGGGAACATTAAAAATTTGAGATTTTGTAAATCTTGCACTATTTAACTTGTTGAAGCTGTAAGATGATTTTAACAAAATTATAAAAAAATAACCAAGTAAACTAGAATTAAATCTATTGATTTGAATAAATTAAAAAAGGGAAACATAAAAAAATTGTGATTTTGTAAAAATTGCACTATTTTACTTGTTGAAACTGTAAAATAATTATTAAAAAAATAACTAAGTAAGCTAGAATTAATTTTGCAGTCGATTTAAATAAATTAGAGAATTCTGCAAAAAATAAATCCGAGTTTGTTGAAAAATTCCAAAGGGAACATTAAAAATTTGAGATTTTGTAAATCTTGCATTATTTAACTTGTTGAAGCTGTAAAATGATTTTAAAAAAATTTATAAAAAAATAACTAAGTAAGCTAGAATTAATTTTGCAGTCGATTTAAATAAATTAGAGAATTCTGCAAAAAATAAATCTGAGTTTGTTGATAAATTCCAAGGGGAACATTAAAAAATTTAAGATTTTGTAAATATTGCACTATTTTACTTGTTGAAGTTGTAAGATGATTTTTAAAAAATTATAAAAAAATAACCAAGTAAGTTAGAATTAATTTTGAACTCGATTTGAATAAATTAGAGAATTCTGTAAAAAATAAATCCGAGTCTGTTGAAAAAATCCAAGGGGAACATTAAAAAATTGTGATTTTGTAAAAATTGCACTATCATACTTATTGAAGCTGTAAAATGATTTTCAAAAATGTATAAAAAAATAACCAAGTGAGCTAGAAATAATTTTATGGTTTATTTGAATAAATTGGAGAAGTCTGAAAAAAATAAAATGAAGTTTGTTCAAAAATTCCGAGAAGAACATTAAAATAATTGAGATTTTATAAAAATTGCACAATTTTACTTCTTGAAGCTGTAAAATGATTTTTAAAAATTTATAAAAAAATAAATAAGCGAGTTAAAATCAATTTTGTGATTGATTTAAATAAATTAGAGAATTCTGCCAAAAATAAAGCATAGTTTGTTAAAAAATTCCTAGGAGAACGTTAAAAAAAATGAGATTTTGCAAAAATTGCACTATTTAAGTTGTTGAAGTTGTAAGATGATTTTAACAAAATTATAAAAAAATAACCAAGTAAGCTAGAATTAATTTTGCAGTCGATTTAAATAAATTAGAGAATTCTGCAAAAAATAAATCCGAGTTTGTTAAAAATTCCAAAGGGAACATTAAAAATTTGAGGTTTTGTAAATCTTGCACTATTTAACTTGTTGAAGCTGTAAGATGATTTTAACAAAATTATAAAAAAATAACCAAGTAAGCTAGAATTAATTTTGCACTCGATTTGAATAAATTAGAGAATTCTGTAAAAAATAAATCCGAGTCTGTTGAAAAATTCCAAGGGAAACATTAAAAATTTGAGATTTTGTAAATCTTGCATTATTTAACTTGTTGAAGCTGTAAAATGATTTTAAAAAAATTTATAAAAAAATAACTAAGTAAGCTAGAATTAATTTTGCAGTCGATTTAAATAAATTAAAGAATTCTGCAAAAAATAAATCTGAGTTTGTTGATAAATTTTAAGGGGAACATTAAAAAAATTGAGATTTTGTAAATATTGCACTATTTTACTTGTGAAGCTGTAAAATGATTTTAAAAAAAATTATAAAAAAATAAGGTAGAATTAATTTTGCAGCCAATTTAAATAAATTACAGAATATTGCAAAAAATAAACCCGAGTTTGTTGAAAAAATCTAAGAGAAACTCTAAAAAATTGAAATTTTGTAAAAATTGCACTATTATACTTATTGAAGCTGTAAAGTGATTTTCAAAAATTTGTAAAAAAATAACCAAGTAAGCTAGGATTAAATCTATTGATTTGAATAAATTAAAAAAGTCTGAAAAAAATAAACCCGAGTTTGTTGAAAAATTCCGAGAAGAACATTAAAAAAATTGAGATTTTATAAAAATTGCACTATTTTACTTGTGAAGCAGTAACACGATTTTTAAAAATTTATACAAAAGTAACCAAGTGAGCTAGAATTAATTTTGCAGTCGATTTAAATAAATTAGAAAATTCTGCAAAAAGTAAATCCGAATTTGTTGAAAAATTCCAAGGGGAACATAAAAAAAAATTGAGATTTAGTAAAAATTGCATTATTTTACTTTTTGAAGCTGTAAAGTGATTTTTAAAAATTTATAAAAAAATAACCAAGTACGAATTAGTTTTGCGGTTTTTAATTTAAAAAAAAAAGTTTTAAATTAGCTGTTTGGTGGCCCAATAAGATAGGGAGCCCTGGGCTACAGCTCTATTGGACCGTATACATACAGGGTGTAACAAAAGTACCGCATAATAGCTGTAACTTTTTAATTTAAAGAGTTACATAAAAAAGTTAAATAGAAAAGTTTTTCAGTTAATTGTAGAACATATTTTGGCATTTTTATTTTTTGTATAACTTTCTGTATTTTCTTGCTAGAGCAATCAACTATTGTTTTTTAAATAGCATAAGTATGTTTTCTTTAAACCTTTTAAAAGAGCTATTTTTTCTGTGTTTGGCAATGCTATTTTATAATAAAAAATATTAAATTAAAAAAATTTAAATTTTGAAAAAAATAAGGGTGTCGCTTTTATTAAATCTCAAATATTTTTTTAGATAGTAAATATCATTCTGAAGAAAAGGTTTTCTATGGACCTTTAATTTTTTTGGATTTTTTATTTCATATTGCCATAACTTTATAAGGAGTCGAAAAAAAATATTAGTTCATAAGAAATTATTTGTTCAAAATAATATTAACAGTCCAAATAAAATTTTTCTGGTTTATAAATGGGACACCCTTAATTTTTCTTCAAAATTTTTAATTTTTTTAATTTATTTATTAATCATAAAATAGCACTGCTGAATACCGAAAAAACGCTCTTTTAAAATGTGCAAAGAAAACACACTAATTCTATTTAAAAAACAATAGTTTGTTGCTGTAGCAACAAAATGGAAAAAGATGTAGAAAAACTAAAAACGCCAAAATATCCACTAAAATTAACTAAAAAACTTTTGTATTTAACTTTTTTATGTAACTCTTTAAATTAAAAAAATTACAGCTATTATGCGTTACTTTTGTTACACCCTGTATAAATCCGCGCCTGATTACAGATCTCTGCAATAATTGATTTTTATTATTAGGTTCGCTTATTGGATCATCGGTTATTATCGGTAAAACTCGGGTTCGCATAATTTTAAATCTCTTGATTTATATTGATTTGATTTGATTTATATTTTTGAACGACTCGTCGGCTAAATAATTATTAAAAATTTCTTTAGTATTTATATGTAATAATTACAATTATAATAAATAAATTTATTAAAAAGATTTTAGCTTTAGTTACAACATTTTATTCATGAGTGCATAGCCCGGCTAGCTCAGTCGGTAGAGCATGAGACTCTTAATCTCAGGGTCGTGGGTTCGAGCCCCACGTTGGGCGAATTTTTTTAACTTCGTTTACTTCACAATCATTTTTATCAGTAAAATACGGCTTATAACTTTTTACCTGTAGCAAATCCAAATATAGCAGCAGCATAATACTTCATCATTAAAAACACTCCGAAAGCTGCAACTCCAGCAATCGTATAAATAGAACAAATAATAAAAGAAAAAATTCCCATCGTATTTAGCTTAGCTTAAATGTACATCAACTTTTGTTTATTTAAACGCAATTGATTAGCGACACTCAAGTTCAGCACAGCGATAATTAAATAATGAGGTAAAATAAATTTAATGCCAATGAATAAGCACGTTATCAAAAATTAAAATCAAACAATTACCCACAGGAAATGTTAAAAAAAGAACCGGCTTGGGAAAAACTTTGTTTACAAATACGAACAGCTGATCAACGCCAAGCTGTACTTTCGCTATTCATGATAACACAAGTGATATCAAATATATCGAAAAATTACTATATTTATATTATTAATTATACGAAAATTAAATGCGCGTATTAAAATAATTAATAATTTTTAGAGCTTTTATTTTTTGGTAGGTTTGCTAAATTAACATCCTCCTGCTGAGCTTTGACATTATGTAAATAGGCAACCAAATCTACACGTTTATTATAAAAATTATTTTATATTTAAAAATATCGCATTAAAATACAAATACTTATTGATAATTTTACATTTATTAAAATACGCGAATTAATAATAAATTTTAATATTTTGTTCGTTGGCTTCACATTTTCCTGCTGAAATTTTTGATGACGTTTTGGGTCTACTCTTATATTGTTCTGTGGTTTTCTAACCTTACTTTTAAAGAACCGCAATAATTGCATCATTTGTAAAGTAAAGTGTTAAAATGATTGTAATTTATACAAATGAAAATAATCCTGGCACGTTGAAAATTGTTATTGGCGCGAAATATGCCAAAAAGAAGTTCGAACTTAATCCACCTATCACAGCAGGTAAGCAAAATTTAGTAATATAAAAACATAGACGCTTTATAAAAATTAGTAATAAACTAAATTTGTATATAATTTCAACAATTATGTTTATTTTATGTGTTGTTTTTGTAAAAATTTTACTTTGTTTTGTTTTTTGTGTTTCCCAAAAGATGGCAGCACCAACCGGTGTGAAGTTATCCTCTATTTCCGAAGAAACCCGATCGTAACCGCAGATAACTTCACACCTGTATTCAAATATTCAAATATGTACTGTGTCTACTTGGGGATTGAAATCGAATTGAAAACGCTATACTTCTAATTGGGGCAGGGCCAATATAAATCAAGCTTAGCGTATTCAATACGTTTTCAATACTGCATGTAAACGTGGTAAAATTCTCGACGCACATTTATTAAATTACTATTAGCGGTTTTCTGATTTTTTATCAAAATTGGTGACCTAAAATAGCTCCAAAGTTTAGAAAAAGATAGACGCTTAATTTTTTGTCGATTAAAGTTGCTCTAGGAAGATCCTGTATATATTTTATTTAAATACTGGGTGGTTTATTAAAACAGGCTCAACTATATTAATTTTTTAGGATCAATACTACCGATGGTAACTTTTGAAAATGAAACAACCATATTTTCACCAAACGCAGCTTTAAAGTTGCTATTTTCAACGCCAATCGATGATACCTTCTGCAATCAATGGCTTGAATTTGATTCGCTTAAGTTATCACCTTCGATAGCCTCAACGTTTAGTAGCTCTTCCAAAGTTCTAAACGCAAACATCTCGAGTTTATTAAAATGCATTGAGGATGAATATTTAAAAACAGAAGTAATAAGATCAATTCATTTATAAAATGGTTTTATAAAACTTTAAATTTTTAGCATGAATTTAATGCTTCGGATGCGGCCATTTGGAGCACCTTATATCCTATTTATTTCAACGAAAAATTGGCGAAAGAAGTTTTTAACAATTTTAACAATATTCAAGCTTGGATGAAAAAAATTGGTGAAAACACGATATTTGCTGTAAGCGATTAAGGTGATAGTAGGCAAATTTGAGCGATATTAATACATTAAATTTTTTTAAATTTAATTATTTTTTAAAAGGTACATTACTTAAAAAAAAAATCGGTTTTTATTTTTTTTTTCTCGAAAACTATAAAAGTTACCGGTTTCAAATTTTTACCAAAGGTAAACACCGAAGATAGACGCGTTTTAAAAAATATTTGGTTAAAATCGGTTAAATTGTTTTTTTGGAAAAAATTCGCAAAGTTTTGTCAAAATTTTGGCGGCTCTAGACCGACGGGAGCCGCCCACCCCTAAATTCAAAATTTTGACTTTGTTACGCCATAACTTTTTAACCCCGTAAAATTTAAAAATTCCCTATGCGCTACGCACTGCAGAAATTATCCCTTTTAAGAGAAATGAAGCGAATTGTAAAAAATTTTAAAAATTGTGACCTCCACAGAGGCCGTAATCTGACCGCCTTTTGCGCGATTTTTTGAGCATTTTACGTTTGATTTTTTTCTGAAGCTTAGAGTGAAAATTTGGATGTGTTGATTTTTTTGCTGATAAAAGTTAATGTATTAAGCAAAAGAAAAAATATTCGGATGTTCTAGGCGGCCCCCATTAAAAGTTACTATTTTTCAAAGTCGGCGTTGACAAAACACGAAATTCAAGCCGCGACTTTAAAGGCTCCAAAAGATGAGAAAAAATTGGAATATCAAAAAAGGGGCTCGTTTCGGGGGAAAACATTGAATTGAGATAAGGAATCAAAACACCGCGATTTTTTTTCATCGGCCGAATCTGAGAAATAAGCCGAACCGTTTTGGTACTTTTGCCGCCCGAAAAAACGCTAAATTTGCAAACTTTAAGTCTCGGCGCCGTGACGTCACACGGTTGCGCCTGGAGACTTAAAAATTGTACCGTTTAATCCTCAGGATATGAGAATAAAATTTCGTCGCTTCCCTTTAAAACCGGACGGGGGTGCGATTTTTCAAAGTTGACGCCGACGAAATCCGAAGAAAAAGCAAGAAAAATCGAGCATTTTCGAGAATTTTGTTCAAAGTGTTAAAGTGCTTGGAAAAATTTAAAATTCTAACCCCACTTAGAATCGACATCCCTCTTCACGATGCAACCAGAATTTTTAAAATCTGACGAAAGCAACTACCCTTTTTGATCAAAACCGCAAATATCAAGCGAATTTTAAAATCAAGTGCTCAAATTTGCCGACTATCCTCTTAATATGAATTTTGGCGATGATTTTTGTATTTATGTATTATATTTTAGGATGTTTTTAAATCATATAAAATATGCGATACTCAAACTGCTTACCAATGTCTTTTAACCTCGGCTAAATATCCATCGAAGATTTTAAATAAAGCTAACGAATCATCACCAACACACTTATCAGAAGTTGTTACAGATGATGAATTAAAAGCTACACAAGCGGCTTGGAGCAAAAATTTGGATACATTACCGAAAGTAAAGAAAGAAACAAATCCGAGGTAAATAATTATTAAGTGCTGTTTTATACAAGTATTTTACTAATTATTTTTTAGTTTGCCTGTTGCTGGTGAAAAAAATATTTTAATTACATCGGCTTTACCTTACGTTAATAATATTCCCCATTTAGGGAATATTATTGGTTGTGTTTTATCAGCTGATGTTTTTGCAAGGTTTTGCCGACTTTGTAATTGGAATACGCTATACATAAGCGGAACTGATGAGTACGGTACGGCTACTGAAACAAAAGCACTAGAGGAAGGTTTAACTCCGCAACAAATTTGCGATAAATATTTTGATATACACAATAGTATTTATCGGTGGTTTAATATTGGTTTCGATTATTTTGGTAGAACGACAACGCCTGAACAAACCAAGTAATAGTAATTCAATAATTAATTATTACAATATTATTGTTTTTTTTTAATAGGTTAGTTCAAGAAATGTTTTTAACTCTCAATTCGAATGGTTTCATGCAAACGCAACCGGTTAATCAATTATTGTGTGAAAAATGCGATCGTTTCCTTGCTGATCGTTTTGTTGAAGGCGGTTGTCCTCACCCAGGCTGCAATTTTGAAGACGCCCGGGGTGATCAATGTGACGGTTGTGGAAAATTAGTAAATGCAACCGAATTAAAAAATCCTAGATGCCAAGTATGTCGGAGCACGCCTGTTCAACGGGTTTCCGAACAATTCTTTCTAGATTTACCTAAGGTAAATTAAATTTCTAGTGATTAAATCTCGTTTTTATTTAATGTTGTTTAGGTCGAACCATTATTGAGGCATTGGATTGAAAAATCTTCAACGGAATGGACTAATAATGCAAAAGTTATTACGAAATCTTGGTTGAGGGAAGGTTTGAAGTCTCGTTGTATTACGAGGGATTTAAAATGGGGTATTCCTGTACCCATCGATGGTTTTAGAGATAAGGTGTTTTATGTTTGGTTTGATGCTCCATTGGGTTATGTTTCAATAACACAACGTTATTCAAAAGAATGGTCAAAATGGTGGATTCCAGCAAAAGACACTAAAGTCGATTATTACCAATTTATGGCTAAAGATAATGTACCTTTCCACTCAGTAATGTTCCCATCATGCCTTTTAGGCGCAAATCAAGGATTTACAACTGTTTCCCATATAATGGCCACTGAATATTTAAATTATGAAGATGGAAAATTCTCAAAATCGCGTGGTGTAGGAGTTTTTGGTACTGACGCTCAAAACACGGGAATCCCAAGCGATGTTTGGCGATTTTATCTACTGTACATTCGACCCGAAGGCCAGGATTCTAGTTTTAGTTGGGCTGATTTGGCTATGAAGAATAATACCGAGTTGTTGAATAATTTGGGAAATTTTGTTAATCGCGCTCTTGTGTTTACTGAGAAATTCTTTAACTCCATCGTACCTAGAATGGAACCAGGAGAGGATGATTTTAAAGTACTCGCGTTATGCACGCGCGAATTGAAAAATTATGTTGGAGCAGTCAAACACGCTAAACTTAGGGATGGTATTAAGTTTATTTTAGCCATTTCGAAGCATGGAAATCAATACATGCAAGCTACACAACCGTGGGTTCTACTTAAAGGAAGTGATGATGAAAAGTAAGCCGCTATTATTTCATTTTATCATTGTATTTATTCGTAATTTTTAGAACAAGAGCAGGAACTGTAATTGGTATTTGTTGCAACATCGTTTATTTATTATCAACGCTTTTATTCCCATACATGCCTGAAACTAGTCGGGTTTTAAATAAACAATTAAACGTAACTGAGAATATTCCTTTAACAACTGAGTAAGTTTAAATTATACACCATAACAAATTTTTTTGATCATGTTTTATTGTAGTAATTTGGAAATTGTCAATTTCTTACCATCCGGGCATAAAATTGGTAAACAAGCGCCGCTTTTCGCCAAAATTGAATCGACTTTAATTGAGGAAATGCAAAAGAAATTTAATGGTGAAAGTAATATGAAAAAGGAAGAGAAAAAACCAGTTGTGGAGGCTACAGTGGCAGCTACTGGTGCAGGAAATAATGAAGATGTTAAAGCTTTAGAATCTGAAATAGAAAAACAGGTAAATTTATCTTCTATTAAAACGGCAAGGATGCATAACAGATTCAAGAGAAAATTCTATAAGATTAAACGTGTCGAAAAACTTTTCTATATGACCCCGAAATCGGACGTTGTTTGCGCGAACCCACGAAAAGAGTAGTTTTTTTCGTCAGATTTTAAAAATTTCGGTTGCATCGTGAAGAGGGATGTTGATTTTAAGTGGGGTTCGAATTTTAAATTTTTCGAAACACTCTAACACTTTGAAAAAAATTCTCGAAAACTGTCGATTTTTCTTTCTTTTTCCGGATTTCGTCGGCGTCAACTTTCAAAAATCGCATCCAAGTCCGGTTTTAAAGGGAAGCGACGAAATTTGGCCCCTTTTATTCACATATCCTGAGGATTAATCGGTACAATTTTTAAGTCTCCAGGCGCAAGCGTTTTTTCGGGCGGCAAAAGTAACAAAACGTTTCGGCTTATTTGTCAGCTTCGGCCGATGAAATAAAAACGCGTTTTTTTGGTTCCTTATCTCAATTCAATGTGTACCACCAAAACGAGCTTTATTTGATATTCCAAATTTTTTCTCGTCTTTTGGAGCCTTTAAAGTCGCGGCTTGAATTTCGTGTTTTTTCGACGCCGTATTTGAAAAATCGTAATTTTTAATGGGAACCGCCTAGAACATCCGAATATTTTTTATTTTGCTTAATACATTAATTTTTATCAGCAAAAAAATCAACACATCCAAATTTCACTCTAAGCTTCATAAAAAAATGAAACGTAAAATTCTCAAAAAATTGCGCAAAACGCGGTCAGATTAGGGCCTCTGTGGACGTCACAGTTTTTTAAAAAATTTACAATTCGCTTCATTTTCCTTAAAAGGAATAATTTATACAGTGCGTAGCGCATAGGGAATTTTTAAATTTAGCGGGGTTAAAAAGTTATGGCGTAACAAAGTCGAAATTTTGAATTTAGGGGTGGGCGGCTCCCGTCGGCCTATTTTTTAACGGATTTTAATTTTTAAAAATTCTGCTGAATCTACTCTTGGAATCTAAACCACCTACGCCTAGGGTTTTTTGAATTTCGAAAAAAATAAATAAAAATCAAATTTTTTTATATAAGAATTCATAACTTTTGAACGAAACACTCTAGAGACTTGATTTTTTTTTTATTTTTTTCTACTTTCTTTATACTTTAAATATAAATTATTATCTTTCAAATTTTTGAAACGAAACACATTTTCTTATATTTTAGGGGCTTCTTGTAAGAAAATTGAAAGAAGGTGGAGCTCCTAAAAGCGATTGGGAGCCTCAGGTGAAAATTTTACTGGAATTAAAAGGAAAACTCGCTGTAGCTACTGGAAAACCTTTAGCTGCACCGGGTAAAAATAAAAAAGGTAAAAAATGAAGCTATAAATAAATAAATAAAAAACGTACACGACTTGTTTTTTTTTAGTTTATAATTTTATTTATTTATTTATTATTAAATCTTCCCCTAAATAATTAATAAATAAAAGTAATAATTAAAACAAATATTTATTTAAACAGAAACATAAATAACTTAAATAATTTAATTATATCACGAGTTGCTACCAAATAAATCTAGTAATAAAAGCATTTTGGTTTTTGAGTACGGGCACCTCTTATAAATTTTTTTGCATTGATTTAAATTTTTAAGACTTTCCCCATTCCTCAAAGCCATCGCAATTTCCTTAGTAGCCCCATTTTGATTATTTATAGATGATCTAAAATAATAAATTAGAGTACTTGCCGTGAGTTTTATGTTGTACAAACCTTATATCGTTAAGCATTTTTCTTTCGGGTGGACTCAATTTATCATCAGGCATAGCTGAAAGTTGGCATAAAAAGCTGCGTGTACACGATAATAAATCTTTTGATAAAATAGTATCCCAATCAAAATCGCTCTAAAAATAATAATTGATTTAAATAAATATAATTGCAAGTTATTAGCGTACTTGTTCTTGTTCATCAATTATAGATCTTTTGGCAACGGTTCTTTGAGCGCTAGCTGCACTACTGGCTGAAGCGACCCCTGAAATCAACCTGCTTCGAAATTCGTTTACTTGCGTTTTATTCTGCAACATCCAAATCCCGGCTAATCCCAATATTGTGAGCACTACTAATTTAAAATGATGCGCTCGTGCTGCTCCAATCACCAAAACTAACACCACTAGCCTAAGTAACGCAGCCATACCTACAAAAAATTTTAATACTCAATTTCTTTAGAATCTAAAATAATCAAGAGTAATTCGAATGACGTCTTCGCTGATGAAGAAATAAATAATGCAATGGCTAATTTAAAAATTGAAGAATCCACATGTAATAACTTTTTATCGAGGTTGTATAAAGTGGATAGGGATCAGCTCGAGTTACAAACTCGTGGACAAAATACTAATAATTTATGGAAGGAAGAAAGGAAGTTGCGATTGACTGCTTCTAATTTTGGGCGAGTTTCTCATTTATCTAAAACGACTTCAACTAAAAATATTATTAGAAATATGTTGTACGATACGTTTAAAGGGAATATTCATACGATGCATGGACAAACGAATGAAGTAAATGCAAAAGCTGATTTCGAAAGGGTTTTTAATAAAAAGGTGATTCCTTGCGGTTTGGTTGTGGATAAAAATTATCCATTTCTAGCCGCTAGTCCTGATGGTTTTGTGGAAAATGAGTCAGCGATTGTTGAATTTAAATGTCCATCAGTTGCACGGGATTTATCACCACTTGAAGGTGTACAGAAGAGTAAAATTAGTTACTGTTATTTAAGAGGTGGTAAATTAAAATTAAAAAAAGCGCATGCTTATATGAGTCAAGTGCAAGGTCAATTGCACATCGCTGATGTTGATAAGTGTTATTTTATTGTGTGGACGCGATTTGGAATGAGTGTGGAGGAAATAAAACGCGATCGAGAATTTTGGAAGAATATTGAGCCAAAACTTATAGAATTTTATATGGAAGCGATGTTACCAGAGATTATTAAGATTAATAATGGTGACCGAGGAGAAATTCAAGATTATTATCTTAAAAATTAGTACATAAATAAGTTATTATTAAAAACAGTATTATGTTTATAAAGTAAATTTAATTCTTATTTTGTTTAATTATGTACGCAGTAATTAGTTTGAAATTTTAATTGGTTAATTTTATTGTGTAATTTTTTTTTGGAACAATTTCTACTCATTTGAATTATAAAATCGAAAGACATTGACATTAAATGTATCATAATAAACAATTAGCGTGTTTACAGTGCGTGAAAATCAATTAACACATGCGCGTATTTATGAATTTTAAATCGTTTATAATAAAAGTTAAATAACGTGGAATTAAAAGTAAAAGCGCTCTCTCGCGTTCGTTTATTTATTACAACGCCGCGTGCTGTCATTTATAACATTTTTACACTCGCCGAACCACGCGATTTGCTTTTCTAATCTCTTCCATACATAACAGACTCATTTATTTTGATAAAAATTAAGAAAACAATGAGAAAGTTAAAAAGCATAAAATTATCAAAAAAATTTTGAAAACTTTTTATTGTTAAAAAATTATGAAATACATGCTATTTTATCAAAATTGGTTTGAAAACGACGGAAATTTTTAGTATTTATAAAAAAACTCAATTTTTCCAAAATTTTACTTTTTTTAATTTGGAGGATATTTGACTAAAAGCACGAGATATTGGCGTTTTTTTGTGATTACTCCTAAAATTTTTTTTTTCATGTTTCTACTGGAAGTCAATTTTGTTTGTGACTGGTCAATAGGTCCTTGTTATTAAAAACCAAAATAAAAAATTTACTTACTTTATTTTTGGTAAACACGTGAGTGCACTAGTGAGTGAGAAACCGCGAAGAAATTTGAAAAGGTGGTCGGTCGTGTTTTGTTTTATAAGGAATTGTGTTTGTGCGCTTCTGGGGATACTTGGGGGGCGGTTGGGGGATAGCGAAAGCGCGGTTTGAGGTGCGAATTGAAAATTCTTATCGCTTTTTCTGGCTGTTGGCGCACGCCTTCAAATAAAATCGAAAGTGAGCGGAAGATAGCGGCAGCAACTTCGAACGACGAACCATAATTTCCACTCCATACACAACTTCTTTCTAAACGCATAAAATTAATAAAATAACATGGAACTGTAAATTCGAATACTAAACTAAATACTTAAAAATATTATTACCAATTAGATACTAATGTAAACATTAAACATTACAATTTTAAATTATTTTTTCTTCAAACGTCATTAAAGTACAGTCATCTGTGACGTTTCACAGGCTTTAAAACGTCACTTTTTATGTTCGTTGATTTTATATAATCACTTTGTACTGCCTAGGAGTAGAAATTACTACTTTGCACTGACAAGGAATAAAAGAGCGGAGTAGAAATGAATTTTGGGCATCCCAATATACACTAACATTGTGTGTTGTATGTAAATTAAATGTCAAATTTTAAAATTATTAATTATACAGTGCGGACATAAAGAAAATCCCCCCTGCTAACTTTTGAACGGTTATGTTTTCGATTCTTAAAATTTGTCCACTAAAGTATTTAATTGCGAACTTTCTAATAAAGGTATTTTTGATTTTGTGGAACTTCCGGTTATACCGGAAGTGGATGGCAATTTCTTATTTTAAATGGAACACCCAGTATATTTTTGCATTTTCGTGTTCTCCATAAAAATACCATTAAATTGATCTAGCGTAGTGTGCTCTACTATTAATACTTTTGGAATTACGCCCATTTGAAAATCACATTTTTATGCAACTTCATTTACACCGGAAGTTGGAGCCAACTGCCCCAACTTCCTTATTTTAAATGATTTTCTTTTGCAATTAAATTAATTACATTAAATTTAAACAAAATTATGTTTAACCTTAAGTTCGTTAATTTTCCACCTCCGGTGTAAATGAAGTTGCATAAAAATGCGATTTTTCGAATGGGCGTAATTCCGAAAGTATTAATCGTAGACCACACTATGCTAGGTCAATTTAATGGTATTTTTATGGAGAACACGAAAATGCAAAAATGTACTAGGTGTTCCATTTAAAATAAGAAAGTTGCCATCCACTTCCGGTATAACCGGAAGTTCAACAAAATCAAAAATTGTTTTGTTAGAAAGTTCGCGATTTGAGTCCTCCGTAGACAAATTTTCAGAATCAAAAACATAACCGTTCATAAGTTAGCAGGGGGGGATTACTTTATGTCCGCAGTGTATTACCATTTTAAAAATTTCAACGTTTGAGAAAAAAATAACATGTTTTATTCGGAGTAAAAGAACTTTTACTCCTAATAAAACAATATACTATTTTTCAAAAAAATGCGGTCGTTATACAGGGTGTCTTAAAAATAAGTACTCCGAAGAAAATTCTAGAAAGTAGACAAGATTTCATCGACAAAAAACCCAACGGCCACGGTCGGAACAGCCCAGTTTCATTTTGAATTTCGTTCCCATAGAAAATGTCGTTAAATCGAAATTCTGTTATAAGTCATAAACTACTTGGTCAATTTAAATGAAAAATAGTGTATAGTAAAGCCAATTAATGTCACTTTAGGTTGAATTTATAAAATTATTACCAAAATATTATTTTGCTAGAAAAAAATATCGTTTATTCCAAAAATTAATGAGAATTCACGTTTTTTCTTGATATTTTCGCTCATATCTTTGAAATAAGCCCCATAACGACAACACTTTTTTACGTCCGTAAAACTTCAAAATAAACTCTTTCAATTAATAAAAATTCATTGTTCTATCTGTTTTACTTTAGGAGCAGTGATAGTAAGAAAAATATCCTGCGCGAGTGACTTGACGTAGGGGGTTGAGGGTCTCAGATAATGCTCCTAGAGAAAAAGACATATAACACTGATTTTTTTTAATTGATACAGTTTACTGTGAAGTTTTACGGACGTGAAAATTGTGGTATCTTTATGCAGCTTATTTCAAAGATATCAGCGAAAGTATAAAGAAAAAAAGTGAATTTTCATTATTTTTTTGAAAAAACGATATTTTTTTCTGTGAAAATAATTTTTTTATGATGATTTTTTAGTTTCAAGGTACAGCGGCATTAATTACCTTTACTTTGCAATTTTTTTCATTTAAATTGATCAAGTAGTTTATGAACTATTACAGAATTTCGAATTATCGACATTTTCTGTGAGCACAAAATTCAAAGACCCGTCAAAAAAAACTGGGCTTTTCCGATCCTGACTATTGGGTTTTTTGTCAATAAAATCTCATCTACTTTCTAGGATTTTCTTCTGAGCACTTCTTTTTGAGACACCCTGTATGTATTATCGGTTTTTATGTATTATTTCCGGAACTAAAATTAGAGGAAACATACCAAAACCAAAAATAAAGAAATGTTAAGAGGTAGAAAATTGACTTTAATCCATTTATTTGATTTCAATTTGAGGGGTTGATTTTGAAAAAATTCGAAAAATTATTTTTTTGTGACTTTTAAGGTTTTAATATTTTCTCCCGAATCAGTTTTTATTTATTTTCTCGAAAACTATAAAAGTTGCCGTTTTGAAATTTTTACTGAAGACAAATATTGGGAATATACGTATTTTAAAAAAATATTTGGTTAAATTCCGTTAATTGTATTTTCCGAAAAAAAATCGCGAAGTTTTGGAAAAATTTGGTACAAATGGAGCTCTGAACGGCGTAACTTTAAACCGATAATTATTATTTTGGCTTATTCACATACAGGAACTAACTAGGTAAATTTTCATTCATCTTGGTGGAGTTAATAGTTTTGAAGATATTAATTATTTTGTAAAAAATGTAAAATTACAGAGCAAAATTTTGGCTACTTATTCTGCCATAACTTGAAAACTAAAAGAGATATCAAAGTGATTCTTTTTTTGTCGTAAAGAAGACCTTAAAAACTTTTTAGCGAAGTGCAATACGCGGAGTTCAATCGAATTGTAGAGGTTAATTTCACCAAAACGGGTCAAAAATACGACTTTTTTTTTAAAGCGATTTGAAAAAAAATTTTTTACGAAATTCCAAACACCCTATACGTGGGTGGTTTTGGTTCATAATGAATATTTGATAGAGTTTTTAAATTTGAAAATCCATTAAAAAGTGGGCTGATGGGAGCAGCTCAATTAAAATTTCGACTTTATTTAGACATAACTTTCCCATCCCTTTGAGTTTAAAAATAAAAAGTATACTATTCCATGCAGAAATTATTCCTCTTAAAGAAATAAAGTAAATTAAAAAAAAATTAAAAACTGTAGGCGCTATAAGAAAAACCAACTCGCCGCATTTTCCGTGTTTTTTTTTACATTTCACGCGCGATTTTTTTCTGAAGCTCAGGGTTAAAAAAAAGTAGTGCCAATTTTTTTACGTATAATAAATTAAACAAGGAGGCTATTAAAAAATATTCGACGGATAAAGGAGATTTTAATCGAAAGTTGCGATTTTTCAAAGTCAGCGTTAAAAAAGCTTGAAAAACGAACTGCAAATTTGAAGGCCCCAAAACGATATAAAAAACAAGTTATCGCGAAAAACTCTTGGATTGATGTATAGTAACGGGTTTCTAGTTTGTAAATAAAAAAACCGCGATTTATTTGCTTTGACGGATCTTGAGAAGAAAGCCAAACCGTTTTGGTACTTTTTTGACCCGAAAAAGCGCTTGATTTGTGGAGAACGCGTTTCGACACCTTGACTCCACGGGGTTGCACCTGGAAACTTAAAAATCTTCCAGGTCATTCTTTAGGATATAAAAATTAAAGGTATCAATTTTCATCGCTCCATTTTAAAACCCGTGGGAGCTACAATTTTTCAAAGTTGATTATACCGTGTACTAGTAGAGAAAGTTATATTTTGTGATATTGGAATTTTATGTTCCAATATTTTAAAATCAATTGTTTGCATACTCAAATTACATATATCTCGCTTCGATAAAGAAAAATTCGAACCATCTGTTGTTTATTAGTGAAATTTTAATATGATTTAACAATGGACGTTCTAACTGAAGTTAAGTGACAATAAAATAAACATTAGAATTTCACGCCACTTTTCCCAAAAGCCTTAAATTTCTTGAATGATTTAGGATTTTACGAAGTTTAATATGTTTCCATTAATTCCCCAACAATAAAAAATTAAATATACAAGATTAAATAAAGTAAAATAACAGGTAAATAAATTGAAAGAGCTGGACTAAGAATTGAATTGAAAAAAGTACAATAAACATCAAATTAAAATTGAAGTGAAATGTTTCAAGGAATTAGCTATTATTGTACTTTATTTTATTAATTAATTTAGAACTAAAATTAGTTGATTTGGAAATAAATATCTCTACATATGGTTGGGTACAACAACTTTTACAAAAACTGTTATTTATTTGCGGCAACATATTTTATGGATTTTCTACTTTTTAATATTGATTCCTGTAATTTATTATTATTTTAGGGCTCAAAGAATAGATATATATGCACTCTATAAACTTTTACTTATCAAATCATCGTTAGGCTTTTCCAGCAAAGGTCAGAAAAATCATCTTTTTCCGAAAATGTTTAAACACATACAAAACGATCTCTTTCACGTGTTAGAAAGTCAATTTGAAGAAAACTGGCGAAAAGTTGGACTAGAAATAAAAGTCCTGGCTAGACGGATTTATCACTATTTTCAGAAAAATTACCAGCTTTTCTAAATACAAATGAAATAAAAAAACATGGCCGACCATCTAAGTCCTTCAATGAATGCAGTGATAGATCTAAGCGAAGAAAAACAAAGGAACTTCATGTAAATACAGACGTGCAAGAAATATAATTTGGTATTGAAATGAAACTGTGATCTGCAAGAAAAACTGATGCAACTAAAGTTACAAAGGATTTAATTCTATCTCCAAGCAAAGCAACTAAATATAAAAATGGTTTTGAAAAATGATAAAGCATTGACAATGATATAGTCCGGTCAATTTAGCCCTAAAAATAGTAGTAAAGGTGCAAAAATTGGTTTAGAGCTAAAAATTGGTATGAATGTTCGGAACACCATTATAAATGAATTCTGGAAAGTCCTCATCGATCCCGTACCTGGAAAAAATTTTATTCAAGCTCAAAGCTCTTAAAAATGGGTTTTTCGCGTTTTTCAGCAAAACTGTAAATTTTATCATAAAATTAGGTCAGACAAAAATTGTAGATCATATAATTATCTATAAAAAATTACTTAATACTTTTTCTCCTAAGAGCCACCGTTTCAGAGATATAACGATTATAAAAGTTGAAAAAGTTGTAATCTTCATAATATGCATAAGTAAGCCACGTATACACATCACTGAAGTTGTAATACAAGTAAAAATATTTTTCAATCGGTCAATGTAAGCCATAAATCGTTCTAATCGGTTAACTGGTTTGGTCAAAATTAATTATTTTCCGATTAATCAAAAATTTCATAGCAATTTCTTCGTCCAAATGTGAAATTTTCAAATTTTCAACGGTTATTCGGTCATAACTTCTAAACGAATAAAGATATTCTTTTTTTGTGTGAAAGCCTATGCAAACACCTTTAAGATAAGCCATTATTCGTTAAAATCGATGAAGGGGTAGGACGGTAAAAAATTTTTCTCTACGCGCCGTTTTTTATAGATATTTTTCTACGCTTTTGGAAAAAAATCCCAACGCCGCTGGACGCGTCGGATAAAACCGCTTATTTTTCTGGGTATTAACGGTACTTTCAGCCACAATATTATCCGCATTTTGTTAAAATCGGTCCAGTCGTTTGGTAGGTACGATTTTTTAAATTTCGTAAAAAAATGTCCAATATTGTACCTCGATTTTCAAACGTCAGAATATGAGATAGAAACAAAAATTTCGAAAAAGTGCTCTGCTATGGGTACGTAACTCTGTTTCCTCTTTACGAAAATGACATTCGCGATTTTTTCCCTCAGGCTACAGTCAAAAGCTAACCAATATTACCCTTTTGTTTTTTTCGCTAAAAAACGCGACATTTTGACGTTTTCAAAGAAAAATTCGCCCTCGCCACAGGATTAACCTAGGAGGGTTGGAAATTTTGGATATAGTAAATGTGGATGTGGGAAAAATGGGGGCCCGATTTGGTCGTTTCGATTTCGAACCCGGCGCATCGACCATTTTTCAAAGTCGGCGCGGAGGACGCTCGAAAAAAACCGCGAAAAAAATGACTTTTTCGGGAGCGCTTTTGAAAGCTTTCCCGTCGCTTAAAAAAATCCATTCCGATAGGATTATAAAACAAACATTCCCCTTTAATTCGAGACCGGGTTTTTGAAATTTCGTTAAAAAATGTAAAAATGTACCCGTTATCGTGAATATTAGACGATTATGAATCTGACGAATAATGTGCATATTATGGAGACTACAACTTTTATAATCGTTATATCTCAGAAACGCTGGCTCTTAGGGAAAAAAGTATTAAGACATTTTTTATAGATAATTGTATGATCTACAATTTTTGTCTGACCTAATTTTATGATAAAACGTACTGTTTTGCTGGAAAACGCGAAAACCCCATTTTCAAGACCTTTGACTTTGAATACAATTTTTTCCAGTTACGGGATCGATGAGGACTTTTCAGTATTCATTTTTCCGAACATTCATACCAATTTTTACCTCTACACTAATTTTTGCACCCTTGCATGTCTAAATTGACCGGACTAATAGTAGATGCTGAATTATCCAACAATCAATAGGAACTTATTAAATATGTTGTAAAAGATAGCGGTTGTGCAATTTTATCTCTATTTTTTATAATCGTAACGTATCCGTTCGGTCAATTGTGCAGCCGCCATTACTATACCATGCTATTTAAAAATGAAGTGGTTGTGTATGGGTTGTGTTTATAGCGCCCAAGGATGAACACACTTTTGTGTCAGCTCTATTGCAAAAAATGCAATTTCTAAAACCAATAAAAACTCAAAGTACTACAAAACTCTTACTCGTCTTCCTCCATTTTGTTATAAAATTTATGTCAAAATAGGAAAGATGCATCTCTTCTAGAAAGTATACAAATTATTGTACAGTATATTTGGTTGCCTAGTATTAGTGACATTCTTGTATGTTTGGTGGCCTATAGTCATAAACTACTAGCGCCGTCTTTCGATGAATTTGAATAAAAGAATATTGAATTAGTTTTTGAGGTTGTTAAAAGATGTTGCTGGTAAATTTCTCGTTAGTATTGGGTTATAACATTTGTAAAATTTAGAAATGACAGTAGTTTGCCGGAAGGTGTGGTGATGTGAGGGTGTCTTTGCGAAGGTCTTCGCAACTGTAGCGACTGAAACGCGCACAAGTTTGGAATTTTTGCATGAAAAATCTAAAGAGAGATGTCCACCGCGTGGTTAGCCGTCATTGCTGTCATACTATGCATCTTGTTCCGTATGCTCAACGTCCACAGTCAACCGCAGCGTCCCTTCATCTGCTGCGGAGACAAAAAATTTCTAGAAATCATACAGAAAATTGCACCACTCATACGAGATCCGTAAGTATCAAAAAATTTAATTCAAAATTTTAAGTTAAATTTAATGAGTTATTATAAAAGAGAAGGTCAGTTACATATTAATTTTTACACTACGCATATTGCATATTGTGTAAGCTCTAGTTAAATATACCACGAAATTGTATCTATATTTAAATTATTGTTAGCACCTCTATTTATTTTTACCAAAAAAAGGAACGCCGGTTGTGTTTTTGTTTTAGATCATGGCTTCACGTTGGTTACAAACCAACTTCACACCGGAAGTTTACTAAAATTTCTTCAATATCCAATTCATATTTTTTTATCAGGAGCAAAAGACCCAAAGGAACACCATAGTATATTGTTTCTACTTTTTCGCCTAGGCATTAAAAAGTATACCCGATTTACGTCGGAAATGTACGAAGTGGTACGAATACAGGGTGTCCCGGAATAACTGTGACAATTTTTCAATATTTCATTGCAACGTTGCATAAATGTTGCAATGAAACGTTTAAAATACGTAACAAAACATATGTTTACTGGGCCGATTTACGACGGAAATGTACTAAAATGACTATACAGGGTGTCCCATTTGACGTTGGACTGTATGGGTATTTTTGTTATTATTGGAGATAGAAAGTCGTTAAATGGATAAAGTAGTAGAGATTTTTTCGAATATTAATAATTCATTTACAAAAAATTTGAATATCGCATCGTTCCAACGCTATCTTGAAAAAACAAGAAAATGCGATGTTCAAAATATGGCTATAACTTCGTTATTTTCGGTGGTACCAAAAATTTTTTTTGACTTAATAGAGACAATGTTTTGTGTACAATGCAGTAAAACAAATGAATATTTTTTTCGCCAACGGATTGACCGGAAATGAACCAAACTTATTTTTTCTTATGGCAGCCATATTGGATTTACACATATTCGAAATTAGTGTATTTTTCTGAGTAATTTGATATATCATATGTAATATTTTAAGAAAAATAAAAATTATTTTATTTTACTAACCAAAAATGGCCTTGAATAGATGTAAACTGTCAATACATATGTGTTAAAATTTATTTTACATTTAATATTTTAAATAGTTACATTTATGTTATTGACAATTTACATCTCTTAAAGTCCAATGTTAGTTTGTAAAATCAAATAATTTTATTTTTTTTTAAATATGACATATGGTATATCAAATTACTCAGAAAAAAATACTGATTGCGAATATGTGTAAATCCAATATGGCTGCCATAAGAAAAAAATAAGTTTGGTTCATTTCCGGTCAATCCGTTAGCGAAAAAAAATATTCATTTGTTTTACTGCATTGTACACAAAAAATTGTCTGTATTATGTCAAAAAACTTTTTTGGTACCACAGAAAATAAAGAAGTTATAGCCATATTTTAAAAATCGCATTTTTTTGTTTTTTCAAGATAGCGTTGGAACGATGCGATATTCAATTTTTTTGTAAACGAATTATTAATATTCGAAAAAATCTCTACTACTTTGTCCATTTAACCGACTTTCTATCTCCAATAATAACAAAGATACCCATACAGTCCAACGTCAAATGGGACACCCTGTAGACTCAAAGAAGAGAAAAATGACTTATTAAAGCCTGTCTAGCGCCACAGAACACTGTACGAGCTCTGAAGCGGCTATAAAATGTATTTAATGTTTTTTCGCCTCGACATTAAATAATATACCCGATGTACGCCGAAAATATCGGAAGTGGTACGAACATGACCGTGTGCTGAACTAACATTATACAGGGTCTTGCAGTGTTTTCCCGATTTTTTACTCATTAAATCGAATAATTGACATATCTGTCACTTAAATGACAGTTCTACTTATTTGACAAAATGACTATAGAGTCAAAGAAGAGAAAAATGACTTGTTAAAGCCTGTCAAGCGTCACAGAACACTGTACGAGCTCTGAGGCGGCTAAAAAATGTATTTAATGTTTTTTCGCCTCGACATTAAAGAATATACCCGATGTACGCCGAAAATATCCGAAGTGGTACGAACATGACCATGTACTGAACTAACATTATACAGGGTCATGCAGTGTTTTCCCGAATTTTTACTCATTAAATCGAATAATTGACATATCTATCACTTGAATGACAGTTCTACTTGTTTGACAAATAGTAGACAAAAAGTATATTTCCTACTGGTTTTCAAATAGATCCAAAATTTGGGTAACGTCTTATTAAAAAATCGATGACGTGATTCAAAAAATATTGGCCTCATCAATCAATCAAGTAGAAACATGGAAATGTGTGACTTTTATTTGAAATTGAATAAAATAATTCCCACACAACTCGTTTTAAATAGGAAAGATGTGAAGGTTAATGTTAGTAAGTCAATGAGTAATGAATAAGTCAAAGATTATGTCATAAAATGAAGTGGTTTTAATTTAATTCAACACGGATTACTGATAAAAATAAAAAAATAAACACAATGATTATGATTATGACCTTAGTAATTGAATTTATTGTCCATTGTTATCACACATTGTTTCCAAAAACAATTAGGTAAAGGGGTCCCAATTTACGAATTAACTCGTGCATATTTATGAACTGATTAATAAAATAATCAAAGCAACAATCGTGTATCAACATGATTATTAGAAATACAATAATATATGATTATGATGCTTTGTGTGTTAAAGCATAACTTGTAACCGCTGTAATTTCCTTTTTTATAAACATTGTAATAAAATTAATAATATACTTCGTTGGTAAGCCGTATTTAATCGCCTTTATTTCATAATTAAAGGCACGCGAGTAAAATAATAAAGCCTTCGCGAACTTTCACGCTATCTCCTCTCGTGTTTTCAACTTTCAATCTGTTTTTTGCGAAAAATCAAGCAAATTAATCCAAATTCGTAGCGTGATTCAAATTTTATTGGCCACTTTCTTAATTTAACATTGTTACCAAAAAAATATACTAAAAGTTTATTGAAAATCACCGAATCAAAATATAGGCAAAAATCTGAAAATATTCATTTTTTTAGATTTTATTTTTTAATCGAAAACAAAAAATGCAAGGGCGCAATTTTTTGTATTTGGTTACACATACAGTCCTAAGTAAAACTGCATAAAAGTTTTTTTCAAAATCAGACCAGGAGGCTTATTCTTAGGCCGGTCGAGATCGTGTAGTCGACGACTTTCAACATTCTGTCCTTCTAGTCTCGTCGACGACATTCAACATTCTGTCCTTCTAGTCTCGTCGACGACACGATCTCGCCCGGCCCAATAATAAGGCTGCAGAACTCAAAAAAATTGGAAAAAAAAATATTCAGTCATATTTTCAGATTTTATTTTTTAAACCGAAAACAAAAAAAATAAGGGCGCATTTTTTTAATATTTTGATATACATACAATCCTAAGTAAAACTTCATTTTCAAAATCAGATCAGAAGTTCTTAATTTCAGCCCGGTCTTTAAACGTTTAAAACTTTATTTAAAATTGAGTATTTGTTTTTAACAAAACACTAAAGCTTATCGTAACGAATTTTATGCGATTATTCAAACAAAAAGCCCCCATGTTTGCTTCAGAAATTTAAATCATTAAATTCACGGAATTTCTGAATCACATGCATGAGTCATAGAATTATCAATACTTGAATTAGTAAGTAAATTACTTTAAAAAAATTCTAAATTATATAATTATATTACTCCATCGTTTTGCGCCTGAAGTGTACCAGATAAAACCCAAAATCGCATAAAAAATATTTTAGTTAATTACAGGTGGTAAAACTATTTCCGATTGTAACATTTGGAGTATAATTATAAACAATTAAGTTTGTTTTTTTAGTCATAATATTTGCGTCCTGTTAGATTAGATAACATGTTAAACAATGATACACATAATCGTTTTTCAATTTTGTAATTATAATTAAGTGAAATTTATGGGAGCCATTTCACTTTAATAACAATTGCGTAAGTGTAGCGTTAAAAAGAAAATCGAAGCATGTGAATTTTATTAATTATATTAAGTAACTATATTATTAAAAATAAACGCCTGATTGTGGCAAAATTTAATGAGATTTCAGAAATTCGAAGAGTCCTCCAGAAACTGCGATTCATCGCTTAAATTTTTAGCCTGCTTCAAATTTGGTGTTTGAAGTGCGTGCCTTTGAATAAAATTAAGGGTCTAAAATTCCTAAAAGGTAGATAATAGATAAGGCTGTGTACTGTCTGCTCTTCCAGACCGCATAAATTCCAAGTCAACCGGAAGAGCAATTTTTATCAAAAAGATGATAATGTGCACGAAAATTTATGACCTCATCGCATGCTAAAACAATCCGATAATACTTTTATACCCTAATTAATTCCAACTTACAAATGTTATACTGAATAATCAATTGGAATTAAGTTTTTTTTAGAAAATACATTTTTTGTATTTCCTAATACAGCTCTAATCGCCATTTTTTTTAACGCAATCGTGTCAAAAAGTCATTTAATTCAAATAATATCAAATATTCCGTACACTATTCAAACATGGATTGTAAAGATGTAATAGATTATTTCTATGTATTTTCCTGGTTGTTGATTTTCCTAAATCTTCAGGGATCTCTTCTACAATTTTTTCCAATACTGTCACCTTCTTCGATACTTTTGGTGGTCTACCACGACGTGTACTTGGTATTGACACATTATTATCTGAACTGTCAGAAATACTTCTTGTAGTTCTTCTAGAAACATCAGATTCCTCAATTTCTGACCTTGGTTTTTCTTCCGGTAAGGTGGACCCCCTCGAGATTTTATTTTACGTCGATGAAATTTTGTAAGAATGTAGAAGAGAAAATTCTAAGGTTTTAATCGTCGAAAAGTTTTTTTGTAGCTCTTACCCGAAAAAAGTTATTCAACCCCGATCGCGTTTTCGACAGCCCGAAATTCACCCCAAATTGCACCAAATTTTAGTATGTTATGGGGACCGGATTCTGAAAACGACGGTTTTGACTCGTCCAAACCTATCTATTAAGGGAACGGAGAAACAACCATTTTTGCGGTTTTACCCCGAAATCGGACGTTTTTTGCGCGGATCTACAAAAAGGATAGTTGTTTTCGTCAGATTTTAAAAATTCTGGTTGCATCGTGAAGAGGGATGTCGATTCTAAGTGGGGTTCGAATTTTAAATTTTTCCAAGCACTGTAGCACTCTGAAAAAAATTCTCGAAAAATTTTCTTGTTTTTTTTCCGGATTTCATCGGCGTCAACTTTGAAAAATCGCACCCCAGTCCGGTTTTAAAAGGAAGCAACGAAATTTGGCCGTTTTTATTCTCACATCCTGAGGAATAATCGGTACAATTTTTAAATCTCCAGGCGCAACGGTGTAACGTCACGGCGCCGATACTTAAAGTGTGTAAATTTAGCGTTTTTTCGGTCGGCAAAAGTACACCAAAACGGTTCGGCTCATTTCTCAGCTTCAGCCGATGAAAAAAAATCACGGTTTTTTGATTCCTTATCTCAATTCAATGTTTTCCCCCGAAACGAGTACTTTTTTTGATATTCCAATTTTTGCTCTTATTTTGGAGCCTTCAAAGTCGCGGCTTGAATTTCGTGTATTTTCGACGCCGACTTTGAAAAATCGTAACTTTCAATGGGGGCCGCCTATAACATCCGAATATTTTTTATTTTGCTTAATGCATTAATTTTTATCAGCAAAAAAATCAACACATCCAAATTTTCACTCTAAGCTTCAGAAAAAAATCAAACGTAAAATGCTCAAAAAATCGCGCAAAACGCAATCAGATTAGGGCCTCTGTGGAGGTCACAGTTTTTAAAAAATTTTACAATTCGCTTCATTTTCCTTAAAAGGAATAATTTCTACAGTGCGTAGCGCATAGGGAATTTTTAAATTTTGCGGGGTTAAAAAATAATGGCGTAACAAAGTCGAAATTTTTAATTTAGGGGTGGGCGGCTCCCGTCGGTCTATTTTTTAACGGATTTTCATTTTTAAAAATTCTGCTAAATCTACTCTTCGAACCAAAACCATCCACGCGAAGGGTTTTTTGAATTTCGAAAAAATAACGTAAAAATATTTTTTTTTTAAATCGCATTTAAAAAAGTCGCATTTTTATTCGAGTTTCGGTCTAATCAACACCTCAAATTCTATTTTGCCCACACATAATAAACATTTTCTGAAAGCTTTCAACGTCCACTTTATGACAAAAAAAAATCACTTCGCTATCTCTTTTCGTCATCGAGTTATGACTGAAAATGTAGCAAAAATACGGTAAATCTCCGTTTGTAGCCAACATTGCGGTCTGAAATTTTTCACTTTTCACAAAATAATTAATATCTTCAAAACTATTAGCACCACAGGGACGTTTAATAGCTTAAAATTCGCACAGACACCTCCACCGCCAAATGCCGCGAAAATTTTAATTTTCTGTTTAAAATTGCGCCGTCCAGGGCCGTATTTGTACCAAAATTTTGCCCAAACTTTACGATTTTTTCCAAAAAAACTATGTAACCGATTTTAACCAAATATTTTTTTAAAATGCGCCCATCTACGGTGTTTACCTATGGTAAAAATTTGAAATCGCTAACTTTTATAGTTTTCAAAAAAAAAAACAATAAGTAGTCTTAAAAATATCTAAAAAAAAATTTTTTCGAATTTTTTTCATAATCGTCCCCTCAAATGAAAGATAATAGAGAATGGATGAAACACTCTCCAAAAAAATTTTTTACAATCCAAAAACTTAAGAAAATCAGTGATTCGCTGATAATTTGCAACGATACTCCAGAAAAGTGTGATGGAAAAATTATCACGGACTTCTAATTTTTAATTAACGACTTTCGAATCTTTAAATTGTTTTTACAGGCAATTATAAATTTATGGGTTGCAAGTAATAAAATGATTGTAAAATCAATAATAAAACTGATAAGAAAACTCATTAGTCGACTTAAAATAAATAAAATTTGTGCGCAGTATTCTATTGTTTAAATGCAATGCAATGAAATGAAAATTAGCTCTTAGCTGAGAACTGGGTTAAATTTAATGACTATAATCATTTTAATAAAATGACAGAATTTCAAATTTTGTTTTGTTGTAATTTATGAAAATGTATTTGTTTGAATTTACTATTATTTCCATAGCAACGCGAAAAATGAGTAAACTTTTTTATTTGCTAATGACGACAATTATGTACAAATTACAAATCGATAATTTTAACACATGATTAATAAACGCCACAAAAACATTAATTTAATTAATTAAACGTGCATAATGCATTTATTATGTTTAAAAATAGTATTTTTATTTTTCGTCATAATTTCGCATGCAATTTCCTAGGCGTTGCATGTCTGTGATATATGATAAATGATAAGAACCGGCCTTGAGCTTCGACACGCACTTTTCCACTAATAACCGCCAATTTTCAAAGGCGCAAAATTATAAAAATAAAACCAATTCTTGCCCAACGTTGTTTCCAAGAATGACACAACTAAATTTAAGAATAAAAAAGGATACTCAATGTCGGGGTCAAGCACATCATTTTTGTTATTTTAGGTCAGGGATACAGTCGAAAAATAACGTTTTACTACTAATTATCTTCTTAAAAAAACAAATTCATTTTCAAAATTTTTTTTTCAGATATATTCCTACAAGATTATGGGGTTTTAGCGGACACATACAAACAATCCTACATAGCATAGTAGGAAGAGTGAAATGTCCATGGCCTATTGGTGAAAGGGTATACCTTATTCTACAAGACAATAGTACCCTTACCTATGACCTCTATCAGCCTTTAGGAGCTACAAGTGAAGGTACGTTAAAAAAATCACAAAATTCACCATCATCAGAGTTATAATGTCGTACCTCCATTTTGTTGTTTTTATTCAACCGATTTAAAAAAATCAAGTTGCAACATAAAGCAGGATGTTCATTCTAGCACTCGTATAAATTTAAATTTTTTTGGATCACTGTAAGACTTAAAAAAAAATCAAGAAAACGCTCGATTTTTCTTGCATTTTTTTCAATCGTCGGTAGAATCATCTTTGAAAAATCGCAATGTCGCCGTGTTTCGAATCGAAGCTACCAAATTGGGGTCCTTTTTTTCTCACATCCTTATTTATGTGTAGGAGGAGTTTTGTGTCACCCCGGCGGACCCAGCGGCTTTGGCGAATTTTTCTTCGGAAACGTCAAAAATTCGCTATTTTTGGCGGCAAAACCTAAAAAGTTGTAAACACTATTGGGAGACTTTGATCGACGGAAAAAATTCATGCACGGCATTTTCGTAAACTAGAATCACACGAAAGTGTAATAGGGGGTGTTTTTTTCTACCAAATTTTCTTTTCAACTTTTTTTCGAAGGTCTAAATTTTTGGTACTTTTTTTCAAGATTGTTTAAGGAAATTTGAAAATTCGCCGCTGCTACAAGACTTGACCGAAGTTGACCGTAAGTGGCTCGCGTTATGGCTCGGGGTTCCCTTTGTGTGTAGAAAAAAATTCGGCCCCCCTCGATTATTTCAGTGGCGTAGGGAATATTTTTCCCAAAGCCGTCTAAAAAATGGCGCGTCGAACAATTTTGTGTTGTGTTTTTAGAAAACACCGGAGCAAATATCGAAAATCGCTACACGTGACGCTTAAAAGAATTGTTTAATCCAACTAACGCTCGCATTTTAAAATTTCCATCTTTTAATTTGCCCTCGCACCGACCCACCAAAGTCAAAATTGCGTTTTTTTGACCCCGCCCTACCAAAATTAAGGTAGTGAGGGAAGGAAACGTCCGATCGTCGATCTAAAATATGTGTTTGAAAGGGCTTTAAAGAAACGTAAAAACCTTTACGAGTTTCGAAAAAAAAATAAAAATTTTAATCCCAAGAAATTGTTTGTAAAAAGTTACGATTTCCATAATTTTTTTACCCCACTTTGCCGAAACAGATTTCAACGAGCAATAGCATATTCTAAAGGTCTTTCCGTGCGCTTTAATCTAAAAAAAGATTCGTGTCAATATCTCTTTTCATTCAGAAGTTACGACTCAAAAACCGCCGAATATTTGAGAAAGCCACTTTTTGACATAAAAACTGCTATACAATTTTCGCTTAATCAGAAAATCACTAATTTTGAAGGAACTACTGGGCCGATCGAGACGTTTGATGGCTTAAAATTTGCAGGATTCTGTTCTTTTTCAAATAAAGAAACAACCGTTCAGATTGGACAAAAAATGAGCCCTCCATGGCCGCAGTTGTACTCGAATTTTACAAAAACCTTGGAATTTTTTTCGCAAAAACTATTTAGCCGATTTTTGTCCTAAGCAACTCATCAAAATACTCCTATTTTGAGTCTTTTTCTTCGGTAAAAATTTCAACTCACTACTGTCAATACTTTTTGAGAAATTAAATAAAAACGAAATTTCATAAAAAAATTCAAGCCCACGAAAATTATGAACATTTTTATTTTTGAGTTTTTGAAAAAACGACTTATCAAATGAAAGATAATTAAAAAGTGAATAAAATTGACCGCTCGGTGTTCTGTTTCTTTGTTGAAGGAAGGAACAGTGCTGATGACTTGATTTTTATTCCTAAATGTCTTACTCAACCAACAAACACTCAAAAATATTAACTTTTAAATATATTTTTAGATGATATAACAGTGGCGATAGTTCCTGGGATAGGAAATACCTCAGAAAGTGTGTACATCCGCACTTTTGTGCATTGGGCGCAATGTCATGGTTATCGGTGTGCAGTCCTCAACCACATAGGTGCCTTACAAAGTGTTCCTGTAACCGCACCAAGAATTTTTAGCTATGGTAATCAAATTTTAAGCAACCCAAACTTTATTTTATGGAAAATTTTTATAGGTCACACCAATGATTTTCATGAAATGTTAGTGCATTTATTAATAAAACACTCAAACACGCAGCTGGTTTGCGTTGGATTTAGTTTAGGTGGAAACATTGTTACCAAATACATGGGAGAACAAGATAAACAACAACCTTCTCAAATCATCGGCGCTATCTCTATTTGTCAAGGATACAACGCCATCAAGTAAGAAATTTTCAAAAAATATTATTTTTAGTATAATTTTTTTTGTTTAGGGGTACACAACTATTGTTAGACTGGCAAAATTTCCGTCGATTTTACTTGTATGTGATGACTGAAAATATGAAAGGTATAATCCTGCGACATAGGCAAGTTTTACTTTCAGAAGAAGTGAAAAGTCGTCATCGTTTAGTTGAGCATGAGATAATTTCAGCAGCAACACTTCCCGAATTAGATGATGCGTATACAAAACGAATGCATAATTTTAAAACGATCACTGATTTATATAAGTGGAGTTCTTGTATAAATTACCTCGATAATATCAAAAAGCCTATGGTTTTTATTAACTCGAAAGATGATCCTATTGTGCACGAAGAGTTGTTGGAACCTATAAAGGAATTTGCTTGTAAGTATACGATTATTCCAGTATAATAAATGATTGATTATAAATCGTTTTTTAGTGAAGAATAATAACATATTTTACCTTGAAGTAGCGCATGGTGGACACTTAGGTTTTTACGAGGGAGGTTTGATATATCCTAATCCGGTTACTTGGTTAGATCGTGCCTTGGTAGCTTTAATCGGTAGCTTAGTTTTCAATCACAACGAGTTTGTGATTAAAAACTCTGCTTCGCAGATGTAAAGCGTTATAATCAAAATTATTAAATGTTTGACGTACTTAGAATTAATGAGTTATTCTCATATTGTCATCATTAAAAGTACTATTATAACCGACTGTTAAAAGCTTTTTGTAATTAGTCATATTTGTTAGAAACCAGGTGTATTTAGGGAGATGAGAATATATTTTTTAAATAGCATTTATATCTAAAAAAATTAAAAAAAAAACTTTTATATGGAATTTTATTATTATCAAGTGCTGATAAATTCATAGTTATGACTGATTAGTAGATGTTTTTTGTAATTTTTACAAAATGCCATTATTTAATTCATAATAATCAGCTCAAATATCAATTGCACACATACATTATTACAAAAATGCTGAAGGCTCAAAAATAATCTGCCCTAAATAAAAAGTAACACTTTATATACGATTATTAATGTAAAATGCAGGGTTTTCATTCATAGTCTTTACAAATACAATTTTTAAGTACGCTCAACTGACAAATGTTGAACGTAAAATTTAATCGATAAATGAAATATAAATGCATTACGGTAGCTTTCATAAAATTTAATAAATGCATTTATATTACATTCCATACTTAATACACTATTCCAGTTTGTTTGGACCAATTTTTATTATTTTCAGTTTTTCAAATTATTTATACTACAGAGGCGTATCGCATTTGATACCATTTTAGTATTTGTGATAATTTAAGAATTGTTTTCTTTCATGTAAATATATTCAACTGTATTTATTTTAAAACTTTTCGGTTATCCTTTAAAAGGGAACAATTGTGATAATTAATTTAGTTAGTACATACATTTATGTACATCAACAGTATGATGAAGCTTTTATTGTTACATATGTTTGTCTTTAATGTGACTAAAATATTTATTTATTATAAAATTACTTTCAAATAAATGTTTTATTTATTAACTCTCAATTTTTTACCCTTGACTAACTTTAAATTACAGCGTTTTGAACGTTTTTGCGCAGAGCCACGAAAAGGGGAGTTGCTTTCGTCAGATTTTAAAAATTCTGGTTCAAATTTTAAATTTTTCCAAGCACTCTAATACTCTGAAAAAAATTCTCGAAAATGCTCGATTTTTCTTGCTTTTTTCCAGTTTTCGTCGGCCTCAACTTTGAAAAATCGGACCCTCATCCCGTTTTAAAGGGAAGCGACGAAACTTGGTCCCTTTTATTCTCACATCCTGAGGAATAATTGGTAAAATTTTTAAGTCTCCAGGCGCAACGGTGTGACGTCACGGCGCCGAGACTTAAAGTATACAAATTCAGCGTTTTTTTGTGCGGCAAAAGTACCAAAATGGTTCGGCTTATTTTTCAACTTCGGCCGCTGAAAAAAATCGCGGTTTTTGATTCCTTATCTCAATTCAATGTTTTCCCCCGAAACGAGCCCCTTTTTTGATATTCCAATTTTTTCTCTTCTTTTGTCTTCAAAGTCGCGGCTTGAATTTCGTGTTTTCATGACGCCGACTTTGAAAAATCGTAACTTTTAATGGGGGTCGCCTAGAATATCCGAATATTTTTTATTTTGCTTAACACATTAATTTTTATCAGCAAAAAAATCAACACATTCAAATTTTCACTCTAAGCTTCAGAAAAAAATCAAACGTAAAATGCTCAAAAAATCGCGCAAAACGCGGTCAGATTAGGGCCTCGGTGGAGGACACAGTTTTTAAAAATTGTTACAATTCGCTTCATTTCCCTTAAAACGAATAATTTCTACAGTGCGTAGCGCATAGGGAATTTTTAAATTTTGCAGGGTTAAAAAGTTATGGCGTAACAAAGTCGAAATTTTGAATTTAGGGGTGGGCGGCTCCCGTCGGCCTATTTTTTAACGGATTCTCATTTTTAAAAACTCAGCTGAATCTACTCTTGGAATCAAAACCACCTACGCGTAGGGTTTTTTTGAATTTCGAAAAAATATTTTTTTTTAAATCGCATTTAAAAAAGTTGCATTTTTATTCGAGTTTCGGTCTAATCAACCCCTCAAATTCTATTTTGGCCAGACGTAATAAATATTTTCTGAAAGTTTTCCATGTCCACTTTACGACAAAAAAAGAATCACTTCGTTATCTCTTTTCGTTATCGAGTTATGACTGAAAATATAGCAAAAATACGGAAAATCTCCGTTTGGAGCCAAAATTGCGGTCTGAAATTTTTCACTTTTTACAAAATAATTAATATCTTCGAAACTAGTAGCACTACCGGGACGTTTAATAGCGTAAAATTTGCACCGTCACCTCCCCTGCCAAATGCCGAAAAAATAACGTAAAAATATTTTTTTTTAAATCGCATTTAAAAAAGTCGCATTTTTATTCTAGTTTCGGTCTAATCAACCCCTCAAATTCTATTTTGCCCACACATAATAAACATTTTCTGAAAGCTTTCAACGTCCACTTTATGACAAAAAAAAATCACTTCGCTATCTCTTTTCGTTATCGAGTTATGACTGAAAATGTAGCAAAAATACGGTAAATCTCCGTTTGTAGCCAACATTGCGGTCTGAAATTTTTCACTTTTCACAAAATAATTATTATCTTCAAAACTATTAGCACCACCGGGACGTTTAATAGCTTAAAATTCGCATCGTCACCTCCCACACTAAATTTCGTGAAAATTTTAATTTTCGGTTTAAAATTGCGCCGTCCAGGACCGTATTTGTACCAAAATGTTGCCCAAACTTTGCGAATTTTTTCCAAAAAAACTATTAAATCCATTTTAACCAAATATTTTTTAAAATGCGTCTATCAACGGTGTTTATGTTTGATAAAAATTTCAAACCGGTAACTTTTATAGCTTTCGAGAAAAAAAATAAAAACCGATTTCCATTAAAAATTTCAAGCCTTTAAAAAACATTCCAAAAAATTTTTTTTTAGAATTTTTTCAAAATCGACCCCGCAAATGAAAGATAATAGAAAATGGATGAAATGTAGGGAGTCTCTTGCCCTCTATACCCCCCAAAAAAAATTTTACACCCCAAAAACAAAAAAACTCAATTTTTTTTAAGGCAATGTATCTTAAAAAATGATTCAGTTTTAAAAAATGTAATCAAATAAAAACGATAATTTTTGGAAATTTAGCTGTACCAATATTTGTTTCTTTACTCATTTAGCAGAATTTTTTAGGTTATTTCGTTAGATTTGTGTTATGATAGGCAACCAAAGTTACATTAATTTACTCTACGTTACTCTATGGTAAGACTAGGCCACCAAATATACACTTGTTATTGATTGTCAAAAACTTAACCTTAAAAACACTTGAAAAATCACACGTCAATCAAGATTATTTGCTTGTTCAAGATATGCCGGTAGTTTTTCTAAATTTAAATCGATTTTAATTTAAGTGATTTATTAAAACGCAACAATGTCAATATTAAACGAGACTACACTCCTGTATGGAATTCTCGGATTCCTGTGGGCTGAATATTTATGGGAGTTATATTTATCATTGAGACAAGTAAGAATATTATTTTACTAAATATACGTGTTTTATTTTTGTATTTTTGCAGTATAAAGTGGCTAAAAAGTCGGTGGAAATTCCTGGCGCTTTAGAAGAGGTTATGACGAAGGAAACGTATGATAAAGCACGATTGTATTCGATAGCTAAAGCAGAATTTGGTTTTCTTAAAGATACGGTTTCTATAGTAATTTCGACTATAACTATTTACTATGGTTTAATGGCACACGCTTGGTATTTTGTTGAGCAATATAACACGTTTCAAGGTGAAGTTTTCGTGAGTTGTATGTGGATTTTCTTATTAACAACAGTGCAGACGATTCTAGACTTGCCGTTAACAATTTACTACACATTTGTACTTGAAGAGAAGTTTGGCTTTAACAAACAAACCGCTGGATTTTTTGTCATTGATAAAATTAAAGGTTTTATTTTAAGTCAAGTGCTTACGTTACCAATTTCGTCAGTAACGATTGTAATTGTAAAATACGGCGGTGATTACTTTTTCTTATGGCTTTGGGTTGCTGTGGGTTTAATAACGATCATTTTATTAATAATTTATCCTTCATATATAGCTCCACGCTTTGATAAATACACCCCATTACCTGAAGGCGAATTAAGAACGGAAATTGAAAAACTTGCATCAGAATTAAAGTTTCCTTTAGCACAATTATACGTAGTTGAAGGATCAAAGCGTTCTTCACACAGTAACGCTTATTTTTACGGTTTATTTAAAACTAAACGTATTGTACTTTTCGATACGTTACTTGAAAACCCAAAAACGGGTGGTTGTAAAAATGATGAAATCCTCGCTGTTTTATCACACGAGTTAGGACATTGGCAACACGGACATATCATTAAGAATCTTGTAATTATGCAACTGAATTTATTCCTTATGTTCATCGTTTTCGCTTTTATGTTTAAATCCCCGCTTATTTACAAAGCAGTCGGGTTTAGAGCAAATCTTAAACCGGTTCTTGTAGGACTTATTGTGGTAATTCAATTCGTTATGATGCCTTACAATGCTTTGCTATCATTTTTATTAACATGCCTGTCAAGACGTTTCGAATTTCAAGCCGATGCTTTTGCAACGAATTTGGGAAAAGCTGAACCTTTAAGAAGAGCGTTGGTACAATTAAATAAGGATAATCTAGGTTTCCCTGTTTATGATAATTTATATTCAGCATGGCACCATTCTCACCCACCACTACTCGAAAGAATAGCCGTTTTGAGTGATGAGAAGAAAAAGAATTAAATGTTCAAATAAGTCAATTTATACACAAATTGTTTTCACTTAGTTTTAATTTATAATTAATAAACAATAAAATAAAAGTGTTTATAGTTTTTATTATGGCATAATTTCCTAAAATAACGTGTATTATTTAAATAGATTGGTATAATGGGACGTCTAAAAGGCATCAATTGAGGCTTTGTAGAAGATGTGCAGGTATAACATTGCATAAGTTGCTTTAAAATTGCAACTAATGTACAAAAATCGTGGGGAAAATTAAAAAAGAGTCGCTTTAAAAAAGTTCTATGAACAGAATTTTCATGTTTCAACGTAGAATCTTACGGAAAATTATTTTTTTGTCGAAAACCTGTGAAGAAGACGTCCAGGTATAACACTTTCAGGTCGAAGAAGTGCAACTATGGCTTTAAAATCGCAACTAACATGCAAAAACCGTAGGGAAAATTAAAAAAAAAAAGTTGCTTTAAAATGTTCTTTGAAGAAGACTTTTATGTATCAAAGTTTCCAGGTCATTCAAGTGCCTAAATTATAAAATTACTCATAGTTTAGAATGATAACGTGAAGTGTCACGAAAAATAGTTTTTTATCCAAAATCTTTGAAGAAGACGTTCAGGTATAATAGTTTCAGATCAAAATAGTGCAAAAATGGGTTTAAAATCGCAACTCAATGAAGAAGACCTTCATGTAACAAAGCCCCAGGTCATTCAAGTGTGTAAAAATCATTGGGAAAATTAAATAAATAGTCGTTTTAAAAAAATTCTACGAAGAAGACCCTCATGTAATAAAGCCCCAGGTGATTCAGCTGCCTAAATTATACTGAAATTACTCATAGTTTAGAGTGACAATAGGGAGTGTCACGAAAAATAGTTTTTTATCCAAAATCTTTGAAGAAGACATTCAGGTAAAACAGTTTCATATCAAAAAAGTGCAGAAATGGCTTTAAAATCGCAACTAATTTGTAAAAATAATTACTAAAATTAAAAAAATAGTCGGTTTAAAAAAATCTATGAAGAAGACCTTCATGTAACAAAGCCCCAGGTCATTCAAGTGCCTAATTTGTAATGAAATTACTTATAGTTTGGAATGACAATGAGGAGTGTCACGAAAAAATGTTTTTTATCCAAAATCTTTGAAGAAGACGTTCAGGTAAAACAGTTTCATATCAAAAAAGTGCAAAAATGGGTTTAAAATCGCAACTAAATGAAGAAGACCTTCATGTAACAAAGCCCCAGGTCATTCAAGTGCCTAATTTGTAATGAAATTACTTATAGTTTGGAATGACAATGAGGAGTGTCACGAAAAAATGTTTTTTATCCAAAATCTTTGAAGAAGACGTTCAGGTAAAACAGTTTCATATCAAAAAAGTGCAAAAATGGGTTTAAAATCGCAACTAAATGAAGAAGACCTTCATGTAACAAAGCCCCAGGTCATTCAAGTGCCTAATTTGTAATGAAATTACTTATAGTTTGGAATGACAATGAGGAGTGTCACGAAAAAATGTTTTTTATCCAAAATCTTTGAAGAAGACGTTCAGGTAAAACAGTTTCATATCAAAAAAGTGCAAAAATGGGTTTAAAATCGCAACTTATTTGTAAAAATAATTACTAAAATTAAAAAAATAGTCGGTTTATAAAAATTCTATGAAGAAGACTTTCATGTAACAAAGCTCCAGGCTATTCAAGTGCCTAATTTGTAATGAAATTACTCATAGTTTAGAATGATAACGAGGAGAGTCACGAAAAAATGTTTTTTATCCAAAATCTTTGAAGAAGACGTTCAGGTAAAACAGTTTAATATAAAAAAAGTACAAAAATGGCTTTAAAATCGCAACTAATGTGTAAAACTCATTGGAAAAATAAAAAAAATAGTCGTTTTAAGAAATTTCTATGAAGGAGACCTTCGGGTAACAAAGCCCCAGGTCATTTAAGTATCTAAATTATAATGAAATTACCCATAGTTTAGAATGATAACGAGTAGCGTCACGAAAAATTGTTTTTTATCCAAAATCTTTGAAGAAGACGTTCATGTAAAACAGTTTCAAATCAAAAAAGTGCAAAAATGGCCTTAGAATCGTAACTAATGTGGAAAAATTGGCCATTGGGAAAATTAAAAAAATAGTCGCTTTAAAAAAGTTCTATGAAGACCTTCGGGTAACAAAGCCCCAGGTCATTCAAGTGCTTAAATTATAATGAAATTACCCATATAGTTTAGAATGATAACGAGAAGTGTCGCAAACAATTGTATTTTATGCAAAATCTTTGAAGAAGACGTTCAGGTATAACAGTTTCAGATCAAAAATGGCCTTAAAATCGCAACCAATGTGTAAAAGTCATTGGAAAAATTAAAAAAAATTGTCGTTTAAAAAAATTCTATGAAGAAGACTTTCATTTACCAAAAGCCCCAGGTCATTGAAGCGCCTAAATTGTGCGGAAATTATACCTGGCTTAGAATGATAAAGTCGAGTATTATGAAAAATTATTTTATATCCAAAACCTCTGAAGAAGACGTCCAGGTACAACAGTTTTACGTCGAGAAATTCAAAAATTTTCTTAAAATCCCAACTTATGTGCAAACATCGTTGGGAAAATTTTAAAAAATTTGCTTTAAAAAAAGTTCTGTGAAGAAGACTTCATGTACCAAAGCCCCAGGTCATTCAAGAGCCTAAATTGTGATGAAATTTTGCCTGTTTTAAAATTAGTAATTTTTTTAAAGAGTAAATGTCATTCTGAACAAAAACATCCTATGAACTTCGCAAAATTTGTTAGTTTTTACAGTGTAAGGCCACAAAACGGTTCGGGGCCAATGCAAAATTGTCACCCACATAAAAGTGGGCTTCATCCCTTTTGATGAAACATGGTTTGCCGGTCATCAATGATTAATGACCACTTCAAACAATGTTTTTCACCTTAGATCGACCAGTTTTGTTACAAAGTCTGGTCTTAATAATTATTTTTCAGTGGCTTTGCCTGTTTCCATTCTTGTGGTTTTTATTCTTCTTCAGGCCTTCTCTCATAGATGCAGCAGAAGAAAGTCGAGAACCCCTGAAAGGTGGCTCCTTCAGCTGCAGTTTAGGAGTTTGCGGCATGTTCATTAAATAAATGTAAATAAAAAGCATATTTATTATAAACGAGTCCTTTATTATTTGACTAGATTAACAATATGGTTGGACATTTTAAATAAATTAATTAACAATTATATTTGTATAAAAATTTCCTTAAAAATACTTAAATTATGACAAAGGTGTTAAGCGTAACGAAATCAGTCTTATACTTAAGGTAATTAAAAGGCAAAACATAACATCATAATAGCAAAACCAATTCTTTCATACTTATTCATAATCATAGCAGCTAAACCAAACTTAACAGCAGCTTTTAATACCCTAGGGCTCCAGAAAATAACAATAAATCGAAGCCATGCAGGAGGTTCTCGTTTTACATGAACCCTTTTTTGGGGTAAAATTACCCTATTTTCTTCATTCTGCAGCCGTTTAGTGTGAATAAAACCATATTTATCGAAATAAAAACCGTATAACATTTTTGAACTCATTTTTTCGAATTTATAGGTTATGATAAATTTTTACGATTAGGCAACCAAATTTGCATTGGTGTATTTGTAATCTAACTATTTTACAATAAATTAACCCCAATTTTTTCGAATTATCGCTATTAATTTTATTAATTTACTGGAATTTAATTAATTTATTGATTAGTTTTTTTTAAGGTGACATCTGTTGGTGGTTTTGGGAAGTTATAGATTCGCAATTGCTCGTGGTTTCCTCCCACGCAGAAAACGTCCGAAATGTTTGTTTTTTGTCCTGACACGCAATCAGCTGGGCTAAATGTAAAATGAAATGGCTGCAGTCAGTCGGTCAGTAGTGTTTATAAGTGAATTAAAGCTGCCCAGCTGCTAATAACGTCAAAAACTGCTAATGGAGCATCGCGATAAAATGGCACAAGTTTACAGACCCCGCAAAGCTACTTGGTGATTGCAATTTAATGTTTACTTTTCTTTTGTTGTTGTCACTTATTTAACATTACCCTCAATTTAATTTAACTTTAAACTAACGAAATTTTAATAACGATGTTGTTTTTTTGCTATAAATTTATTGCATTCATCGTTACTAACAAAAATTTCATTTTTGAAAGCTTGTTTTTTTAGCAAAAGGAATTAATTAAAAACACTGCTTTTAATACTACTTTTTTATGTTTAATTAAGCTCTTATTGTAGTTTTTATCACAACGAGCTTAATTTTTAAAATAATTACTACTAAATCATTAAAATAGCCCCTTTTTATTCAATTTTTATTGCTTAACGAATGCGGTGACTATCAATTCAATGATATAAAGCAATTACCGATAAAGTTATACGCTTAAAATACAGGGTGTTCCATTTAACCTGAAGTACGTCAAACTTAAAACGTTAAAGAAACATGCATTCTATTAAAAAAATTCCGTTTGAAAAAAATGAATTTTTTGGAGATATTTCAACTTGTCTGGTTAAATTGAGCACCCTGTATATCCGATGAAAAATTTTACATTCAAAATTATTTATTTCTGGTTAAAATTAAATTTTTAGGTCAATATTTAATGTAATTAAAAATGAAGAAATGTAATATTTATGATTTTTTATTATTATTTTGTGATAATTTAAAAAAAAATTCATTGAACCCACTTTTAAATTAAAATTAATAAAAGTACTGTTCTGATATTGCAACTCTCATTATAATTGATATGTAAATAAACGTTCCAATTCATAAATTTATCATCTAACTCTTTAATTGCTCATTTATCACTCAAATCTCATTTCCTTTATTTATCCTTGATATACAATACTTTAATTGATTTGTAAACATTTTAAAATTACTTGATTATGATTTAATTTTTGTTTTATCTTTATTAGTTGCACTGCTAATTGTGTTATTCTATTTCAGTGAAAATCTATGAATTAATTTTGATGCATATGAAGGAGTGGTGTGTTAAAAATGGCAACGATGATGTACCCTACGTTGACCAAATCTCAGAGCATGCGGTCAAAGAGAAAATCCGCAGTGGAGCTCCTAGCCGAAAGCAAGCCTTTTTATGTCAAATCAGAAATTGTGCGTGATAACACACAGGTTTTACCTGTGCGTCCAGCTCCTAATTTCGCTGCAGGATATGGGACTTACACTAGAAGCAAGTCGGTTAATGTTTCCGGGCATAGTGCAAATTATAAACCAACAACACTTCCTCAATGTAAGTTAGAAATTTGATATTTTTATTTCTACATATTTTTAATGATTAAAAAAAACAAAAAAATGTTCGCTTTTGATTTTTTAGTATATTGTTAGGCAATGAAAAACAAACAGAAAAATGTTTATTTCATTACCCCCACTCCCGTAGAAAACTTTTTATATATTAATTTCTACACTTTTACAAGTATTTTGTCAAGTTTTTAATGAAAAACAAAAAAATGTTCGCTTCCGATTTTTTAGTATGTTATTAGGCAATGAAAAACAAACAGAAAAATGTTCATTTCATTACCCCCACTCCAGTAGAAAACTTTTTATATATTTCTACACTTTTACATTTTATATATTAATTTCTACACTTTTACAAGTATTTTGTCAAGTTTTTAATGATTAAAAAAAACAAAAAAATGTTCGCTTCTGATTTTTTAGTATGTTGTTAGGCAATGAAAAACAAACAGAAAAATGTTCATTTCATTACCCCCACTCCCATAGAAAACTTTTTATATATTAATTTCTACACTTTTACAAGTATTTGGCAAGTTTTTAATGATTAAAAAAAAAAACAATAAAATGTTCGCTTCAGATTTTTTAGTATGTTGTTAGGCAATGAAAAACAAACAGAAAAATGTTCATTTCATTACCCCCACTCACGTAGAAAACTTTTTATATATTAATTTCTACACTTTTACAAGTATTTTGCCAAGTTTTTTATTACCCCCACTCCCGTAGAAAACTTTTTATATATTAATTCCTACACTTTTACAAGTATTTTGCCAAGTTTTTAATGATTAAAAAAAAATCAAAAAAATGTTTGCTGCTGATTTTTTAGTATGTTGTTAGGCAATGAAAAACGAACAGAAAAATATTCATTTCATTACCCTCACTCCCGTAGAAAACTTTTTATATATTAATTTCTACACTTTTACAAGTATTTTGCCAAGTTTTTAATTATTAAAAAAAAAACAAAAAAATGTTCGCTTCTGATTTTTTTGTATGTTGTTGGGCAATGAAAAACAAACAGAAAAATGTTCATTTCATTACCCCCACTCACGTAGAAAACTTTTTATATATTAATTTCTACACTTTTACAAGTATTTTGCCAAGTTTTTAATGATTAAAAAAAACAAAAATATATTCACTTCTGATTTTTTAGTATGTTGTTAGGCCATGAAAAACAAACAGAAAAATGTTCATTTCATTACCCTCACTCCCGTAAAAACTTTTTATATATTAATGTCTACACTTTTACAAGTATTTTGCCAAGTTTTTAATGATTAAAAAAAACAAAAAAATGCTCGCTTCTGATTTTTTAGTATGTTGTTAGGCAATGAAAAACAAACAGAAAAATGTTCATTTCATTACCCCCACTCCCGTAGAAAACTTTTTATATATTAATTTCTACACTTTTACAAGTATTTGGCAAGTTTTTAATGATTAAAAAAAAAAACAATAAAATGTTCGCTTCAGATTTTTTAGTATGTTGTTAGGCAATGAAAAACAAACAGAAAAATGTTCATTTCATTACCCCCACTCACGTAGAAAACTTTTTATATATTAATTTCTACACTTTTACAAGTATTTTGCCAAGTTTTTTATTACCCCCACTCCCGTAGAAAACTTTTTATATATTAATTCCTACACTTTTACAAGTATTTTGCCAAGTTTTTAATGATTAAAAAAAAATCAAAAAAATGTTTGCTGCTGATTTTTTAGTATGTTGTTAGGCAATGAAAAACGAACAGAAAAATATTCATTTCATTACCCTCACTCCCGTAGAAAACTTTTTATATATTAATGTCTACACTTTTACAAGTATTTTGCCAAGTTTTTAATGATTAAAAAAAACAAAAAAATGTTCGCTTCTGATTTTTTAGTATGTTGTTAGGCAATGAAAAACAAACAGAAAAATGTTCATTTCATTACCCCCACTCCCGTAGAAAACTTTTTATATATTAATTTCTACACTTTTACAAGTATTTTGTCAAGTTTTTAATGATTAAAAAAAAAAACAATAAAATGTTCGCTTCAGATTTTTTAGTATGTTGTTAGGCAATGAAAAACAAACAGAAAAATGTTCATTTCATTACCCCCACTCCCGTAGAAAACTTTTTATATATTAATTCCTACACTTTTACAAGTATTTTGCCAAGTTTTTAATGATTAAAAAAAAACAAAAAAACGTTTGCTGCTGATTTTTTAGTATGTTGTTAGGCAATGAAAAACGAACAGAAAAATATTCATTTCATTACCCTCACTCCCGTAGAAAATTTTTATATATTAATTTCTACACTTTTACAAGTATTTTGCCAAGTTTTTAATTATTAAAAAAAAACAAAAAAATGTTCGCTTCTGATTTTTTTGTATGTTGTTGGGCAATGAAAACCAAACAGAAAAATGTTCATTTCATTACCCCCACTCCCGTAGAAAACTTTTTATATCTTAATTCCTACACTTTTACAACTATTTTGCCAAGATTTTAATGGTTAAAGAAACAAAAAAATTTTCGCTTCTGATTTTTTAGTATGTTGTTAGGCAATGATAATCAAAGAGAAAAATGTTCATTTTATTACCCCCACTCCCGTAGAAATTTTTTTATATATTAATTTCTACACTTTTACAAGTATTTTGCCAAGTTTGTAATGATTAAAAAAAAACAAAAAAATGTTCATTTTATTACCCCCACTCCCGTAGAAAACTTTTTATATATTAATTTCTACACTTTTACAAGTATTTTACCAAGTTTTTATTGATTAAAAAAAAAACAACAAAATTTTCACTTCTGATTACATGAAAAACCAAAATTCTGTATGAAAAAATTAAATTTTAAAGGCAATAAGTTTCGTTTTTGTTCAATTTTTGATTACAAATGCCGAAAAATATGCTTTTCAAACTTTTTGCTGACTATTTTTTTAAAGTAATTGAAGAGAAAGCACAAATATACTGGATTTATAAATATGGCAAAACTGCAAGAAGGAAATAACCAGGATGACAACTTAAATTATCTAATTTCTTGCTTGAAATTATAAATTATAATGTATTATAATTAGTTTATTTAAATTAAGTAATTAATCTAAATGAGTATTTTTATAACTTAAAACTTTCTATTTTTATTTATTGCTGAATTTCAATAAAATAGGATGATAAATAAAGCGTGAGAACATTTTTTATTGTAGTTTACGATTGTAGATTTAAATGAGTAAGAATTAAAAATCGTATTATTTTCTTCTTTGCTTAATTTGCATAAATAAAACAATCAGCTAAATTTAATCATTGCATAAGCGTTATTTTTTTAAAATCCTCAACAATTTTTATTGCCAACCCACACAATTTAAATCAATATTAATTTAAAATTTAAATTAAAATTTTTATTAAAAATTGCATAAATGCATTACTACTTATTAGAATGTTTTTTTCTAGATATGGCCGTGTCGCCTTCGAGATCTTTACCTCCTCTGTCACATCGTAGATCAGTGCACTCAGGAAGTAGTGATTTACTACAGAATAAGTTACGACAACTTCTTGTATGCGATAGTGCTGAAGAGTTAAGCGTCGAGCAATTAGGACCACTAAGTCCACCAGCTGAATACGCACAACGATGCCATAAAAGCCTGCCTGACTTGCATTGCCGAGGTGAACCTAGCTCTAACAAAAGCAGCAACAAAAGTCTCTCGAATAGAGACAGTGGAGGCTCGAGTGGTCACTACACTCAACGAAGCGAACCTCCACCACCACCTAGACAAGTAAATAATCTAATTTAATCTCAAAGTAGGCAAATTTAAGCGCTTGATATTATAATTTTTTTTCCAGTGGAGCTTTTTTAAAAAATTTCTTTTGTTACACAGTAGCTTCTTGGTACTATCAATTTCTTCATATTTTTGTAAGTTAAACCAAATACAGTTTTCTGTAAAGTACTGTATATGGAGTCTTTGGTTTAAATAAAATATGAAGAAATTAATAGCCACGAGACTATTCTGTGTACCAATAACAGAAATTTTTGAAAAGGTGCACTGGAAAAATAATTATGACAAAAATCGCAAATTTTAAAATCAAGCGGTTAAATTTGCTGACTATCACCTTAACCCAATTAATTATTAATTTTAGTTCTTTAAGGAGACGAGAAGAGATTCGGGTTCGAGCACGCAGCATAGCGGTGGTAGCTCTTACTACTGTTGCCAAGAAGCAGAATGTCGCACTCGACAAAATTACATCCCACCTCCATCAACTTTTAAGCGGCAAAAATGTTTACGTTATAAAAGAGACAGACCAATCTTGCGTTCAAAATCAGATATAAGTGATCGTTACTGGAGACCACCGGAACTACCAATAAGCCACTTGGAGCAATTTTTCGAACACTTAGGTTTAACAAGCGATTCCTATGAGGATATGTTAAGCACAAGTCGCTCATCTGATAGCCCTGTATTTTTTTCCGATGTTTCAACAATAGATTCCAGCCGACCTATTGATAATGTTGATTATTGTCATGCGGCTACATATCGACCTAGTGAACCTCCCTCAATCGTCGAGCGCAACGCTCGGATTATTAAATGGCTGTGCAACTGTCGGAAGTCACAAATGTTGTGAATTATTTTTTACGGGGTTTATTAGTTTCTATTGTTTTTACAAATATTTACATATCTCCAATTCGATTAATAACACTCATTGGAACTTTCAATTATAAAGGCAATCAACTCGAATAACTAAGAGATTATTTTTTTATACTAATTTAAATTTTATACCAAAGTATTATTATTTAAAACTATTATTTTTATATACACTTTTTATTTGTTAGTTTATGACGATGATTCAAGTAAATTACTAAAATTTGTTGGAATATTTAAAGAAAATTTACTTAATGTGTTCCGTTCGTGATTCACCAAACGTCAGGGTTAGAAACCAGAGAAAATTTAATCAACAAAAACGAAAAAATAGTATTTTTTTTTAATCTCTACGCAAATTGGTTCAATTATTGTTAGTGATTTCTTTCGTCGAATACATTAGCTCTTTTTCTTACCTAACTTTTGTTGAATTAGGAATGTAACACCCTTTATAAAATTCTATAGAAAGAAAAGCAATTATAATTTTTATAATTGTAAAATTAACTTTCAAAAAGTATTTATTAAATAAATTTGTTATAGCAGTATTATAAAAGTGTATATTCTAAAAAAATTAATTTATTGTTTATTACGGAAAATTCTTTAAAAAATGTTATTTGTTAAAAAAAATTTAGACAAAATTAACCTCTTTATTATTAATTTAAGAGGAAAGAAAGTCAAATCTTTAAAAAGCCATGTAGTTTTCATTTTATAAAAACTAACTTTTTGAAAATTTGTCACGATAAAGTCAAAACTCTTAATATTTTTGGTGATAAACTTAAATATCTACTTTTAATCAACGATAATTCAATACTATTTAAAAAAGACATACATTAATCAAGTTTATTGAATTATCGCTGATAAAATCCGGAGTAGTCTTTTGTATTTGCATTTTTGTAATGTAAATGAATTGGTTATTAGTTTTCACGTTCATTATTCTTTGATAATACTAAAAAAATGTGTTCAATTGAAATGAAAATCATACTACAATATTGTGTTTTACAATGCTTCATTTAACGAAAAATAATTTGTGCGTTAGGCAATAATAATTAAACTAATCTATAAGTGTATTAATGTAAATTAACGTTTATAATTTATAAAAACAAAGACTTAATGTGTGAATATAAATGAACATTGCACATAACTATAATCAAACGAATTAAATACTTTTAATCAATAAGAACGTGTTAATTTAAAATTATTAAATAATTAAGAGTCTAAAGTACTTCCATATGCCATATGGTGCGCTACTATATATTATTTAAAACTTTGTTATTTTTGTTTTTTAGCTTTTAGATTAAATCCCATGTAATGGACTTTGCTGTTAGTTTACGATGAAGTGCGTAATCTAGTCTGTACTTAATTCTCATTGTTTCTCATAGTAAGCATAGCTATCTTTATTCTTGAATTCTTAAAAATATACATAAACGAATATTCTAACTCATGTCTTTGATTTTCTCCCTAAAAATTTAATTATTTAAATTTCCTGCGAGTGCGCAAGCGCGATATTTCCTGCGCTTCCCGCATCAATTCAATGCTGCCAATTGATTTTTTTTGGTGTAAAATTAGCTCTCCAACATTTCGTGATATAAAAAATAAATTTCTCATAGTTTTAGCTTGGTAAAATTATCTTCCAAAAATTTGGTTAAAACGTACTCGCGGGACAAAAATGTAAAATTTTCTAACCTATCTTTTACAGATTGATCATTGGGAATTTTAGAATTCTGCTGGCCCTCTGGTGGCTTAAGTATAAACCTAGAAAGAAAGTGGTTTTTATTCGATTACAACCTTTAGTACTTTTACGGGTTTTACTTAAGATTTAAATAACAAATCTATTGAACATGAACTTATTAGGTACAAAAATGCGTTTTTAACACAAATAATAGTTAAAATTTCAATTTCTGCATTACTCGCATGTCGAAATTATACAGGGTGAGCTAAAATGATTGTGGTCAATTCAAATTTCCCGCCTAAAAATCTGGGGAATTTGTATACTTCAAGTTCAAATCATGTCAAAATCAAATCAATTTTTTAGACTTCGACTTCAGTTGTACCAACCTGCATATTTGGTTGCCTACATATGAAACCACAATCATTTTACCTCACCCTGTATGTAAATTTAAAGCACTTTAAATTTTTTGTGTAATTTGAGAAATATTTGAATTCAAATTTGTTTATTGACAGCTGTCAAAAGTCACACCGTTGCCGTGTTATTAAAATGGATTTTTTATTTTTAGTATGAATGAAAAAGACAACATTGAATTTTGAGGAACGAATTTGGTCGAGGTTTGACGTTTATGGGCGATTGGGAATCGTTCGGGTGGTTTCGGGTCGGACATGTTCAATTCACCTGTCCGCTGTCAGCCACCCACCGTAAAATTAATTTAATATTTTCGCGAGGATTGTTTTAACAATTTCCGAGTGAATTGAGTGTTCGCCCCCCTCAGGTGTCACCGCCAGCCTTTATTTGCACGTGTTGGGGCCCCTTTTAAAGGCAGGAGGAGTCGATTAGTCTCAGGGTGTATCAAGTAGTTTTTCGGAACACCGACAGAGGAACGACGATAAAACAGTGCGAAAAAAAATAAATCGGCCAAGTTCTATTTTTAAATACACTTTTGTGTTGTGTACGTGTAATGCATATCTGCCTCAATAGTCTAGGCTATTTTTAATGATCATTAAATATAAATAACCTGTGCGTGTGTTGATTTTAGCAACACTTGAAAAAAGTGTGTGGCCATTTTTGCGAATTTTTTTATTTATAATTTTACTTGTTTTTTGATTTATCGTGGTTGTATTGGGGGTGTTTAGTGGTTTCGTGGTGTGTTTTGTGGGTTACTTCTTCACATCTCATCGAGGGTTAGTTTGGTAATGGAAGTGGTAACGGTGTGAGTGAGTGCGAGCACGACGACAGCCACGGTGGCGACGGGCCCGGAGTGCGGCCCCGGGGCCGCCGAGAAGGGCGCCGGCTGCTGGTGGTCTTCCCTGGCGGCTATGGGCTGCTTCGGTAATAGAGACTCGCAGCAGGCAGCCGGTGGTGCTGATGATAGCCGCACGCAGAAACGTATTAGTGATCAAATCAACAGACAGCTTCAGAAAGACAAGCAAGTGTATCGTGCCACTCACCGGCTTTTGCTCCTCGGTGCCGGAGAATCCGGAAAATCGACAATCGTGAAACAAATGCGAATTCTCCATGTTAACGGCTTCAGTAATCCAGAAAAGTTGCAAAAAATCGAAGATATTAAGAAGAATGTTCGAGATGCCATCATTGTAAGTCTTGTTTTTTCTTTATTTAATTCATTAATTAATCGTTTTATAATATTCAGACAATTTCGGGAGCTATGTCAACCCTGTCTCCACCAGTCCAGTTGGAGCGGCCAGAAAATCAGGTGCGAGTTGACTGGATTCAGGATTGTGCGACTGGTCCAGATTTCGATTATCCACCTGAGTTTTATGAGCACACCGAAGCACTTTGGAAAGACAGGGGTGTACAAACCACTTACGAGAGAAGTAATGAGTACCAACTTATAGATTGTGCTAAGTATTTTCTGGATCAGGTGAATATAATTAAGCAACCAGATTACACGCCGTCAGAACAAGACATCCTCCGGTGTCGTGTTCTCACCAGTGGCATTTTCGAAACGCGCTTCCAAGTTGATAAAGTTAATTTTCAGTAAGTTATTATAAAAAGCCGGATTAATAAGTTTATTAATTCGTTGATTTCAGCATGTTTGATGTGGGTGGACAAAGGGATGAAAGACGTAAATGGATACAGTGTTTTAATGATGTTACGGCCATAATTTTCGTGACAGCATGTAGTTCGTACAATATGGTGCTGAGAGAGGATCCGTCACAGAACAGACTGCGGGAAAGTCTCGAATTATTTAAATCAATTTGGAATAACCGATGGTTGCGCACTATATCAGTTATTCTCTTCCTAAACAAGCAGGATCTCCTAGCCGAGAAGATTCTAGCTGGTAAGTTTTTTTATGTCGATATTTTAATATTTTTGGTCTTAAGCCAACAACCGCCCACATTTTCGCTCACACTCAAATTAGTTTTATTTTCATATTAAAAACATGTTTATTAGATTATTAATATCCATTGGATTTTTAAAGATTGATTAATAACCAGTAATATGCCTTCACCTGAAGACTTCAATCTTTTCTTCGCTAATATTACCAAAAAATTGCTAATAATTTACAACACACCCACTAGAATTAATTAAAAAGATTCCAAGTGAAGCAAAGAACTTTTTTCTTAAACCCACTAAGTACTCCACAACAAAAGGAAAATACAATAAAATGCATAAAATCAACATTAAATGCATTTGATTTAAGTGTAATCCTAATTAAATGTTTCTCATTGTATTACTGAGTAATTTGTGCATAACAATACGGAACACGTTGTATATAAAACAGGAAATGATTGCCCAATATCTGTTCTTCCAGAACTATCCAAAGTTTTCGAGCATATCTTGCTGCTATTAAAATTACTGATTACATAGAAAAAATGCAATATTTCACCACCAGTGCTTTAGACGATCATAATACTGTGTCTACAACAGTGTCTGATCTTTCAATTCAATCTAATGCCACATCATCTATTTGTGGATAAATTGTGGCATTGTGATTTTCGAGGAACTTCTCTAAAGTTCGTTTATCCAATTGTACCTTTGTAACAGATCATAATATGTTGAAATTAAAGGACAAGAAAGTACAACACTCCCAATAACTCATGATGCCCCCAGGGAAGAATTCTTGATCCATTGTTTTTCATTATATTTGTAAACGATCTTCCTTGAAATATTCTGGCTGATGTAATTCAATATGCTGACGACACTACACTAGTAACATCACATAAAAGTAAAGAAAGTCTTTAAGAAACAATATTTGCAATAAGAATTATAAGTAAGATTCTGAATTTAGATGCAGCAAGTTCCACCTTTGATTCAATGTTTCATACAAGAACCGCCTATGAATTTTACGTTGGGGAAATTGACCCCACATGAGTAAAGTGTTAATTCATCAAAACAGCCAAACCAACTGATACTTATAAACCACTGTTCAAACTACACAATTATAACATATTACTTGTTACGGAAAGTCATCAAGTACAGCATTATTTAATTTCATAAATGTGATAATAGAAGTCATGGATAAGAAACAGATTCCAGTGGGAATGTTCACAGATCTGTCAAAAGCCTTTGACAGCATCGAACATGAACTGCTGTTTTATAAAATAGAAAGATACAGAATAAGAGGACAACCGCTAGAACTAATCAGATCATATATGATAAACCGAAAACAAAAAGTTCTAATCAATAACCTACAATCAGAGGCCCTGAATACAAAAAGAGGTGTTCCACAAGGGAGTATACTGGGACCAATACTATTCATCATTTTCACCAATGACCTCGGGAATACATCAATGAACGGATCCATAATAACTTATGCAGACGACACAAATCTAATTGCAACTTGAATTAATTTATTTCACTTAAATGGGAAAACCCCAATATAACACAAAAAAAATTACAATGAAATAGGCTAAAGCCATTCTTAACAATAAGGAAATAGATAAATATAATAAATTATTAACAAAATGACAATATGATGTTTCATCCTATGGAGGCTTGAGGAAAGAATGAAGTCTTTGCAGGTAATTGTGGAAAAAATCAAAGTTGAAAGTAAATTCGACATCGTTTGCTAACTTGCACATTCTTTCGATCGCAGACGTTGCACCATAATTAGTGGAGTGAAAAAGGAAATACTAAAGGTATTGTTGGTGTGCAGCAAACGTGGAGGAACATTCAAGTAAATTTTCATTAAAACAGACGAGCAGTCCATCATCTGGTTCATAATTTTAAAGAGATTTACAACATCGGTTCTATTCCTTTGAGCCTCAAGAGTTTGTAACTTGAGGACATCTTCGAGCAGCCCATAAACAATGTCCTCTTGATGAATACCCATCTTATATCCAATAAACTTCAGGAATTTGTGCTGAACTCGTTCCAATTTGTTAACATAGATCTTGTAAGAAGGAGACCAAATTGAAGACAAATATTCAAGGTGAGAGCAAACCAAAGCAACATTCAGACTCTTCAGAGCAGCAATATCAGTAAAATCATGTGAGTTCCTAATGACGAATCCAAGCATCCTCATGGACTGGTTACATATGTCTTCAATATGCAGTTGATTATTCTGGAATATAACGCCAAGATCAAGATGACTGCTGTTGCAAGACAATTTAACTCCATTAATGTAATAGGCACTATTGAATTTTTTATTCCGTTTGAAGTAACTCACATGTATGCACTTATCGACATTCAAGGCAAGTTTGTTCTTGGTGCACCACGACCCAAAAGAATCAATATCAGATTGCAGCAGTTCCATGTCAGATTGGCACATAACTATACGGTGAAACTTCGCATCATTGGCAAAAAGGAGTAGTTCCGAATGAGAGAAGCTAAGGGGGGCATCATTTATGTCGATGTTAAATAGTAATGGGCCTAGGTGAGATCCTTGAGGAACAGCAGAACTGACACTGATCATTGATGACTTAAAGTTTCCAATTTTGACTTTGAAGGTAAGAAATAATCCATGATAAAAGGGAACCATGAATTCCAGCTCTGAAAACATAATTTAGAAGTAAAGAGTGGTCGATTTTATCAAAGGCTTTTGATAGATATAAAGTGTCTACTTGGTATCCCTTCTCGCAAACCGGATAATCCGCCTCCTGTTAACCGAGAGTCTACTGTATATATTTTGTACATTTCTTAGAGGCAAATAAATTATTATTATAACATAAACATGTACCCATTGGAATGTGCTTCATATACCACATATACCAGCAGGTGTCTGGGAGTACACCTGAACTGAAAAAAAATAAAACAAATAATAGGCCGACTCGAACAATAGGCCGAATGTGAAAAAAACTGAACATTAAATTGACAAAGTCTCGATACAAACAAACCGAAAATTTATTTTATAAAAATCCTAGGTTAAATTAAATAGGTATGTCCATTGTTTACCTCTTAAAACCAAACACACTATTGGAAATTTTAACTACCAATAGATGGCGCTGTTGGCCCTCTGTGGCAAATTAATGAACTATCGAAGCCAGTTTTGAGCCTACATGTTTCTATGTGTGAATACAGGATAAAGTCGACCTAAATCTTTTTTTTTTGCAAAGTTTTTAATAAATGTTCTTCTAATTTTTATTTAAAACCAATATTTATTCAAAATCGGCGAAGTTACTACTTACAGTGACAGTTTCACAAATTCGCCGACAGAGGGAGAGCTCTTTGATTTAATACAGCAGTGCTTATTTTTCAAAATTCTTTCCACTTTCAGGTTAGATTGAGTTTGTTTGACTTTTTGTCATTCACTCATTTTCAGCTTTTTGAAAGCGTTTGGTTTTCGTCCAATTTGGTCTTTTGTCTTTCCTCTCTTCTGTCAATTTTTGGAGTAGACCTTTCCATTGTTATTTTTGTTTACGATTTATAAAATATTTTAATAAAGTAAAGAGTCATAATAATATTGTATTGATGTAGTTTATTTTAATTTTGTTTATGATCCGTAATTATGCAAAGTATCGAAGTAAAATTGAATAAATTTCTTTTTAAAAACTTGTTTTTTTTCCCAAAACTTTAAATTTCCATCATTTGTTTCTAATTTTTCACAGAGAATGTTTCTCTGTGAATATATTAAATGGTATAATTTTTCTTTGTATTTTGACAATTTGTTGTAATATATTGAGGAAATAAACATTATTATTTATTATTGTTATTAATTTGTTTTAGGTAAAAGTAAGTTAGAAGATTATTTTCCGGATTTTAAAAGGTACCAAACGCCAGTTGATGCTGCTAATGATGCAAACGAGCCACCTGAAGTGATAAGAGCAAAGTACTTCATTCGAGATGAGTTCCTGGTAAATATTTTTGTATTAAAATTATTTTAGGTTTTTATTTTATTTTTTAATAGCGTATAAGCACAGCGACGGGAGAAGGCAAGCACTACTGCTACCCTCACTTCACTTGTGCTGTCGACACTGAAAATATAAAACGTGTGTTCAATGATTGTCGTGACATCATCCAGCGCATGCACCTACGTCAATACGAACTCTTATAACCGCCCTTTAAAAAATCTCTAGCCCGCTTTTGTCTCCAGCGCTATATTTTACTAACAGTACTACACGTTCAGAGCCATCTTACCAAGCAATTAATTGAACGTAAAGTATTTTACTGTATATTAAGGTATACTGTCGTATCATGATCTCTTCTTTACAAGTTACAATTGAGTGTTTTTTAGTTTCTTAATAATCTCTCTAAAAACATTATTTCACACATAAAATGTGCAATAGTTGAGTGTTTCTAAATTAAAACAACTTCAATAAAAAATTATACATCAAGCTATGATACGATGATTAATTTTTAGAAGGAAATTATTTAATAAATTAAACTTACAGGACCAAATAAAGACAACGTAAATGTGATTTTTTCTTTAGAAATTATTACAAATAATTACAAAAATACGTATCTAATACATAGATGTATATATTTTTTATTCAACAATAATATTACTTACTAAAAGAGATCTATTAACTAAAAAATATTTCGTTTTAATGTTTTTGTCAAAATTAGGGCTTCTTGATTTATATAAAAATTAAAAAAAGAGGCTAAACGCAACAAAATTTAGTTCTAGTATTAAAACGAAATCATTTTATTCTTTTTAAATTTATTGAGCGCAGTCATAAAAAGTAGAAAGGTTTCACGTTGATACGATTGGCTATTTTATATGTTAGTTGTTCCTTAATTAAATTTTTTTCTATATATGATTAATCCATCGACGTGAAATAAAAGGGATAATTGTAAATTAAATACCACTACGTGATTAAATATAATATTGTGTTAGAATAATGTAAATGTGCAATGACCTCTTGATACTTTGTGATTTAATGTTTTCACCTCGAATACGAAATTTCTGTATTTGTGAAAAAAGAGTTTGAAAAACTTTTTTATGTTGATGATTTGAGAATTTTATGATTGCTTATAGTTTATAACGTTTATTTATATGTTGTCAATTTTTCAAATTTTATCTCTATATTTATTTTATGTTAAGTGTAGTGTACATTTAAAATAACTATTATAAGCATAAATTATAGCACAAAGAATTATTTTTTCTTTGATTTCTAAAGAGAGTTTATCTTAAAGCGCTGCGACGAGTATTTTTATTACTACACGCTACTGTTTGATATTGCAGTAGGAAGCACAAGGGGTACCATAATGACTTGACAGCAGGGATATTAATGCACACTCGAAAATGCAACTCTTTAATCACTTTTTCTCTAAAAATTATTTTTTATTAATTATTTCACACTCGAAGGCAACCAAGAACCAACCTCTTACAATACCCATCAAGACTTCCACCAAAAACTAAAATAACAACACTGAATAATTTTTTAGAATTATAATTTTATTTATCCAAATCAAACAGCACTTATCATAAAATGGTGTGAATTATAAGAGCTTGGCTCTTGCGATTGTCAATGTGGATAATCATATTTCGGAAGTATTTGAGGTTATGTTTTATACACATGCAACAGATAATACATAGATAAATAATTTAAAATGAAATTAGTTTGCACGAATCATATTTAAATAAATTTAAAGTCTTGCATTTTTGTTTTAAAATTACATCATAATAAGTAGAATAAATGTGGTAAATCACTAGTAAAAGCGTTAGTACCCTGCATCGTCATACAAAAACCCCCATTTATACATCTTCCTTAAAAAAACCTTCATTTCAAACTAATTGATGTATAAATTGGGTAAACGTGTGACTGGCTTCAAAAAAAAAGCACAGCCACAAGTAATTCATGCTTTTATTAGTTCAGTAGTAACTAATTATTAATAAATATATATGTGCCGCTAGTCTAAAAGGTGGGAGGTGTTTGAGCTGATCTTAAAAAACAAAAATATATACAATCGCTGTCTTCTTAATTAAAGTGCTCAACCACGTCCCGAGATCCCTCAATCTTTACTGAATGTTATATTTGTTAATAAAATTATACATATTTATAAGTCCGTAGAGATGGCGCTGCGTTTCGGCGCAAGCTTGACTTAATTTCCTTCTAAGTTCTGTATGCATGCGGGCCTGTCACAGTTCATGCATCAAACACTTAATCAATGATGTTTTATGTCAATATCACTTTTATACCGTCTATAAATATATTCATTCGTATCGAGCGTGTATGCATGTTTCAAGTGCAACATTGTGTCGTTGGCAGCGCCATCTTATCGCCACCTGACTCACAAAGTGAATCGGTGGCATGCACAAGTGCGGTCAAAAGCAATTCTCTGTAGGTACAGACTATGGAACGAGTGCAAGGTATGAATGACTAATCGTTGTGTGCTGATCTAAAAACAAGCAGTATTCTTTTGTTTTAATTTGTTTATTGTTTTCGCCAATTATTACTGTATATGTGAACAGACTATGAGATTCATCGCAAGTGCTGTCAAATAGAACTGCCTGATATGAATCTCCATCTATAAATATATAAATAACTGATAAATATGAAATTATATGAAGAAATGTAACTAAATGATCTGTAATAAATAAAATGTCTTATTTAATTCCAATACTTTTTACATATACACTTTTACCAAAATCTCCTACTTTGATCCGTCCGATAAAACAAACACTGATTAAGAGGATAGTCGGTAAATGTGAGCGTTGATTTTGAAATTCGCTTGATATTTGCAGTTTTGCTTATAATTTTTTTTCTATTAAAGCTTTTTTAAAATTTCATTTTTTGGTACACAGAAGATTCTTGTGGCAACCAATTTTTTTTTGTTATGTTTTAGAAAGTCAAACCAAATATTCATACGGCAGCATTAAAACTACAAAAAACGTTCGCTTAGCGGCTTTTTCCACAAAGATAAAAAACTAATTGAAGTAATATTTTTTTTACTTAAAACAACAAACGAAATTTCAAACTCTTCATTTATACCTTAACTTATTGCTATAGCCCTAACCTATTTATTAAGGTGGTGGAGATATAAGCCTTTTTGTATTTTTATCCCGAAAACGGACGTTTTTTGCGCGGAGCTACGAAAAGGGTAGTTGTTTTCGTCAGATTTAAAAATTCTAGTTGCATCGTGAAGAGAGATGTCGATTCTAAGTGGGGTTCAAATTTTTAATTTTTCTAAGCACTCTAACACTCTGAAAGAAATTCTCGAAAATTTTCGATTTTTCTTGTTTTTTTTTCCGGTTTTTGTCGGCGTCAACTTTTAAAATCGCCGGTTTTAAAGGGAAGCGACGAAATTAGGCCCCTTTTATTCTCACTTCCTGAGGATTAATCGGTACAATTTTTAAGTCACCAGGCGCAACGGTCTGACGTCACGGCGCTGAGACTTAAAGTGTGCAAATTTAGCGTTTTTTCGGGCGGCAAAAGTACCATAACGGTTCGGCTTATTTCTCAGTTTTGGCCGATGAAAAAAAATCGCGTTTTTTTATTCCTTCTCTCAATTCAATGTTTTCCCCCTAAACGAGTCTTTTTTTGATATTCCAATTTTTTCTCATCTTTGGAGCCTTCAAAGTCGCGGCTTGAATTTCGTGTTTTTTCGACGCCGAAATGTAGGGGATCACTTGCCCTCTACACCCTCCAAAAAAGTTTTTACACCCCAAAAACTCAAAAAAATAAACCGGAAAAAAAGTTAAATTCAACAAATAGAATAATTAAAACTATCATTTTATACATTGTTTTATTTCTTAAAACATTTTATGGCACAATTTAAGTATTTCAAAACAAGATAAAAGCAAAATAATTAAAAATCAAAATTTTTCACTAAATTTTATAGCTTTTAATCATTAGTGACTAAAGTGCACATTGAAATTCAAGAAATAATGTATTAATAAATCAACAAGTCATAAATTTTTTGATTGTTTAAAAAATTAAAGTAATTATAAACTTATTACAAGGTTGTGTAATGAATGATATCATTGTTGACCTTTATTACACTTCAATTATATTTGATCAGTCTAACAACAATCGTACAAGTGCAAACATGTTCTTAATAATACCACTTTTAATCTTCATAACAATTTGTGCAATAATTAATTTTTATTTTAAATGGAAGTTTACGTACTGGAAAAAAAGAGGTTTGGAAACTGGCTCGCCTACAATACCCTTCGGAACTTTGGGTGAAATTAAAGCTAAAGTATCTGGAGGAGTAATCCTTCAAAAACATTACAACTTATTTAAATCTAAAGGACTTAAACATGCAGGTGTATATATCGTAACATCACCTTTCTACATGCCGATTGATTTGAAAATAATTAAATCAATTTTATCAGTAGATTTCTCGTATTTCTCTGATAAATATTATTATCTCCATGAGCCTGTTTCGTTTCATTTATTCTCCATGAGTGGGGAAAAGTGGAGAAGTTTGCGCCAAAAACTTACACCTACTTTCACTTCGGGTAAAATGAAAATGATGTTTGATATGATTATAAATTGTTCGAAACCAATTTCTGGTTTATTGAATGATTGTGAGGTGAATCATTCACCTATAGATATTAAGGATGCAATTGCAAAATTTACAACTGATGTAATAGGTAGTTGCGCTTTCGGGCTGCAATGCAATAGTTTTGAGGACCCGAATGCTGAGTTTCGAATAATGGGAACCAACATTTTTAAAGAAACCACCTTTAGATCTTTTAAAAATATGTTTGCACTCTGTTTTCAAAGTTTGGCTCACAAACTCGATGTATATGCTCTTACTCCGGAATTAAACCAATTTTATTCTCGAATTGTTACTGAAACTGTGAAATATAGGGAAGAAAATGGTATTAAACGAAAAGATTTTATGCAATTATTGATTAATTTAAAAAATACTGGTACTGTTGATGGTGATGGTTTTGATGAGAAAGGAAAGATTAGTTTGAACGATATGATTGGACAATCATTTGTATTTTTCGCAGCTGGATTTGAAACTTCCTCAACTGCTGTTACGTTTTGTATGCATGAATTATCCCAAAATCATGTTATTCAAAATAGGCTTCGAAATGAAATTCGAAGTGTCCTTAAAAAATATGATGATAAAATTACATATGATGCTTTAACTGAAATGACTTATCTACAACAAGTTATTGATGGTAAATAATTTTTTTAAACAAAATTTATTCATCTTTTATTTATTTTTGTAGAAACATTAAGGAAGTATCCAACATTGCCTATTTTGGATCGAAAATGTATTAAAGACTTTACAATTCCCGAAGTTGATTTTACTATTAAAGCTGGGACTCCGATTGTAATTCCAGTTTTAGGACTTCATAGAGATCCTGAATTTTTCCCTAATCCTGATAAATTTGATCCCGAAAGATTTTCCAAAGAGAATATTAAAAACATGGTTCCGTTCTCATATTTTCCTTTTGGAGAAGGACCTAGATTATGTATAGGTAATTACGTTTATGTTTTTTATAAAATGCTTATTAAATTTGTGCCTTTTTCTTTAAGGAAAGAGATTTGGATTAATGCAAGTTAAAATTGCTATCATCAACTTACTTAAGGATTATGAATACACTTTAAATGATAAAACTTCTAAAAATTTAGATATTGCTGTTGCTTTTGTTTTGCAACCGAGGGGGAAGGTATTGTTAAATGTAACTAGAGTCCATTAATAAAGTTATTTTAAGAAATTAATACTTTTTTGAAACATTTACTTAACATTTGTGGGCGTACATCAATTGATACACTATTCATTAAATCCAAAATGTCAGTGGGAGTACTGATTAGTTATGATAAAGTTTTTAAATTTATGGCCGATTGCACAACTCCCACTGAAAATTTAAATGACACTAACATTTAAAAATTGATTTGAATGCCACGTAAAATCAGTCACATTAAGTGTTACTTATGTGCAGTTGCACTACAAGTGTCATTTAAACCTTAAATAAAAAATGGGGCGAAATTACAATGGAAAATCTGTACATTTATTTTCGTTAAATTAAATCCACAACAAACGACCCCTTCAGATTTGGTCGTAGAAGGTTGAAATTTGGTAGGTATACGTATTTCAAAAAAAATTTACCCGTCGTCGAAAATTTTTTTTCCAACACCCCCCTGAAAAGTTATTCACCCCGAAAGGGGAAAAACGGTGCCCCCGAATAACTTTTTTCAATATTAGCCGATCGGTTTCAAATTTTTGTATGTTATGTAGAATCGAAAACTGAAAATTTTGAGCCCGATTTGTCCACATCGATCTTTTAAAACGGCCGAGTTATCGCGAAAATACGTTTTTAAACGTCAAATCGGCGCGGGTTGGGTTTTTTCACGACAGCGGGTACATTTTTTAATAAAATTTCAAAAACTCAGTCTCGAATTAAAGAAGATTGTTTGTTTTATAACCGGACCGAATTTTATTTTTTTCGAGCCACGGGAAAGCTTTCAAAAACGGTTCCTAAAAAGTCGATTTTTTCAAGATTTTTTTTGGGCGTCCGCTCCGTCGATTTTGAAAAATCGTAGCTCCGCCCGGTTTGAAATCGAAGCGACGAAATCACGCCCCTTTTTTGCTCACATTCTCAGGTATCAAAATGAAGCGTTTTTTAGGTAAAAAACGGAAAAATCGGTAAAACTTAATGTGATTAATCGGAAATTAATAGTTTTGGCCGAACCACTTGGCCGATTCAGATAATTTATGGCTTAAAATTTTCAGAATATTTTCCTCCATTGATGGACGCAAAACCAGTTCCTTTGGTGTCAAAAATGTGCCCTGCAGGGCCGTATTTGTACTCCAAATTTACAAAAACTTTAGAATTTTTTTTCGAAAAAACTAATAGGTCGATTTTCCTCAAACGGGACTTAAAATACTCCTATTATGGGTGTCTATGTTGGGTAAAATTTTTAGTTTGCTATTGTGAATACTTTTTGAAAATATTAAGAAAAACGAAAATCCTGAAAAAAATTCAAGCCCAAAAAGCCTTGAAAAAATATTAAAATTTTTTTTTCCAATTTTTGCAAAATCGACCCCGCAAATAAAAGATAATAAAAAATGAATGAAATTTAGGTGGTCACTTGCCCTCTACACCCCCCCCGCCCAAAATTTTTACATCCCGAAAACTCACAAAAATCAAAATTTTTTAGATAATGACCTTAAAACTTAAAACTAATTTAATTTAAAAAAATTTAATGAGATAATATCGGTAATTTTTAGAAAATTATCTGTACAAATTTTTGTTTCTTAATTTTAGTTATTAAGCGAGATATGAATGTTTCAAAATATACCTTTACTCATTTACCAGATTGCCATATTTTAAATAAAAATTCATAACTTTTGAACGAAACATCGTAGAGGCTTGATATTTTTTTTCTACTTTCTTTATACTTTAAATATAAATTATTAACTTTCAAATTTTTGAAATGAAACACACTTGTATGAATGTATTACACTATTAAAGGATCTTACCCAAAAATTTCCACCAATTTTTATAGCTTTTTAATCATTACTGACTATAGTGTATATTCAAATTCAACAAAAAATTTATTAATAATCAAAAAGTCATAAATTTTTTGATTTTATGTTTAAAAAATGAATCTAATTATAACGTATTACAAGTATAAAATCATTATTAACTTTCAATGTACTCTCATTATATTTGATCAGTCCAATAACAATTGTACAAATGCAAAAATGTTCTTAATAACACCAGTGTTAATTTTCATAATAATTTGTGTAATTATTAATTTTTATTTTAAATGGAAGTTTACGTACTGGAAAAAAGAAGGTTTGGAAACTTCCTCGCCTACAATACCCTTCGGAAATTTGGGTGAACTTAAAGCTGGAGTATCTGTAGGAGTAATCGTTCAAAAACATTACAACCTATTTAAATCAAAAGGGCTTATACATGGAGGTTTTTATTTTATAACATCACCTTTATACCTGCCGATTGATTTGAAAATAATAAAACGAATTTTATCAGTAGATTTCTCACATTTCTCTGATAAATATTATTATATTCATGAGCCTATATCGGCTCAATTATTCTCCTTGGGTGGGGAAAAGTGGAAAAGTTTGCGCCAAAAAATTACACCTACATTTACTTCGGGTAAAACGAAACTGATGTTTGATATGATTATAAATTGTTCGAAACCAATTTTTGGTTTGTTGAATGATTGTGAGGTGAATCATTCACCTTTAGATATTAAGGTTGCAATTGCAAAATTTACAACTGATGTAATAGGTAGTTGCGCTTTCGGGCTGCAATGCAATAGTTTTGAGGACCCGAATGCTGCGTTTCGAATAATGGGAACTAACATTTTTAAAGAAACCACCTTTAGATCTTTTAAAAATTTATTTACACTCAGTTTTCAAAGCTTGGCTCACAAACTCGATGTATATGCTATTGGTCCGGAATTAAACGAGTTTTATTCTCAAATTGTTACTGAAACTGTGAAATATAGAGAAGAAAATGGTATTAAACGAAAAGATTTTATGCAATTATTGATTAATTTAAAAAATACTGGTACTGTTGATGGTGATGGTTTTGATGAGAAAGGAAAGATTACTTTGAACGATATGATTGGACAATCATTTGTATTTTTCGCAGCTGGATTTGAAACTTCCTCAACTGCTGTAACGCTTTGTATGCATGAATTATCGCAAAATCATGTTATTCAAAATAGGCTTCGAAATGAAATTCGAAGTGTCCTTAAAAAATATGATGATAAAATTACATACGATGCTTTAACTGAAATGACTTATCTACAACAAGTTATTGATGGTAAATAATTTTTTTAAACAAAATTTATTGATGTTTTATTTATTTTTGTAGAAACATTAAGAAAGTATCCAGCATTGCCTATTTTGGATCGAAAATGTGTTAAAGACTTTACAATTCCCGAAGTTGATTTTACTATTAAAGCTGGGACTCCGATTCTAATTCCAGTTTTAGGAATTCATAGAGATCCTGAATTTTTCCCCAATCCTGATAAATTTGATCCCGAGAGATTTTCTAAAGAGAATATTAAAAATATTATTCCGTTCTCATATTTTCCTTTTGGAGAAGGACCTAGATTATGTATAGGTAATTACATTTATGTTTTTAATAAGATGCTTATTAAATTTGTGCCTTTTTCTTTAAGGAAAGAGATTTGGATTAATGCAAGTTAAAATTGCTATCATCAGCTTACTTAAGGATTATGAATACACTTTAAACGATAAAACTCCTAAAAATTTAGATATTGCTGTTGGTTTTGTGTTGGAACCAAAGGGGAAGGTATTGTTAAATGTAATTAGAGTCCATTAATAAAATTATTTTAAGAAATTAATACTTTTTTGGCTTAAATTTTTTTACCTTAAGCGATTAGATACGATATCTCGTGCTATAAACACTATTGCAACTAATAAACAACAAAATGTTTACTCGTCTTCCTTCATTTTGTTACAAAATTTTTGGTAAAATAGCGCCATCTATACGTAGTCGAAATCCTTAATAGTTATAAGTTAACTCAATAGATGGCGTTCGCGCGAATGAAGTGTGACATGTTTGTTTGTTTGTCTATGATCTATTAGGCGCCATTTGCTTGTTTATTTTTTTATAAATATAAGTAGACTGGTTAAATTCTGTGGCTACACGATTTACTAAGTAATATTGAATTGATTTGTGTATTTTAATTAAATAATTTGAGAACATGAAAGCGAAAAAATCGTTTAAAGTTGATGATAAAGTATTTGCCAAAGTTAAAGGTTATCCAGCTTGGCCTGCAAAGGTAATAAATAAATAGGCTTGTTTTTTGTGTAGTATAAATAAAAATTATTCCAGATTACATCTTGTAATGGGAAGAAGTATAGTGTAACCTTTTATGGAACTGGAGAAGTGTAAGTAGATATTTATTTAAGAACGGTTATATTTTTTTAAACGTTAATATGTAAAGATTTGTATTAACGTAAGAAATTGACCAATATTAAATCAATACCAGCCGACAAGTATTTTAGAAGAATTAGATATTTGTGCGATTGTTTTGAACATTGTTTTTAATTTCTGTCATATTTATATTTACGAATATACATAACTTTTTGTATTTTAGTGCTAACGTAACTCCTGAAAACTTAATGTACTATTTGAAAAATAAAGATAAGAAGGTAAAACAAATTAAACGTAAAGACTTCATTGACGGTATAGAAGAAATCGAAGCGGAAATCGCAGCAGTTGGTACTGACGGTGATGAATATAGCACCACCACCGATTCACCTTTAAAATCAAGTAATGATTCCATCATACAACCTGGGAAACGTAAACGATCGGTTTCAAATAACGATTCACCTAAAACGATGAAATTACCTCGTAAAAATGGAGCCGATGTTACTACAAAAGATGAAATTGTGGAGGAGGAAATACCAGATGAAAGGGAAGTAAAAAAAACTGAAAAAGCTGTAAAGGATTCAGGGAAAGTTGAAAAAGAAGTTACTAAAGTAGAAAACGAAGCGATAGATGAGGAAAATGTTAAAAAAGAAGTAGAAACCGATAAAAAAGATGACAAAAAGAGAAAAGAAGTAGATAAAAGTAAGAAAGAAGTGAAAATAGAAGCTGACAAAGTTAAAAAAGAAGAAGCCACCAAAAGTGACGAAAAGGGTAAATTAGAGCAAAATGGGGAAGAGGAAAAAGGTTTTCAATTAGAAGATAAATCGTTAAAACCAACTGATGGGAATAAACTGAATAAATCGCCAAGACGATTATCGAAAAAGAAAATGCCTTCACCTAAAAAGCCAAGGAAAAGCACTGATTCCAATAAAGCTCAAGAAAGTCAAGAAGAAAACACTGAAAAAAATGAAGCAACTACTTTAGATGATATTCTACTAATTTCTCATGTTTACATCAAAGTTTACATGCTATACGTAAGTTAATCGACATTTTACTGCTTAAAATTCATAAATTTTTTTGTAGGCTGAAAAAGTGAGGGAGAAAGAACACATTTATAAAGGTAACAGAGGTTTTTTAAATTAAAATTTCTAAAATAGCGTCAATCGGGGCTAAAATAATATGGAAATGCATATTTTTCATTATCATCAAAAACGGGGAACATGATTTTTTTCATAGAGTTGAAATTTTGCAGCTGTATGGACGAGAAAATTTTAAGATGAAAGTGTTTAAGACACTACTTTTTTCTCAAATTCGGCCAACGGAAAAAAATCGCGTTTTCTTGATTCCCAATTTGCATACCCGTAATTCCCTTGAAACGAGCGCTTTTTTTGATACCTCAATTTTTTCTGTACTTTTGGGGCTCTCAAAATTACAGTTCGATTTTCGTGCTTTTTCGACGCCGACTTTGTAACTTATGATCCCGACCATGTATTATTAATTTAACATCAGTTTATCAAATAAGAATAATTTCCTTAGGGCTTAGCGCATAGGGAATTTTTAAATTTTGCGGGGTTAAAAAGTTATCGCGTAGCAAAGTCGAAATTTTGAATTTAGGGGTGGACGGCTCCCGTCGGTATATTTTTTAACAGATTTTCATTTTTAAAAACTCTTTTGGAGTCTTCAAAGTTTTCGTGTTTTTTCGACGCAGAATTTGAAAAATCGTAACTTTTAATGGGGGCCGCCTATAATATCCGAATATTTTTTATTTTGCTTGATACATTAATTTTTATCAGCAAGAAAATCAACACATCCAAATTTTCACTCTAAACTTCAGAAAAAAATCAAACGTAAAATGCTCAAAAAATCGCGCAAAACGCGGTCTGTTTTGGACCTCTGGGGAGGTCACAGATTTTAAAAATTTTTACAATTCGCGAAATTTCCCTTAAAAGGAATAATTTCTACAGTGCGTAGCGCATAGGGAATTTTTTAATTTGGCGGGGTTAAAAAGTTATGGCGTAACAAATTCGAAATTTTGAATTTAGGGGTGGGCGGCTCCCGTCGGTCTATTTTTTAACGGATTTTCATTTTAAAAAATTCTGCTGAATCTACTCTTTGAATCAAAACCATCCACGCGTAGGGTTTTTTGCATTTCGAAAAAATATTTTTTCATAAGATCGCATTTAAAAGTCACATTTTTATTCGAGTTTCGGTGTAATTAACCCCTCAAATTCTATTTTGCGTACACTTAATAAACATTTTCTGAAAGCTTTCAATGTCCACTTTACCATAAAAAAAAATCACTTCGTTATCTCTTTTCGTTATCGAGTTATGACTGAAAATATAGCAAAAATAAGCAAAATCTTCATTTGGAGCCAAACTTGCGGTATGAAATTTTTCACTTTTCACAAAATAATTAATATCTACTAAACTATTAGGACTACCGGGACGTTTAATAGCTTAAAATTCGCACCGTCACTTCCCCAGCAAATTTCGTGAAAATTTTAATTTTCGGTTTAAAATTTCCCCGTCCGGGGTCGTATTTGTACCAAAATTTTGTCAAAACTTTGCGAATTTTTTCCAAAAAAACTATTTAACCGATTTTAACCAAATATTTTTTAAAATGTGTCTGTGCACAGTTTTTACCTTTGGTAAAAATTTTAAATCGCTAACTTTTATAGTTTTCGAGAAAAACAATAAAAACAGATTTCCATTAAAAATTTCAAGACCTTTATAAAAAATTTTTTCAAAATCGACTTCGAAAATGAAAGATAATAGAAAATGGATGAAATGTAGGGGGTGACTTGCCCTCTACACCCCCCAAAAAAATTTTTACACCCCAAAAACTCAAAAAAATAAAAAAATTTTTAATTAATGTACCTTAAAAAATTATTAAATTTGTTAATTTTATTTTAATTTAAATTAAAAACGAAGCATTTTAGAGAAAATATTTATTCTATGTTTTCGTCTTAAAATTGGTCAAATAGTCTTCTAGGAAGTCTGGTATTTATTTAAAAAAAAAAAGCCACCCCTGTTTAATGCAAAATTGGCATACAACTTCGTACATGTTTTTAAATAACTTCTAAACCGTACCAGCTGTGAAAAAATTAAAAAGATCAAAAATTTTCAGAAAAAAGTAAGGAATTAGAATATCTCATTTAAAATGTTAAGTGGGGTAGCACAAAAAAGTTATGGCATAAAATATGGGGTCTATAACCCCCAAAATACATCCCCCTATATTTTATTTCGATATTTTTATCTTGTTACGACTATAATAACTAGAGTGTGTTTCAAATTTGATCAAATTATCTTAAAAAATAAAGAAGTTATACTCAAAAAATGAAAAAAATATAGAAAGTTTGACACCCCATAACTAAAAAATAGAGCACGTTTGAGAAAATTTTTATTCTTTACTTTTGTCTTAGAATTGGTCAAGGAATCGCCTGTAGAATTTCTTTGCATATATTTAGAAACACCCGGTATATTTCATGTAAAAAAAATTACAAAATTTTTACATATCTCTAGGTTTACATTACATTTAACTTATCTAATAAATAAATCTAAATTAATAATATCAGTTTTGGTGTACTTGGGGTATTTTAACACTCCATTTCCCTATCGTTTTTAGATAAAAAACCGGACACTACTTCACTAGAAGATGAAAATGATAAAAGAATTAAAGTTCTACCAGTAAAAGTGCCATCTCAAAAATATGTAGGGATTAAATTTATATTGCCGGATATAACAGAATATAGTAGTGAATTAGAACGTTCCAACGCTGAAGACAAAATTGCCACAGAGACTTTAGGTATAAAAGTATTTATAATAATTTTTTTTTTAATTTTTTTTTTGTTAGAATTTGCACATGCTTTGGAGAATGGAAAAGAAGTTAATGATGATGAGCGAATAATCCACAACCTAGCCGTGAGTGAAAAGAATTTGCCTCAATTATTAAATCGAAACGTCTTAAAATACAAGAAAGAAAAATTAGAATGGTTGAGAAGAGAAAATGAATTATTTGATACAATAACTGCCATTCGAGCTACACTAGGGCTCGAAAAAGTAAATTCTGAACTTGCTCTTGAAGGTATGACGAACATAATGGACATGGATTTAGATCCTTTAATGCTTAAAAAACACCCGATATTTTTTGATACAATAAAACGGTTAAAGCGATATGTTGGAAATGTATCCGAGTGGAAATTAAGTGAAGATGAGGTAGAAGAATTCAATGAAAACGCTAAAAAAATACGTGAGTTTTCAGAGAAAATTAATAAAAAATTCCAAAATTTATTTGAATATAAAGATGTTGATAATTTCCATGATAAATATTTAGAAGATTGTAAACAACTTGAAACCGATGTGAAAGATTTAAGTGAAGGTGAATTTTTCGCCTTATACGTGGAACCAAGTAAGTCTCAATTTTATAAATTTTACAAATTAAACGTAATTAATCAATCGTTTTAGATACACGGAAATTTTTAATGGATCAAGTTTTTGATAATTTAGATATCATAGATGAAGAAAAATAATTGATTTTATTTCATATTTTAATGTTATTACTATGGTCTTATTAAAATAAAGTTTGTACAAAACTATTATAGAAATATAATATTTTATTATCTTTTTTTATAATTACGATCACTTTTTGTTTCTTCAAACCTTTTCCATTTTTCCCTATCTCTTATTTCTAATGCGATGGGTTTTTTAAACGGCCTATCACGACCTCCAAAACGGATTTGACCGGATTCCTTTTTTCCTCCAAAACCACCTCCTAATCGCCTTGGCTTCCAACCTACAACCATATTTATTTAAAATCAAAACACTTACAGTTATATCTACCTTTGAGTAATCGTTCGCATTCGAAATCAACAAATAAAATATTTCCATCCAATTCAGTTCTATAAGCTTTACGATAAGCCTCTTCCGCACCACTCTCACTTTCGTACTCAATAAAAGCGTAACCTTTAGGAAAACCTGTAACGATATCTTTCACCAATCGAAAGCGTTTTAATTTTCCAAATTTCGAAAAGTAATCTTTGATAGTGTCTTTTGTCGTTCTTTGGTTTAAATTGCTAATAAAAATTGTACATTCAGGACGTCCTTTAACGAAACGATTTGGTTTATATGTCGAATTTGTTGCTCGTACAATAGCTCTATCATGTGGCTCCACATCAGTTCCATCGATTGAGCCTATTTTAATGGGATCATATACTTTTGCAAATCGTGACCATCCTTCCTCTTGCATTTTAAATATTTCTTCTTGCGATGTTAATTTACTTTGACTCACGCAAATAATTCAATATTTGTTGATTAATTATAACATGTTTAAACAAGAAACATACAACATACAATAATGAAATTGTAAATATAACAATATTAAAGGTTATGTTGTAAGACCATAAACAAAAAACAGATAGAGCGACATAAAGTGCGTTCCACATAACGACACCGGAGGTGGAAGTCTGTAAGCTATGGAGTTATTTGCTGAAGCTAGAAAAGGTCTACCTTGACATAACCTGTTTTTGTAAAATTTATTTCTGTGCAGTTATAAATCAGTTTCCTTATTACTATATTAAAGTAATAATATTTTTTACAGGCTGTAATTTATTACTTACCCCAAAACAATGTACTTAAGGGGTTAGGCCACTCTAGGATTTTAAAAATTTTGAAATTTTAAAACAGTCACGGATTAACTTAAAATCGGTTAGAAAAGAAGTACAGGAGCAGGATATTAATGTGGAAGGCCAATTGTATGGTACAGGCATCGCAGATTGAAGGTAGGTACATAAAAAAAACTTTGAAAGCGTGTTTTTCGAAACAACATTTCTCAAATCGGCTGGACTCCTAACTCATACAATTCTTTACCTATTGACTTCAAAATTTAACTGTATATTCAAAATTACATTCTCCATAGAAGTACGTAGGATTTTTTTATTATATTGAATAGATCTTTTATTATAGGTAATTTTATAGCGATTTTTCATGGAATTTTTTTCTATTTTACTTCAAAAGGTCGCCGTTTTTGCAAAAATCAATATATCAATATATTGAAAATTGCAGAAATTTAGAAAATTTGAAAAATTCATATTATTTTCCAAATTTTTTCGAATTTGATATAACTGATAGGTTATATTTATAGATTTCAGTCTGCTGATTACGGAGAACTAAAAATTTGATTGAGTTTGGATTGAGATTGGATTGAGATTGGATTGAGATTGGATTGAGATTGGATTGAGATTGGATTGAGATTGGATTGAGATTGGATTGAGATTGGATTGAGATTGGATTGAGATTGGATTGAGATTGGATTGAGATTGGATTGAGATTGGATTGAGATTGGATTGAGATTGGATTGAGATTGGATTGAGATTGGATTGAGATTGGATTGAGATTGGATTGAGATTGGATTGAGATTGGATTGAGATTGGATTGAGATTGGATTGAGATTGGATTGAGATTGGATTGAGATTGGATTGAGATTGGATTTGAGATTGTTGAGATCGGATTGAGATCGGATTGAGATCGGATTGAGATCGGATTGAGATCGGATTGAGATCGGATTGAGATTGGATTGAGATTGGATTTGAGATTGGATTGAGATCGGATTGAGATCGGATTGAGGTCGGATTGAGATCGGATTGAGATCGGATTGAGATCGGATTGAGATCGGATTGAGGTCGGATTGAGATCGGATTGAGATCGGATTGAGATCGGATTGAGATCGGATTGAGATCGGATTGAGATCGGATTGAGATCGGATTGAGATCGGATTGAGATGGGATTGGATTGGGATTGGATTGGGATTGAATTGGATTGAGATTGGATTGAGATGGGATTGGATTGGGATTGGATTGAGATTGAGATTGGATTGAGATCGGATTGAGATCGGATTCAGATCGGATTGAGATTGGATTGAGATTGGATTGAGATTGGATTGAGATTGGATTGAGATGGGATTGGATTGGGATTGGATTGAGATTGAGATTGGATTGAGATCGGATTGAGATCGGATTCAGATCGGATTGAGATTGGATTGAGATGGGATCGGATTGAGATTGGATTGAGATTGGATTGAGATTGGATTGAGATTGGATTGAGATTGGATTGAGATTGGATTGAGATTGGATTGAGATTGGATTGAGATTGGATTGAGATTGGATTGAGATTGGATTGAGATTGGATTGAGATTGGATTGAGATTGGATTGAGATTGGATTGAGATGGGATTGAGATGGGATTGGATTTGGGTTGGATTGGGATTGGATTGGGATTGGATTGAGATCGGATTGAGATCGGATTGAGATCGGATTGAGATCGGATTGAGATGGGATTGGATTGGGATTGGATTGGGATTGGATTGGGATTGGATTGGGATTGGATTGAGATTGGATTGAGATTGGATTGAGATTGGATTGAGATTGGATTGAGATCGGATTGAGATCGGATTGAGATCGGATTGAGATCGGATTGAGATCGGATTGAGATCGTATTGAGATCGGATTGAGATTGGATTGAGATTGGATTGAGATTGGATTGAGATTGGATTGAGATTGGATTGAGATGGGATTGGATTGGGATTGGATTGAGATCGGATTGAGATCGGATTGAGATCGGATTGAGATCGGATTGAGATCGGATTCAGATCGGATTGAGATTGGATTGAGATGGGATCGGATTGAGATTGGATTGAGATTGGATTGAGATTGGATTGAGATTGGATTGAGATTGGATTGAGATTGGATTGAGATTGGATTGAGATGGGATTGGATTGGGATTGGATTGGGATTGGATTGGGATTGGATTAAGATCGGATTGAGATCGGATTGAGATCGGATTGAGATCGGATTGAGATCGGATTGAGATCGGATTGAGATCGGATTGAGATCGGATTGAGATCGGATTGAGATCGGATTGAGATCGGATTGAGATGGGATTGAAATTGGATTGAGATTGGATTGAGATTGGATTGAGATTGGATTTGAGATTGGATTGAGATTGGATTGAGATCGGATTGAGATCGGATTGAGATCGGATTGAGATCGGATTGAGATCGGATTGAGATTGGATTGAGATCGGATTGAGATCGGATTGAGATTGGATTGAGATTAAATTGAGATTGGATTGAGATTGGATTGAGATTGGATTGAGATTGGATTGAGATCGGATTGAGATCGGATTGAGATCGGATTGAGATCGGATTGAGATCGGATTGAGATCGGATTGAGATCGGATTGAGATCGGATTGAGATCGGATTGAGATTGGATTGAGATCGGATTGAGATTGGATTGAGATTGGATTGAGATTAAATTGAGATTGGATTGAGATTGGATTGAGATTGGATTGAGATTGGATTGAGATCGGATTGAGATCGGATTGAGATCGGATTGAGATCGGATTGAGATCGGATTGAGATCGGATTGAGATCGGATCTCAATCGGATTGAGATCGGATTCAGATCGGATTGAGATCGGATTGAGATGGGATCGGATTGAGATTGGATTGAGATTGGATTGAGATTGGATTGAGATTGGATTGAGATTGGATTGAGATTGGATTGAGATTGGATTGAGATTGGATTGAGATTGGATTGAGATTGGATTGAGATTGGATTGAGATTGGATTGAGATTGGATTGAGATTGGATTGAGATTGGATTGAGATTGGATTGAGATTGGATTGAGATTGGATTGAGATTGGATTGAGATTGGATTGAGATTGGATTGAGATTGGATTGAGATTGGATTGAGATTGGATTGAGATTGGATTGAGATCGGATTGAGATCGGATTGAGATCGGATTGAGATGGGATTGAGATCGGATTGAGATCGGATTGAGATCGGATTGAGATCAGATTGAGATCGGATTGAGATCGGATTGAGATCGGATTGAGATCGGATTGAGATCGGATTCAGATCGGATTGAGATTGGATTGAGATGGGATCGGATTGAGATTGGATGGAGATTGGATGGAGATTGGATTGAGATTGGATTGAGATTGGATTGAGATTGGATTGAGATTGGATTGAGATCGGATTGAGATCGGATTGAGATCGGATTGAGATCGGATTGAGATCGGATTGAGATCGGATTGAGATCGGATTGAGATCGGATTGGGATCGGATTGAGATCGGATTGAGATCGGATGGAGATCGGATTGAGATCGGATTGAGATCGGATTGAGATCGGATTGAGATCGGATTGAGATTGGATTGAGATTGGATTGAGATTGGATTGAGATTGGATTGAGATTGGATTTGAGATTGGATTGAGATCGGATTGAGATCGGATTGAGATCGGATTGAGATCGGATTGAGATCGGATTGAGATCGGATTGAGATCGGATTGAGATCGGATTGAGATTGGATTGAGATTGGATTGAGATTGGATTGAGATTGGATTGAGATTGGATTGAGATTGGATTGAGATTGGATTCAGATTGGATTGAGATTGGATTGAGATTGGATTGAGATTGGATTGAGATGGGATTGGATTGGGATTGGATTGGGATTGGATTGAGTTTGGATTGGGATTGGATTGAGATTGGATTGAGATTGGATTGAGATGATATTGGATTGGGATTGGATTGGGATTGGATTGGGATTGGATTGAGATTGGATTGAGATGGGATTGAGATTGGATTGAGATTGGATTGAGATTGGATTGAGATTGGATTGAGATTGGATTGAGATTGGGTTGAGATTGGATTGAGATTGGATTGAGATGGGATTGGATTGGGATTGGATTGGGATTGGATTGGGATTGGATTGGGATTGGATTGGGATTGGATTGGGATTGGATTGGGATTGCATTGGGATTGGATTGAGATTGGATTGAGATTGGATTGAGATTGGATTGAGATTGGATTGAGATTGGATTGAGATTGGATTGAGATTAGATTGAGATTGGATTGAGATTGGATTGCGATTGGATTGAGATTGGAGTGAGATTGGATTGCAATTGGATTGGGATTGGATTGGGATTGGATTGGGATTGGATTGGGATTGGGATTGGATTGAGATTGGATTGAGATTGGATTGAGATTGGATTGAGATTGGATTGAGATTGGATTGAGATTGGATTGAGATTGGATTGAGATTAGATTGAGATTGGATTTGATATCGGATTGAGTCGGATTGAAATCGGATTGAGATCGGATTGAGATCGGATTGAGATCGGATTGAAATTGGATTGAGATCGGATTGAGATCGGATTGAGATCGGATTGAGATCGGATGGAGATCGGATTGAGATCGGATTGAGATCGGATTGAGATCGGATTGAGATCGGATTGAGATCGGATTGAGATCGGATTGAGATTGGATTGAGATTGGATTGAGATTGGATTGAGATTGGATTGAGATTGGATTGAGATTGGATTTGAGATTGGATTGAGATCGGATTGAGATCGGATTGAGATCGGATTGAGATCGGATTGAGATCGGATTGAGATCGGATTGAGATCGGATTGAGATCGGATTGAGATTGGATTGAGATTGGATTGAGATTGGATTGAGATTGGATTGAGATTGGATTGAGATTGGATTCAGATTGGATTGAGATTGGATTGAGATTGGATTGAGATTGGATTGAGATGGGATTGGATTGGGATTGGATTGGGATTGGATTGGGATTGGATTGGGATTGGATTGGGATTGGATTGGGATTGGATTGGGATTGGATTGGGATTGGATTGGGATTGGATTGGGATTGGATTGGGTTTGGATTGGGATTGGATTGGGATTGGATTGGGATTGGATTGGGATTGGATTGGGATTGGATTGGGATTGGATTGGGATTGGATTGGGATTGGATTGGGATTGGATTGGGATTGGATTGGGATTGGATTGGGATTGGATTGGGATTGGATTGGGATTGGATTGGGATTGGATTGGGATTGGGATTGGGATTGGGATTGGATTGGGATTGGATTGGGATTGGATTGGGATTGGATTGGGATTGGATTGGGATTGGATTGGGATTGGATTGGGATTGGCTTGGGATTGGATTGGGATTGGATTGGGATTGGATTGGGATTGGATTGGGATTGGATTGGGTTTTGGATTGGGATTGGATTGGGATTGGATTGGGATTGGATTGGGATTGGATTGGGATTGGATTGGGATTGGATTGGGATTGAATTGGGATTGGATTGGGATTGAATTGGGATTTGATTGGGATTGGATTGGGATTGGATTGGGATTGGATTGGGATTGGATTGGGATTGGATTGGGATTGGATTGGGATTGGGATTGGATTGGGATTGGATTGGGATTGGATTGGGATTGGATTGGGATTGGATTGGGATTGGATTGGGATTGGATTGGGATTGGCTTGGGATTGGATTGGGATTGGATTGGGATTGGATTGGGATTGGATTGGGATTGGATTGGGTTTTGGATTGGGATTGGATTGGGATTGGATTGGGATTGGATTGGGATTGGATTGGGATTGGATTGGGATTGGCTTGGGATTGGATTGGGATTGGCTTGGGATTGGATTGGGATTGGCTTGGGATTGGATTGGGATTGGATTGGGATTGGATTGGGATTGGATTGGGATTGGATTGGGATTGGATTGGGATTGGATTGGGATTGGATTGGGATTGGATTGGGATTGGATTGGGATTGGATTGGGATTGGATTGGGATTGGATTGGGATTGGATTGGGATTGGATTGGGATTGGATTGGGATTGGATTGGGATTGGATTGGGATTGGATTGGGATTGGATTGGGATTGGATTGGGATTGGATTGGGATTGGATTGGGATTGGATTGGGATTGGATTGGGATTGGATTGGGATTGGATTGGGATTGGCTTGGGATTGGATTGGGATTGGATTGGGATTGGATTGGGATTGGATTGGGATTGGGATTGAATTGGGATTGGATTGGGATTGGATTGGGATTGGATTGGGATTGGATTGGGATTGGATTGGGATTGGATTGGGATTTGATTGGGAATGGATTGGGATTGGATTGGGATTGGATTGGGATTGGATTGGGATTGGATTGGGATTGGATTGGGATTGGATTTGGATTGGATTGAGATTGGATTGGGATTGGATTGGGATTGGATTGGGATTAGATTGGGATTGGATTGGGATTGGATTGGGATTGGATTGGGATTGGGATTGGATTGGGATTGGGATTGGATTGGGATTGGATTGGGATTTACAAAATTACGAGCAAAACGTAATTTTAAGATTTGGTACCAGGAGGTTATGATGTGCGAAGAGGTATTTTACTAAACTAGAATTTTTCAAATACCTCCTCGAATATTATTATCTCCTGGTACGAAATTCAAAATTTACAAAATTGCGAGCAAAACGTAATTTTAAGATTTGGTACCAGGAGGATATGATGTGCGAAGGGGTATTTTAATAAACTGAAACATAACTCCTGGTACCAAATCTAAAAATTACGTTTTGTTCGCAATTTTGTAAATTTTGAGATTCGTACCAGGAGGTTATAATATTCAAGGAGTTATTTAAAAAATTGTAAATTTAATAAGATACCTCTTCGTACATCATAACATCCTGGTACCAAATCTAAAAATTATGTTTTGTTCGCAATTTTGTAAATTTTGAGGTTCGTACCAGGAGGTTATAATAATCGAGGAGGTATTTGAGAAATTTTAATAGAAAAAATACCTCTTCGCACATCATAACCTCCTGGTACCAAATCTTAAAATTACGTTTTTCTCGCAATTTTTTAAATTTTGGTAGCAGATGGTCATTTTAAAATGTTTATGCAACTTCTTGTGGTGTATGTTTGGTTGCCTATATATTATTAAATTAAATTTATTTTTTAAATCTATCATATAAATAGTACTCCTATTGATAAGACATAAGGATTCTTTTCTGATTTGAATTTAATATTAAATATTTTTTTATTTATTAAGAATTGGAATGAATCGGCAACTAATAGTAAATGTGTTCTTATTTTTATTCTAATAAAATAAATAAAAACCTGTTAATTTTCTTTACAAGTTTTGATTTTTCATCTTGCGTTTTTATAATTTTCTTTTTGTTTGTATCGCTTTTTAGTTTCTAAAAAGCAAGGATTCTTCTCTTTTTGTTATTGCTGTGGTGGCGCCATCTAGCAGTAAGAGGCCAGAGGACGGCAGTGGATAGTTTCTAAAAAGCAAGGATTCTTCTCTTTTTGTTATTGCTGTGGCGGCGCCATCTAGCAGTAAGAGGCCAGAGGACGGCAGTGGATAGTTTCTAAAAAGCAAGGACTCTTCTCTTTTTGTTATTGCTGTGGCGGCGCCATCTAGCAGTAAGAGGCCAGAGGACGGCAGTGGATAGTTTCTAAAAAGCAAGGATTCTTCTCTTTTTGTTATTGCTGTGGCGGCGCCATCTAGCAGTAAGAGGCCAGAGGACGGCAGTGGATAGTTTCTAAAAAGCAAGGATTCTTCTCTTTTTGTTATTGCTGTGGCGGCGCCATCTAGCAGTAAGAGGCCAGAGGACGGCAGTGGATAGTTTCTAAAAAGCAAGGACTCTTCTCTTTTTGTTATTGCTGTGGCGGCGCCATCTAGCAGTAAGAGGCCAGAGGACGGCAGTGGATAGTTTCTAAAAAGCAAGGATTCTTCTCTTTTTGTTATTGCTGTGGCGGCGCCATCTAGCAGTAAGAGGCCAGAGGACGGCAGTGGATAGGCTGGTAGCGCTCTGTAAAGACAAGGTAAAGAACTTAAGATATAGGCCACTTTAGATGCTGTATGTTCGGTTGCCTATAATATTTTGTAAACAAATATCGTACGGGTCTCATTTACGTTATGCAATTATTTTTAAAAAATGCGGGATCTTTGTTTGGAAAGAGAGAAAAAGAGATTATTATAAGATTATTATATTATTATTAAACGGCGGGAGTATTTTTTGGGTAAACGGTGGGAGTATTTTTATGGGTAAACGGTGGGAGTCACTTTTTCATTCAATTCATTTCGGTAATTGTAAACAAATTAATTTGCAATTCCCATCTCTTAAAAAATAAATACAATTTAAATAAGCAAACTCTAATTTTATAAGTTTTAGAAAAAAGTTAATATAATATGTACATTTTCAAAAAAAAGTTCTTTCCTTGTTTTAGAACAATCGGCAAGGGATTTATTTTTAAATTGACATGTTACTGTTGCGCAAATTTTGATTCAAGCTGTATAAAACTAGTGGGAGTAATTCTTTTGTAAACGGCGGGAGTATTTTTTGGGTAAACGGTGGGAGTCACTTTTTCATTCAATTCATTTCAGTAATTGTAAACAATTTTTGCAATTCCCATCTCTTAAAAAATAAATACAATTTAAATAAGCAAACTCTAATTTTATAAGTTTTAGTAAAAAAGTTAATATTATATAAAAAGTAATCAGCAGATGGAAATCTATAAATATAAACTCCCGCCGTTTACCCATGCCGATTGTTTTAGGGAAAGAACTTTTTTTTGAAAATGTACATATAAAATTAACTTTTTTACTAAAACTTATAAAATTAGAGTTTGCTTATTTAAATTGTATTTATTTTTTAAGAGATGGAAATTGCAAATCGAACAGTAACATGACAATTTAAAAATAAATCCCTTGCCGATTGTTTTAGGGAAAGAACTTTTTTTTTAAATGTACATATAATATTAACTTTTTTACTAAAACTTATAAAATTAGAGTTTGCTTATTTAAATTGTATTTATTTTTTAAGAGATGGTAATTGCAAATCGAACAGTAACATGACAATTTAAAAATAAATCCCTTGCCGATTGTTTTTGGGAAAGAACTTTTTTTTGAAAAAAAAAATTTAAAGTTCATTTAAATAAATATTAAAAACGATTTAACGCGCGGAAAAATTTTTTTGGTAATTTTTTGAACAACCAAATTTTTCAGGGAAAAGTTACTGTCTTAAATAATCCTTGATAAACACGTTATTTATAATCGGATTTTCATGATTTAAAATTTTATTTACACCTGTTTAATGCAGCTTTAATTTGAGATATTACTTTAGTTAATAGCGTTTATACAAGTTGCTTTTTTATGGCTTTAAACGTCAAGTATTAATTTTAATTATAGGTAGTGTTGTTATTAAAACCAACTTAGAAGAGTTATTACTTGAGACATAAATTTTATGAATGATTCATCTTGTAGTGGATTGTTCACGCTTTAATTTGAGCTCTTTTTGATTATTGTAGATTTTGCGGTTACAATGTTGCACGTTGATAAAGTATGGGTTAGCAATTTACGACAAATAGTATTGCTGATATTTTTAATAAATTATCACTCTTGATTGATTAAAAACCTTATTTAAAACTGGAAATACCAAACAACGGAAATTTTGGATTTAAAACCTCTTGATCTTGAGAAATTCGTATGGAAGTGTAGAAGCGTGCCTGACACAAAACATGTAAAAATGTGGTATTTTTGACGATGAAATGAATTATATTCAAGTGTTAGACTGGACTGGCCATCATGATGCTCAGATCTGAAACCAATAGAGCATCTTTGGGATGGTCTGAAAAAATTAGTAAGGATTTACTAAATTTCTGTTTTTAAGTTTTTTTTGACTTAAAAATGTTTAGAAAATGGTTGGAAATTATCGATATGAGTTCGTCGTAAGCGACATCATGTCGAGTGGTTCAAGAACAAGCCGCCTGGGGGAACTGTAAAAACTGTAGGCGTTTAGTGGAACGTACTCTATTAAAATAGACTTAAAAAGTACAGCGTTGCCAAATGTATTTATTAGGTTAGGCAACCATTGAAACATGAGACCTTGATTGTGATTGGTTATAAATTTAAAAAAGTTATGACGTAATTTTCACATCCTTGTAGATATCTCACCTATGGTTTTAATTAACTAATAATAATGATTGTTATTACCTACATTAAACACCTTGTGAAAATTAATCATATTTCTTTGCTTTTAAGTTTTTATTGTATTAAAATTATGCATTGATAATTGATGTTTTAATTGTTTTTTTTTATTACAAAAGTTAAATGTATGTCAAGTTACTTGGGAATAAAAAAAACTTTCAATGCAAAATATATTAATTATAATTGCACGTTATACACGTGCCTGAAATAAAATGCATATAACATGTTTAGAAGCGCTCGTTATAAATAAATTTAGACAAATAAGTTTGTCCTTGCATTTCCTCGCGGAAAAATGCAGTTTCCTAGTGCATAGTCCATACTTATCTACTTTATCTCGCCCATTAAAATTATATTTTGATTTAAGTACAAGCATAAAAATATGCGGGACGAATTGAGCAACGAATTTTTTGAAAAAATTTTGCGTGAATTTGAAAATGATGCGAGTATTAAAGTGAATAATCTGGAAATCGCGCGAGCTTGTGCTGTAGGTGATAATTTCGTTTCAGATGTTAAAAGGATAAAAATTGAAGGATGTAAACATAATAAAGGTTTTTATGATCAAATTTGAATTATAATTAATTTTAATAGTAATATAGCTTTTAGTAAAAACTTCATTGTAAAATTGGTAATTCAAAATGAGGAATACGTTAAAAATTTTGCGCTAGATCTTCCATTTTTAAACGAAATTATTGCTTATAAAAATGTCATTCCTGAACTGCAGAAGTATACGAAAAAACCATTTGCATTCCCAAATTGCATTTTTGCGGATGAAGGTATTATAGTTTTAGAGGACTGCGCGACTCAAGGTTATAAAAATGTGGAAAAAGGAAAAGGATTTACAATTACGCAAGTGCAAAACATACTTCAAGTAGTTTATTTAATAATAAAACAAATATTTCATTATAAATTTGTTGATTTTAGGAATTGGCTAATTTACACGCCGCGTCTTTGGTTTTAAAAATTCAAAATGGAGATGATGCCGTTGATAAAATTAGAGAAGGATTGGTTGAGGTTGTTTTTGATGAAAGTGGGAAAAATAGTGGACTTTTAGATGGACAAGTCATGAATATTGGTTTGGCGATTAAAGTTTTTCAAGAACTCCCTGATGATGATTATAATAAAAATATCATAACAAATTTGCAAACGTTGGAATTGTTGTACAAAAAAGCTCAACTTGCGGTTATTACAAAAAAACGTAAATTTAACGTCGTTAATCATGGAGACACCTGGGGGAATAATATTTTAGTCAATTCAAATGACGAAGTTAAATTAATTGATCTTCAAATGATGCGTTACACATCAGTCGCTGCTGATTTAAGCTATTTTCTCTACATTAATCTTACACCAAAAGAAAGAAAAGAAAATGGCGATCGATCATTAAGGTTTTATTTAAATAAACTTAATGGGTGTATAAATGAGCAAGGATTCGACCTCGAGGATGAATTAACCATCGATTGGTTAAATAATGAAATGAAGGAATTTGCTATTTTTGGCTGCATGAGTGGTTTATGGTTGTTACCGGTTTTTTTCTTTTCGAAAGATGATTTAAATATTGACAATTTTGATAAAGATTTAGTTAACGATGTTGAGTATCAATGGAGTCTTTGCAACGAAGATTTTAAAATTCGAATGAAGGAGATTGTCATGGATTTTTTTGATCATAATGATATCAATTATTACCAAAAATACATACAAAAATAGGCGACAATTATTGTAGTTTTGCTTATTATTAATTTTTATTAATAAATAAAATTTAAAAGAATAATACTTATATTATTAATATTCGAGATAAAAATTTGAGATAAAAAAAGTTTTATTTAATTTTTCTACCCGAAACATAAACATCTTTGATGTTTCTATCATCACCAGTGTAGATGAACTTTTGTAGCATTTCATCTAAAGTTAGAGGAATCAAGTTACTTTCATCACCTAAATCAATAATTAAGGCATCAAATTCTTTACCAGCTTTGAAGTTACCTATTTTATCACTCATACCCAAAGCTAAAACAAAAAATTGGTATTAAATTTTCGGTTGATTTTAATAAATTTACCTTCCGCTCCTCCTAAAGTAGCTAAATAAAACCCATCATAGCAATTAATAGGTTTATATCTGTCTTCTCCGAATGAAATATGTATTGACGTATCTAAAGCTGCTCGTATTGCGTCAAGAATTGAAACTTCATTACCTCCTGAAATATCTGGAACGAAAAATAGTATATTGTTATGCTATTTTTTCTTCAAACGTCGAAATGTTTAAAATAGTAATACATATAATAAATAATTTTAAAATTTGACATTTAATTTACATACAACACAGGGCGCGTTCCAGTAATGAACACTAAAGCCCACGACGACCGCAAAATGGTTCTATATAAGACCGCGATTTTTTCTTTCGTGCATCGATGGCGACCGTAAGAAGCTCACAACGACCGTATTTATTCGTGGGTTTCCGTGATTGTTTGTTGAATGGTGACCTTTTGAGATAGTGGACGGGAAAATTTTGTGGTCGTGGGCTTTAGTGTTCATTACTGGAACGCGCCCACAATGTTAGTGTATATTGGGTTGCCTAAAATTCATTTCTACTCCGTCCTTTTATTCCTTGTCAGTGCAAAGTAATGATTTCTACTCCTAGACAGTACAAAGTGACCAACATAGAATCAACGAACATATAAAGTGACATTTTAAAGCCTGTGAAACATCACAGAAGATTGTACTTTAATGACGTTTGAAGAAAAAGTAATATTTTGTAGAAAAATAAGAATAAAGTACACTCACCTGTTCCTAAACCAACTTTAATACCTTTCTCTATCAATCGTCGTATATCACATCTACCCGATTGTAATTTAACATTCGAAGAAGGACAATGAGAAATAGAAGTCCCTTGCTGTTTAATTAAATCAAGCTCAACATCGGTTAAATAAACTCCATGGGCTAAAATCGTCTAAATTTTCATTAATTATAATACAGCATTTTTACCAAAATTTACCTTGCTCGTCAATAATTTAGCTTGATAATAAACATCAGCATAGTTATCAACATTAAACATTTTTTTAACCACCTCTACCTCCTCTTTATTTTCTGAAATATGGGTTTGTATATGGCAATTATATTTTGCAGCAAGTTCGCCCAATTTTTTCATCGAGTCCAAATCCAATGATAGAGCAAACCTAGGAGTTACAACTGGTTGAACCAAATCATTCTAAAAAACATTATGTTAAAAACTCGACTGAAGTTACATTTAAGTAAATGCTTTCGAGTTTAAACTCATATTTTATATTTAAATTTAATAGGCAAAATTTTGATTTTCAAAATATTAAAATAAAAATTCATGCAGTTCTCAGTAAAAATATACAAAAAGTTCATTTAACATTAATTTGTAGTAAAAAAAATTAGAATAAAAAGTCAAGTTCAGATTTAATTTATTTAATTGAAAACTTTGAGTTTAATTTTGAAAAATATAAAAATATTGCGCCCTTACATTCTTTTGATCTTGATTAAAAAAATAAAATCTGAAAAAGAGACTGTTTATTTTCAATTTTTTTCTAATTTGAGTCCATACATTCTTTTGTTCTTGATTAAAAAAAAAAATCTGAAAAAGTGACCTTTTTCTGGCAATTTTTTTTTAATTTTATTTCAGGCCTGATTTAGAAAAAAAAATTTATGTAGTTTTACTTAGGACTGTATCTGTAATTAAATATAAAAAAATGCGCCATTACATTCTTTTGTTCTTGATTAAAAAAATAAAATCTGAAAAAGTGACCGTTTATATTCAATTTTCTTCTACTTTTTTGACTTCGGGTCTGATTTTGAAAAAAGATTTTATGTACTTTTAGTTAGGACTGTATGTGTAACTAAATATAAAAAACTGGGTTCTTTTGTTCTTGATTAAAAAAAATAGAATTTGAAAAAGTGACCTTTTACTGGAAATTTTTTTTTAATTTTATGACTTCAGTCCTGATTTAGAAAAAAAAAATTTATGCAGTTTTACTTAGGACTGTATCTGTAATTAAATATTTTAAAAAATGCGCCATTACATTCTTTTGTTCTTGATTAAAAAAATAAAATCTGAAAAAGTGACCGTATATTTTCAATTTTTTTCTAATTTTTTGACTTGAGGTCTGATTTTGAAAAAACATTTTATGTAGTTTTAGTTAGGACTATATGTGAAACTAAATATAAAAAACTTGGGCCCCTACATTCGTTTCTTCTTGATTAAAAAAACTAAAATCTGAAAAAGTGACCTTTTACTGGCATTTTTGTTTTAATTTTATGACTCCAGGCCTGATTTAGAAAAAAATTTTTATGTAGTTATACTTAGGACTGTATCTGAAATTAAATATAAAAAAAATGCGCACTTACATTCTTTTGTTCTTGATTAAAAAAATAAAATCTAAAAAAGTGACCGTATATTTTCAATTTTTTTGACTCCGGGTCTGAGTTTGAAAAAACATTTTATGTAGTTTTAGTTAGGACTGTATGTGTAACGAAATATAAAAAACTTGGGCCCCTACATTCTTTTGTTCTTGAATAAAAAAATAAAATATGAAAAAGTGACCTTTCACTGGCAATTTTTTCTTAAATTTTATGACTCCAGGCCTGATTTAGAAAAAAAAATTTATGTAGTTATACTTAGGATTGTATCTGTAAGTAAATATAAAAAAAAACTGCGCCCTTACAATCTTATGTTCAAGATTAAAAAATAAAATCAGAAAAAGTAACCGTTTATTTTCAATTTTTTTCTAATTTTTTGACTCTGGGTCCGATTTTGGAAAAACTTTTTATGTACTTTTACTTGGGACTGTATGTGTAACTAAATATAAAAAAAATGTGCCCCTACATTCTTTTGTTCTTGATTAAAAAAATAAAATTTGAAAATGTGACCATTTATTTTCAAATTTTTTGACTCCTGGTCTGATTTTGAAAAAACTTTTTATGTCGTATTGCTTAGGATTGTATGTGTAACTAAATATAAAAAAATTGCGCCCTTACATTCTTTTGTCCTTGATTAAAAAAAATAAAATCTGAAAAAGTGACCGTTTATTTTCAATTTTTTTTGTGATTATTTGACTTTGGGTCTGATTTTGAAAAAACGTTTTATGTAGTTTTAGTTAGGACTGTATTTGTAACTAAATATAAAAAAATTGCGCCCTTATTACATTTATTTGTTCTCGATTAAAAAAATAAAATCTGAAAAAGTGACCTTTTATTGGCAATTTATTTTTCTAATTTTATGACTCTGGGTCTGATTTAAAAAAAACTTATTATGTAGTTTTAGTTAGGACTGTACGTGTAACTAGATATAAAAATTTAGCGCCCTTACATATTTTTGTTTTCGATTAAAACTAAATCTGAAAAAGTGACCGTTTATTTTCAATTTTTTTGTAATTTTTTGACTTTGGGTCTAATTTTCAATGAACATTTTGTAAATTTTTCCTGAGAACTATGTATTTTTATTTTAATATTATGAAAATAAAAATTTTGTCTATTAAATTTAAATAAAAAAATTTAATGTAAAAATGATTGCATTTATTAAAAATTAAAAGTAACTTCAGCCCGGTAAATATTTTAGTTTTGACAAGTTTATTACCTCTCTTTCCAAGATTTGTTGTATAAAAATTTCGGTGTTAATCAAATTATCGTTGAGGCTTTCAATGTAATCTTCAGGTGCGTTTTGTGTTATATTAACTTTACCGATTAAAGCTCGTTGTCCAAAATTTATAACTGAGTTGGCTAAAACGTTGCAACTTTCTGGATAAAGCGAAGCGAAATAACAGGCAGTTGTTGTACCGTTATTTAAAGTTTTTTCCTGTAAAACCATTAAATAATAAAATTTCCAATTATAATTTATAAATATACTTACAACAACGATATCAAAAACTTCTTTAGAAAAATCTAAATCTTTATACTTCATTTCTAGCGGGTAAGTGTAAGTTTTTAACCATTCTAAAAGTGGTTTATCGTACCCTAAACCTAAATTAGGGTACTGCACTGGATGATTGTGCGTGTCTACAAATCCTGGGATTAAAAATTGGCATTTAGAAAGAGAAATTACTTCATAATCTATTATATTTAGCTGCTCTTTATGTAATTCAAGCTTATTTAGTTGATCCACCGCTAAAATCTTTAACAAATTTAAGTTTTTATAATAAATTGATGGAATTTTACCTTAGAATTTTTGACGATAACAAATCCTTTTTCCCATGTTTCAACAGTAAACGGTTCATTACAATGTATTATTTTTCCAATAAAAATTAAAACATGTCCTGTAGGCATGTTTTTGTCGTTTTAAAATGTAAACTAGACTAAAAGCAATAAAACCGAGCTTTTTATATACAATTCTTATCTTCTAAAATACAATATTATCATGCAACAGTCCACCCAAACTGTGACTAATTGTGCCAGACTAATAAATCTTACAAATCTTTTATTTAACCATCATAAAACTGATAAAGTAATTAATGAATGCATTAATTTTAATTAAATTAAAATTAACTTGAGGATTTAAAATCTTTATTTTTAAGCTTGAAACCGGTTTCAAGGTAGTTCATTTATATAATTAGACAACAAAAAAACTGTAAGGTTCAATAAAATTTGAAACGATGCCAATTTTAATATTGCAATTTAAAAATCATGGATAATAATTTTATAAACACCGTTATTGAGTTATCGCAAGCCAATCAATGGGAAAAAATCATAAATTTAAATGCAGACTCGAAAAACCAAATAGCCCAAAAGTTAATGTGGGTATGGCCTAGTGAAGATAATTTAAAGTTTATTAAAAATGAGTTATCGGGTTTAAGTGGTGTTATTTCATTAGGTTGTGGTTGTGGATTATTCGAATGGATTTTACAACGATATTTAGGTTTGTATTTATTTGTAAATTAAAGTTTTTAATAGTTCTCGTTTTAGATTTAAGCGTACTTGGTTTTGAAATTAATAAAGAGTGGTGGACGAGCAAATATAGTGATCCTTTATTTATACCACACTATTACCCGACATTTCCCATCAATAAATCGGATTTAAAACAAGATTACGCTTTGCTATTTTGTTATTTTAATGATAATAGTGCCTTTAATGACTACGTTAATGCTTATGATGGTAATTTAATTTTTATAATTGGTCCTGGAAGTGGTAGAGGCACCCATACTGATCCTGAACCGTTCAACCCACAATTCCAAGCAGAAAATTGGAGTTTAAAAAGTTTTCAAGAAGTAAAGAACACGAAAGATTACATCGCAGTGTATATTAGAGTGTAATGTTAGTTTTTACATATGTAAATATATTTATATAAAAAGCCATTAATTACGTTATTACATTAAAATCGAGCTGGGGTAAAACTTACCACTAAAAACTTATTTGTGTTAAGTAAATATAAATAAGGGGTTAAATTAAAGGTAAAATACTAATAATTAATACTTTTTGATATAATCTACCCGTTGTTCTAAAATATTATAAAAAAATTTAGATAAAAAAAGGTTACGGTCATGAAATTACTTAAATAATATGAACTGCAGTGAATGCGAATAATTACACCACAGGTTTGTCCTTGATTTAACTATTTTTAAACTAATTTTCCTATTAAAACCCATTGTTCTATAAAATTTGAGGTTATGTTATATTTTTAACTACTTTTTCTTTTATTATTATTTATTTATTAAAATTTTTCTAATACATCATAAATTCTATTTTATAATAATATTTATACAATACATAAAAATAATAGTGAAAGATAAAATCAGGATAAGGTGCTCCAACATTGCAACAAATTTTCGACCGTTAAAAATCAGCGCCATGCGCCATCTTTGTTTTTCATCTTGAACTTAGAACTGTTTAAATTGCAGGAATTTTAAATATTTGACTTCAAGTTCACATATTTATGCTTTAATTTTTTACATAGAGTTGGGGAATTTTTCTAGGGATTTTCAAAAAATAGGTTAAAAAAAAATTTATTGACCGAAATTTGAAAGGGCAAAGTTGGGAATTTAATTTCTTTACTTTTTACCGTTTAGTGCGGCGTTGCCAAATGATAATTCCTCATCACAACGCTCTTTAGTTATTTTTTTTTATTAATTAAAAAGGATTTAAAATTACGACCTCAAAATTAATTCTAACGCACTTAGTTATTGTTATATAAATTATTAAAAATCACTTTACAGCTTCAAAAAGTAAAATTTTACAATTTTTTTAAAATCTCATTTTTTAAATGTTCTTCTTAGAATTTTTCAACAAACTCGGGCTTATTTTCTGCAGAATTCTCTAATTTATTCAAATCGACCGCAAAATTAATTGTAGCTCATTTGGTTATTTTTTTATAAATTTTTAAAAATCATTTTACTGTTTCAACAAGTAAAATAGTGCAATTTTTAGAAAATCTTATTTTTTTAAATATTTTTCTTGGACTTTTTCAAGAACTCGGGTTTATTTTTTGCAGAATTCTCTAATTTATTTAAATCGACCGCAAAATTAATTGTAGCTCATTTGGTTATATTTTTATAAATTTTTAAAAATCATTTTACTGTTACAAAAAGTAAAATAGTGCAATTTTTAGAAAATCTTATTTTTTTAAATGTTCTTCTTGGAATTTTTCAACAAACTCGGGTTTGTTTTTTGCAGAATTCTCTAATTTATTTAAATCGACCGCAAAATTAATTGTAGCTCATTTGGTTATTTTTTTATAAATTTTTAAAAATCATTTTACTGTTTCAACAAGTAAATTAGTGCAATTTTTAGAAAATCTTATTTTTTTAAATATTTTTCTTGGAAGTTTTTAACAAACTCGGGCTTATTTTTTGCAAAATTCTCTAATTTAATTAAGTCGACCGCAAAATTAATTGTAGCTCATTTGGTTATTTTTTTATAAATTTTTAAAAATCATTTTACTGTTTCAACAAGTAAAATAGTGCAATTTTTAGAAAATCTTATTTTTTTAAATGTTCTTCTTGGAATTTTTCAACAAACTCGGGTTTGTTTTTTGCAGAATTCTCTAATTTATTTAAATCGACCGCAAATTTAATTGTAGCTCATTTGGTTATTTTTTTATAATTTTCTAAAAATCATTTTACTGTTTCAACAAGTAAATTAGTGCAATTTTTAGAAAATCTTATTTTTTAAAATATTTTTCTTGGAAGTTTTTAACAAACTCGGGCTAATTTTTTGCAGATTCTCTAATTTATTTAAATCGACCGCAAAATTAATTGTAGCTCATTTGGTTATTTTTTTATAAATTTTTAAAAATCATTTTACTGATTCAACAACTAAATTAGTGCAATTTTTAGAAAATCTTATTTTTTTAAATGTTCTTCTTGGAATTTTTCAACAAACTCGGGTTTGTTTTTTGCAGAATTCTCTAATTTATTCAAATCGACCGCAAAATTAATTGTAGCTCATTTGGTTATTTTTTTATAAATTTTTAAAAATCATTTTACTGATTCAACAACTAAATTAGTGCAATTTTTAGAAAATCTTATTTTTTTAAATGTTCTTCTTAGAATTTTTCAACAAACTCGGATTTATTTTTTGCAGAATTCTCTAATTTATTTTACTGTTTCAACAAGTAAAATAGTGCAATTTTTAGAAAATCTTATTTTTTTAAATATTTTTCCTGGACTTTTTCAACAACTCGGGTTTATTTTTTGCAGAATTCTCTAATTTATTCAAATCGACCGCAAAATAAATTCAAGCTCACTTGGTTATTTTATTATAAATTTTTAAAAATAATTTTACTGTTTCAACAAGTAAAATAGTGCAATTTTTACATAATCTCATTTTTTTAAATGTTCCCCTTGTAATTTTTCAATAAACTCGGATTTATTTCTGACAGAAGAGGGACGGATTTATAGTGCCCCCCCCCCCTCTCTTTTTGTAGCCCTCAAAAAGCTAAATTGCAATTTAAAAAAAAATTTAAAAAATCAGTTTATTAAATCAGCCATTTTCTAGTGGCTTCTTGACCAACGTAATCCTCCAAAATTTTACAAAGTTAAAAGAAATTTTATGTTTGCTAATTTGGAGATGATTTTATAAAAATTTGGACTTTTTAAACCATATTTTATACCGCTAGGTGCATGTTTGCCGTAAAAAAATTACAACCAGCAATTTTTGGGATAAAAATATTATAAATACCTTTTGCGCCAACCCCCTCCAATCTCCAATCCAATAGGGTCTTACAGGCCTTGAAAAAACAGAGAGGGAATGCTCTCACATGCCCATCTCTCTCTGCGTTGCCAACCCCAAAAAAATAAATAAATAATAAGAAAATATTGCTTATTTCTGTATTTTAAACATACTAAAAATAATTAAATAAATTATTAAACAATTTATTATTGTTTTACAAATTTTATTTAATTCCAGTATGATTCATGGTTATGCGTTTGTGTTTGTTGTTTTGATTTACACAACCTAGAAATTTTACGTGATGCGAAAATAATATTTAAAGCAAATAAAATTTGTAAAACAATAAGATATTGTTTAATAATTTATTTAATTATTTTTAGTATGTTTGAAATACAGAAATAAGCAATATTTTCTTATTATTTATTTATTTTTTTGGGGTTGGCAACGCAGAGAGAGATGGGCATGTGAGAGCATTCCCTCTCTGTTTTTTCAAGGCCTGTAAGACCCTATTGATGAAAGACGCTTAACACATTTTATTTAAACCTATGGACACTAATTGCATCTTTTTTTTATTATTTTCACTTTTTTTGATTTCACTAATTTCACAAGTAATCGGATTTTCGAATTTGCACTCCCGTTTACCGCACTATACACAATTTTGGTTCGAAAATTTCGAAATTTTAATCGCGTAACCGCACTTTTGAGAAAAACCGGACTTCACGATAACCGAAATAGCACAAAATTTTTGAAAAAATTACCGAATTTACACTCGCGTATTCTTCTGAGTCACTTTTTTCAAAAATTTCACCTCACTTACACAAGAATTTAAGCACACATTATTTTAAACGGAAGCGAAAAAATAATTAACGGTTGTTTTAATTAATTTAGGATGAAATTACGATCGATTAAAATTATTACCACTGAAGCGACGAATTTCTAGTGGTAAACTGATTTATTTGAGCAACCAAAAATTGTTTTTTAGCCTTGTAGTGAGAAGACAATTGATTTTGAATAAATTAAATTTAAATATTACTAAAGATGAGTAATGATAACACAATATTTTATTAGTTATACTTTTGGTTCGAATTAAACTTTGTAGTTATAAAATTTTCTTCCTCTTCAATAAAAATACAGGGTGTTCATTTTAAAAGGAGCCACCCTAAATAACACTCGAAAAAATAATTTAATGTAAAAATGCCGTGAGAGGTCAATTTTTATTTTTAGGGGGACATCTATTTTCATTAAAATTAAAGTTGTCTTTGCATCCCCCTACCCCACAGGACCACCCCTTTGATTATTTTAAATGGGAATAGAGGTCGAGTGACGCATCATTTTAAATGTCTTTTTATCCTAAACATAAAAATATGATTTGTTTTGGCCCTATTTTATGGTGCAATTCTGTGCAAATCTGTATGTCCTTACAGGAAAAATCTATAAGGTTTGTTATATGGGTTGTAATGGACGGTTTCGATAGTTACCTTACAGAAATTCCCTGTAAGGACTTACAGTTTAGCACAGAATTGTACAATTAATTTAGTCATTTACAGGACACGAAACAAGAGAAAAGGAAAGTGTAATTTATAACAAATAAATTATAAAAAAATATGGTAACTGATTTGTTTTTCAATAATTATAAATAATTAGCTTTTGTTAAGTTAAAGGACTCGTTTCATGGTCAAAACTTAAAAAAATTATCTAAATGTGATTTAAAAGTTCAGAAATAATACCATTTTATTCAGTACTTTTTTTAAATTTTTATATTAGGAATCAAAAAGTTTCCAAAAAAATTATGACTGCCATTATCAGGGTAAAAAATTCCCACTTAAAAAAATTAAAAGGGTGGCTCCGTAGGGAAGGGGGTTGCAATGACAACTCTTATTTTATTGTAAAAAGATGTCCCGTGAAAGTTAAAATCGACCTGTCGCGGTTTTTTACAACAAATTATTTTTTCGAGAGTTATTTAGGGTGGCTCCTTTTAAAATGAACACCCTGTATAAAATTTTGTAATCCTTCAAAACTATAGACGTTGAATTTATGAACATATAAAAATTTTGATATTTTTTAAAGCCTCGTTTGCAAGACAATAATTTTACAAAAAATTTTAATGAGAATCATGTCAAGACATCCAAAAATTAAAACATGCCAATTTCTTTTCCTCCTTAATAACTTCAATATTCCAATATTAAGTAATACATTTATTTGTTAATTTTTTAGTTTTTGTTCTTTCAATTTTATTAATTTTTCAGTTCCTCTCAACCACATGAATTTTTTTGATAATTTTTCAAAAAAATTTTTTCTTTCCTCTCAATCACTTTTGAATGACTTCGATAATTTTTTTTAATCCAACGATTTTTTTTGATACTTAAATCATTAAAAATCTAAGATTTTTTTTTGAAAATCCAAATTTATTAGACAATTTTCGAGTATTGTTCCTTTAATTTTGTTATTTTGTCCTTCTCCTCTCAATCACTTTTGAATGTCTTTGATATTTTTTTAAATTCAACGATTTCTTTTGTTAAATTATCAAAAATCCATGATTTTCTTATGAAAATCCAAATTTATTGGACAGTTCCTTTTATTTTGTTATTTCCCTACTTCAATGATAATTTATTAGACAATTTTCTAGTTTTGTTCCTTTAATTTTATTATTTTTTCCTTTCTTCTCAATCACTTGAAGGTCTTTTTTTTAATCTAACAATTTTTATTTGTTAAATCATCAAAAATTTAATGTTTAATATTTAATATTTAATTTTGTTATTTTTTCCTTCCTCTCAATCACTTGAATGTTTTTAGATCCAAAGATTTTTTTCTTTAGAGCATCTTCCTAGACACTCACGTTAAATTTTCCGTTGGAGCTTTTTCTTTGCAAATTATGACCAAATAACTGATAATTATTACGAATCCCTAAAGGGCGCGCGAGTTTGGGAGGAAAAATTGTGAAAAATCCTGAAATCGAGCATTCGTTCTGCAGTCATAACTCAAGTTTCCCTCTTTAGATTTTCAATTTTTTTCAGATTTATAATCTAAATTGATTAGGCTACATCCTGCCAGAGAGTTACTTTCTGCAACCTAGCACAAAATTAATTATAGGGGTCCAAAATAAAGGTACTTTTAGATCATTATATTTTTTTTTGTACATTATCCAATTTTTTTTTTCTTCTGGCAAAAATTAAAGAAATGACTTCTAAATCATCTACAAAAATGTTGTTCGTACTAGCTTTTATGACTGCCGAACTAAACCACTATATTTGCCGTTTAGGAAATTGCTCTTAAATTATGGAAAATCGAAGTTTTTATTATGAAAATTTAAATTTTTTTAGACAATTTTCGAGTTTTGTTCCTTTAATTGTGTTATTTTTTTCTTCCTCGCAACCACTTAAATGTCTTTGATAATTTTGTTTTAAATTCAACGATTTTTTTTTTCAAATTATCAAAAATCCAAGATTTTCTAATGAAAATTCAAAATTATTAGACAATTTTCGAGTTTTGTTCCTTTAATTTTGTTATTTTTTTCTTCCTCTCAATCACTTGATAGATTTGATACTTTTGTTTTAAATTTAACGATTTTTTTGTTAAATTATGAAAAATCCAAGATTTTCTTATGAAAATCTAAAATTATTAGGCAATTTTCGAGTTTTGTTTTTTGTTTCTTCAAATTTGTTATTTTTTCCTTGCTCTCAACGTTTCAACCATTGGAATGTAGTTGATAATTTTGTTTTAGATCCAACGATTTCTTTGGTAAATTATCAAAAATCTAAGATTTTCTTATGAAAATCCAAAGTTATTGGATATTTTCCGAGGTTTCTTCCTTTTATTTTGTTATTTCCTTTTAACTATTTCAATGATTGTGATAATTTTTCAAAAAAATCCAATGATTTTTTTGTTAAATCATCAAAAATTTATGGCATGCTTATTCAAATTCAAATTTATTGGACAATTTTCGATTAATTGGACAATATTCGAATTAAAAAATTGGGGTAATTTTTTTCTTCCTCTCAACCACTTGAATATTTTTGATAATTTTTCTTAAAAAATCTAACGATTTTTTTGTTAAATCATAAAAAATGTAAGATGTGTTCATGAAAACCCAAATTTATTTATCAATTTTCGAGTTGTGTTGCTTCAATTTTGTTATTTTTTTATTTCCTCTCAATTACTTCAACGATTGTGATAATTTAAAAAAAGAAAATCTGTTCCTTAATTTTTGATAATTTTTTATAAAAAAATCAACGATTTTTTTGATTAATCATGAAAAATTTATGGTTTGGTGTGTGCTTATTAAAATCCAAATTTTTCTGAAAAGTTTTCGAGTTATGTTCTTTAAATTTTGTTAATTTTTTATTTCCCATTAACTACATCAATGATTTTTATAGCTTTTCAAAACAATTTTAACGATTTTTGTGTTAAATAATATAAAATGTAAAACGATTAAAGTACTTGTACTTTTTTCCAAAATATTTAATATCTTCAAAACTATTATTTTCATCATGACGTTTGATAGCTCAAATTTTTTTCTTCCTCTCAACCACTTGAATATTTTTGATAATTTTTCCTAAAAAATCTAACGATTTTTTTGTTAAATCATCAAAAATGTAAGATGTGCTCATGAAAACCCAAATTTTCGAGTTGTTTTGCTTCAATTTTATTATTTTTTTATTTCCTGTCAATTACTTTAATGATTGTGATAATTTAAAAAAAGAAAATCTGTTCCTTAATTTTTGATAATTTTTCATTAAAAAATCAACGATTTTTTTGTTTTATCCTAAAAAATTTATGGTTTGGTGTGTGTTTATTAAAATCCAAATTTTTCTGAAAACTTTTCGAGTTATGTTTTTTAAATTTTGTTAATTTTTTATTTCACATTAACTACATCGATGATTTTTATAGTTTTTCAAAACAATTTCAACGATTTTTTGTATTAAATAATAAAAAATGTAAAACGATAAAAGTAGTTAAAATAAGTCAAACTTCATTCTAAAATTTTGTACTTTTTTTCCAAAATATTTAATATGTTCAAAACTATTAACTGCATCATGACATTTGATAGCTCAAATTTGGTTCCATCAACTCACTAAAAAAAGAATTTTAGATTCAGGGTCGGATTTGTTCCAGATTTTGAAAAACTTTGTGATTTTTTTTTCAAAAAATATAATTTAACCAAATATTTTTTGAAACAAGACTATCTACCATACGGTAAAATTTCAGTAAAATTTTTTACAGTTTTTGAAAAAATGAAATAAAAACCTATTCGGGAAAAATTAAGTTTCAAAAAAATCAGAAACGTTTTTTTCTTCAAAAATTCAGTAACCTCACAAGTTTTGTTTGTACCCAAAAAACTCGAAAATTTTATAAAATTCCTGAATAATGTAGCTACGTTTTAAAGCAATTTTTTGATTTTTTGCAAATAAAACTAATAAAAAATAATAGTTTTGCTTAAAAAGAAATAATATTTAATATGATAATATCTGTAATTTCTAGAAACTTTTAAAAATTTATACGTTAACGTGTTGTTATAGTAGTACTCTGCAAAGTGTAAGTATTGCTTCTCGTCAATAGGTGGCAGCATGTTGGTTACATCTATAAGATATAGTAAATAGGCAACCACATTAGCATTAAAATTAAAAACAACCTTTTTACAACATAATTTTAAAACAAAAAGTTTATTAAAATTCTAATTATATTAAAGTAAATGTAAATAATTGTGTATTTTTATTAATTTATAATTAAAAATTGGTGTTAGTTTGGTTGCTGATTAAAATGCAACCAAATCATCATAAATACAACATTTGGTTGCATATAATAATATAAAAATAATTAAAGAATTTTTGTGAATTTAAATAAAATTTTCGTGACTTTTTTGATTAAATCACTGAAAAAAAGTAAAAAACGGTAGATTTAATTAAAAGATTATGCGGTGAACAAGTCGTACTAGTGTATAAACACTGTTTAAATTTAATAATAAATTATTCAAGATGCGTAGATAATTTATTCGCGTAATAAATCAGATTCGTGTTTTGGCGAGTTTCTATTACAGCTTTAATTAATACAATTATGGCGAACAAGATTTTATCATGTGTTCATTAAGAACCCAACGCAGCAGGCTGATTAACTTTTTTTAATTAAGATATTTGGCTTTATTTAAATAAATTAAGCTTGAGTGAGTTTAGACATGTGATAAATAAATTTTATAGTATTTTTTTCTTGTAGAGTGATTATTTATGTTGTTTTAATGGTGTACCAAATTTTGGTAATAAAAATGTAGTTTTAAAAAAGCTTTATTTGTGAGACGATAAATCTGAGCGGTCAGTTGGTGCTCGAGGAGGGTTATTATGGAAAGCTTCAAATTACTGCAAGGGCCCGCTTTTTTGGGCCCCAGGCCCGCACGTTTTTTCCCGTATTGCCTGGCTGCGATATTAGGACCCGCCTGGACATTCTATCATCCCACAACATGTGTTACAACATAATAAAAAAAATTACAATTTCTTAGCAAAATAAATTTTTTAAATTGAATAATTTTTGTGTCGTCGGAATTGTTTTTTTCAATTTCCTGTATGAGTTCGGCGGCCATGTGCAGGTATATAAGGCCAACCCTATAATTATGGAAGTAGAGGTCGTTATTGAAAGTCAACAATTTTTCCCTGAAAACGCAGCCCCTTTGTATTTCCTCCATCCATTACATAATGAGCCGTCAGGAAATATGCATATTAATATAGCAGAAAGTTAAATATGCCCGCCCTGACGTGAGTAATAAAGTGACAAAATAATAACAAGGTAAAAAGTAATCGAGCGAAATGATGTGCTTTTAATAAAACGATTGGAAAGAGGTCGTTTCGGCTTTTATTTCATACTTTGTTTGCACATGTGTAGGTGTGGTAATAATACGTTTTTATTCCACAATTGTAACTAAAGTGGGCACTTAATAAAAGCACCTCCGACATATTTCGTAACAAGCAACAAGGAAGAAATGTAAATTACACTCATTAATAAATTATTCCACAATTCGATTTCAATAACTGTAATTCAAGGGACGTGTGTCTATCTATACACGTTTTTTTTTTCAACAACAATCACTCATTTTTTTGAAAATTTTTGACGTCGCATATTTTTTCATGTAGCTTAATTTGCCCGAATTTTTGTTGATTGAATATTTTAATAGGTCTAATGGATTAAATTACATATTTATAAAGAAAACTAAAGGTAAGTAAAATCTGATAAAAGTTAATAATAAGGAGATTAACTTTATTAAGCCCATTTATTTTAATTACAAACCTACGTGATTAATTATAACTTATAAATTATTAGCATGACTTTTAAATTATGGCCTGAAGGTATAGTTTATGGAAAATAATAAGCTCATTACGAGCGAAAAAAGGGGAACAACAATAACTAAAATTTTCCTTAAAAAAGCTTTAATAGTCTTTAACCTTTCGAGACTTTGTTGCAATTCGAGTTCGAGTTGGTAATTAATTTAAAGCTCGGAAAAATAAACGAGCACCGCAAATGAAGCAATATAACATTCACATGTCATCCATGAATCATGGCTTTTTCATTCGCCATGGCGATGCCGCGGTATAAATTTAAGGATTACACCGTCTTAGCGGGTTATTAAAATGGAAATATCGGGCGGGATTTAATCTTTGTAATCTCACATCCTTGTGAGAAGAGATTTCCATTTTAATTTTAATTAACTTCACTGCTTTGACCGACAAAATTAATTAGAAATTAAATTAAGCAATTATCTTATCATTTCACAAAAATTACACGAAACCACCTTTATTTTCATTAAATTAACACTTTATAGGTTTTACTATGCTGATTACGCTGGAATTACTATTTTTACTCTACAACCATTAGTTTCCATGTTACAGCCTTTTATCTAACACTAAAAAACCACACAGAAGATCATATCGCAATTGCTTTACAACTCTGAACATTTAAAATCCTTTGTAGACCTAGGAAGCTCTATGGTTTACACTTTGGAAGTCCTTCAAGGTGAATAACATTTTGACAATTTGGACATTGGAAATTAACCATTCCTCAACTTTAGACACTAGCAGTAACAACCTCATCCAAGCTATCACTCCTCAACGACTACGAATGAACATAACTATGTTGTCGACATTACAAGAGGTTGGCTTAGATCATTGATGTAAATTAGAATTAGTAAAGGACCCAAAATAGATCCTTGAGGTACCCTATGTTCCACCAGGAGAAAGTTTTAAAGTACTTCGTTAGACAAAACTGCCTCATGTCTATTTGACATATAAGATACAAGTATCCTACAACTTTCTGGATCCCTATCCTCATTTTCGGGCATAAAATATCCTATAGGAAAAAGGCCAGTTCAAGCGAAATACTTGTTACGTATTAGTTTATTTGGAAAATGTCCATGGATACGGCTATTTTTCCTATAGGATATTTTATCCCTGAAAATGAGGACAAGGGTCCTGGGTGTATGTTGTATGAAAGTAACTTACACAGAAATATTTCATGCAAGATACAGACAAAAGCCTTAGTGAAATATTATTTCACTAGATATTTCATGCTATACATTTTTTAATGAAGACACTTGACTTAACTCAAAGTAGGAATTAGTATCCCCACATTTGTCCAAATTGATAATGGGATCTTTCTAGCTTAGCGGAAGATCTTTCATTAGATTTTCAGCCACATTGTTGAAAAAATTGTTTAGAAGTTTAATGTGCATTCACATCAAAAAGGAAAAGAACGTAAAAATTTTCAAAAACTCTTCTTCTATACAAGGAAAAACCAAAACAAATAATATTATAAATAAAAAAATCCACCCAAAGTCTTTAAAAAGCTGAAAAAGGGATGATTTTTTAGACCTTTTTGACATTAGATAGGTTTAAACTCGCTGAAAACGAATAAAGCAAAATCAAAACGATCAAACGCGAAAAGTCAAAATACACCCTTTTTAAAATTTCTGAAAATTAAAAAAGTTAATAATTCTTTCAAAAAAAATAGCATTTTATAAAACCAAAGGCTTCTTTTATAGATTTTGGAGTGCTGATGGGGAACACAAAAAAATAACAAAATAAATCATAATCTTATATTTACAGTATTGAGGTAATATTGTCTTTCTAAGAGCCGGTTGCACAGTTGAAGCTTAAGCTTGAAGAGACACTTAAGTAAACTAAAAAATTGACAGATTTAATCTGTCATATTTTTAGTTTCACTTGAAGCTTAAGCTTCAACTGTGCAACCCGGTGTAAGTAGTATCTTTGAAGTTTCAATCTTAAGACTTTCATTTGAAATTTTTTTTTTAGATAATCTAATAATAATTTTTTTCATATAATTTTCTTCTGTCAAAGGTATTAAATGTATTTCTTCTTAAGATTCATCCATTATTATTAATTTTTTAGATTGTCAATTTTCAATTCAGATTTTATTATTTATTTTGGCCTCTCAGGTTCGGTTGCATAGTTAAAGCTACAGCTTCAAGAGAAACTCGAGGCACTTAAACAAAAAAATGACAGAAATACTGTATTTCTGTCATTTTTTTAGTTCAAGTGTTGTTTGAAGACTAAGTTGTTTACTTCAAAATAAGCAAAGTTGAAGCTTAAGCTTCAAGTGACACTTAAAATAAAAAAATTAAGAAATATTGGGAAAACTGTATTTTTTTACTTCAAACTTAAGCTAAATAGAAAAACTTGTTATTATTATTTTCTTTTAGTCCAACTTTATTATTTATACGTTTTGTATAAATTAACTATCGATTTCGGGATAATTTTATCCCATCTTCAGGTTTTTAAAGAATCTTTATTGTCAAGATAATAGTGACATAATGTCATTAATTTAATTTATACAAAACGTATAAATATTATAATAAAGTTGGACTAAAAGAAAATAATAATAAAAAGTTTTTCTATTTAATTGAAGCAGTTCAAATAATTGTGTTGTCCTTTAATTTATTCAAACTTAAGCTTAAATTGTGCAACAGGCCCTAAAAGTGACTATTAAGGTTCTATTTTTGACAACATTTCAAAAAAACAGGACGAACGTTCCTCATTCTTCCCTAGAAGAATTGTACAGAAGGTCCATTTACAGATTTACATTCCCATTTTAAATCCTGTAACCAAAGATTTAGGAAGGAGATTTTATAGGAATTCAAGTGAATTATGTTGGCTATTTTAGAAATATCTATTAAAAATGAACGAAAAGTACTAAAGGTAAAATAATTATACAATTGGGTTTTTAAGGTGTTCCTCTTGTAGCCGAATTGAGAATTGATGGAATGACGTCAGAAGTAGGTTAGTTGCCAACACATTGTCATGTTTGCCATATAACTTTCAATTATCACCAAGGTTACGCCCTTTTGCACTGATTTACTTCTGACGTCATATTTCTTGATATTACAAAAAGTTAATTTTGAGATAATCACTTTAAATTAAATAGATTTTTTTTTTGTAAAAATGTGGCTTTGATATTTGCAGAACACTTAAAATAGGTACCTTTTGAATACATTTTTGTTATGCCAACATTTATGGAAATAAAAAAAACATACCTACTCTACTGAGTATTTTGCAAAAAAATATTGTTATTGGACTCAATATATTTTGTAATTTTAAATTCAGTAAGTACTTAGTAAGGATTTTTTTTTAATTTAAACCAATCATCTCTTATATATTTAATTAATTAAAGCCAAATATGATCTTTAGTACGTAATTATTTTATCTTCTTCCTCTTATTAAGGTGTTTTAACGAACTTAACTACCATCTCCTCTAAATATGGAATGCCGTATGATTCATTGCTTCAAAAAATTTTAATTAAGCTTATTTTTAGAAATACACCGTTTCCAATTGTATTTCAGAAAGTATTAATTGTATTTCTGAAAGCACCAATTGAAAGGACAAATTGAAATATTGGGGAAAACCAACAGTTTTTGGAGGTAATTGTGCACGTAAATTTGTTTTCTTGAAATACAATTAATACTTTCTGAAATACAATTCACGTTTCTGAATTACAATTGATGATTTTTTAAATTGAGTTGTTCTTTTTTGAAATGCAACTGAAGAAGGTGTAGAAGTAACTATTAAGATTTTTCTTTTGATAAAACATTTCTAAAAATCAAAACAAATGTTCCTCATTCTTCTCTGAAAGAATTCTAGAGAAGATCCATTTACATTCCCATATTAGACATTGTAACTAAAGATTTAGAAATCAGATTTTTCAGAGATAATGCAAGTGATTTACTAAGATAAAGAATTTTTGCAAAATATATGGTGCATTGATAATTACGGAAGAAGTGTTTCATGGAAGTACATGAACTATTTTTTTTGAAAAATCGTTTTTTAAACTGCCTGAAGAAGTGACAACATATGAATGAATCATCTATCACTGATAATATGAAAAAGACATTAGAAAATTGTGATGAAGGATTACGAAATATATTTTAGGTAGTACGAGATTTATGAAAAATATCAATGGGGAAACCAACGAAAGAAACTGTTATTCCTTACAACGACTAAAGATGAAGATTAAGAATTTTACTCTGGATGTGATACTGTTATTCTAGGTAATAATGATTTTGTTTCGGTCCTCATATGTATACTTAACTTGAAGATGGTAAATTATTTTTAGGTAAAGCTTGATGTTGCTTCTTCAATCTTCAAATGTTCATAGAATTGTTTATTTCTTGAGAGTTAAATGGTTATCTAAATCTAAATTTTAATAGATAAACCAGATTTGTGAAACTGTTTTATCGTCTCTAATCTTTTCATTTATTTCAAACATTGGATGATAATCTTCTCTTCTCTTATCAAATAATCATTTCATGCAAAATTATTCTTGGCCAGAGCACTGTTCGTGTATTAAATATAGACTAATAGCTTGTTAGAAGGATTTAATGGAAAAATGTCCTGGACCAGGATTCGAATCTAAAAACTTTAAATTTTGCATTAATTCCTTCTAACAAGCTATAAGTCTTGATTAACACGGACAGTCCTTTCTTACGTAGGATTGGATTTTTTGATATTTTTGAAAAATCTTCAAGTATTTAATCAATGATGAAATATGTGGTGTTTGGCATATCTGGAAAAGGTTGGCCTTTTTCAAACTAAACGTTTACTATTCCGAAATGAACGGAATGAATCTTTAACATATTTTGTTTCCAGATTCTGGAATAACAAATTTATTTTCAAGAAATAACATTCCGTTTTGAATACATATTTAAATCATGTCTTGTTATTTAATAGGGGTATTTAATTAAGCATATTTAATAACTTCTTTAAGCCAAATATGATTTTAAATCTAATTAAATATTTTTAATACTTTTAATTAGTTTCTCTTCCTCCTCTTCTGAAGATGTAAGAGTTTTATAAACTTTACTACATGTCCTCTAAATATGGAATGTTGTATTATTCACTTCTTCCTCCCAACGCTTATTTATATAACTATTACACCTTTTTCAATTGCATTCAGAAAGTTTTAATTGAATTTCAGATAAATCAATTATTTAATTTTAGATTTCACAAAGCATCAATTGTATTTTCAGAAAGAAACAAATATATTTCAAAAAGGACTAATTGAAAAAAAGAGGAACCCAAGAGTTTTTGGCAACAGACACATACAATTCATCAAAAATGTATTTTGGGAATTTAATATTACACCAGTGACCAGTAGGAATTAAAATTGGTGATTTATGAATTTAATTGGTCTTTTCTGAAATTTCTACTTTTGATAAAACACTCCAAAAAACAGGACGAGTATTTCCAAAAAACAGGACAAGTATTTTCAAAAAACAGGACGAGTATTTCCAATTCTTTCCTGGAAGAATTGTACAGAAGGTCAATTTATATTCCCAAGTTAGAAGCTGTAAGCAAAGATTTTTAAATGAGATTTTGTAGAGATTTAAGTAATTTACATTGGTTATTACTGATTTAAAAAAAATGAATGAAGAAGAATTGTTACTAAAAATAAAAAAAAAACATGTTAATGAAGATTTGTTGAAATGAATGGATGAGTCATTTACCGATGACAATGTGGAAAGGATATTAGAAAATTGTGATGAATATTGATTATAAGCTAGTATTATTCAAAATCTTCTGAAAGAAGCTTTTCTTCTTTACGTCGACTAAAGATGAAGACCTAGAATTTTACTGTTATTATAGATAATACTGTTCTTATGTTTCTTCCAATTAACTTGGGTTTGATGCTGCTTCTTCAATCTCCAAAATTTTATAGAATTCACTTGTTTCTTGAGAATTAATTGGTTGGTTATTTGACATAATTCCAGTAGGTAAAGGTGAAGATTTCTTATCTTTAAATTTTTAAATGTTACAATTTGAATAATAATCTTCAATTATTAAATAATCATTGCATTTCATGCATAATTGAATCGGTGAGTCCAAAAAGTGAATTTTGAGGTAATCATTTTAAATTCAATAGATCTATATTTTGGATGACAGAGATTCGGTATAAAAACTTTTCAAATTAAATTCTACGTTTTCAATCTGCTAACCGGTTTTGGTAAATGTTTATTTCCTTCTTCAGAGCTACAAAATACATTAGTCTTAGATAATTGCTAACAAGATTAAAAATATGAGTTAAAAATACACAAAAAATTACAAAAACTTTTTAAGTAAGTAATATTTTTATTTTTAAGAGGTTTCTTTCAGAAGGAAGCACCCTAAGTCTGAAATATCAATTTTGGTTTAGAGACCTGATTCTAAAGATGTACAGACTTTTGATATTTTTATGTTTTTGATAAATAGTTCTACAGTTTAAACAAGATAACATGAGCACATGGCAACCAAACTTGATAGTTTAGTATTGGTTAAAATCAAAATGTAATTTTTTGTGTATTAAATATAAGTCATATTTTTAATCTTAGACAATTATCTAAGACCAATGTATTTTGTAGCTCTGAAGAAGGAAATAAACAATTGCTGAAACTGGTTAGTTGGTTGAAATGTTAGAATTTTATTTGAAAAGTCCTTATCTCGTATCTTTATCATCCAATTATCACTTGAAGACATTCTGGATTTCAAGATCTTTGTTTTGTAAATATGATGCATGGTTTATACAGAACACTTGAAGTACTTATTGAAACAATTTGTTATGTACTGAGTGATTTGCAAAAAATATTATACTGTTATTGGACTCAAAATATTTTTAGGTTATGGATTTGTTTATTTAGATATAATACAATATTGTACAACTTAAACATTTAATTTTCACTTTTTTAGTTCCATTAAAGTTAGTACTACACCATTTCCAATTGAATTTCAGAAAAGATCAATTCAATTTCAGAAATCGTCAATTGTAATTCAGAATAGGAACTTGTATTTCAGAAAGTATCAATTGTATTTCAGAATAGTCAATTCAATTTCAGAAATCATCAAATGTAATTCAGGAAAGATCAATTTTGTATTTCAGAAAGCATCAATTGTATTTCAGAAAAAGTAATTTAATTTTAGAAAAAATCTTCTGTAAAATATTGAGAAAACCAAGAGTTTTTGACAAATGATTTCAATTGGGTTTAACATTGGTGAACAAAAGACCCAAGTCTGGTGTTACTGGTGTACTGTTAAATTTCGAAAGCACGTTTTTGATGAAATGTTTGTGCTGCCAAAAATTCTTCCTAATTTTTTATAATTGGTCCTTTCTGAAATTAAATTGATGCCTTCTGAAATCGAATTGATCGGTTCAGAAATACAATTAGAAAAGGTGTAGTCTTGCAGAAAGTTATGTGATAATAAAACTCCAAAATCTCGTCTGTAATATATTGCATGATTTTCTTGTAGTCATTTGTCATATTTTGATTAATTAGTAACAGTATAAGTCCAGAACTCATGCACTCATGCTGTTCTTTTACTCGTCTAAGAAACTTGGGTTAATATTTGTTTTTATAATAGTCCCTAATCTATGGAGAAATGAATTTTATGTACGTTGGATATCTTATCTCAAAACTACCATTTTTAGACTTGTACTTTTCTTGGACCTTGGACTCACTGATTAAATTGATTCATTGGAAGGTTCCATAGGATTGGATTTTTTATATTTTTGGAAAATCATTCAGTATTTAAGCTAAGATAAAATATGTAACATTCCTGACCAAAACAATGATTCTTTTGCCTTTTTCAAGCTATACGTTTCTTTTACCAAAATCAACAGAATCATTAATATATTTTTATTTTGAAAACCATATCTTTCTATCTAATAGTTTCTTGTGGCAATAGGATTTTTTTAAACCATTTTTAGACTCGTACTTTTCTTTGACCTTGGACTCACTGATTTAATTGATTCATTGAAAGGTTCCATAGGATTGGATTTTTTATATTTTTGGAAAATCCTCCAGTATTTAAAGAAAGATGAAATATCTGACATTCCCGACCAAAACAATAATTCTTTTGCCTTTTTCAAGCTCTACGTTTCCTTTTTCAAAATCAACAGAATCTTTAATATATTTTGATTTTGAAAATCATATATTTTTATCTAATAGCTTCTTGTGGTAACCACCTGTTACACATTTAATAACTTCTTTAAGCCAAATATGATGTTAAATCTTATTAAATATTTTTAATACTTTTAATTATTTTGTCTTCTTCCTCTTCTGAAGATTTGCATATTCTCTAAATATGGAATGCCATATGATTCTGTTCTTCCTCATTGCTTCAAAAGTTTGTCATAATAAAAATAATTACAAGAGCAGAAGAACAATCAGGAAATTTATGGTTAAAGAGTAATGTATGTTTTAATAACAATAATTATATTATAAGATGGGTAAAATATTAAAATGTGTTGAATTAAAATAATAATTTCTCATTTTATGGTAGAGAGGAATAATTGCAGGAAATGCAAAATTGTTTTATTAAGGCAATTTAGCTGAAAGAGTAGTTGGATGATAATCATAGATCAAGCAAAGTAATAGTTTAGTGCAATTAATTTTTATTAATCCCAATGGATCTTAGCACTAAATAAACTTTTAAATTAAATGATTTATTTTAAGTAGAGTTACATTGGGTCGGTTTTGATTGTGTGCTCCCATGCTGTGTGTTGATATCATTAACATGCGATACAAATGTCAAATGGGAATAATTTATACATCCAGTAATAATGCTAATGCATGAGGGGGGTCTTTAGTATCCATAATAGATGGCCATGTTGTGGAAATGGCTGCTTGTGCTTGTACTCGTCTCTCTTTTCTTTTTACATTCGAAAATGAAATTTATCGCCCAAATTGATTGTGTAATAATCAAGTAAAATTGCTCATTTCTAGGTGGGTAATAAAGATGGCTACTGTTGGTAAAAAAATGAAGAAGGCCATGTTTATAAAAAGAAAAGGTAAGTAAATGAGTCTCATCAAATAAACATCGAATAATTTCAAAGCAGGGCCATAAAATGAATATATAAAAATGTGGAGCCCACACAGCTAGTTGGAGAAGATCATTATAGCCTGAAGATGTGAAGATGGTTCATCCCATAGATTTATAGCGCCGTTTCTTTTTTTCTCATCTGGACCTCGAGAGGAGCAAAGCGGTCAGTGCACACATTCAACAGAACAATATTCATAAATTTACATTCCTTCCACTTATCGACTACTTAATTGGCAGATTAAATTGTTTATGAATACAGCTATATGTTGGTAACCCAATCACCTCCTCACGTTACCACCAGCAACTCGAAAATCTCTTACGCTACAGCTTTTTTCTTAGAACATAAGCAACCTATCAAACAGGAATATCCGCTTATCCGCTATCTGACAGAAGCTATTTTTCCCCGGACGTAATTGCGAGGAAAAGGCTTGCACTTAAGCTTAAGGTGTGACCAGACACGCTTCTTCCAATTTCAAAAGTTGAGCAATATTTTAACACGGAAATATTTATCTCTTTCGCCAATAAATAATGTTGCAAACAAGTTTTAGCTATTTTAATTTTTAGTAATATTAATCTTCTTTTGATGGTTGAAATGACTGAAGACTGAATATAACATAAGTGAATCCTGAATCCCTGGATGTATTGAATGGAAGAGTAATGGATCCCAAACTAATGCGTATATTGTGTGCAACTTTTATAAAGTTTACGTGCATTTTACACAATGAGATGGTGCCGTGTGTTCTGTATTCTGTATATTCCCCAACAAACTGGAAGCCATAATGGTAACAAACAAGATCTCACCCTAAATAACCGCAGGGCGTCATTTGTAACCACCCTTATTTAACATCCCCGTGAAATATGGAACGTTTTTCATGAACTTATTTATTACTTACATCGTGTTCGTCCTCTTCTTTAATCCATGGGGGATGACGTTTAATAGATTTATCCCAAAAGCAATTATCCCACATTCATTAAAATTGCAGATGCAAGATATGAGAAAGTTGAAACTTTTCTTAATATATTATTTTTTTACGAGCTGTTGAATCCTTGAGGTAATTTGGTGGTCAAAAAAAGGTAATAATTCGGTACAATATTGACTCGTAAAAGAGTGGAGCTGTCCATATAAAAGTATAATTTACGGTCGATTATGATCTTAATGGGTTTAATTAAAAAGTCTCATCGGTTTGGAAGTTGACAATTTGTCTTGGAAGCGGCCTTTTTTATGCAAGACAGGTCGGGACGATATCCAATATCAGGTTTAGTTGAAAACACTCAATTTATAGCTACTTTGGGCTCCCTCTAACCGCTCAACGCGCAGATAAACATCGCCCCAAACGAGAAAGACGGCTCTTTTTATTTATACTCCACCTTCTTCTTCTTCTTTTTCTTCTTCTCCGATTTTCTACCAACAACGATTAGCGCGTGTTTTCAGACCTAAAATGGCTGATCATGTCCATCCACATACCGACAATTCTCTCAACTCAACACTAAAACCCTTCATGATTCTTCAACATCTTAAAAATCTTCAAATAACAACACCTTACCTTCCAATAGAGAAGATTATCAACACCCACCATGAGCATTTTTGGTATTTCCCAAATTTTTGTAAAAACAATTGATCGATTAATTTCCTACTTTGAAACCCAAAATAAAAATTTGCCTTTTTTGATAAAAGATGGACTTTTCCGGATTACAACAGTACTGGTTTTATCTCCGAAACCAATTTTCTGAAGTTTGGTAAAACGGGCTCAAGTCAAAATTAACGTTTTTTTAAGTCCCAAATTGTGACATAAATCGTGCATTAAATTAATTAATCAAACCACAAAAGAAAGAACACATATAAGATAATAAAAGGGCTTTAAATTTTGATAATGATTTTTTAAGAGGTTCATCAATTTTGATTCTTTTTTGAGGTTTAAGAGAAATATCAAGGCATTAATAACAAAATAAGTGAGATATTTTGAGCAATTTTAAAAAATTCTGTCATTTGAAGAAAAAAAAATTAAAAAAATATTTTTTAGGTTAATTTTGAATTTTTCATTTTTTACAAAAAATATAGAATTTTTACATAAAATAAAGGCCTTAAATAGATTTGTTTTAAATCATGTAACTAAAATTGAACTATAAAAAAAAATAAAATCAAAATATGGTACAAAACGAGTTTTATGCAAAAATTTTATTTAGATATTTTTTACAAAAATGGATTGTTTTTACAAATTTGAATACATCAAACGTTGTATTTGGTTGAATATAATTTTTTTACTAAATCGTGCAAAAACGCGTTTTTTGATTTCGTTCGAACATTTTTGATTATTCCTTTGGAACGACCGGAGATATTTACAGAACTTTTTTTTAAAGAAATTAAAACGAGCTTTAAATTTAATTGCAAGCCGTGTACTGTGTACTAATACAAATAAAACGTCATTAATATTAATTAATTAATTAATAATTAATATTAAAATAAAAAACTCACTTTATTTTAAAGATTTTTAATTTGATTAATATTTTTTTAATTAATAGTAAAAAATTTTTTTGGTATAAAATACATCCTGTAGAGCATATTTTTCGTTTAATTATTTTTTTTTAATTTTTATTTGGAAGAGTAGGTTTTTCTGAAAATTTTAAGTCATAAAATATTAAAAACAATCAAGTGGTTTTTAAAATATAATTTATTTTGTAAAACACTAGTCCTTTTTTTTGCCAAAAATTGGCACACGAAATATTTTGGGTCATAACTCCTGAAGGAATTGAGATATCGAAATAATTTTTTTTACAAACTCATGTGGATTCATCAGGTTTTAAATTAAATTATCTGTCATTTCGACCAAAATTAAATAAATGACATGAAAACTAGTAATATTCGTAGTTTTTTTGAAAAATTAAGACTTTTTTGATATAAAACGTGTTTTGTAGAACGTAATTTTTTTCTAACCAAAATTTTTTTATAATTTTTCAATTCATTAGTTCCTTCTGAAAAAATTAAGCTGCTATACATAAAATCAATCAAGTTTTAAAATTTTTAAATACACTTAATTGTTTTTTCAAATCATTATTTTTTGGGATTTTAAAATACTCGAAATATTTTAGGTCATAACTTCTACAAGAATTGAGATATCGAAACAATTTTTTTTGCAAATTCAAGTGAATTTATTGGGCGTTAAATGACATTTCGACCAAAATAAAATAAAACGAATTAAAAGTCGAAATATTCATAATTTAAAAAAAAAATATTACTTTTTTGATTTAAAATGCGTTCTGTACGACATAATTTTTATATGACCAACAATTTTTTACCATTTTTAATTACATTAGTTTTTCCTAAAAATTTTAAGCTACTATACATGAAAATCGAACAAGTAGTTTTTAAAATATAATTTTTTTTGTAAATTATTTTTCTTTTTAGTAAAATAACAGGTATTATTAAATACTCAAAATATTTAGGTCATAACTCCTGAAGGAATTGAGATATAAAAACAATTTTTTTTGCAAATTCAAGTGGATTAATTGAGCTTTTCATGAAACTAACGGAGATTTCAACAAAAATAAAATAATAAGAATGAAAAGTCAAAATGTTTGTAATTAAAAAAAAATAATGACTTTTTTGATATAAAACACGTTCTATAGGATGTATTTTTTTTTTGACTAACAATTTTTTACTATTTCTCTATAGAACAGTTTTTCCTGCAAATTTTGTGCTATTATGTGTTAAAATCGACCAAGTAGTTTTTGAAATATTAATTTTTTTTTTAAAATATATTTTTTTTTTCAGATAAAAATTTACATTTGTAAATATTCGAAATATTTTTGGTTATAACTCTCGAAGGATTTGAGATATCGAAACAATTTTTTTGCAATTTCAAGTAGATTAATTGGGATTTAAATCGAACTAACAGGGATTTCAACAAAAAGAAAATAATAGGATTGAAAAGTAGAATTGTTTGTAATTTAAAAAAAATAATCCCTTTTTTTTATATAAAACACGTTCTGTAGGATGTATTTTTGTATTGACTAACAATTTTTTACTATTTGTCTATAGAACATTTTTTCCTGCAAATTTTAAGCTACTATATGTTAAAATCGACCTAGCAGTGTTTGCAATATTATTTATTTTATAAATTTTATTTTTTTTTCAGATAAAAATTGACATTTTAAATATTCGAAATATTTTAGGTTATAACTCCTAAAAGGTTTGAGATATCGAAACAACTTTTTTTGCAAAATCGAGTGGATTCATACGTTTTTAAATGAAAATATCAAGTATTTTCACCAAAATAAAAAAATATAAATCATTCTCAATTTTTATAAAGTTAATAATTTTTTGATATAAATCAAGTCCTATAGAACTTATTTTTCATCTAACAATTATTTTTTTGCCATTTTTGCCATTTTTTTGCAAATCCATGTAGATTAATTGGGCTTTAAATCGAACTAATAGAGATTTCAACAAAAATAAAATAATAGGAACGAAAAGTAGAAATGTTTGAAATTAAAAAAAAAAATCACTTTTTTTATATAAAACACGTTCTGTAGGAGCTATATGTGTTTTGAATAACCATGTTTTACTATTTCTCCATAGTACATTTTTTGCTACAAATTTTAAGCTATCATGCGTTAAAATCGACCCAGTAGTTTTTGAAATATTATTTTTTTTTATAAAATATATTTTTTTCAGTAAAAATTGACATTTCTAAATATTCAAAATATTTTAGGTTATAACTCCTGAAGGATTTAAGATATCGAAACAATATTTTTTGCAAATTCAATTGGGCTTTAAATCAAACTATAAGAGCTTTCCATTAAAATGAAATCAAAGGAATGAAAAGTCAAAATATTCGTAATTTTTAAAAAAAATTTAAAAAATTACTTTCTTGATATAAATCGTGTCCTGTAGGATGTATTTTTCATCTTACCAACAATTTTTACGATTTTTCCTGAAAATTTTTAGCTATTATGCATTAAAATCGACCAAGTAGTTTTTGAAATATTGCTTTCTTTTATAAAATATTAATTTTATTCGGCAAAATACTCAAAATATTTTGGGTCATAATTTTTGACAAAATTCAGATATCAAATTGATTTCTGTTCTAAATTAAAGTAGATTAAATGAGCACTTTATTTACCAAAAAACACATTAAAATTGAAAAAATGTAAAAAACAGTTCATCGTTGGAAAAAAAAATCATAGTATTTTTATTATAGAAAATTTTGTTACTATTTTCCGAAAATTCAAGAAAACAAAATAAAATAATGAATTTATGATACGTTTTAAAATAAAAAATGAGTTGATAAATAATTGAGCTTGAAAAATCATTTTTTTTTTTATTTATAAAATATTAAGTCAAATGAAATATCATCACTTATCACTAAAAAAATTTAAAAAAAGCAGGAAACCTGAAGGAAAATCACCATGTGCAGAGATTTTGAGTCGTGCTTCGAGTATTTGTAAGTTCCAACTTTCCATTCAAAAGTTTTAACTTCAAAATAGTTCGAACCGTTCGAACATTAAGTAAAAGTTCGAAAATAATACAAGTACGGTTCAGAAAAAAATTGCGTTCGAAAAGAGTTCAAGTTCGAAAAAAGTTCGAGATCGAAGGAACTTCGAGTTCGAACTTTAAAACGTTCGAATTACATCAAGTTCGAACTATATTACGTTCGAACTTCACCGAGTTCGATATTATTATGTTGATCTACAGTTCAAACAGTTGAAACAGTTCCAACAGTTCAAACTGCTCAACAGTTCAGACAGTTCAAACTGTTCCAACAGTCCCAATAGTTCCAACAGTTCCAACAATTCCAACAGTTCCAACAGTTCAAACAGTTTCAACAGTTTCAACAGTTCCAACAGTTTCAACAGTTCCAACAGTTCCAACAGTTCCAACAGTTCAAACAGTTCGAACTTTTTATGTTTTAGAGTCCGAACCTCAAAATCAAAAAAAGTACTACTCACCTCAAAAATGATACAAAAATCTTATTTTTTTTATTTTTTTTTAGTATCATAAGGACCGTTTAAATCAGTCACTTAAAATTTAACACTTAAATTGAAAATTTGACAGAAACTGACCTTTTCGTTGGGTTAAAATCCATTCATCCATTCATCATGTTGCAATTGAATTGATTCATTGAATTATCTAATATTATTTTTTCGTGATGCGACGGTTTTATGTAGACGTTGCAAGTAAAGTATTATTTTCGCAATAGTGCGATATGAATTAGTTGTTAAATATGATAAAATGTGTCGTTTATTTAAGGTTGTTGTTGGATAATATAAAAGCGTTCATGTGGTTGTCGTGACTTGGAGTGTATAAAGTTTTTAACACGCTCACATGAAGAGAAAGAACGTTGAACGTTCAACAATAACTAATGCATACTTTAAAATGCGTTACGACGTTAAGAAAACTATAATTATTATTTATTATCAGGCACTAGTGTGCTGTTATTACGACAGTGTTAAATATACATACGCACGGCGCAACTTTTATTTTCCATCATTTATTTCAAGTCATCATTTCTTATTTTCATTTTCTGACAAATTGTTTTATCGCAAGCTTTTCGCACACTCAATAATTACCTCTTTTTTTCTTTTCCTTTGCACGGATGTCACTTACAGACCTATCATTAACAAGGATCATAAATGAAGAACTCAAATTATATAAATTATTCATTAGGACAAGCGATTCCATCTCTTTAACCAATTTACATGCAAATACACGTACAACACTTTTAACGATCAAACAACTTCAACTCGTTTATTTTTCAATATTTAGGTAGTTGCTTCATTTTAATCGCGCGCGCGATAAGAAAGTTGCTTCAGTCGCGGCTTAAACCTACAGTTATAACGATAATTTAATTAATGTATATAAATGAAAAATATTTTAATGAATTTTTAAACGTTTAAAAGCGGCAACTTTAACGAGACGTGTCGATTATTAAAAAAGACGAGGCAATTAGATAAGCGATACATTTTGTAAATTACACAACATGCTTGAAAAAAAAGAGTATGAAATGGTTGCTGGTTGCGGCTCGTTAAACCTTAATCATTGCACTTCCTCGGGCCAATAATTACTTATACTTAACTAAAATAGAGAAGCAACTCAAAATTTTACGACAGCTGCCTGCAACCATTCCTTTTTCAAATTCTCAACCTTTAATTAATTTCATAATCCGTTTTATCTATTTCGCACCCTTTTATTATTAAATCTTAAACAAATCCCTTGGGGTGTACTTGTATAATAGTAGCTAATAGCTAAACGACATTATTAGGGGTTGTTGCGGATTATCGGTCGCAATTTTTTGGGATCTTGAGGGCGGTTCTCGTTTATTCCAATGGAAAAAAGGGGAGCTGGCAAGGAAATAAATGTGCAACCTAAACGGGAACGACAAAAGGTGTCACGTACACGTGTTGGGACTCTCATCATTAGGGGATCATCACCATCACCAACTCCAGATTTTCCCTCTATTTGATGTCGCATCACACACCACCGCCATTTACCCCCAAATAATCAACAGCCACGAAAATCCCATTATAAACCCAACGATTTCAACTAAAAATTATTATTGATTTTACAAAGTACGAAATGTTTCAACGGTATTTACTAATACTTTCCCTTATTGGATTTTTAGATTTTATACCTCATTTAAAAGCCTATTAAATCTTCTTTAATTCACAAAAAAAATCATTTTGATATCTTTATTTCTTCCAAAGTTATGATCTAAAAGGCACCGAATTCTAAAAAAAATTAATACTTTATTAACAAATTAATATTGTAAAAACTATTATTCCAATTCTATTATATGATGGCTTAAAATTTGCAGGAGAAACTATTTTATTTAAAAATCGTAAAAAGTTGTTAATCAATTAAAAAATACGTCCTATAGATTTGATTTATATCCAGAAAAGTTCAAATTGCAGCAAATTGGTACTTTTTGTACCATTTATTTTACTTCAGTCAAAACATTTGATAGTTACGTTTAAAGTCCATTGAATCTATTTTAATATGCAAAAAAAATTGTTTTGATATCTCAATTCTTTCAGGATTTATGACCCAAAATAATTCAAATGATTTAAAAATGCCAGATTGTATTAAAAAATTTTGGGTGCGTTGCAGGAAACAGTTTATTTCAAAAATTATTTATCCAATTTTATTATATGATGGTTTAAAACTTGTAGAAGAAACTATTCCATTTAAAAATGGCAAAAAATAGTTCTATAGGACTTGATTTATATCAAAAAATTATTAAAATTGAGAATGATTTATATTTTTTTATTTTGGTGAAAATACTTGATATTTTCATTTAAAACCGTATGTATCCACTCGATTTTGCAAAAAAAGTTGTTTCGATATATCAATACTTTTAGCAGTTATGATCTTAAATATTTCGAGTATTTCAAAATGCAGTTTTTGCTGTAAAAACATATATATTTTAAAAACTTTTAACGCATAATAGCTTAAAATTTTCCGGAAAACCTATTCTATGGAAAATTGTTAGAAAATGTTGATCAGAAGAAAAATACATGCTACAGAACCGGATTTATATCAAATAAGTGATATTTTTTTTAAATTTCAAATATTTCGAATTTTCATTTATTTTTTTATTTTGATAGATATGTTAGTTTAATTTAAGGCCTAATGAATCCACTTGAATTTGTAAAAAAATTATTTCGATATCTCAATTGCTTCAGGAGTTATAACCCAAAATATTTGAAGTATTTCAAAATGCCAGTTTTTGCTGTAAAAAAATATATTTTAAAAACTACTCGCTCAATTTTAACGCAAAATAGCTCAAAATCTTCAGGAAAAACTATTCTATCGAAGTGTGGTACAAAAATGTTGGTCAGAAGAAAAATACATGCTACAGGGGTGGATTTATATCAAAAAAGTGATTTTTTTTTTTAAATTTTCGAATATTTCGACTTTTAATTTATTTTTTTTATTTTGGTTAGTCAATTTAAGGCCTAATGAATCCACTTGAATTTCTAAAAAAAATTATTTCGATATCTCAATTGCTTCAGGAGTTATAGCCCAAAATATTTGGAGTATTTCAAAATGTCAGTTTGAGTTGATAAAAAATTATATTTTAAAAGCTACTCGCTTAATTTTAAGGCATAACAGCTCAAAATTTTCAGGAAAAACTATTCTATCACAAAATGTTAAAAAATGTTGATCAGAAGAAAAATACAAGCTACTGGACCGGATTTATATCAAATAACTGATATTTTTTTTTTAAATTTCGAATTTTCGACTTTTCATTTATTTTTTTTATATTGGTCGAAACATTTGATAGTTTAATGGCCTAATGAATCCACTTGAATTTGTAAAAAAAATTATTTCTATATCCCAATTACTTCAGGAATTAACCCAAAATATTTGGAGTATTTCAAAATGCCAGTTTTCGCTGTAATAAAATATATTTTAAAAACTACTCACTTGATTTTAACGCATAATAGCTTATAATCTTCAGGAAAAACTATTCTATCGAAAAGTGGTAAAAAAATGTTGGTCAGAAGAAAAATACATGCTACAGGGCAGGATTTATATAAAAAAGTGATATTTTTTTTTTAATTTAGAATATTTCAACTTGTATTTTTTTTTGTATTTTGATCGAAATGTCTGATAATTTAATTTAAGGCCTAATGAATCCATTTAAATTTGGAAAAAGAATTATTTAGATATCTCACTCAATTCCTTCAGGAGTTATAACCCAAAATAGTTGTAGTAATTCAATTTGCCAGTTTTTGTTGTAAAAAAAATTATATTTTAAAAACTACTCGCTCGATTTTAACGCATAATAGCTTAAAATTTTTATGAAAAATTGTTCTATCGAATAGTGGTAAGAAAATGTTGCTCAGAAGAAAAATACATGCTACAGGGCAGGATTTATATCAAAATAGTTATATTTTTTTTTTAATTTCGAATATTTCGACTTTTTATTTTTTTTTTTTTTATTTTGATCGAAACGTCTGATAGTTTAATTTAAGGCCTAATGAATCCATTTGAATTTGTAAAAAAAATATTTCGATATCTCAATTACTTCGGGAGTTGTAACCTAAAATATTTGGAGTATTTAAAAATGCTGAAAAAAATTAATGTTTAAAAAAAAATTATGTTTTAGAAACTATTTGGTCGATTTTAACGTATAATGGTTTAAAATTGTCAGAAGAAATCATTCTATCGAAAAATTGTAAAATTGTGTTGATTACATGAAACATACATCCTATAAATTTAATTAAACTTTTAAAAATTTCGAATATTTCGACTTTTTATTGCTTTTATTTTATTTTAGTCGAAACGTCTGGTTATCCTATATAAAACCCAATAAATCCACTTGAATTTGTAAAAATAATTGTTTCGATATCTCAAATCGTTCAGGAGTTATGGCCCAAAATATGTTAAAAATGCCAGTTTGTTGCTGAAAAAATTAATATGGTACTTATGAATTTTCATTTTTGTTTATCTTTTTTATATTATTTTGATCGAAATGACCATAAGTTCAATTTAAAGCTTGTCGAATCTACTTAAAGCTGCAAAAATATTTGTCTCAATATTTCAATTTTTTTTTGGAGTAATTTTCCAAAATGTGACAAATGTAAATTTCTTAATATTTCATAAAAAATATTTTTTAGAAGCTGATTTTTACGTATAGTTGCTTAAAATTGATAAATTTACCAAATTCATTCAATCAAAATAAATGTATAACCCACAAGTTTCATTTTATACTCAAAACATGAAAATTTTTTTAAATTACGAATATTTTTAATTATTCAATACTATTACATTTTTTTTATTAAATTGCCTCTTAACTTAGTATGAAGCCCCTTTTAATTACTTTAACTGAAAAAATAAAAAAAAATTTTAAATATCTTTAGTGGTTTTGGAGTTATAACCAAAAGTTGTTCAGTTGAATTAGATAAGTGTAATTTTGCACAATTCAGTCAATAATTAATTTTTCAAAAACTACTGGGCCGATTGTAAAATTTGATGACTTAAAGTTTGCAGGAGAAGCTTCTTTATCAAAATATACTAAAAGGCCTTTAATGAAATAAAAAATGTGACTTCTAGAGTTAATTTTGTGTTCTCATTTTAATTTTTTTCTAAAACATTACATTTTTTTGATCAAATTACCTCTTAACTTAGTATAAAGCGCCTTTCAATTACTTTAAGCCAAAAAAAAAAAAATTTTTAAATATCTTTAGTGGTTTTGGAGTTATAACCAAAAACTGTTCAGTTGAATTTGATAAATGTAATTTTGCACAATTCAGTCAATAATTAATTTTTCAAAAACTAATGGGCCGATTGAAAAATTTGATGGCTTAAAATTTGCAGGTGAAGCTTCTTTATCAAATTATACCAAAAAGTTTTTAATGAAATAAAAAATGCGCCTTCTAGAGTTAATTTTGTGTTCCCATTTTAATTTTATTCTTAAACAATTTAAAAAAAATTTACAGAAACGTGATTTGAATAACATTTTCAATCAAAATATTTTTAGGGATATATCATAATTGTATTGTATTTTTTTGGTTTTTATAATCAAAAAGAAAATGTAATAAAAATTGTAAATTTGTGGTTTTATAATTTAAATTAGTTTTTTTTTGTTCCAAGAAAAAGGTATATGTAGTTATTTTCGTTTTATTATTCGTTAAAACCGTAACTAATAATGACTAATCATTTGATAAATCTTAATAGTTTGGTTGGTAGTGAATATAAAATTAAGGAAAGGAAAAAGGAAGGCCGTAAATATTTTTAATTGTCCGCCATGGCCGGTTGTTTGTTGGAAAGAGCCAGGTGCCCTCTATCCTATAATTTCTTTGTTTTTATTTTGACTTGTCTCTGTCAAAATACCTTCAAAAGCTTCACTAATGGCTGAGGGCGCTGCTCCTTCTATTAAGTACACTCCCAGACAAAAATTTAATCACCCAAACCCTTAGGGACCATTTAAAATTCAACTAGAAATTATTTACTTAGAAAAAAAAACAAGACGTATTTCGACACAACGATTTTTACTTTATTTCAAGAAAAATTTAGAGATACAAGATTAAAAAATTAACACCTAGTAATTAGCTCCTCCATCATTATTCACACTCGTCGGAGCAAAGAGGTAAGTGCTATATACATGTGAGGTATTACCAAAAAAGTACTTAAACTCTAATTATTCTCTCATTAAATTTGGAACGAGGAACGAAAAATTGCTTGCGGGGAATAAACTTTGAACCTGCACGTGAAGAAATGTATTTGAAGAAAAATTAGAGGTATATTTGCTTTTTCATTACAGCGACATGCGATTACATAATTGATATGTTTATATTTGCTCGTGCAACGAAAACAAGAGCACCAAACCAAAACGATTACGAACGCTTATTAAATATCCAAACGATTCTTTTACAAACATCAGGGCAAATTTTTTATTCAACGAAGGAATGATTTTTTAAATGATCGCATGCGATAAGATGCAACTATGATAATATAGTTTAGTGTGACCATTTACAGGCGAGATGCTAGCAATAAGTTTTCCAGCAATAAGTATTTTACATGTAATTCTCCATAAGAGGTTTTTTCTAAATAACTCCCTTCCTTATCAATTCACAAAAGAAAAAAGAAATAAATACACCAAATTAAAGCACAATTAAATTTCTACAGAGTGGTGGTACCCACTTTGCTTGTCCGTTTCTATTAAGTGTTTTGTAGCACTCCAATCAAACCTCTACCACGTATTTTCAAATTTTTAAATATTAACCTACAAAGACGAATGATATGTCTATGGATAGCATTTTTCATGTAGATGACGCTGATATTGGTCACTTTGCTTGTCCGGGCCAATTAATTGAGTAATTAAGAAAAAACATTATTTTTTCGAAATTTATGAAGTTTGAACGCTAATTTATTAACGCTGTACTGTTACATAAAAAATATAATAACACCGAAAGATCAGAAATTTAATTGTGATTACAGTAATATGTCACACTTTGCTTGTCCGTTCATAATTAATTCTCTATTACTATTAATCAGCAATAACTTTTAGAATGCCAAATTCCAAACAAATATTATGCGACGAAAGTCAATCAAAGAAAACACTTTTTAATAATCAGAGAAACGATTTATATGTCCAGAGACAGTATTTTTAATTTGGGTTACGATGGTATTGGTCACTTTGCTTGTCCGGGCCATTTAATTGAGTAATTAACAAAAAAACACCATATTTTCGACATTTATCAAGTTCAAACGCCAAACAATTACCGCAGTATTGTTGCATAAAAAAGTTAATTACACCAGAAGATCACAAATTTAATTGTGATTACAGTGGTATGTGACACTTTGCTTGTCCGTCCATAATTAATTCGCTATTAGCCAGCAATAACTTTTAGAACGTCGCATATTTGTTTGGAATTTTGGAAAGTTATTGCTTGCTAATAGCGAATTAATTATGGACGGACAAGCAAAGTGTGACATACCACCGTAATCACAATTAAATTTCTGATCTTTTGGTGTAATTAAGTTTTTTATGCAACAATACTGCGTTAATAAATTAGCGTTCAAACTTCATAAATTTCGAAAAAATTATGTTTTTTGATAATTACTCACTTAATTGACCCGGACAAGCAAAGTGACCAATACCATCGTTATCCAAATTAAAAATGCTGTCTCTGGAGGTATAAATCGTTTCTCTGAGTTAATTATTAAAAAGTGTTTTCTTTGATTGACTTTCGCCACATATTTGTTTGGAATATGGCGTTCTAAAAGTTATTGCTGGCTAATAGCGAATTAATTATGGACGGACAAGCAAAGTGTGATATACCATCGTAATCACAACTAAATTTCTGATCTTTTGGTGTAATTAACTTTTTTATGCAACAATACTGCGGTAATTGTTTGGCGATTGAACTTGATAAATGTCGAAAATATGGTGTTTTTTGGTAATTACTCAATTAATTGGCCCGGACAAGCAAAGTGATCAATACCATCGTCATCTATATGAAAAATGCTATACATAGACATATCATTTGTTTTTGTAGGTTAATATTTAAAAATTTGAAAATACGTGGTAGAGGTTTGATTGGGGTGCTACAAAACACTTAATCGAAACGGACAAGCAAAGTGGGTACCACCACTCTGTAGAAATTTAATTGTGCTTTAATTTGGTGTATTTATTTCTTTTATGATTTGATAAGAAAGGAAGTTATTTAGAAAAAACCTCTTATGGAGAATTACATCTAAAATACTTATTGCTGGAAAACTTATTACTAACATCTCGCCGGTTGACCATTTTTGTTTTGCCGAAATTCGGAACATCAGGTGTTGTCCTCAATAGAATTTGACTTTCGAACTAACATGGAAAATTTCGAAAAAAAATTTGGTACTTGGATCAAGTTTAGGATCTTCTTCCATATTATTGTTTTCTGCTCTTCTTCAATTAGCTGTTGCTTCCCAAGGATTCTCGTCCAAGCATCCATGGGATAGAATGCTTCTTATTAGAGGTTTTTCTCAAGATTTTCAATGAAATCCTAGAATGGTTTTTTCTTTGCTAAAATCCTGGACTCCAGACTTCGAAATGGTGTGTTGTGCCAGAACATTTTTCGGGACGGTTTCTTGTGCGGATACAGATGACCTCGAATCCGGGACTGTCCCGGAAAATCAGAAACGAATGTTAGTGTAGAAGATAAAGATAAAGTATATCATGATGAAAGATTTGTATTGCAAATTGGGAAGAACATAAATAATGCAATCTTGATAAATAAAGACAAGACACGACAAATTATCAAACACATTTTGAAAAGGGTTAAGCGTGGGTGAGGTTAGGTTAGCATTCTCATCGCATGATTGGCAGATACAAACGACAGATTGTTGCGGAGATAGTGTACATAAAATGCATAATGCATTAGTTATTGTGTAGCTGACAAGTGATGACGTCCTTTTATGTATTATAAGGAGAAGAAGAAAGAAGATTGTGGGTGGGCGAGTTTTGATTACAATTATAATTATGTCAGAGCTATAAGTTTGCGTATATGATGATGATATGCAAATGGTGGTTTCTGAGGAGAGAGAGAGAATAATTTAGTTAGGGGCGGTTTTTGCGTGGTTGTGTGTGCTCGTAATTTGCACGTGTTGCAAGGCAATATTGGCGAGATGAGCCGAAATTACATGTTAACAACTCGCGTCTGCACAAAAATACTATCTCGAGTTTTTATGTCTTCGAGCACCGCCTGCTTGGAATGGATGCACGAAATTCTTAATATTCGCAATAGGACACCATCTTTTCACCCAAAAGTAAGAAATACGACGTCGAAACGTGCACACAATCGCTTTTTATTCATTTCGTTCCCACAATAACATTTTTTTTTGGGAAATTCGGCGACAATTATTTTTTTACTAATTATACTAACCGGATTAAAACTGTAATTACCAAATTACACTCGTTGGCAATTATTCGATTCGTCGGTGTTTAATTAGAGTAGCGTGACTCTAATTAGAGGTATTAAGTTCGGTAGTGAGAAAGAAATAAACGTGTTGGAGAAAAATCAGTTTGTTCGAAAACAATAGGTGCTGCTTTTAATATACACATTAACTTTTGTATTTTTTTTGTTAATTTTTGTGTTCCTGGTACATAATAGAGTTTCTTATTCCTCGTCCTCGATGTAGTTAGTTAGTTCTCTTCTGTAGGTATATTATGGTATAATCATAAATTTGGGATTGGGGCGTGATTGCGAAGGAGCGCAGCGCGCGCGTTTTAGTTTTACCTGGCGGCGGCCATTTTGAATTTTTCACGTTCTGAATAAATAAGCTATTAAGTTTTTGTGGGTCGGGCGCGTTGCATCCCCCCGTCGTAAATTATGTTGTTTTTGGCCTCTATTATACACCGCTATTGCCTGCACCGGACCCTACAACGCTTTTTTAACCGCGATCGCCTCAAACCGGTACAGTCAGACCCATAAAAACATCAAACACCAAAATTACAACCAACTACTTCAAAATTTTAAAATAAAATATTACAATTTTTTTTCTATTTTTTTGTATTTTTTCTAATTTATTCTTCACATTGAAAAAGCTTACAAAATATACTTATAATGTAGAGTATGTTCTAATCAAATGATCGACTTCGGGAATTGATTTATTGACCAATGACCAAGTTTGAAGCCAAAAATAAGAATAGACATATTCGGTAAAAAAATAACAAAAATGAGCAAACTTTAAGACCAGGCTTGCATCAAAGTGGTATGCAGGTGACGTGGAAATAAAGTAGCAAGTGGCGAAGTGGCACCTCCGAAAGACGCAGTGCGGTGGCACTAGAAAAATTCCACTCTACTGCCAAGTGGTGTAGTCGTGGTGTGGCGAATAGTATTTTTGGGTTCTCGTTGCAGTGGTGAGTGGCATTTTTCAGTTTACTGCCTTACAAATGTATTTATTATAAAGTCTTTCGGATGTGCCACTTTCCAATTTATTGCCACGTCACCTCCATACCACGTTCCAATAATGCCACTTGCCACATCACCACCAGACCAGTGCTCGCCTAACACCATGAATTTCATATATTTCCCGAAATCACAGCAGGTGCATCATCCGCATACAATATACGTCGTTTTACGCCGGTAAAATTTACGCCGATTCATAATTACGCCGGTTAGAGCCGGCGTGGGATTTACCGAGTTAGTTTTCGTTTTGTTTTTAAGAAAAATAAAAACATATGATTATATTTTTTATTTTATTAGAAAATTAAAAGAATATTGAATTTGAAGTTTTATTACGGGCGACAATAGTGATTCAGAACCCAAACAATGTGCGAAAAAAGCACGAAAATTGTATGTTCATTTTACGCCAGTGTCTTTCGGCACGGAACCCCGTCGTAAAACGACGTTTACCTGTACATTAATCCAAATACATTGAATAGAAATTCTGAAATATCGTCAGTTCATAAAGTGAACAAAATTGGGTCGAGAATTGATCCTTGTAGAACCCCCATTGTAAAATGAACTATAATCAACTGTTTAAAATCCAAGCTACCGTGGTCGCTGTAGTTAATTTCAAAAAATTAAAACCTCTAAAATAAATATGATGTAGGTACCCTTTTTTCATTAAAATTGAGAATGTGGTACGCAATCGAAAGCTCTACTCAAATCACTAAAAATTTGGTTATAAAAGGCTAATAAAGCTGTCTGATTTGATTTTCTATGACGAAACCCATGTTGAGACCCAAACGGTCCAACAACATTGTATTTTCTAGAACCTTAGATAAAGAGATAGCTCTATAATTTATCATGTCAGTTGTATCCGCTTTCCCCACGTCATGGAGTTAAAATTTACTAATTTTTACAATTTTTTAACCTAACCTCACAAGATGTAAATTTTGAAAGTAGCCATTAGATAAAATAGTTAATGTTCAAGACACATTTCAAGACAACGTTTTTTTCGGGTGTATACAGGGTGTCCCATTTGACGTTGGATTATATGAGTATCTTTGTTATTATTGGAGATAGAAAGTCGGTTAAATGGACAAAGTAGTAGAGATTTTTTAGAATATTAATAACTCATTTAGAAAAAATTTGAATATCGCATCGTTCCAACGCTATTTTGAAAAAACAAGAAAATGCGATTTTCAAAATATGGCTATAACTTCGTTATTTTCGGTGGTCCAAAAAATTTTTTTGACATAATACCGACAATTTTTTGTGTACAATGCAGTAAAATAATTGAATATTTTTTTTCGCCAACAGATTGACCGGAAATGAACCATACTTATTTTTTTTCTTATGGCAGCTATATTGGATTTACACATATTCGTAATAAGTGAATTTTTCTGAGTAATTTGATATATCATATGTAATATTTTAAGAAAAATAGAAATAATTTTATTTTACTAACCAAGAATGGCCTTCAATAGATATAAACTATCAATACATACATATGTGTTAAGATTTATTTTACATTAAATATTTTAAATAGTTACATTTATGTTATTGACAATTGACAATTCTCTTAAAGTCCAATGTTAGTTTGTAAAATCAAATAATTTTATTTTTTTTAAATATGACATATGGTATACCAAATTATTCAGAAAAAAATACTGATTCCTAATATGTGTAAATCCAATATGGCTGCCATAAGAAAAAAATAAGTTTGGTTCATTTCCGGTCAATCTGTTAGCGAAAAAAAATATTCATTTGTTTTACTGCATTGTACATAAAAAATTGTCTGTAGTATGTCAAAAAATTTTTTTGGTACCACAGAAAATAAAGAAGTTATAGCCATATTTTAAAAATCGCATTTTCTTGTTTTTTCAAGATAGCGTTGGAACGATGCGATATTTAATTTTTTTGTAAATGAATTATTAATATTTGAAAAAATCTCTACAACTTTGTCCATTTATCCGACTTTCTATCTCTAATAATAACAAAGATACCCATACAGTCCAACGTCAAATGGGACACCCTGTAGAAGTATTTGTTTAGGATTTAGAAGTTACATCACAAAATGAAGCAATGACATAGGTATTTATCAAAAAAAATGAAATAATTATTATTATTTTTGAACCGAGTTATTGAGTCATGATAAGTTAAAAAAATGAAAGAAAAATATGAGTGAACTCCAACACCCTGTATATGAAAAAAAATCCTATTTGAGAAAAAATGTATCTATGTTAATTCTTTATCTTGTATTTAATCAAAAAAACTAATTTCCAAAGACTGTGACTTTAGGCGTTAAATTGCCTCATAAAATACCATTCAAAATTTATATTAATCAGTTTATTATCAATTGCACTTTTATTGAAAAAAAAAATTTACTCTGTTTTTCAATTTGTATGTAGGGTTGTCATTCATGCAGTGGCGTAATCAGGGTGATTTTCACCCCTCGACCCCCAAATCCAGTTCAAAGCGCCTTTTTTGGCATCAATATTTTTATTTTTCATATTTTTATGTCCTTGTATGTATAATAGTATTAATATTATTCAACGAGCGTGTAAAGTTGCTATTACACACGAGGATTAAAGTTTGCAACACGAGCCGTTAGGCGAATGTCATAATTAATCCGAGTGTGTAATAGTAATAAAAGCGAGTTTAATACTATATTTTATTTACGACTAAATGTTTCGGCTACTTTCAACTTATATTTTAAAATCTAAATTATTTAACGTCATTTTGAACATAACCTAACTTATTTGATATTTTATTAACCACAATTATTACCTACACCTTTTATTTTCAATGTAGATGCCTTTGAAATTCCCTAAATATGCTTTTTTACAAAAAATAATTGCATTAAAATTGTTTTTTTAGACCTAAATGTCCTAAAGTTATTAATGTTAATTTAAAAGTGGACGGCGCTCAAGTGAAGATAGCATCGTCTTTCTTTCTTCAATCCGTGAGTTTACTTTACAACTAGAGCATTCTGATTGGCAGCAAGCTGCAACCTTCAACCTGCAGTGTAATGGTAAAGTAAAGTCACTAGAGGTGTAATGAATTTCATTACATACCAGAAAATTTACAAGTAATTAATACTTTACATATTAGTCGTAGATAACCTTTATTACAACATAGAACCTCTGTTGTTTTTTTTTCTTCTTTAGAAATCACGTTTAACATTTAAAATTCTAATAAATTTTAGTAGATATTTTTAAAAAACATATCTATACATAATATCCGTTCTTCAAAAAAAGGTGTCACTAGTAATTTGCATGTAAAAAAATCCAAATTTCCATAGTTGGCTACATTGAAATAAAAATAAGTATTTTAGTGACGTTTAAAAAAAAATAAGTAAGGTTAATTCTAATATCAATTTTTTATTATTTAAATAATGCTTGTTTTAAAATAACAGATCAGAACTTTAATTGGATTTCTGCTGGTATACAAACCTAAAAACACTAAAATCCCTAAAAATAAGTACATAGTATATTTGATTGCCCAGTTTTGGTAAAGGTCTTAATTGAATTTCCTTTAGCATTTGTATTTGTTATACAGGGTGTTCCAAGATTCAATTTACAAGCTATAACTTCGTTAGTTGAAGCGTTAAAAAATCAAATCAAAAAAGCTGTTAATGATATCAAATTGGGATTCCAATTCCATTCTTAAAATATTATTGGCTTTGACCAATCTCAAGAAGTCATCATCAACTTTTTTTTCAAATGGCACCCCTACTTTTGTTAACAGAAATTGGATTGAATGCCAATTTGATGCCATTAAAAACTTTTGTTGATTTGATTTTTTATCTCTTCAACTAAAGGAGATGTGGCCTGTAAACTGAATCTTGGGACACCCTGTATAGAGTGACTCACTTTTTTCAGCATAATTTTTTTTAGATAGGTAGTAAATGTCATTTTGAACAAAAATTTTCTAATATGTTTTATCGACTTCTTAAAAAGTAAAAAAGTGTAAAATTTTAATGAATTTTATGGGACACACCGTATAATTTTACTCAAATCAATTATGAGTTGGATTTTGTCTTTGCTAAATCGTTATTAAATTATTGACTGTTTTTAAACTAGGTAATTCAATTGAAGTTAAACACAAAATTGAAATAAAATGAGATTTATACAGAGTGTTCCACAAAAATCATTAAAAATTTATAATTGCTATCACTTTTTAAGGAGTCGAAAAAACATACTAGTTTATAGGGATTTTTTTTTCATAATGGGATTTCCTATCTAAAAATTATTTTGGAAAAAAAAGTGAAACACGATTTATATTCAGTATTCTACATTTTGAATCAGAAAAAAAATCTTAACCTTCAAAATATCATCTATTTATTCTTCACCAAATTTCCTGGGTACGGCACTGTAAATTATAAACTGACAATCTCATCTAAAATCTAAACCAATTGAGTAGTTTTTGTTTTCAAAAAATATAATTTTATAAATTCTACATTTTTTTCTAAAAAAATTAAAATTTTGAAGATTTTTTTAGGTCATAATTTGAAATAAAAAGACACATACATAAATCATTTTTTTAATATAAATAATAATGAAAAATATTTAAATAAAAAGTAAGAAAAATGCAAATAAGAAAAAAAATTATCGAAATTTTTTATTTAAATACTTGAAAAATTATAAAATATATGCAAGATACAAAAAAATTTTTACAAAAAAATGTGCATCTAAAATATACTTTTTTTTTTTAAATTAACTCCTTTTTTTGGAAGTTTTTTGAGGATAAATCTCGCACTGAAGGACATATTTTTGAGTTTCATAAAATTTTTATTATGTTATCTTATAGTAGAGTATATTCTGCAAATTTTAAGCTATCAATCGTTATAATCGATCTATTAGGTTTTCTAAAATTCATTATTTGTAAATTACGACCAAAATTTCGGCAAGAACATGAGTCTTTATAATTTTTTTAGGCATAACTAATTAAGCACCTCTAAATGATTACGAAAAGAAATAAATGCTTAATTTTATTAAATTTTTTATTATTTATTTTTGATAAAAATTGTCATTGGCACTATAATTGTTTCAACAAAAAATATAGGAGTCTAAAATAAAAATATTTTATAATTGTTTTTTTGAGAAAAATTTTTGATTACAAAATTTGCCTTTAATTGTATAGTTTTTATTAGATCAAATATTTTTTTTTACATTTTTCAGTAGAAGACATATCTCTGCAAATTATTAATAATTAAAAGATTTTACTAAACCAAATCGTTCTTTTCAAAATTAAATTAAAAATCATACTAGCTTGAATTTTCATCACTTTATTAACCACAATTATGTTAATAAAAAAATATTTTAAAATGTTTTTTGATGTATAGGTAATTATAATTAATTGGAGTCATGAACAATTAAAATATAGACGTTAGTAATTTTCAAAAATTTTACATTTTTTGAAGTTTTAAGTTTTAATAGGTAAGTATATATAAATTATGAACGGAATTAAAGTGCGCCATTTGTTTAAATACATATTTGTTAGTTAGTTCAAAATATTAGAAAAAAAAATAATCATAATTTTAAAAAAATATTTATTTTTATTTTAGTGTTTATTTGTTTATCTAAAAAGTATTAATAATGGCATACCAAATTTTTCACCTAAAATAGAGGCATTAAATACAAGAATTTTAAAAAATATTTTATAAAAATCGACTCATTAATTTAAAAAAAATCCTTAAATTTTGGATTAGGAAGTTAATAATCAATTTAATTTTTTTTGGCATTTTCCAGTATTTTCAGCATTTTAATTAACCATTGTAAATTTTTTAAATAATTTTTTAAATATTCTTAAATAAAAATTTTAATTTTTGTCATTTTATTGATCAAAAATAATTTCGGTATGAAGCAGCTTTATCATATCATGATAAATAAAATTTATGCATGAATGAAAAAGATAAATAAATGAAATAACAATGGAGTATCAATAAATAAATACAAATTATAATAGCCATTTATGTGTTCAATTTTATGTAATTTTTAATTATTTTTTTATTGAAATTTAATTTTAATTTTTTTATACAAAAAGTATAAATTATGACGTATACTAGAATTTTTACCTAAAATGAGGTCATCCAATATAAATAAGAGTTTTAAAAAATATTCTGTAAAAATCCAATTTTTTTGAAAAAACATCTAATTTTTTGCACAAAACCTAAACAAAAACTAAAAATTATATTAGCATATATTTTTTTAAAACATCTAAAGAACTTTTAAATGAACTGTAAAAATTAAAAACAGTTAGATGTAAAGAAAAAAAAATGGATTTTTCAAACACTTTTATAAAAATGTTAATGCCACTAGATAAATATTTTTTTTGAATATTATGAATGATCATACAGTATAAATAAGAAAAGTTGCTTTATATTAGTCTTTAAAAATTTTTAAAAATTTCTTTTTTTTTTGATGATTCATGATTTTTCTTTGGTGATTGTTCAGCTGAGTTTTGGTTTAAGAATTGTAAAGTAAAATCTATGTAAAGGTATTGAAGCATGTGTCGCAACATGTTTGGTTCATTGGTTCGTCGGCAAAAAAGGCGGATTTCAAACGGTTTTAGAAAAGCATTGTAATCGATGATACCTCTGATCATGAATGCGTTTGTAAAATAGGATTCATTTGTGGACACAACTGGGATAACATGCGACAGTGGACAATAAAAGTCAGTCAGCTTGCTCCTTTACTTTGCCGCCACAATATTCCTCCCTTTTTACCTGCGCCCCCTACAATCAAATGATATATGTTTACACCATTCACCTCACAATTACTTAACCTTGTTTACCGCAACTGTCAAAGCGGACTAATCTCTTTACCTTTCAAAGCAACGTCTTCAAAAGCGCCGCGACTGAAGAAATACCACCCCGAAGAAAAATATTTTGACTCTCAAGTCATTATACTAATTATGGGGGGTGTTTGTTGTTGATTGCAAATTTTTGCTCCCCTTTACGAGTGGCGACCACGCACACATTAATTTGCTTCATTTTTCACCTACAATACTACACGCCACCAAAGAGAGCCATTAAATTCTTGAGTCTCCTCATTTGCATATCAGGAAAAGATAAGCACGCCAAGTATATTGCAATAAAATTGGTGAAGAGATGTGGTGCTGGTGGTATTAGGTAAATCCAAATTTTTGGAAAGTGGTTTTTACTTAGAAAGCTGGTAGGATCTCCTTGAAATTGCGTTGGATTGTGTGGTCCAAGGAGGACAATGGGGCGGTGTGTCGGTAAAAGACTTGTTTTGACTGCAGCTCACCTGTAGAAGATGTAAATACCTGCATTAAAGCGTCAAGAAGTTGAAGGAAAAGAGCGCGGTGCCCTTGTTAGAGGAGTCCTCGGGGTTGGTTTAAATGGTTTAATAGAGGACACCCTGTGGAGACGAGTTGTGTGGTATTCTGCTATCTGCTATCTCCTCCACATCCAACTCTTGTCAGCACGGGAATAAATGTCTTTTTGGCTGCTCTTTGTAGCTAACTTCTTCTTGTCGCGCCGCACCGCCAGCTTTTTAATATTTATATCCCATCCCTTAGCTTTTACCTAAACACTAGCTACAATACAACCATAACGAATTTAGTAGGTATTACTCTTCGAAAAAACTAATTGATCACTTCCAACTTTTCAATTTTCCCGCCAGGTATTTAATAACTTCTTTATTAAATATAATGTGGGGCCATTAAATGTAATGAATTCATTATTTTTGGAGATGGAGGGCGGTGTTAGTGCTATGTTAGCAATAATGTTGTTGGTTGTAGTGGCCCGAGGATAAATTAGAACCGAATCCAAGATGGAAGGTATAAATTTGGTGAGAGTGCATTAAAAATAAAGGCAGGTGAGAGCGCGCTTTTGGCTTAGTTGGGTCGATGAAGGGGAATATAAGGAAAAAAGGTTGTTGGTCCAACCCCGAAATTAACGGCGGCCATTATTAGAAAAACTTAATCACCAAAACCAGAAAAAGTGAGTTGAAGAAGGAACATCTTTTGTGAGTGTCGTTTATCTATTGTTGCTATTAGTGGTATTTGGTATTGTATGAATAGCTGTGCAAATACATATGTTTCCGGAGATATATAGATTTAAATATAAATGTGGGTTTTAATCCTGGGGTATGAATATTTTATGGAGTTGGTTAATGAATGCGGAGCGGCGTCCGAGTGATAAGGATGTTTTATTATATTACAACCCCATTTAAAGCACTCGACTCGTATAATTCCTGTTTATAAAAGGGCATTAAATTTGTAGCAATCTCGCGTGAGAAAATTGCAAAATCTTCACGTTTGATTAATACGTTTTCATAAATTATTTCGAAAATTCTTCCTTTTTTACGAGCTCGTTCGTCTTCACGTATTTACTTCGTTCCAGGCGCTTTTTTTCTTTCTAAAAGCCATCATCATGTACGAACAAAAGCACCTCGAATTTGTAGCACCAACCAACACCATGTTTTCTTTATGTTCGAGTGCACGCCGACGGTTCGTTCCTTCGTAACGATGATACCCATCACGGCCCACAACCTACAACATCTATAATTAAATTTGAATTTATGTCAGACTCTTAAAAAATACACACTTTTCCAACATCATCATGTTATTACTTTTTTATCCTCCAACACCATCGATCTCACTTACCATTTTCATACCAAATACTCTATTTCCACTTCAAAATACCGTTTTACTGCAATAATCTACTTCTACTACATAACTCTCTAATAATCATGAACAATTTGTACAAAAACACTTCACCTAAAAAGGAAGTCCTGATAGTAAACATTATCAAATACAGAGTGTCCCAAAAATGACGAAACAGCTCTTTAGTACGTTGCTAAACTCTCAAAAGATTTTTAGAAAAGTTGAGTTATTAACAAAAATTACAAATAATAATCTTTCTGAAGATGGTTGGCTTCAAGCAACACTTTCCGTGACAAAAGGTGGTTTAGGAATTCGCTTGGTTTCGTCTTTATCATTACCAACTTTTCTGTCTTCGTTTTATGGACCTTTTCAGAAAATTGAAGAAATTTTGCCTCCAAATTTTGCTTCAATTAGTGATCGCAATGCCATTACCGGCGATTTCCTGTAATGTATCATCTTTGGGTAAATTACTGGATGATAACTCTTTTAGAATATGCATAGGTTTTAGACTAGGTAATTCTGTTTGTGCTCAAAACATACTTGTTCTTGTGGTTTTTTGGTTGATGAAGATGGTTTACATGACTAATACCCAGATTCTGGTCAAATCATTGAAGTTTAAAGGCCTTTAAATTTAAATTTATTATATGGGTTATATTATATTATATTATATTAATGGACAATTTCCATGGTTACCTTATTTGATTTAAAGACCTTTAATTTTGACCAGAATCTGCCTATTAAACTGCAAATTCAGTTCATGAATTTAATGATTTAATTAAAAGAGCTTTAAGCAGTGGCAGATCTAGAGTAAAATTCTAGGGGGGGCAATGAACAATTATACAGGGTGTCCCACTTTTTTAGGACTTGTTTTAAATAATAAATGTCATTCAAAAAAAAATCCAAAATATTATTTTATTTTAATTCAAATTAACGTTAAATAAAAATTTTGAAAAAAATGTTGTTTTTATAATATTTTCTATAAAATTTATTTATGAAAAGTTGTTAGCAAATAAAATTTTTTAAATAATTGATAAATTAATTTAAATTATTTAAACTGATTTTTTTGCAGGAACTTTCTTAAAAATTGAATATAAAAATACTCATTTCTGGTGTATAAAAAAATTCTAAAAACTTGATAAAAAAACTGTTAGTTTAGATAAAATTATAACAACGTTTTTGAGTTTAAATTAAAGATTATGGTATAATCTAGAATATGAAAGTCTAAAATGAAAAAAATAAAATTTGTTATGGGGACTTTTTTCCATTTAAAATTTTTTAACGCTTTTATTTAAACTGACGTTTTTGATGAAAACTGTATATGCACTTTGAACGCCAAAAAATGACATTTCCATTGAAGCTAAACTTACAAAATTGATTCTATTATAAAATTTAGACAATTTCCTATCAAATGGGTTTATTTAAGTATTGTTTTCCTCATAGGAACTATTTTGAAAATTTATTTAAAAAAATACTAATTTTTGGGATTCCTGTATATTTTTTTAATATCAATGATTTTATTGGATTATTTAGATTTTGTCTTTAAATTTCATCCAGATACGTTAATTTTAACGTGGGAAGTTTAAAAGGTCTTAATTTTAAAAACAATCAAAAAAGGAATTAGGTAATGTTGTTCACTATAACATCTACTTTTTTTGAAAAACTTCATTTTGAAGTTAAAATGGGACCCCTGGTATTGTTCTTGGTATCAATTTTTTGTTGTCATATTGCCACTTGAAAATCAAAAGTTGCTTATCATTTATCGGATATATTTTGGAAAAACTGAATCAGATTATATTTTTCTTCGCCCCTATCGCCCCCTCTCTGTATCCGCCACTGTCTTTTAGAATATGCATAATGATTTAATTAAAAGAGTTCTAAGTATTTTTTCAATTTTGGAACCATGAGGAACCAGTAGAGATGATGGGAAAAGACCTGAGGGTATGACTATGATTCCATGGAGTATGGGCAAATCTTTGATATGGAATTTTATTTGTGTTGACACAATAGCTTCTTCATATCTAAAATCTTCATCTAATTCCACTTCAAAGAATTTCATTTTTTATCCAATTTGTATTGAAATTTTTTGCGTATTAAGATCTCTTAGATTACAAATTATCAAAGATTTTGGAAGAAAAATAAAAAAACCTTTACTTTGTTCCGTCACAATTTTCACCTAGAGCTTCTTCTGTGCCCATTGGTTTGACAACCTCATCAAGTATAAATTGTTCACTAATGGCTTAAAATGCAACCAACCAACCAACCGAAAATTTCTTGCGAAATCTTTAGATAAAGAAGCTTTTATTATTCCGCCAAAAATTATGATTTTAGAAAATGAAAAATTTTGTTTTAAATCTTCTGACGTTCAATTGGATTCAAAAACTAAATAAGATGGTCGATTTTCCTCTGGAGGGAAATAAAAGAAAAATTTGGAAAACTTGATGTAGCTTTTCTTCTTCAAACTGAAGTTGGATGTCTTCTAACAAAAAATAGGATTTCATTCAGTATCTACTCTTAGAGTTTCTTCTGCATTCACCGAATATTTCCAGTATATTCTTGTATTCCTGTGTTTCATAAAATCAAAAATTACTAAAACGATGATGTTAACCAACCAAGTTGAAAATATTCAACTAAATAAAATTGAATCTATATATTTTGTATTATTTTTGGACTTATTGTTCCTAAAATATTTATAATCTCTTGGCGAAGGTCGTCTAAAGAGACGGATATTGTTTGGTAAACTTTGAATTAAAAATGATCCTCAAATAGAGGGATCAGGTGACCGTGTTGGTCACCTCTACGACCAATCCATCTTGGAAAAGATCTACTTAAAAATTGACGTACTGGTGTAAAGAATAATGAGGAGGAACTTTATTCTGCTACAACATTAACAAATTTTCCTTTGGTTGCCATAAATACCAACCCAAAAATCTAATCTTTTAGAGGTGATGAAAATCTACTTAGCTTAAATCTGGGTGATAAGAAAACCTTATTTTTTCAGTCCTCTTGAATCTCCTACTTTTCGAACTGAAGTTGGTGGGTTTCTGTGTGCTTATTCTTAAACTGTTGAAACTTCTAGTTCATCTCTAGGTTCAGTAGTTCTCTTTTTATTTGCTACTGTACCCGAGTCTTTTTACTAAATCTACATATTTTACAATATTTCAGATTACATATAACATCAGTTGTATTTCAGATAATTCAGTTTAATTTCAGAAAGTATCAATTATATTTCAGAATCATCAATTATATTTAAGAAACCATCAATGGTATTTCAGAATATCAAAGCAGTATTATTGAAAATTGAAAGCCAACTTGAGGTTTCTCCTTTTATGAGCAAATATTGAATTATTCAGAAGCAATTATGAACTCAAAAAACAGTTGTTGGGAACTAAAATATTACATTTAGATAATCCAAAATTTCTGGAGCAAAATTTACTTTGAATGAAACACAGTGATTTTTTCTGAAATACAGTTGATTACTTCTGAAATACAAATCATACTTTCTGAAATTAAATTAAGGAATTTAGATTTTTAATTGATGCTTTCTGAAATACAAATGATACTGAAGAGGTCTTCCGCCATTTATGTAACACCCTGTATATTTTTTGATATTTAAAAGTACTTGTCAAATAATTTTATAACTAAATAGAGTCTCATGGTTATTAGCGTGTTTCTTTTCGAGATAAACAAGCATATGGGTTTGATTACATGAATTGCCTTCAGAAACAAGTAATTTCGATGAAAATTAGAGAGAGCGTGTTGCCGAGGATGTGAGGAGGAGCATCTTCTTGGCCACGAAATTCGACAAATTATCTTCTCTTCTACTAATAAAAAAAAAGGCTCGGCACTTTTTTCCTAATTACACGCCTCGAATTTGACAGAGATTTAAGCCCCGCCGAGCCAAACACGAACGCATCACTCACAAGCCTTATAAAGATATTTTTCTCAGATCCTTAAGAAGATTTGAAACTAATTCGAGAATCCGATTATGTTATTTTAAGAAATTATCAATTTTAAATCAAGAAGATAAATTTACACAAAAGAATCCTTTATTTTTATTTAAAAAGAAATAAATAAAAAAATAATAAAAAAAAATCAGCGATATTTAAAAATTGAAATTAAAACAACAAAAATGTGCAATAAATAATCCAATTAAATCACAAAAATATACAGGATATGCAAAAAGTTTTATACCAGATGTTCTAGTTGAATAAGATGGCAAATTTCAAGGAGGAGTGGATGGCATTTGTTTTCAACATATTTTACAAATTTTATTTTATGATTGCGTGTCATATTTACAAATAATTGAAAACCAACTTTTATTTCAAAAAAAATTATAGCGCCACCACTCGAAAACTATAGGCACTAAATATTTTAAAATATATTAAAAAATATGTTGGCATGTAAATGCTATTAATTCACTTTGATTTTCATGTTTTGTTAAAAGTTGTTTTAACAGTAGAATTTTTGATGCAAGATTTTTGAGATACCCTGTATTATTTTTCAGTTTTATTGTGGTGTATAACCATATCGCTGTTATTTTTTAAAAAGAATTAAATATAAACGTTAAGTGTCTTGATAAACATAACTTAAAATTATTTTGAATTATTATACAGAGTGTTGCATTAAAAAAAATAAAATACATAAATTTTTTCAAATTGTGTGTCTTTTATTATTCTGTGCCATAATTTCAACAAAAAACAAAATTAAAAAAAAATCTAATTTTAAAATCCTTTTTATATTAGTTTTTCAATTTTTTTTCTGAATTAATTAAAATATTAATTATTTGAAATTTAAAAAATTAATTATACATATTGTTTTTATTAAGGTATATTTTACTTATTTTTATAATTTATATATTTAATTATACAGGGTGATCGGTATGTTGTTCCAAAAAAAACTTGTAGGAGACGTTGTTTTGATAGAAAAAAAAACTAATCGAATTGGAATTTTGAAAATCACCAATACTTTCCATTTTTTATTAAGACAATGTTTCTTAAAGATAGTGATTTTTTTAGGTTTTGTCAAATTTTTTTCTTTAAACTAAATAATCTAATTTTTGGAAAATTAAAATTTAATTTATCAATAAATTATTTTAGTATAAAATAAAACATTATTTACAATTTTATTATTTTATGCAAGATTATATTAATCATCCTGTATAATAAAATTGAACTAACAAAAACATAATTTAATATAAAACTTAAAAAAACTTTTTTAAGATTTTAAATAATAAAGTAAATAACTGTATTTTAATTTAAGTTATACTAAAAAGTTTCCAAATTTTTGAACACAACCAATAAAAAATAAATTTGAATCAAAATTTGAAAGTTTTTTTAGTAATTATAGTATTGTAATAAAATTACAAAATACGATAATAGAAAATAATTTAAAAAATAAAATAAAAATATACAGGCAGGTTCACAAACTAAACTAAAACTAAAATAAGATATTAATTAGGTGGTTGTAAAAAATGTCAGTTAACGCAATAATTTTACTTGAGACGTTAGTCAAATTTCTTTTCAAATAGCAACTTATTTTTTTCATATTTTTATTTCTTATTTTCAAAATTATAATTAAATTGCGAGAGTACAAAAACTTAAAACGTTAGTCTTACATTTTATAGATTCATAAAATAGAAAAAAGAAAAAGAATAAAAAATAATTCCGATGGAATGCATTACACAAATGTTTCTATCATTCTATACTTTACTTTTGAACATTTTCTGATAAAATCTGATAAGATCTGATAAGGTTTTTTGTGGATCCTACTGTATATTCTTAATATTTCAAAAATAAAATACACTGTATATTTCTTCATAATTTATGATTGTGTATCACAATAGAGCCACTTTTATAAAAAAATTTCCTTTTTATAAGTTTACAAATAAAAACATCGTCCAATATTGTACTTTTTATGTAGGTAATTTTTTAGAGTATTTTTAAAATTCAAAAATGCAAACTTGAAATAAACTAAATATAGTTTCTACAGGAAAGGCTTCCTTATGTAATCTTATTTGTTTTTATTTTTCTAAAATAGGCAAATAGATTAAATTTTCACAAAAAAAACATGTAAATTTTGATTTTTGGAATTAGTTTTGAAAATTTTTTTTCTTCAAAAGTCAATACTTCCAACCTTCTGTGACACTTCACAAATTACAAGCTGTAACAAGACGTTTTTCTTTTTGTTGAGTCTATGATCATGATCGTAGCACTTCGTATATTTTCCACATAGATCGTGTATACTTTTAATGTCTAGGCAAAAAGTACTTTTACTAGTGCTGTTCATAGAACCCAAACTTTCTGATGTTTAAACTTAAAACTTTAAACCATAAAAACTTGAACTGTTCATAGTTCATCCTAATGAAAGTTTGAACTTTCCTATATTTTAACTCCATAAAGTTTGAACTTGCTGAAGTTCGAATTTACTTACATAACTTTGAATTCCATAAAGTTCGACCTCGATGAAGTTAGAAAGTGACGAAGTTAAACCTGAGGAATTTCGAACGTAAGAAAGATCAAACTTTCGGAAGTAAAGATAATAAATGGCTATTTCGAGTTTTAATAAATTGTTGCAGGAGCTATTATAACTAATTATTTTAAAATAGTTCTTTCTAAACTCTAAACTTACTAACACTTTAATCCAGAAAACTGCAAAATAAAATTTTTATAATATTTTTCGGGTTTGGGATTTATTTTGGGATTAAGTCTTAAGGGCATAAAATATTCAACATTTTATAATATTCTTTGTTCAAAAATATACAAAAATGGTCTTTTTATGTAATTTTCAAAACTGAAAAGGCAACGAAAGTTTCCAAATCCAACTTCCTTTCAATTCAGCTTCTTTCGAAATCGAACTTTTTTCGAACTTTGGCGTATAGTTCGAACGATTCAAACTATTTTGAAGTTGAAACTTTTGCTTAAACTTTAAACAATTCGAAATGTTTTCAAGTTAGAATTTTTCAATGAAGGGTAAATATAGTACTAGAGCTTTCTGTGACACACTTCATAATCGCAAGCTGTAATAATAAATTTCTCGTTTTGCTGAATCTATGATCATATTCATACTATTTCGTACATTTTATGCCTAGGCAAAAAAGTACCTACTAGTGCTGCTCAGAGAACCGAAACCTTTTGTTGTTCGAACTTAGAACTACAAACCATAAAATGCCTAAGCTATTCGAACTATTCGAACCCATTCTTTATAGTTTATAGTTTCTTCATAATGAAAGCTAGAACATTTTAACTTGCTACAGTTCCAAATTGTTGAAGTTCGAAGTTACATCTCTTCTTCTAGTTTTATAATGTTTATGGTCTCCATTCTTCACCACGGAGGATTTGTTAGCATGTTTTGGACACTCAAAGATAAAAAGAGACTGCTAAAATTTTTGATGTGTTGAATACATCTTTACAAGGTGTTTCTTGTGTCAAACCGTATACTGCTCGAATAGTGTTTTTTCTCCAGCAGGAATATTGATTTAAAAGAAGAAAAGAGATTTAAGTATGGTAAGTTGTTTTAGCAGCTTCTGTTGATATATTGGTTACAATTTTTCGTATTGCATAAATGTCTGAGTTCAGTTTTGATTTCAACTCATCAATGTGTACAGCCCACTTCAGGCTTCCTTGTAATTCAACCCTCAGAAGTTTTGGAGACATGAAAATCAAGTACACGGCACCAACCAGCGGAATTGTGAATCGGCGTAAATTGAACCGGCGCAAAACTACGTTTACCTGTACTTGTGTCTTATCAAGATTCAGTTTTAGAGAATTTGCTTTAAACTATATTTCACCAACTCCTATGATCACCTGATCCGCCTTTGGATGAATGAAAGACGAATCATCAACAAATAAAATTGTTTGGTATGGTAATTAAAATGGAAGGTTATTTATAAAGATTATGAATATCATATTCTCACACTGGCAGGATTGCTGAGTCTGTTAATCAACCACTTGATATCTGTCAGTTAGATAAGATTTGATAATTTGAGTAAAAATTTCTATCATTTTTTTAAAGATATTTTATTATAAACAAACTTAACATTTGTTCTTTTCGATTGTTAACATTTTTTTGCTTGCTTAGTTTGAGAGAATTAAACAATTCAAAAAATGGTAACAATGGTTGCACGTCAGGTTTCGTAAATGGAAGTGGGAATTGTAAGTAAACATACTTGAAAGGTAAATACTGTTGTTATCTGTGCATGGTTAGTTAAATATTCAAAATATCCTTTGTGTTTAGGATGATAACAAACATTAGGCGACGTAGGCGTGGAATTGCGAACCGCAAATTATTCAATGATTGACATTTCACCATTTTACAATTACAACATGCAAAATGTTGAATATTATCCCTGATAATTTCATGCGTGGCTTGTCACAAGTCAGAAAACTATAGAAAATACCTTTTAACGTCCATCATATCATGAAAAGCCGCCATTATTATGTTATTACGCAATAATCCAAACGTTATTAACATATCGTTGTAATTGAGTTTTTAATTGGGCCTTTCTGTCCGCTCGAATTTCTTGCCGCTTATCAACGTTTTAATTGACGGACATCGCGTGAAACATTCAACTCTTCCATTTGTTTCACAATTTTTTCACTTTTTCTCTTGACTCGAAACGTTTTCATAACCTGTAATTTGTCAGCGTACCTGCTTATTACATTTTCACATTCTTCACACCAAAAAATTATAATATTTGCATTGGAATCAATCAGAGAAAAAAATGATTGATGGGTGTAAGTAGTCGAAATTGTTTAATTTATGTTGGATTATAAATGGAAGGCATAAAATTGTTAATTACGATAAAATTCCAGGGAATCGTTGCTAATTAATAAACTCATCTGTTTATAAAGCAGGTGCAGGCCATATTAGGGCTTAATTGTTTAATAAATAACGACGCGAGACAATAAAAATGTTAATCAGTAGGTAAAGAAGAGTGTTTCGTTTCCCCGCCCATGAAGAGTAGTACCATGAATCCCATGAACCATGAGACTAAATGAGTTCGGCCATGGAATAATCCGACATTTGTAAGTCAGCCACGTCCGATAATTAGTCTCATCGCTTCTCTTTATTATCAAAGATGGCCGACAACTTCTCTTCTTACTTATATTACCCTACTTTTATTACCACTCAACTATATACCTTTTTTTCCTTTGCCATTAAGTACATTTAATTAAAAGTGCACGAATAATTTAAGTTTCTATCAAATTGGTGCAATTTTTGAAAAACGTGTGCCCTCGAGTAAATGAATTTTTGCTAACAACAAAAGGGAATTGGGATAAATTTGGGGTTTCCGTTTGTTGTTAAGTAATTCGTTGGTTGGTTCCCCGAGGTGCGCAGACAAAAAGACCGCAAGAGGATAATGGGAGCGTAAATTGGAAATTGGGGCCGAAAAAATTGAGCGCTCGTAGAACAAATGAGCAACATGGCGAGCAGTCGTGCACTTGATTGGTCCATGGAAAATTTAACAGCTGCACAACGAGACCATTAAGTGGAAGATGAGCTTCGGAGCTCCAATATTGAGTTTAATGCGTTTCTGCTGCGACGGGTATTCAGGTAAAAAAACCATCCTCATCCTCCTCAACAAGAGGAAAAGAGAAGAACGCAACATCTTCAAAAGCCGCTTTTATGTGCAAAGGGAAGCTATAATTAATATTGGTAATGCGATTAGTGCTTAAGGTGCACATATGTTAAAATGTAATCAGGTTAATATTTTGCAAACCACACGATAGCGTGCTTCCACACATTTACTCTCAACATCTTTTCAATTTTTCCAAAACCTAACAAGGTGTTTATTATTAAATTACTTCTATTAAAAACTTTTTTCCTTCTTCTTCCTCCTTCATTTCATTCGAATGCATAAAACTAATCTTCTAATTTATCAAGAATCCTACAAAAAAAGGAATAAATTTACATCAAATAAAGGCGTAAAAAACAGGCAGGCATTCTCCATTCTTGAGCAACATTAAAATTCTTGTTTGGAACAATGGGTTAGTTGGTGCGGTTTAGTAATTCACATTATTTTATTAGGAACGAAACTCGTAAAGAATTTCGCGTGCATCCTAAACTTTACCCAATAAAATACTTCTACTTCGACCATTAAAACCGCAATCTCCAAGATCTCAATTATCCACGAGTATCTACAAAAAATAACCCAATTGCATAATCCATTAAGGCTCGAGAATACTACCACTTTATGACCTTTCATAAATTCAAATTATTCCTCAAGTCATTTCAACTTGCGAAATAAAAAATAAAAAAATAATTATACTTAATTTTACTTAATTTTACTTTCATAAAATTCGATTTTTCAGAAAAAATTTTAGATACAAGAATAGGTCATTTTTATTATATCAGTAGAATTGGAAATATTATTTTTTAAGAAAAAATTTATTTACAAAATTTTGGGTTATGTCCTTAGAACCAAAAAATTATCAAAATAATTTAAATGTTCATTTTTTTAATTTTGAAGATATAAAAGTAGCTCTGGCAATTGAATATTCAAATCAAAAAAATATTGAAAAAGTGAAAATTTTGAACAAAACAGTCAAAATAGTAATTTTATCATAACTTTATAACCTAAAAAGATATTAAAACCAATCTTTTTCAGCTTTAAGATAAGGTGGCCAGATTTTTTAACATTTGTCCCGCGTCCCGCTGAATGTTAAAAAAGTCTCGCTTTTTGTGTTGAACATTTTTTTTTAATTATTTGTCAAATTTGGTTTGTTTCTTGCTGATAATGTTATTTATTTGGTTTAAATGAAACTTCCATAAAAATAAAAATCTTGCCACCTTACTTTAAGAAGATTAAAAAAGATCTCTATTTAAGAATAATTAAATAATTTATATTTTTAATATAATTGATGATTATTAACAATTAAAACTACAATTGTTGCAAATTTTTAGTTTTAAAAATATAAAAACAGCTGTAAAAATTATATTTATAAAAATTTACCCATTTTTATAAAAGATAAGAGAGACTCCTACAAATTTTAAGCTATAAATCAATTTTATAGGCCACGTAATTTCAGAGATATTATTTTTTAAATGATTTTTCAACAATATTTTGATGAAAACGTTATTTTTTTTTAAATTTACAAACTAAAATTGCTATCAAAATTATTTTTTTGGTAAAATAAAGTAGTAGCAATTTTTTTTATTTAAAATTTTTTTTTCTTAAAATACAAATTTTATTTCATTTTGAGCATAAAAACGTCCTTGAAAACCGTGTTTTATAAAATTGAAAATTATTTTTAACGCTTTTTAATAAAAAAGGAATCTGTAAATAATTTAAGCCCATAACTAATTTCTTCGACGTAATACACTTTTTGAAATATTAATTTTTAATTTCTCAAAAAAAAAATTAGCCAGTAAAAAATGTTGTTTTTTAAATTTTTGCTTGTAAGTTTGGAAGAAAACATGATATTAAAACAGATTTTTTTACAGAATAAAATGAACTTCAAGAACTTCATATAAATATAGAAAAAATAACTTTAATTAAAAAAAGAACTAGTTTAAATAATCTCTAAAATCGATTCACAATTATATTTTTTAATTTTGGTGTTAAAAGAATGGCTGTTACGACCCGATTTGTAATTTTTCAAAAGTTTTTTTTAATATTTTCTAATAGGAAGGAAATTCCTGAAAATTTTAAGCTATCAACCAACAAAATCGGTCCAGTAGTTTTTGAAATATTGGCGTTTTAGTAATGCTTCAAATTTTTATAACAAATTTCAGCAAAAAGCAATTTTTTTTAAATTTTTGAGTATAACTTTAAAACAAAAAAAAAATTAAAACGATTTTTTTATAGATTAAAAAGAATACAATAAGCTACACAATTATACAAAATTTAATTTAGATATTTACTTGGAAACATTTTTATAAAAAAAAAATTAAAAAAAAATTATGTATTCTTAGTTTAAAGTTAAAACTTTTAAAAATTTCGAAAAACGGGTTCGCCTAATAAAAAAACGGTTTCTAAAACCGATAAAATCAGTATTCAATCGGTTAGTAAAACAGTTAACTACCGGTTAATAAACGATCAAAAATCAGCTAAGAAATTAAATTCCGCTGATGACAGGTGATTTCAAAATTCATTTTTTTTGGATTTTTCTTTTGGATCTATTTAGTAGTTATGTTAAAAACTACTTTAAGAGGTTTAAATTTTTTTTGGATTGTCTTAATTAAGTTATCAAAATTTTTGAATTTTGTTCCTGATAAAGGTAGTAAAATAAAATCTTTCAAAATTCCTTATAGAGTTTTCAAAAGTTTTGGATTTTCATCCTAAGCCTATTTTTTACTTATGTATTTAATGTTTAATGACAAGAAGTACTTGGATCATTAAAGCTAACCTTTATAGGAACTGTCAAAAATTTCTGGATTTTCATCCTATATCAAGTCATTGCTATGTCAAGAAAATATTTGGAGGTAGATCAAAATGTTTGGATTTTGATCCTCAAGGCTAGTAAAATATTAGAAATTAGAAGATGGTCAAAAGTTTTGGATTTTCATCCCAAACCTATTTTTGGCTTTATTAATGGCATCAAAAGTACCTACTTGAATCAACTACTTAGAAAAACTAACTTAAACTAACTTAACCTAAACTTTAGAAATGGTTCAATATTTCTGAATATTAATCTTACGTCAAAAAATGGTAAATCAAAATGTTTGCATCTCAGTAAAATTAAGTCATTAGAAACTCATTTTCGGGATTAAATATCCTATAGGAAAAAAAAGCGCGGTCCAGCATAGAAACGAATTGTTTTTCCGATAGTATATTTTATCCCCGAAAATGAAAATAGGAGTCCTGGAAGATGATCAAAATTTTAGATTTTAATTCTAAGTCTACCATAGACAAATTTTAAAAAAATATGTATTGTTAGTAGTTTTATTAAAGTTACCAGCTTTTTAAAATTTCGAAAAACAGTATCGGCTAACCAAAAAAAAAAAACGGTTCCTAAAACCGATTTCAAAATTCAACTTTTTTGGATTTTCCTTTTGGATCTATTTAGTAGTTATGTTAAAAACTACTTTAAGAGGTTTCAATTTTTTTGGATTGTCTTAATTCAGTTATTAAAATTTTTGATTTTTGATCCTGATAAAGGCTAGTAAAATGAAGTCTTTAGAAACTCCTAAAATTGTTTAAAAGTTTTGAATTTTCAACTTAAGTCTATTTTTATGAATTTAATGACAAGAAGTACTTGGATCATTAAAGCTAACCTTTATAGGAACTGTCGAAAGTTTCTGGATTTTTCTCCGACATCAAGTCATTGCTGTGTGTCAAGAAAATATATAGTGGTAGATCAAAATGTTTGGATTTTGATCCTGAAGGCTAGTAAAATGGATTTATTAGAAATTCCCTAGAAGATGATCAAAAGTTTTGGATTTTCATCCCAAGTATATTTTTTGCTTTATCAAGTACCTACTTGACTCAACTACTTAGATAACCTAACTTAAACTAACCTAACCTAAATTTTAGAAACTGTTCAATATTTCTGGATATTAATTTTACATCAAAAAATGGTAAATCAAAATGTTTGCCTCTCATTAAAATTAAGTCATTAGAAAATCCTCTTTTTCGGGATTAAATATCCTATAGGAAAAAAAGCGCGGTCAAGCATAATACTCGTTCCTTATTGATTGTTTTGGAAAATTTCTATAGAAACGTATTGTATTTCCTATAGGATATTTTATCTTCGAAAATGAGGATAGGGTCCTGGAAGATGATCAAAATTTTTGATTTTCATCCCAAGTCTACTTTTTGCATGTGTTTAGTGAGACTTGAATCATTAAATTACCTTTAGAAACTATTCAAAATTTTTGTATTTTGATCCAACGTCAGGTGATTGCTGTAAACCTTGGTCGTATATCAAAATATTTGGATTTTAATCATGTAGGGTATTAAAACTCTTTAGAAACTTCCTGGAAAATAATCAAAAGATATTGATTCAATCACAAATTTATTTTTTATTTATGAATAATGACATGAAGTACTTTAATCATGATTAAAGAATCTTTGGAAAGTATCCGGATTTCTGGATTTTGATCCTAAACTTACTGTATGTCAAGAAAATCTTTGATAGACCAAAATAATTGGACTTTAATCCTGTGAGCTAGTAAAATGAAGTCTCTAGAATCTTCTTGGAAAATATTCAAAAGTTTTGAATGAAGATCGCAAGTCTTTTCTTTGTAATGATGATTAATGACATCATCATTGAATAATCTTTGCGTAAGATAAATATTTATCGATGAATTTTTTATATAGATATTAAGAATGTACCATTTGAGTTCAAAACTTCTGGATTTTGGTCAATTGGTTCTGTCAAGAAAACTGTTGATGGTAGATCAAAATGTTTGGATTTTGATCATGTAATGCAGTCTTTAGAAACTCCCTAGAAAATGATCAAAAGTTTTTGATTTTGATCACAAGTGTATTTTTTGCTTATGGTTAATGACATGAAGTCTTTGGATCATCATTGGGACTTTTCAAAATTTTTGGATTTTCCTCCTACGCTTGTGTATCAAGTAAATCTTTGGTGATAGATGAAAATATTTGGGTTCTCCTTCTAATTCTATTGGTTTGGAGATTTGGATGACTTGCTTGTTTCGATGTAATTTAGGTATTGTAATGAGTTGGTGTAAGATTAGTAGCGACTGATGACAAGGAGTATGAGGTGCAATGAGTTTCGCATGTGCATGCACGAGTGTCGGGGCAATCGTCCATGGAAATGAGCGGAGTTAATTACAAAGCCGCAGACCGACATGCATACAAGAACGACTCTACCAATTTGCCAGAGACCACCCAAGCAGCGCACTGCTCAAGACATTAAATTATATCATTAAACAAGACTATTTCTTCGCTTACCTTAACTTAACTCACATCCAACATTACCAAACCTTACAACTCTCTTCACCTCCAGACCAATGATGCGTTTCCAATCATCAAATACCTTGCAATCAGACTACCAATCTTGAAATTTTATTACAATTGTGTGTAATTGAATATAATTTCATGGAAGCTAAAGAAGAATTTTTGGATTTTCTAAGGGTGAGAAAATGTTGTGGTCATGTTCGTCTGTGGTTTTTGAGATGATCATTGGGTAAGGGGCTGCTCGGACCAACCTAATAATTTTGAATGGGTGCTTGAGGATTTACAAGAAAGCTCGGCTTGACCAATGAGAGAGATCATTTATACACACACACATGGAAGCAATAGCTCTCAACTTGGGTGGTCTGCGTTTTGTTTTACTCGTTTCACACGGCGTCCTTTTATAAATCCTACACTCGCCGAATTGAGAGCTGCATCCTTTTCATCTCCAGCTATCATCTCGCTTTAGCCCCGGACTCGTTTCATCGAATCAACCGGATTTTTAATTCTCCGCCAGCTCCACAGATGGCACCACCAGTCCACCAAATTACTATTTTTCAATGTTGAGACGAAACACAGTTGTCTTTGAAAATAGCGCAATAATTTAGTCAACGACAGGTTTAGTATTAAACGGCTATTATGTTATTTAATACCTCAATGATGGGTCATTTATTTCTATTTATTCACAAATTAAGTGCTGTATGCAAGATCATTGCGCAAGAAGACATCTTACAATGGAACCTTGTTATAATAAAGGAATGGGTTGTTGTCTTGTCAGTGCAGTGACAAGACGTGCTGAAGTGACTGACGTCCAACAACCAACAGACAACTGACATCGTCCCTCATGACCTGCTCGTAAATCCTTGCATGTTTCTTCATACAATCATACACGACCATTACAACTCATACCACTTACTCCTCATTGTCCAAATCGTGTTCGAATTGTCCAACATTTTCTTATACTCCCATCATTAAAAACACACTCCAATTATTCTAAATACTCAAACATCATCAAAACTCTATCACATTTTTTTGACTAGTAACTATTTCAAAAGTCTTAAAAATCTACATAAGTTCCAATATTAACGCACCTATGAAAGAGACACCAAAATTTTCCAAGAGACCTATGATAGATTATTTTATGATAATCAAATATCTATGATAGACTTTTGATATTCCATGACAGATTTTTGAGTATCTAACATGTAAATCTATGATAGGTGTTGGAAAATCCTTGATAGAAATTTGATAATCTATCATAGATTGCTAATGATCTATTAGGTGTCAACAATTTTTGATAATGTCTGACTTTGGAAATCGCATGATAGATTTTTGGTAATCTTTCATGGATTTCTGATAATCTATCATAGATTTTTGATGATCTATGATAGAATTTTAAAAATCTATGATACGTTTTTGATAATTTAGAGTAGAAATCATAGTTTCTGATAGTCTATCGTAGATTTTTGGTGATCTATGATAGACTTTTGAAAATCCATGATAAGTTTTTGATAATTTAGAGTAGAAATCATAGTTTCTGATAGTCTATCATGGATTTCTGATAATCTATCATAGATTTTTGATGATCTATGATAGAATTTTGAAAATCTATGATAGGTTTTTGATAATTTAGAGTAGAAATCATAGTTTCTGATAGTCAATCATAGATTTTAGATAATCTATGATGGATTTTCGAGTATGTAAGATGTGAATCTATGATTGGTGTTTGCAAAAAGTTTGAAAGTAGTGTATATAAAGTCGTTTGGAGTAAATTTTGGAGTGGTTTGTGGGTTAACAAGTTGCAGTTAAGATAAGTGTCCCCTCGGTAAAGGATTAAACGTGAGCTTATCCCGCGGTTACGTAATGTAATGTAGGAGAATAGCGGCTCGTTGTGGTCGCACTTTAGCCGCGCCAGTCATCTTCGTAATGGTTGAATCGTGCCTTATCTTGTAAAAGGTCCACACTCCTCCATCCAACAGATAGATACTACAACACTACGACCTCAAAATATATGATGTAAATTGTGCAGCGGCGAATTAAGGCGCTTTCCTCTCTCACCTCTCTTAACAACTCCACCATCTCGCGTTCAACACATTTTATTAAACTACCAATATTATATTCTAACGCACGAACTGTCAATTAGATAATTGTCAGTCTCTAAATTATTACAATTAAATTAATAGCTTTAAACCCAACTTGCCAACTCTACAATCAAGATCTATAAAAGCTGCATCCAAGTGTGAAAAATATTTCTCATAATCAATGATGTAATCTACTTAATCTCTAAAAAATAACGATTTCTTAATTTGAAAAAAAAATTCCATTTTTTATTTTTTTATTCCAAAACCACCAACGTGCAATAACTATAAAATATTCTTTTGGAAGATACATTAACAGGCCGTGGTTTAAAAAATATTTCATAAAAATCGGTCGGTTAGTTTTTTGAAAAAAAATCATAAATTTTGTTATTAAAAAATGTCTCAACAAAATTTGTGATGTAATGTATTTCTGAAAAAAAAAGATTAAATAAGTATATGTTTTATTGGAAGGAAAAGGCAGTACTTTTTCTTAAGAATCTGTTGTTCGTAGAATGAGCAACAAAAAGTTCTTTTACTCCGAATTAAACCAGTTAGAAAATTTTTTGGAGATTCGTTTGTTTTAGAACATTTCCAATGAGAATGAAAAAAAAATCAGATTTTGACAAAAAAATTTTTATAGGTATCAATGTCAACATTTATGATACGTTAATTATAATACTGTTCCTGAGGTTGCGGTAAAGTACCTATTTTGTCGCCTAGGAATTAAAAAGTACTATAGCCGATCAACGTCGGAAATGTACGAAGTGGTACGAACATGATAATGCACTAGACTGACTAGACTATCTGAGAATCGACTTCAGATATCCTATGAAGAGTCACAGAAAGCTTTATTTTATTGATTTTTAAAGAAATTGTATATTGTTTCATAAAGTGTAAAAGAAGTACTTCAAATACATATGACCCACAAAAGGTTCTTGTACTCCAAATTAAACATGCTTTTTTATCTTCAAACGTCTAAATTTATAAAATATTATTACAAATAACAATTTTAAAATGTGATATTTAATTTACAAACATCATATTAGTAATGTATATCGGGTTGTCAAATAGACAGCATTTCTACTCCTTGGAAGTACAAAGTAACCCCAGATTTACGTCGGAAACGTACGAACAGAAAAATGACTTCTTACAGTCTGTCAAGGGTTACAGAAGGGGGTCTACCCTAAAAAGGTCGAATCCATATAGACCGAAAGGGACAAAAGGCCGAAAGAGAAATGGTCGAACGATTAAAATTCGATCTGAATAAAAGCTCTATGAAAAAAGGCTGAAAGATGTTTATACCCAAACTAAACTAACCTAACCTACCCTAATCTGACTTGGCCCAACCTGAAAGATGGAAATATTTTTCCGAAATTAAGGATTGTATGAAAAAATGTTTCAAATAAAATGTGTCATTTTTTAAAAGGAGAAGCTGAATGAACAAATTTAATTTAATGATATTCATTTTTTAAATAAATTATGACATCTTTGACGAAATATACAGGGTGTCTCACTTTTTTTTTTCAACAAAAATTTTTTTTAGATAGATAAATGTAATTTTTAACAAAAATTTTCATGACTTTTATGGAACACCTTGTATATTTTTTTTTCTTATTATCAATTTTTTATTTAAATCAATTATGGTTTGGATTTTGATTTTACCAACTTGTCTTTTTGAACAATATTGACCGTTTTTCAATTAAAATTTCTCTCGATAAAATTAAAATATCAGATTGGCTTAAAAATAAAATCAAATCCAAAGCATACTCCACGTAAATAAAAAAAATCAAAATAATATGAAATTTATACATATTTTAAAATTGTTGTAACTTTTTAAAGAGCCCAAAAAAATATTAGTTCATAGGAATTTTCATGACATTTATTATCTAAAAAAATTTATGCTGGAAAAAAAGGTGAGACCTCCTGTATAACGTTAACCTTTATAAGATACCAAGTCATCATACAGTAGAATTTTATTTGAAAAAAGAATTATTCAAATTTTTGTAATTAAACTTTTTTTTTTTAATTTTGGGCACATCAAATTATATTGTTCGGTGTTTTTTATATCGTCTTTTTGTCCATGTCGGCTTTTTTGGCCTTTTTTATTACGGTTTTCTTCGTCGGTTTCAAAATGTTACAATTTCGATTAAAAGTTTTTTGCAGGTTTATATTTTTTTTTATACAAAAGTATCAATCCGAGAGACTTAAAATTTTTATTTTAAATAAATACCTTAATTCGGCACGTTTTAAAAAATATTTCATAAAAATCGGTATATTTTTGAAAAAAATTAGAAATACTGTGGTAATAAAAATTTTGATTTCAGAAAAAGCATTCATAAATTGTAAGAAAGTTTATTGATATTGCATGGTAAATTTTTTTTAATAAGACAAATAGTTTTTATTTTTTAGCTATAATAATTACTTTTTCAATAAAATTCTGTCAAAAATATGATTTGATTTTGATTAGTTTATGAAGTGTTTTGATAGCAAAATTTTGACGTACATTTGCTATGTTTATAGATACTATGTGGGTATCAAATAATATAATTTTCAAAAAATAAATCTTAAAAATAAAAAAGAAAATAAATTAAAAAAAAAAATTTTTTGAAGATATTTCTAAATTAACATCTAAATAAAATAGTATTTCATGAATTTCCCTTTTTTATTTCGATCATTTTGTAAGCAAAAACATAAAAACTCTTGGAATAATATAAAAATTATTTTTTTTTGAGACTTTATAATAGAAAATAAAGTTTTAAAAACTTTGAATAATTACTCATTTCAATCGGCTAAATAGTTGTTTAAATAGAAAAGATATGAAAACATTTTTTATTGCATTTTGAAAAAAATTTATAAAATTTTAATATAAGTAAAAATATAAATTTTAAAATTTTTAGTAGTAATCAGTTTATTTACTGTAAACGAAAAATTAAAAAAAAATCAATTTTTGTGCATCTACACGGTTTAAATAAAAAAGTAAAAAAATATGAAATTATTGACACATACTACATTTCAATATATTTTCAGATTTTTATTTTTATTTTTTTCATACAAAAATATTAAATCCAGCAGATTGAATTTTTTTAAATAAATAAATACCTCAAATATGCAGCTTTAAAAAATATTTTATAAAAATCGGTTGACTAGATTTTTTTGAAAAAAAAATTATAAAAAAATCGGCCACAGAAAAATGCATTTATAAATTGTAATAAAGTTTATTGATTATACAGGGTGTTTCTGAACAAGTGTCGAATAATCTAGGAATGGGTTTTAGGACCAATTTTATGACAAAAAGTAAGAATAATTTTTGGCAATAAAATGCTCCATTTAGGAAATCTAGGGCATTGAAGTTTACAATTTTTTTCTCAATTTTTTAACATAAAATTTTTAATATTTTTAATAATAATGGGCTCAAATTTTGCAAATATTTTACCATTGACAGCCGCCTTGAGATGAATTAAATTTTCAAAAAAAAAGTTACGGTGCAGTTTTTCGGGTGAATTAACCCTTTGAACCCTCTTTAACTATTTTGTACAACATTATAGTAATGAAAAAATTAAGTATTCACTTTTTTACACGTTTTCTAAACATTTTGCTCTCTTTAACCTTTTTGATAACTTGTTGCATTTAGAAGTTATGGGATAAAATAAATCACTTCAAATTTCTAAATGTCATTTAACTAAAATTTTGTGCAAAATTAGGAATGTTTTCAAGAATATAAGTTCAATTAAGAGTCTGAACAAAAATTATGCAAAAAGAATAATAAATTATGAAAAAAAATATGAAAAAAATGAGTAAACTTCAATGCCCTGCAATTCTGAAATGGAGCATTTTAGCGAAAAAAAATTATTCTTACTTTTTATTTTAAAATTTGTCCAAAAACCCATTTCTAGATTATTCGACACTTGTTCTGAAACACCCTGTATTTATGGCAAAGAAAAATTCGGTACGTCAAATAATTTTTAAAATATTTATTTGGGAATAAAGGAAGATACAAAAACATTTTTTGAAAAATTTTAGAATTTTAAATAAATTCGTTTTTGAAAAACCATTAAAGTGATAATTATCAGAAAAATCACATTTTCCAGTAAAAATGTTTGTTTAAAATGGTTTCAAATTTTTTAAATCTTCTTCCTTAGGTAATCAAAATTTTTGGATTTTGAACTTAAACGTAAAATATCATTTGAAATTCCATAAAAATTCATCAAAAGTTGTGAATTTTTCTAGATTATTTATTGTTTATGATCGATCACTACACATTTGGGAAATTTTTGGATTTTCCTAATATGTAAATTGTATATCAAGAAAATCTTTGGTGATAGAAATGCAATTTTTAAATATTTGCTCATAACATTGAAATTTAAAAAAATCGTAATATATTTTATTTCGAAAATTCAAGAATATCTAAATTGCTTTACAAAAAGTAGATAAATAAATTCAAAAATTGCATAAATTTATTTTTATAAACCATAAAATAGGTTAAGTAACCAAACATTTTGAATTTTTGTGTTTCAAAAAGGATTAAACGAAAAACTAAAACAGTTGCGGGAAAATTTGTTTCTCAAAGTATTTTTAATGTATGTAATTATTATTATATTTGAATAAATTAAAAAAAAATGACACATACCATATAACAAGTTTAATGTTTTTCCACACCTTGAAATTTTTATTACAAATAGGTACGCTTTAAAAAAAATTTTTATAAAAATTGGCCGATTAAATATTTTACAAAATAGTATATGTTTTAAAAAAAAAAGTCGAAATGTGTATTCTCCTTGGAACTTTCGAAATAAACCCGCCTATTGTAGCCGATTTACTTCGGAAAGGAACGAACATAACGAAAGACTCAATGAACATAAAAATTGTGACAACTGAAGGTGTAATCACATTAGTTGCGCATTCTGCCGGAAGAGGGAAGATCGTTTAGTTTGGCAAGCCAATTACTTGTATTTTTGATGAAATTTCGAAATTGTCAGTTAATTTGTGTCGTTTGAATTGGTGGCATGTTCATTTATGCGTGAATGTTGAAATAAAGAAAAAATCCAATTTTCGTGTGTATTGATTTAGTTTTTAGGGCGACAATTTCCTCAAGTTTATTGAATCGAAGCCGGCAATAAAAGCGTCAATCAACGTGAAATTGTGTGCGTGTTGTTGTTGTGTTCTTGTATTCTCGAATTTCTCAATTGATACTCTTGTAAAACAATCAATAATATTATTATCATTTGTGCGCCGATATCAATTAACGTAGGCGATAAGATTTGTTTGGTAATTGTTTAACAAATTGCTGGTCGTAGCAATAAATTGCTGGCTGATTTATGGGCAGGAGGAAGCGTGCACTGCGAGATAAATCAAAATTTGTGCAACATTCTCAATGAAAATGTTTATTAAATGTTGCAGAAAATTGTTAACGCATTGATTTATTGCACTAATCGTTTAATGACCTTAACGTATTTTTATCCACTTCCAAGAATCCAATCAGTTTTCAATTAATTTTGATTTATTTTAATTTAAACAATGCATTTAGATTGCAAAACACACCACTGCTCATTTTAGATTTTCATAAATAGGTCGATTAATTTTTGCGACTCGTGAAACGATGATTTAGCTAATAGACGAGGGGGGAAATTTAATAGCTAACAGAGCTAAAAGCGTTTTCTTAAATTATGTGTTTGCTCGTAAAATTTATACAAGCGAAAGAACATAATGGTGCAAATTGGTGCGCGATTATCTTCTTCTTCTATAAGTCAAGTGGAGTTTATTAAAAATTATCAAGTGGTGATTAATTTTTTGTGTTTGCTAAAAAGTACTAATGAATCCCTTTTGCGTTCGGCGCGGCAACTATTTTTTCGGCGGATCTGGATTCAGTGGATTCAGGATTCCTCCGCGTTGTCGGCAAAAGAAGAGAAAGAAAAGAGATTGTTGAGCGGCGCTCGTGAGCAGGCAAGTCGCTCACCTAACACAAGACCACACACGTCGTTTTCATCCGATCCCCCCTCCACGCCGCACCGCGACTGACTTAAGCACCGCTTAAGTCGCAATTACTTAGCGCGCGCGCCGCTCAATCAAGTCCACAGATGGCGTTGCGCGTCGCGTTGCGCTTTTCTGATTGATGATTTTCGGGCCGGAATTTTTAGATTTCTTCTAGGAATGCGAGGAGTGCTAGTAGGAATTTTAAATAAATTCCTCGTATCTACCTTTTTTATCAGCAGCGCATCAACCCTCCGTTTAAAATATCACCCGCCTGAACGGACGCTCCATTCTCTATTAGAGGGAAACTTTATCGAAAAGGTGCTTTATTTCACGACAAGGGTGATTAATTTAAATTCTTCCTTCAAAATAATTGCTTGTTAGTAAGTGCTATTATTGTTATAAATATTTAAGCATTCGAAATGAATGCCTCGATAAAATAAAAAACATGTTAATAGGATTTTTATGGGGGGTAGATTTGATATCAGGCATTATTAAAGTTTGCACGACAATTTGAATTATTAAGCCTCACCCTTTTAATATAATTTCATGTTTTATTAAAGCACTTTTGGTAGAATTATTTTTAATTCGAGAAAATCATCAATAGGTGTATTTGCATAATTAGGTTGTAAATCAAATAGTGGTGGGGTTTTGTTTAGAAAACAAACGTATTTATCCGTAAACCGGACAAAATTTATTTAAGAAAAGCCCTTTCGACACACCTTTGGTGCGCACAGTGAGTGTCAAGGTGACGATTCCAACGAATCCATTTAAAAATTGGTCATTGTGTAGGAAACGGTAAGAAAAGTGATTTTCCACGGCTTCCAGCCTCTTTTCGAGCGCTTAAAATCATCATCAGTCAGCCTGGGGGCTCCTCCAACTCTAAGAAGAAATGACCAGAATTCGACATGCACCGTTGCGTCGCCCTTTTCCTGCCTAAAATATTTTGTCGTATTTTGACAGGTAGAGGTGTATTTACTTTCGTTACGCATCGCACAACCAAAACAATGTTTTACATTTCACATCACGCTTTAATCAATTTTTAAACTTTAAACACAACGCACAACAGAAACAGGTAGGAATTCTCAAAACACGAAAATCTTGATTTATTAACATTCTATGGCGTTTCTTGTGTCAATAATTGGAGCACGAGCTCTCAGGTTTTGCCTTTTGCATACGCAATCACTATATCTGCTTTTAGAAATCAAGAAATCTGTCTTCAATTGCCAATAACACCATTCCTAAGCTGCTTTCGATCCCGGCAAAACCACAGCCACTTAATTAGCGACAATTTCTTGCTTTTCCACAAAATTACGCAAAGACATCTTGAATTTATCGAGAAACCAAATTTGGAACTATAATTGTTTCATTTTAAAACATTAAGGAAACATTTTATCAATAAAATAATCATTTAAAAAAAATCAAATCTCTAGTAAAGTAAATTTTTTATAAATTTAGTTTTTTCAAATAGATGAATTTTCGTTACAAATTTTCTTCAAAACTAAAAAAGTAAAATAAATCAAATAATAATTGAATCTTTAAAGGTGTTTTGGACAAATTTTAATTATTTTTTATGTTGGTTAAAAATAAAGGCAACATAACCTAATTTTTGAAATTGGAACGCCCAGATTTTTATTTTACAAAATATACTATATTTATTTTGCTTGTAGGTATTTAAAAATTTTCCCGATCCACTAGCTCAAAACGTCCCCATTCAACAAACGAACACAGAAACCCACGAATAAATACGGTCGTTTTGTGATCTTCTTGCGGTCGCCATCGATGACGTTTTTATGCACGAAAGAAACAACCGCGGTCATATGTGGAACGACTTTGCGGTCGTCATGAGCATTGTGAGTCTTTAGTGGAACGCGCCCCTATGGAGTCCAACATCCCGTGAGACACCCTGTACCCTGTATACAGGGTGTCCTATTTGACGTTGGACTGTATGGGTATCTTTGTTATTATTGGAGATAGAAAGTCGGTTAAATGGACAAGGTAGTAGATATTTTTTCGAATATTGATAATTCATTTACAAAAAATTTGAATATCGCATCGTTCCAATGCTATCATGAAAAAACAAGAAAATGCGATTTTTAAAATATGGCTATAACTTCTTTATTTTCTGTGGTACCAAAAAAGTTTTTTGACATAATACAGACAATTTTTTGTGTATAATGCAGAAAAACAAATGAATATTTTTTTTCGCTAACGGATTGACCGGAAATGAACCAAACTTATTTTTTTCTTATAGCAGCCATATTGGATTTACACATATTCGGAATCAGTATTTTTTTCTGAGTAATTTGATATACCATGTCATATTTAAAAAATATAAAATTATTTGATTGTACAAACTAACATTGGACTTTAAGAGATGTAAATTGTCAATAACATAAATGTAACTATTTAAAATATTAAATGTAAAATATATCTTAACACATATGTATTGACAGTTTACATCTATTCAAGGCCATTTTTGGTTAGTAAAATAAACTTATTTCTATTTTTCTTAAAATATTACATATGATATATCAAATTACTCAGAAAAATACACTTATTCCGAATATGTGCCTGCCATAAGAACAAAATAAGTTTGGTTCATTTTCTGTCAATCCGTTGGCGAAAAAAAATATTCATTTGTTTTACTGCATTGAACATAAAAAATTGTCTCTATTAAATCAAAAATTTTTTCGGTACCACCGAAAATAACGAAGTTATAGCCAAATTTTGAAAATCGCATTTTCTTGTTTTTTCAAGATAGCTTTCGAACGATGCGATATTCAAATTTTTTGTAAATTTATTACTAATATTCGAAAAAATCTCTACTACTTTGTCCATTTAACCGACTTTCTATCTCGAATAATAACAAAGATACCCATACAGTCCAACGTCAAATGGTACACCCTGTATACAGGATGTTTAAGATGACATTTAGTGTTTAAAAAAATGCTGTAAAAATAATGAGGTGCCTTGTATATTTGGATAAATAATGATTTTCATGAAGAAAATCACAAAAATTATTTTATAAACAATTTTATGCTATTATACATTGTCTCAATTTTTGTTTCAAAATAAATATTTTTATCATTTAGATTATAAATGGGTATTTTGAAGAAAACAATTCATGTGAACTAATATTTGTTTTTAACTCTTTAAAAAGTTAAAGCCATTTTATTGGTTTTTGTGAAACACTCTGTATAATAAAGTGTTCAAAAATGAATCTATAGCATACTCGAATAAAATAAAAAAGAAAATAAAATAAAAAAATATATACAGGGTGTTTAAAATGACATTTAGTATTGTTTTAGAAATGCTGTTAAAATAGTGATACACCCTGTATATTTGGAAAAATAATGGTATTCAAGTAAAGCATATAGTTTATTAAATTTAATTTTTTAAGAACAATTTTTTCGTTATACGAAAACAATCGTATAACTTACAGACTTTCATCTCTGATACTCTGGTGGTCATTTGATAAAGCTAACAATGGAGTAATAAATTAAAACCTGTTTATATAAATGTTATGTGTGGGTACTTTTGTCATCAAATATGCTATAAACCTTAGTGCAGTTACTTCAAATAATAAAAATTTTTTTACAAAATTTATGTCAAAGCACCGCAATCTATACGCAAACGAAATTCCCAATAAAAATGACAAATTCAATTCTACACCTTTTCCAATTGCATTTCAGAAAAGATCAATTCGATTTCAGAATAGTCAATTGTATTTCAGAATAATCAATTCAATTTCAGAAAGTATCAATTGTATTTCCGAAAAAATCAATTGTAATTCAAAAAGCATTAATTGTATTCCGGAAAAATCAATTTAATTTCAGAAAGGACCGATTATAAAAAAATGAAGAAGTCAAACGTTTTTGACGGTGATTGTGCAAGTAAACTACAACAGCAAACACATTTCATCAAAAATATGCTTTCGAAATTTAACATTACACCAGAAACACCTGGATTAGGTCCTTATTCATCAATATTAAAAAAACCCAATTGAAATAATCTCCCAAGAACTCTTGGTTTCCTCAATATTTTACAAGAGGTCTTTTCTAAAATTAAATTAATTTTTCCGAAATACAATTGATGCTTTCTGAATTACAATTGATTTTTTTTGAAATACAATTGACTATTCTGAAACACAATTGATACTTTCTGAAATTGAATTGATTATTTTGAAATACAATTGATGCTTTCTAAAACACAATTGACTATTCTGAATTACAATTGATGATTTCTAAAATTGAATTAATCTTTTCTGAAATACAATTGGAAAAGGTGTAGTATTTAAATAATGGTCTATTATAGTACTATATGATTATTCAATAATTATTATCAAAAAAATATTGGGTGCCACTGGATTCTATCAGTTTTTGACATTTGACAGTAGGCCATATACTAAATTTGAGACTTTAAAATATTTTTTTTTGATGATTGTAAACTTTAAGTTCTATTTATACTCAAAGATTTAAATATTAACGATCTAAGACTTAACATTTATGATTTAAGATTTTAGATTTGAGACCTAAGATTTGAAATTTAAAATTTAAGATTCACCATTTCTTAAAATCGGTTGCATAAAATCTATAATTTTCTATAATCTATAATCTACAATCTTATATACTTAAATTATGTCTTAATTCTTTGAGACTTTTATTAATTCGAAAAAAACAATTTTTTCAAAAACTATTGCTGTCATCTGTCACTCCTATTACAATGGCCTTGTCCAGCGGGCTTATTTTTGGGCCGGTCGAGATCTTGTCGTTTCATCATTCTGTCCTTTTCATTCACATAACAAAATAAGAGTCTGTGCTTGTAGTCTCGTCGACGACACGATCTCGACCGGCCCAAAAATAAGGCTGCAGAGTTTGAAACCAGAGAGAGGGAAGTTCCTACAATCCCCATCTCTCATTTAACAGTTCCGCCAATTTAACCTGAAAGAATGAAATAACATCAAATAATAAAATAAAGAAAACAAGATATTTTCTGGTTTTATACTATGTAAGTCAAAAACCATCTTTAAATACAAAATTATTATACAGGGTGAATCACTTAACTTGAGAGAAGCAGTGACGTAACTAGGTCCCTGCAGACCCGTGGTGCGGAGGGGGTGAAATTTTGTGACCCAAACCGGTATACTTACGATTTTCGCATACCAAAAGTTCCTTTTATAAATATGGTAAACTGAAATTTAACAGTACATCACTGAAGAGAAGTATACTTTTAAGAAACTAACGTCCGGTTTCTAGTATGTTCTGAGACCAAGCTAAATCTTAAGGTAATCTCAAGTTGTAAATTCAGCTTACGTAGTTGCACCACATCGACATCTCACCTAACCCGCTTTTTTTGTTGTCATGAACTGCTCTGAACATATCGCGTATGTTCTTTTTTCCAAGTTATATCAGCTACTCGGTTTTGTAGCCCACCTTACTATTGGTGCATCTACCTAAAATCTGGAACAAGTTGCATTTTTATAGAGGGATAAGTAAATAATATAAGATGACGTTGATTGTGGTTTATTTGTAGGTTAGTTTAGCAAGAGAACACGCTCGCTGTCGTTGGTTTGTTCTTTTTGATGTCAGAGTGCAAATTGTTGTGAACAGTTGAGGACAGATTACACTAGGAACATTTTAATCCCAAAAAGAAAGCGGCTCTTATTCGCGTTAAGTAGAGCTTATGCATAGTCGTTGGTTTTAAGCGCTTAGCTATCAAAACATAACCTAAATTGTCTAGCGAACATGAATTCTGAAAATGTTGATACAGATAAACGTCGTTTTGTACCGGTTTGATTTACGCCGATTCACAATTAGGCTGGTTGGTGCTGGCGATTGATTTTCCCAGTTTCCGAGTTAGTTTTCATTTTGTTTTTAAGAAAAATAAAAAGATATGATTGTATTTTTTATTTTATTATAAAATTAAACGAATTAATTTGTAGTTTCACTATGGGCGACAATAGTGATTCAGAACCCAAACATAATAGTACGTACAAGTTATTTTGATCTTTATAACGAGGAACAGTTCTTTTAAAGATTTAGATTAACTAAATTGGCTCTCTTCTTGCGAATAATGTATTCTCTCTTTTATTTAGCAATCATTTTAAATCATTAAACGATAAACGCTACTTTTAAAACAATTACCAGGTGTTTATCGTTTACAAAACGAATATTTGGTTATGTTAGAGCAAACAACTAGTAGAACGACAAACAACTGTTTTTTAAAACACTCAAATTGAAGAAAACTGAGAGCGTAGCGGTGTTGCCAAATCTATCCGGATCCTAGCCAAGATACTTTTAATCACTTTTAATAATGCCATTATGGCTCAACGTAGGCTCGACTTAAGCTGAGCTTGAATCAGAGCTTAACTTCGGGAAGAGCGTCTAAAAACGTGTTCGAGAAACCAAGCTTAAAAAATGTTTTAAATAAAAATTGTTTTTTTAAAGGAGGATTAACAAAGAACCTACCATTTTTTTTCTTGAAGAGTTGTACAAATCTACGCAATTTATGATTGTTTGTCAGTGGATACAGACATATCCACTGTTTTTCTTTAGTGCATGAAAGAAATACTTAGTGAAAAAAGTATAGCTTTTCTGCACTAGTGCAAAAAAGTAGATATGACTTTGTTCATTGACAATTCATCATAAGTGACAAATTTTTAAATCTGTTATTAATTTTATGTTATTATGGAATTTTATTATTTTGAATCGTTGATGATCATCGATCGTAGAAAATATAGTGTATGCATTTAACTCGATCTGCTGTCTCGTACAACTTTTACGTCGCATGCAAATATTATCCACTTTTTGCATAAAATTTTTATAGAAATTTTTGAAATTAAATATATGTCAAATTAAAAATGATTTAAACAAAAATTATTTGACTTTTAAGTAAATTTTGAAACTGCTAAAAAAGGTTTTCATTTAAAAAAATTGATATTAACAAAAATATGGAACCTAACCTAACTTAAAATATCTTAACACTATTCTTTTTCATCTTTTAAACTAAACAACTTTCGTTTGAAACTATTTTATCTAAAAACATTTTTCTCATTTTTCAGATATTTTTTGTACCACGTATTCATGGAGATTTAAATCGGGTTTGAATATTTTAGGAGTTTCCATACTGATGAGTTTGCATGCTAGGGATTTAAATATTTCTGAAATTAATTTCAATACCACCGAGAGGTGGCGCTTTTGTTAAATATCAAAATAAACATCAGTAACCAAACACATAACCTAACTAATTTTACGCTAAAGTTTTATTCCGATACGATCTCAAACCTTTAAAAATGGGTGTTTACATCGAGTATACAAACGGAATCGAGTATTCAAACCCGATTCAAGCCTCCATGTAGACGTGGTAAATGATTCACTCGGTATACTTCATTCATTAAACAATGATCATTCATTAATTGGTGTCATTAATGAATGATTTTGTATACAGGGTGAGTTTTTAGTTTATTTTAAGAGATAAGAAAAAAATGGTTTATGAATGTGCACAATCAGAAATTATTTTTGTCTATACTGGGTGTTTCGTAATTGGAGCACAGGGTATACCAACTTTTTTTTTAATGGAACACCCTGTATATTTTTTTATATTTGGATTAACACTACCTTAAAGAATACAACGATATTTTTTGTTTTTTGAAAATTTGAACGCGCATTTAGCATTTAGTCTTTTTTGGGCATTTTATATAAATTTTTTGAAATTTCGACAAACATATTTTTATTTTAGCGAAAAATGTTTGTATAAAAGTTAAAAAACACTTAAAAAGGAAAACAATAAAAAATACAGGGTGTTCCATTAAAAAAAATTAAAATACATCCGTATCGAGTTTTCATATTTCATGTCTCCGTAGCTGCCATTATTTATAATAAAATTCGAAAAAAAAATGTACCAAAAATACGTTAAAATCGATATTACAAAATGCCATAAAAATTGTTTTATAAATGATCATAATAAGGGCAATACAAATTTCTAAAAATAGGTCTAAATTGATAAACTTTTTAGACATTTTCCTATAAAAAATTAAGGGCACCCTCAAATTTAAAAAAAATATTGTTGTCTTCTTTAAATTAATATTAATGCAAACATCAAAAAAATATACAGGGTGATTCAGACCACCCGTGCCACCCATTTATCTCGAGAACGCGTTATCGTACATGGCCAGAATAAAAAATTTTATTACGAAAGTGAACCTAAAGAATCCATTGGTGCACTTATTTTTGTCCGGAACAACCCGGAACTATCCGAAGCCAGAGGTAACTTTGATTTTTTAAATGGCAACATAGGTCGAGTTTGCTATGGTTTGATAGCTCTTTCAAAAACAAATAACTTTTATTAAAATATTTTTTTAATATTTTCCATAGTTTAGAATTTATTCGAAAAACAAAAAAAAATGTTAAAAAAAAGTAAATAAAAATTATTACATATTTTGAAGAATTTTATAATAAACTCTTTGTACAAATTCTAATATTTTACCAATTTTAAATATCATACTTTTCCATATTTAAACAAAATTCTTCAAAATATGCAATAATTTTTATTTACTTTTTTTAACAATTTTTTTATGTTTATCGAATAAATTTTAAACTTTGGAAAATATTAAAAAAATATTTTAATAAAAGTTATTTGTTTTTGAAAGACCTATCAAACCATACTAAACTCGACCTATGTTGCCATTTAAAAAATCAAAGTTACCTCCGGTTCCGGATAGTTCCTGGTTTTTCCGGAAAAAAATAAGTTCACCAATGGATTCTTTAGGTTCACTTTGGTAATTAAGTTTTTTATTTTAGTGATGTGCGATAACGCGTTCTCCAGATAAATGGGTGGCACGGATGGTCTGAATCACCCTGTATAGGATGTTCTATTTAAAAAAAATGTGGAATAACCTGCGCTTCAGTTACGAAACACCTGGTATAGACAAAAATAATTTCTGGTGCGCATTCAGAAACCATGAAATTTTGTAATTTAAGGTTTATACCCAGATTCTGGTCAAATGATTCGAGTTTAAAGGCCTTTAAATTTAAATTTGTTATATGGGTTTTAATGGACAATTTCCATGGTTACATAATTTGTATCTAATTAAAGGTCTTTAATTTTGACCAGAATCTGCCTATTAATCTCTAAAAATGAAAGATATTGTGATTTCTAGAGTTCCGCTCGTCCTCTGGTGACAAAAGTATGAACTTAGAAAACAGTTGCTTTTTATTTGATTTCAAGCATTAGTACATAGAGATTTTTATAATAAATCTATTTGGGTTTTGTTGAATATGTACTTATTAGTTGTAAAGATGTACTTTCAATACAATTTTTGAAGTTGACAAGTACCAGCTATCCTCCATTTTATGCAATTTAAAGCACCCGCTGCCATATCTTCCAATTTCGCACTAAAAATTCACCCTGTATTTAAATAAACGTATTTTTTTATTATAATTTTGTAATTTTTTATTTTATAAAATAAGTGATTGTTTGTTTTTAATGTTGATTTTAAAAATATTTTGAAAGCAAAGCGAAAAGTTTTTTATTATTTGTGATGAAAGAAAATGCGCAAATAATTTAGTAAATTCGTTAATTACATTTTTATATCCGGCACTAATTAAAATGTAAAATTTTAAGAAGTAGTGTATTATAACTACAGTTTCTAATTTATTCCAAACGTTTAATTACCATAATTAGTAACTACTGGAAATTATCACCTTTATTTTATTTTAAATACCTAATTCGAGATAATAAAAATAAAAATGATTTATACATGAAAAATGTGATTTTTTTATAATTGCATAAATCGATTTGATGATAGCAATATATCATGGATGATAAATGAATATTAGATTTAAAATGAAAGTAGCTAAGAACAATTAATAGTAAAACGGTTAAATAAGCGCTCATGTAAAGAAAAAGCCATTAATTAAATGGCTCCACTTAATAATTCATGTAAAGGATGCACGCGGCATTACCTAATAAATTTTATTGCCTTTTTATCGCCATTAAAATCTGATTAAATCAAATATTAATCGAGAAATGAGTTTAAAAGGGATTTTTAGACAAATCTAGATAAGAGTTAATAATAATAAGCGTTGTTTAAATCATGTACAATCATCTACGCGATTTTCACACCGATTACAAAACGCTTTCAACAAATTTATTATTTAAACATTTCAATCGTGCGGAAAACAATGTTGAAGAATTCGAGTATTGATTGTGGAAGAGGGAATAGAAGAGAGTTGGTTGTGATTTTATTTGTAAGTGATGTAGAAAATTGGAATTTTCCTCGCCCCTCGCTTGCAAGGTGTAAGATTGCTGAGTTTTCCACTTTCCACACTTCACACCCTATTCTTTTCTTTTCTTTTATACCTTTTTATTCTTTCTATTCGTATATATACTGTATATACCTACTATACTAGTCGATCAATCGATAAAAAGCCGACTTTTATTCGGTCGAGTGTTTCTCGAAAACGTTAAACGTTATAATTAAATTGAATGAAATGAAATGAAAAAAAGGAGTTCTGCAATGATGTAGCAAATTGTAAAACGACTTTCCTGAGAATCGAAGAGCCCTACGTGCGCTGTCACTTCCATGTTTTATTACCGAGACTTACTTCTTTTTATATCCTTCTATACTCTTTACAAACTACTTATTTCAACAACAATACATGTAAACTTTTATGAAAATTCCTACCATTTAGTAATTTATTAATCATTTTCTTAAAACCCCACTAATAGCCTTAATTATTTAAAATTGAAACGCTCCTTTTTATAAAAGAGATTCTTTTGTTTCTTGTCTGAAATTGATTGCGACCAGTGAAAAGATGGCAGATAAAGAACAAGAACAAGAACGCGCCGACCAAGACAATACCAAAATCTTTCAGCTGCTTCCTCACTTTCAGTAGCACTCATTAGTAACAAAACGAGGTATAAATACACTATCTTTTAAATAAATAAGGGACTTTTTTTTGCTTCTGAAACGTGCTTGCTAAACCAAGCGCCCTCTTTGCATCTCTTTTTCTTTTTAGGGCCAAAATATTGATAGCTCTTACTTTTTTAAAGCTCATAATTTACGACGAGTGGGATTGGGATTGTAATGCCTTTCAACTCAGGTGGCCTTTTTCCTCTTCTTCTTCTTCTTCTCCTCTATGTACACCACACAACAATCAAATCCAAAGATCAGAGCGAATACTCTTTTTATCTTCGAAAAGAATGAAAACCATTATCAATTTTAATCCCCGTGGTGAATGATGAACGCTCAACTTTTGATGAAATAATTCATTCAAAACTTTTTATGACTTTTACTAAAAGAGAATCACCATGATGATTTTGTAGGTGCTCATTTTTTTACATCCAAAATTTTGATTTATTTAAGAATACTTTCGATTTATTTTATAAATGCACGTATTTTAGTACCAATGATGAGTGGGATTAAAATTAATAAAAGCATTTCTAAAAAATATCGATTATCGAATATCGAAAATGGGGTTTAAAAAATTAACTGTCAATATGACACTTTTCTGGGGTAATTCAGGGTAATTCTGAACACAAAATGTCACCCTGATGTCAAAAACGCTATTTTGTAAATTTTACTGTAACTTAACGCCAATGAAAAATCACCATATATTATGTAATATTATTATTTTGATCGATGTTATTTTAACACCAAAAATGTTATTTTAAATGACCGTTAAGTTACAGTGAAGTTTACAGAATAGCGTTTTTATGGACATCAGGGAGACTGTCAAATTTAACATCGCTGTTACGGCTAATATTTTTTTTTTCAGAAATACCCCATTAAATAATTTTCAGCGTGGTATTGTCAGTGATGTACCGTCAGGAATTGTATTTTCAGAAAAAATAAATATATATCTGTTAAATATCAATCAATGGTAAAAATTTAAATCTACTCTAATTATTAGTTTGGAAATTAAAAAATAAAAATCAAAATTCAAAAAATATCAATGATTTTTTAAAACCACGAAACTTTAAAAATATTCAGTTAAGACTTTCTTTCCTTATAAAAAATCTGAAAAAAATATTTAACAATAAAAATAACTATTCTATACTAGGTTCAATAACTATGATAAAAAAATTAATTTTATTTAAAATTTCTTAGAAAAAGTAAAAAATATTGCATAACATTTACAGAAATAAAAAAAAATAAAATTGAAATTGAAAAAATAAAATGAGGCAACAATTTTTTTTCACTAAAAACCTAATATTTAAAAAACAAATAAAATGTTGTCTCTTTTGATATGGACGTTAAAATATTATCTCAAATAATTAAAAATTTATTCTAAAAACCGATTATATTAATACATGATCCATTTTTTTTATTTAAAATTTTCAAAAAGTTTGTAAATCTAATCAATTAAATTTTATTAAATATCTTTTAGAAAATTTAAGATGACAACAAGCAGTAGAAGTTTCAACTGTTCTTTTTAAAATTTGTGGAGCAAAAAAATAAAAATTAAACTTATTTACTGTATACTCAAAATTATCCATTTTTTTTTATTTTATCGTTCTTTTATTATGTATAAAAACTAATTTATTTAAAAAATAATAAATATTTTTTTTATATTTTTATAAAACTCATGAAATTGTCTTTAATTTACTAAATATTTTATTTCGTTACCTTTTTTGGTTCAAAAGTTAAAAAAAAATTAAAAAAGTTGAAGAAACGTTGAAGTTTCGTTAGAATATAAAAATGTATATTTCCAAAAAATGTTAACTGATTGAATGATATTTTTTTATCAGAAAATGTAAATTTTCTATAAAAATACCTTTTATTTGGGTATTTTTACAATCAAAATATATTTTTTTAAATTAAAAAATATTTTTGTACTTATTTTATGAAGCTCATGAAATTCTTTTTAATTTATTAAACATTTTGAATGGATCTTCTTTAATATAAAAGTTATGAATAAAAAAATTTCAAAAAAATTTAGTTTTTGGTAAGAAATAAATATTTAAAAAACCACCAAAGTTGTTCAATTTTTTATTGTTTAAATTTTGCATGTGTTTTGTTTTTATTAGTTAAAATATTTTTCTAAATTATTAAAAATTCGATTCTTCAAGGCGGGAACTAAAAAAATGAATTTTTGATAATCAAAATTTAAAAAAAAACGTAAACTAAACGTAAATCGGAATTATCTTAATTTTTATTAAATATAATACATTTTTATTTCAAAAAATTAAAAAAAAATTACCAATTACTTTTATGATTTAAAATAATTTATACAAAATGTTTCAATAATAAAAATAATAATTTCCTATGAAACTTTTTTTTTGTTTTCAACTATTTAAAAAGTCACAGAAATTTTAAAATTTAATTATATTCATTTTATGGTACACCCTGTATACATTTTATTATATTTTTTTTCAATTAAATCAAGAGTTCTTTGGAAATTATACATCTGTTAAATATCAATAAATGGGAAATCTACTTTCAAATTAGTTTTGAAGTAAAAAACTAAAGAAAATATCAAGTGAATCAAAAAATTGGTAATTAAAAGGCTTTTTGATTTATCTGAATTAATTATGAGTAATCAAACTAATGGAAATTTCAAACTTGAGAAATACAAGTCGTTTTTTTGTACATAGAGTTTATGGTCGTGTTCGTATATTTCCGACGTAAATCGGTTATAATCGTGTATAGTACTTTTTTACTTCCAAGAAGTAGAAATGCAATTTCTACTCCGCTTATTTGGGAACCCAATATACACTAAGAAAATAACAAATGACGTATGTAAATTAAATGTCATATTTTATAATAATTTTTTATATCATTGTTTTATAAATTTCGACGTTTGAAGAAAAAGTAGCACGTTTTATTCGGAATATCCTCAAATCTACACAAAAAATACTTTTTTTAATATTACTAAAACCAGTGGCGTGCCCAGAAATTTTTAAAGGGGATGTATTTTTGACTTGTAAAAAAACAAATATATTTTTATTTCCATTTAAATGAAAACAATTTATTTCATTTTGGTGAATTTAATGATTTTTTTGTTTTATTTCAATTATGTGACAGTTGAGAGGGGGGGAGAGGGGAAATAAAACAATATACTATTTGTGAAGATTATTAAATTTTGTTTAATTTACTAAAAAAATTTGATACTGGTCTAAAAATTATGAAAAAAAAATAAAAAAAATTGATATTTAGAAAATTACAAGGGCTATCAAAATTTTGTCTCCATTGATAAACTTTAAAATGTTTTTGGGAAATATTAAAAAATAAAGTCAAAACCGATTGTTAATAAAATTAAAAATTTTCAAAAAGTTTGCAATTTTATGAAATATTTTTAAAAAAATATTAATTTAAAATTAAAACAAGTAGTAGTAGTAGTTTTAAATTGTTTCTTTTAATATCTGCGAAGTAAAAAAAAATAAAAGTTAAAGATTTAAAAGAAAAAAAATTTTTTTTTCAAAATTTTCATAATTTTTATTAGTTGAATCTAATTTTTTATTTGAAAATGTTAAAAAACGTACATAAAATTTATAAATTCGCAATTCAAATTCATGCATATGTATTTTATTTTATTACTTTTTTCAATATTTATAAAAACTACTTTATGTAGAAAATAATAAATATTTTATATATTTGTATAAAATTTATTAAATTGTTTTTAATTTACTAAATATTTTATTTTGTTTTTTCGTTTCAAAATTTTAAGTATTAAAAAATTTTATGAAGCTGATTTTTAATCTACTGAAAATTTGGTATTGATATTTTCTTTTAGTTTACAATTTATGAAAAAAAAAAATCAAAAAAATCGCTTTTTTGGCGAAAAAATATTATTTAAAAAAGTATTTTAGTTATCAAAATAATTTTTGTATGAGTTTCGTTTCCATTAATTAAAATTGTAAAAAAATTGCACTCTTAAAGGCGTTAATTAAAAAAATCGACTTTTTTCAAAAAACGAAAACAACATAAATTTAAAATATTTTTTAATAAGTTTAATAAGTGTCTTTATAACCAATAAAATCTTCGTTTATATGCATAAAAAATTTCCATAACTTTCAATTTATTCCAACAAAAAAATTAAAAAAAAATTAAAACGAACGGTTTCTTTTATCATTTAAATAAAAGAAATTATGCTTATTTTATAAAATAAATTTATAAATTTTATTTGATTGTTTTTATAAATTAAAAGGTTTATATTTATAATAATTCTAAACACCCTGTATAAATTTTACATTTTATTATTAATTTTTTTATTTTATACGAGTATGCTTTGGATTTTGTTTTTGCTTAAGTGCATTTTTAAACACTTCATTATACAGAGTGTTTTACAAAAAGCATTAAAATTTCAAAACTTTTTTTTGTTAATTGTGTGTGTATTTTAAAATATGCCACTTTTCTATTAAATTTTTTAATAAATTACAAAATTTTTATGACTAAGGAAATTGGACGATATTGATTTATTAAAATATTTTATTGTATTGAATAATTAATTTTTTTATAACTCCAAAATTGATTTTTTTAATTATTTTTATGCTTCATTTGCTAATTTTAATTATTTTTTCTACTCAATTTAATGTTTAACCTTGAAAATATCAACGTTTTAAAAATTATTTTATGATCTTAATTATTTAAAATATAAACAAATCTATACAAAATGTCTGATGTGAATTTAAATAAAATTTATAAACCCCGGCGAATTCGCCATATTATTAAATTTAATAAAAAATAAAGTTTATTTAAAACAAAAATTATCATATTATTTTAATGTGATTAATTAAAGCTTCGCCCAATTTTTATCCCCTCCACTTGTTTTAAACCTAAGCATACAGACGTTTAAATTGGAACGCCCTGTATAAGTACTTTATGAATAAAAAAATGTATTATCAACAAAATTTGATCTAATTAAAATAAAATTAATTTAAAAACATATGTAGTTTCTAAAAAAAATGTGTGTTATTTTTTTGAATATAAATTTAAAATATGTTTGTTTTGGTGTATTTAAAAATGAGAAAAATGAAAAATAAAAAAAAATGAGTGATGGTGTGAATGATGAAATATAGACATGAGAGGTGCTTGCAGTTGGAAATCCATCAATTAGTTCCGCCGCATTGATAAAACCATTATCGAAACCACTTATTAATCCGTACCACTTATATGCAATATTCAATTACAACGTTTACATGCTGCTCCTCTGACCCCGCCTTCCATGCTAAAAAAACAAACACATGTACGTCTCAATTTCTGAACGCGCCCAACTTTCCACCGACTCGCGACCAATCACGCCACGCCCCGCCCACTACAACATAACCAAAGAGAGAGATAGATGCGCGAATCGATAACTCGAAACTGCTTTTCGCGCCTGCAGCATAACCTCTATTAAAAATGATTGGTTTATTATCTCTGCTATTATGAGGATTCGATTAAATCGCAAGCAATACTATCAAATATGCTATTCCTTGAATTATTGCGTTAAACCATGATAATCGTAATAACATTAGTAATAAGGGATGGAGATAAAATTAGTGAGAGTAGGTAGAGGCGCATGAGTGAAAGAGGCATATTGCTTTACGGGGCGGAGCCTGCATCTAGACTTGAAGTAATAAAGATGACTATTTTGAAAACTCACTCAGTTTGACAGGGTACTTACAGAAGTAAGCACTTGTTTAAGTATACTTGGGGAGCAAGTGTATTTACCTTTTTGAGGCGCGCGTGTTTTTCACCAAGTGCATGTGATGGCTTTCGAAGACAGATCGAGCCCCAGTGCAGCTTCCTCGCCCAATTCCAACCCCGAAATGATCCACGAAAATACTTCACCAAATTCACCCGAAGCCACGAGGACCTCGTCCTTCACCTACATCACTCCAAAAGTCGAGAACGATCGCACTTTTTTTCGAATCACCTCCTACGCCCTCTCCAGCCCTAAAAGCGAAAGGGACGACGAAACCAGCTTGTCCCATTCAGAAGCTTCCATATCACCACCACCCAACGAAGAGCCCACCATTCAAACCCTCAAATATTCAATCACCAACATTCTCCAGCCAGATTTCGGAAAATCCGCGGTCTTGAGGATCAAGAGTACCCCAAAAATCTCCTTCAAACCCTACGAGGAGAAATTCAATACGGCACCCTTAGGAAGCTTATGCCAGACTGTCTCGCAAATCGGGAGGCTGCAGAAGAGCCCCGAACCAATTCCACCACCTTCGGAGAAGAAGAATTTGGACGCCGAAGAGAGCAAGAGTGAAGATGGTAAAGTACCAACATTATGGCCGGCATGGGTTTATTGTACAAGATATTCAGATCGACCTAGCTCAGGTAATTATAGTGATATACCTGCTTATTAAATTATGAGGAATCAATTAAAGTTTCTTGATTAGAGATTAGCAATCGCAGATAAAAGGTTTTTGTAAAAAGTGTTGACATGTGTCAGCGTTGAATTGCAATAATTCATTTTCTAATTACCCATGAAATGATTAATGAGGGTTTGTGATAATCGAAGCAGCAATTTATTTCGTAAAAATTTGATCGATTCAATAGGATTTTGTTATTGTTGCTTGATTTATTATTAACACATTGTATCTGATTAATAAATTAATTAAATCAATTTATGTGAGCAGTAGTAGTGTATGTTTATTATCTAGCATTAATACAATGACAATGCTGTTATTTATTGCTTTATAATTGAGTTATGACATTTTTAAATAAATTAAGCGTTTGGTCATAGATGTCGCTCAATTGACCCTTTTTTGATCGCCCTGTATGTCGCGTCGGGGTAAGCAATAAAATGTATTAATGAGGACATTCAAGTGCTTAACTCAAAAATAATGACCTTAATGAGGGTGCTGTGCTGCAACAACTGTCGCCCGAGTCCTAAAGTCACACAAAAGTAATAAGGGATGGCACTTTACTCGAATTATTACCCATGTTAACTAAAGTCAACTAGATACAGGGTGTATTTGAATATTTTAGATTTGTATCGATTTAAAATGAAAAGAGAGCTGTCATTAGTCAACGTCGTTCGATATCTGTGCGTTGACGTGTCAGCAACGCATAAAGCAGCTTATTTTTCACTCTAATGTCACGCATAGATCATCCCATTGTTTTCAAAGAAATCGGTGACACTTTGACACGCAGAATCACTCAATAACCGATTTTTGATACAAATCTAAATTAAATCAAATTCAATCGTCACAAAAAACCATTCAAGAAACCTTATTTTTTTGTGCTAAAATTTTTTTGTGAATATTTTCTAAAAGAGGAGATTGCAATACAAATTTTGAGCCTTTAACTTTTGTGTTAGTTGCAATAGTTTTCGAGATATTCATATTTTAGTGCGAATTTTAATTAACACCTTTCGCTTTTGATTTTTAATTCAAAAACTATTCGTCCTACCGAATCAAAATATTTACTGATAATAGATATTTTAACCACGAGTATTTTAAAAAATATTTCATGAAAATCTACCGTATAGTTTTCTTATAATAATTTTTTAAAATTTAAAATAAATTTTTCGAATATTCAAACTTTTCAACACATTTTTAATTATAACTCGAGAACCGTTCAAGATATCCAAACAAGTCCTTTTTTATATTAAATCTGATATTTTGAGCTTTCACATAAGCCAGAAAAACTTAAATTTAAAGAATTGGAAATATTTTTTTTCAATTTTTAAAATACATTTTTTCATAATTTTCTTGATTTTTATGCAATTATTTATTAATTATTTTTACAAAAATAAAATTATTACCCATTTTAAATAAAATAGACTTTTATGCAAATTTTAAACCCTTATTTTATTTGATAACTCTAATAGTTTTCGAGATATTAATGTTTTAGTGTAATGAAATTTTAATTAAAATAATATTTTGATTTTAGACATTTCGTTTTTGATTTTTAATTAAAAAAGTGCTAATGCTAGCAAAATAAAATTTTTACTAATATTACATATTTGAACCCCAAGTATTTTAAAAAATATTTCATAAAAATCAGTCATACAGTTTTTTTATAAACAAATTTTTAAACTTTTCGATACAAATATTACTGTAAATGATCCAATTTTAATTGTAGATTGTAAGTCATATTAATAAAGGAGAGTTTATAAAAAGTATAAGACCCCAATATTGTTTATACGGCCAATAATTTTCGAAATATAAACTTTTTTGTGTTTCGCCTTAAAAACGTCTTTTCTAATAAAATAAATTTTTTAGGTAGGTTTTTAATTATAACTCGAGAACCGTTCAAGATATCGAAATGAATCTTTTTTTATATGGAAGCTGATTTTAAGAGGTTTCAGATTAGCTATAAATCATTAAATTTAAAATATGGGAAATCTTTTTTTCAAATTTTTAAAAATAAATTAAAATAGATTTATATAAAAATTTTAAATGTGAAATGATAATTTTGGTGTGATTAAAATTGATATAAATCAATGTTAGGGTGGTATTAGTGTTGATTTTTAATGGGTGTTAAAATATTTAGGACTGGTTTAAAGCACGCAAGCATAAAGTTTTAATTAAAAGCTAAAATTGAATCGATGGTGAGTAGTTTTAAATTAGCAATCGATGCTTCTTTTATTATATTGGTGTTGGATTTTAAAAAGCACTTAGAGTTTTGACGACATGTAAACGCGTGCCCATTTTCAACCGAATTACTTAAAATTTAAGTGCCCCAACGAGTGATTGATGCTCCAACACTTAAAATCATCTCGCAACACGTGTTTTAACATAGCTGCCTCTTGAAAGATCTCCTCCTCAATATAAATAAACTCTCGAGTATTGATCATTTTTACTGCTGCACTGCACCATTAAAAAAACCTTATACCTATACATTATTGCTAAAAACCTACTCATCCATCAACTATTTGCTACTTATTACTAAATTTGTGCTCATCAATTAACTGTTACTTTAAACTGCATCAAGGTTACTTAGATCACTCTTTGCATTCCTCTTTCAAGATAAATACGTTAAGGTTACAAGTTCACATCTTCAATAGCCTTGAGCTGTTGTAACTCATTTCCAAACACCAATCACTTGTTTCATTTTGTCATTTTTTCTTGTAGGTCCTCGTTCAAGACGAATAAAGAAACCGCAGTCCGCAACTCCGAAGAGTACCAATGAAGATAAGAGACCCAGAACAGCTTTTTCTGGAGCTCAACTCGCGAGGTTGAAACACGAATTTGCTGAAAATCGTTACTTGACCGAAAGGAGGCGTCAACAACTCAGTGCTGAGTTGGGATTAAACGAGGCGCAAATCAAAATTTGGTTCCAAAATAAAAGGGCGAAAATCAAGAAATCTTCTGGCCAGAAAAATCCTCTGGCATTGCAGTTGATGGCGCAAGGATTGTACAATCACTCTACAGTGGCTTGTGATGAAGACGACATGCCCTTGATGACGTAAAATGAGGAAAATCCTGCGCCATACTTATTTTAACCTGATCTCATTGTAAATTTTGTAAATATTAATCGTGTACAAATTGTAAGCTTTATTAATTTATGTTAGGCATCCGAAATAGTACAATTAAGTTGGTAGTTTATGATCGGAAGCTGAAAGTTGGAAGCTTTGCTTGGAGATTTGTCACGCACGTTTCGTTGAAAGAAATGGTGTTTAGTCAGTGTATATTTATTCTCTCGTTGAGTATTTTCTAATAATATAAGTGAGTAAGTGAGCTTCGTGTAAATACATTATTATACATACAACATTGTATAGTTTAATTGCGCCTTAATCTTCATAGACTGATTTAAAATTAGTTCAGAGTTCCCTAAAAGCCCTAATAATGTGCAATCTTTTTTTTATTTTCACAACTAATCAATACGATTATGTGTTTGTTATGTAGTGTTATTTGTGTAAATAAATAAACCCATTACAAAGTTTTTTTACTTCGTTTTTCTAATCCTTAAATTACCTCTCTTGCAATTCTTTAACTTTAATAATTTTTAGTTCATCTAAAAGTCCTTTGAATGTTCTTTAATGTACAAAAAAAAATGTTTTAATATCTTCATTTTTTCCAAAGTTATAATCCAAAATGTGGTGAAACAAAAACGGTTAGTTTGAATGCATACTTCGATATTTTGATATTTAGAAAAATACTTGGCCTATTTTATTAATGGATGGCTTAAATATTCCAGAAGAAGATTTTCTATGAAAAAGTATTGAAAAGTTTTCTGATAGGATCAAAACTACGCCCTCTATGAGTCGATGTGTGCCTACGTTATAAAAGATTTTGAAAAAAATTTTCTTAAAAAATCACTATTCAATTTTAATAAAATTTAATTCGTAATATTCCTAATTAAAGCCCGAATTATTGGTAAAAATTTCAATTAAAAAATTGCGATAATTTTTGTATAAAAAAATAAAAACGAAAATGAATATTTTAGAGCAAACTCTTAAATTTTAATTTTTTCTTCAAAACTGACAATTTAAATATAAAATAATAAAAATAACGAATTATTTTTTTACGGTCTTAATTTTTAGGGAAATTCAAAAATTAAAATATTTAAAAAATGGGCGTTCACTAAAAAGAAGTCATAATTGAGTAGAGTGATTAATTCAAATTTACAAGAAAACTCAAATCAAAAATCATTCATTATGTTATTTTTGGTTTAAAATTGTAGCTTTCAGGACTTTTATTAAAAAGTACCTTTTTAAATTTTTTTTTTAATTTTTTCTTAAAAATATTATATTTTTAAAACTACTTTACTGAATGTTACATTTGATAGTTCAATTTAAAACTACTTCAATCTTCTTTATTTAGTAAATAATTTGTTTTAATGCCTTTTATAGTTTCAGAGTTATAATTGAAACTCTTCAGAAGAATTTAAAGGTTTAATGTTATTTTCTAATTTCATACTTCTTTAATTTTAATATTTTATACTTAATTTGGAAACTCTTTAAATCTTCTTTATTTCGTAAATAAAGTTTTAATGTCTTCATTTTTTCCAAAGTTATGACCCGAAATGTGATGAAAGTTAACAAGATAAGTAAATTTTGTAAAGAAAATTTAAATACTCTGATATTTAGAAAAATACTAAGCCAAATTTAACGAATGATGGCTTAAATTTTATAGAGGAAAATATTCTACAAAAAACATGATAAACGCTTTTAATAAGATCAATAATATGTCTTCTAGTAGTCTTCTTTTGTGCCTAAGCTATATTAACAAAATTTTGAGATTTTTTTTTGAATTAAATTACAAATCAATTTTAATTAAAATTAATTTAAAATATTCTCAATTCAGGGTCAGTTTATTGGTATAAAATTCAAATTGAAAATTCCAATATTTTTGATATAAAAAAATAAAAATCAAAATTGATATACCAGAACAAATTCTTAAAGGAAATTATTTTTTTTAAACTGTCATAACTTCAAATATTAAAAACTATTTCTTTTGTTATTTTTGGATAGGATTTCAGGGCTTTTCTTGAAAAACAAGTTTTTTGAATTTTTTAAAAATTTGAGTTTTTCTCATAAAAATAATATTTTAAAAACAACTTTACTTCGTTACGTTTATTAGCTCATTTAAAACCTCCTTTAATCTTTTTAAATTATTAAATAATTTGCGTTATTATGTTTTATAGTTCCAAAGTTATAATTGAAATTCTTCAGTAAAATTTAAAAAAAATAGTTTTGAAAGTATTTAACGTTAATTTCCACATTTAGACTTCTATAATTTTAGTATTTTAAATTTCATTTGAAAGGTCTTTAAATCTTCTTGTATTCACAAACAAATTGTTTTAATATCTTCAGTTTTTTCAAAATTTTGACCTAATATATGCTTAAGGTTAAATAAAAGTAAGTTTGGGAGCCAATTTTTTTTAGGAAAATTTAATTAATTGATATTTTGAAAAATACCAAACCGATTTTAATGATTGATGGCTTAAATGTTCCAGGAAAAGATTTTCTACAAAAAAGTATTACAAAGTTTTCTTATAGGATCAAAACTACGCCCATCGGGAATCGTTTTGTACCGACGCTATTAAAAATTTCGATTTTTTTTTTATTTTAATAAGGATCATTGGTAAAAATTTCAATTTAATAAGACTAATATTTTTCCAAAAAAATATAAAAATAAGAGTAAAAATTTGAGGCAAGCATTTTTATATTTATTTTTTTTTTAAATTAGCTCAAAATTGAACGAAAATTAATTAAAAATTACTCATATTTTTTATAAGACCGTGAAATTCTACGAATTACGATATTTAGAAATTCTTTTTTGATTTTAATAAATTCCTAATTAATGGCCAGATCATTGGTAAAAATTTCAATTTGATAAGATTAATATTTTACCAAAAAAATATAAAAATAAGAGTAAAAATTTGAGGTAAGTATTTTTTTATTTATTTTTTTTTGAGCCCAAATTTGAACGAAAATTTATTAAAAATGACCCTTATTTTTTATAAGACCTTGAAATTCCATAAATTATAAAATTTAGAATTTTCTTTTTATTTTAATAAATTCCTAATTACATAATTGGTAAAAATTTCAATTTGATAAGACAAATATTTTTCGAAAAAAATATAAAAATAAAATTAAAAATTTGAGGCAAGCAATTTTTTTATTTATTTTTTTTTTAAATTAGCCCAAATTTGAACAAAAATTAATAAAAATTGACCCTTATTTTTTAAAAGACTTTGAAATTTCATAAACTATGAAATTTAGATTTTTTTTTTTGATTTTAGTAAATTTCTAATTAATGGCCGGGTCATTGGTAAAAATTTCAATTTGATAACACTAATATTTTTCCAAAAAAATATAAAAATAAAATTAAAAATTTGAGGCAAGCAATTTTTTTTTTAAATTAGCTCAAATTTGAATTTTTATAAGACCTTGAAATCGCATAAATTACGAAATTTCGAATATTTTTTTTGATTTTAATAAATTCCTAATTAATGGCCGGGTCATTGGTAAAAATTTCAATTTGATATCACTAATATTTTTACAAAAAAATATAAAAATAAGAATATAAAGCAAGCTTTTTTTTATTTTTTTTTAAATTTGCCCTTTGAACGAAAATTAATTAAAAATGACCCTTATGACCTCAAATTAAATAAATTACTATATTTCGATTTTTCTTTTATTTTATTAAGTTCCTAATTAATGCCTGGGTCATTGGTAAAAATTACAATTTGAGAAGACTAATATTTTTCCAAAAAAATGTAAAAATTTGAGGCAAGCATTTTCTTTATTTATTTTTTTTATTTAGCCCAAATTTGAACGAAAACTAATTCCTTATTTTTTATAAGACCTCGAAATACCATAAATTATTTTAAAAAAATGGACGTTGTATCAAAAAATCATAACTTAAAAACTACCGAGTCGATTTAGAAGTTTAATAGTTCAAAATTTAGAAGAAAATCTCAGTTTTCAGAAAGGGCTTATTTTATTATTTTTGTTTAATAAGTGTAGCTTTGAGGACTTTTTTTAGTAGTGGTATTTTTTCTGTAAAATGATGAGGTTAAGTTAGGGTTCGTTTGGTAATGTTTGCATGTTGTAAGGGCATTAAATATACAGGGTGGGTCAATATTAGTGTATACTGGTTGTGTGTGGTTTATGGCGATGTGCGAAGGGTTGGTCCTAATTGATTTATAAGCCTTATTCCTTAATTCTAATTTTATTAAACGTGGGTGCGGCAAAGTTGGTCGTGTCGGTCTGAATACTCGAGTGCATATACAACTTGTACGAATATTGAATACAATAGATTGAATTTGTAATTTGTAACGCAGACGGCGTGTGGACATTCATACAAAGCTAATAAAACTTTTATTATTTAGTTATTTATTTATTTACGACGTGTTAACTCGCATAAATGCCAAAATGTAAATCTAAATTGACGAAGCGTTTGGGTTAAGGTTTAGGTGGTTCTAATCTAATCTAAAAGTTTTGTTTAAATTTAATTAAAAGCCACGCTATTGATTTGGAATGGAAGAGGAACTAAACTCTCTTCGAGGCTAATCGTCCGGAGGAATTTCAAATATTTGTTGGTTTTCACATAAAACTCAACTCCATCTTTGCTTTAATCACCAATTATACGACCTTTTAATTTTTAATTCCCACCTTATTGCTTTATAATTCACTGAATAAACATTTATCCTACCTCCACATCAATAAAATTATAAATTCTCATCATGCTAAATCTTGAATTAATTGAATTAACATCAAAATTGGTTTTCATGGTTGCTGGTCGTACGACGGTCGGATGCTCGTCGTGCACTTTTAATCTAAAAATAGTGTTTTAATCAAAGCGAATTCTTTAAATAAGTATTAATGGTAATAAATTAGGAAGGAAATAAGTTAAAGGGCCTCCGCTCTCATTAGTAAAGTAAATCTGGACTCGTTAATGATGTGACACCCAGAAAAGCTCAGACACACTCCACTAGATCTAGATGACACCAATAATAAATTTAATTACACTTTGAGTGCGGGCTTCTTTTCATTCGAAATTCTAATTTATCTCCTGATTTATTAACTTATGATTTATTTCCACTTCAATTACGCTAATTACTCCAAAAAATCCACCAAAATACTTCAAAGAATTCCTCGTTTTGTGATGATAAAGCATGTTTTTGGTTGTGATTGTACCCTCATAAATCAATTGAGCGAGCGAGTTAAAAAATCCCAAATGATTTCAATAAAAGATGATAGTAATTTAATGGTTCTTGATGTGATTAGGAAAATTGTTTTGGAAAAAGTCGCAGCGTCACGCCCTCATAATTCCGACGCGTGTTCGAACTTCATCATCATATTTATTTACAACCAACCATGTGTTTATTTATAGTGCTTCCAACCAATTTTATCACGTCAATAATTTTTATTAAAACAAACAAAAAATGCAACTAGGAAGTTAATCAATTTTTGACCAAAAAAACATTTTTCACTTTAAATTAAAAAAAAACTCATAATAGAAGAGGTCATTTATTAAAATTTAAATTGTGTTTTAAAGAAGGTTGTTTTCGAAAGTGAGAAAATTTATAAAGAAATTTCCCATAAAATGGTTTTTTTGCAGTTTTTGCAATTCGTGTTCAACTTTGTTGAAAATGATAAAAATCAGCTCTTTTTATTCTCAAATCCCGAAAAAAAAATTGTAATAGTTTTGTTGTTATAAGCACAACCCTTGAGTGGCAGGGAACTGAATTTCGAATCAAGGTTTTGGGTCTTAAAACTACTCAAACTATTTTGCTTAAATCACAAGATCGGTTAGTGAAAAAAAAATCAATTTTTTCGATACTCTTAAATTGTTATGTCGTTTTAGGGCGTTTAACTTATTATTTATTTTTCAAGTTTTTTCAATGAAGATTAAAAAAAATTTCTTCAGTATAATTTTTATCTGACATACATTTTTTTGTACATTGTTTCTCTTTCTTGAGTTGTACGAACCACTGTACAGAACTATTATCCTCTCTCTCCTACTGCTGATATCTTATCAGGTCAAGATGGGGTGAAGGCATGAAGCGATTTCGAATGGTTTTGGTTTTTAGATTGGTCTGTCATATTTGGACCAAGCGCATTCCGCATTCGAATGACTAATTGTTGACATCATAGACTACGTTTATCTCGAGCAACTCAACCCAGCTTGAATTCGGCTTGGAAGCCAAGCCTTGGCTTGACCTCTACCATTTGAAGTACATATAAAAGGTCAAATCAAGTTCTTAAATGGAGAAGAAAGTACCGAAGAAGCTGTCAAATTTTTGGCTAACCACTAACCAACTAAAGAAGCCATCGCTTATTGATCGAAAGGAAAAGCTCCAGTTTTAAGGATGTGATGCTCTAATAGATTACATCTTCTTTCATATTTCTTGAAAAAAGTCTTACGTTAGTGTGAGATCCTGGTGAAGGTTATCAACAATCAACAAGTCCATATCCTCGCTAGTGACTAACACTGTATTGGTAGGTATTGTTAGAAGAGACAAGAGTGACTGCTGTAGTGATGATGAGCCAGTCATCATTTTCCTCTGCATACAGTATTCAAAAATTATATGGTTTCTATTTTAGTTTTGAGAAGATCGATGAAACGAATTTTGATTTTATCCTTTGATAAGAATTTCTCTAAAGAAAACTGAGATGGTTTTTTTCATCAAAGATTATTTCCGAAGATGTGTATGACTTGGCTCTCCGAAGAGATGTACAAGGTATTCTTCAAAAACTACTGTTACGTTTGAGTCGTAAAAAACACTGATATACCGGATGTAACTGTCACATACCGAACCAAATAATGAGCTTCGAGGTCACAAAACTTTGTAAAGTAAGTGATCTAGCTTCATCGATCACTACATATTTTTTTGTTCCTTTTGTTTATCTTTTAAGTTTACAGGTTGAAATGCTTCCTTCCTCGGTGAATAATGACATTGGTATTAATGACAGCTTACATCTGAAGAAATTTTGCAAATCTTCATATTCATAACCTGTCAAAGAATGTTAGAGGATTAATAGTGACCTTTCTATTATCAGCACTAATAGTTTGTACAGCACTCCAGCTTTCTTCAAAGGAATACCATATTATTTCTTCCTTAGAATCTCACTTTCTAGAAGCTCTTACTGTTAAGCCGCGTTCTCACAAATCAAGTTTAATTCACCGATTATAGTTGATCAACAAAAGTTGAACAAGAACAATTCTTTGGAAATTTCATATTTTTATTCCGTTCAAAATTAAACTAAAATTGAAGGATCAAGCCAAAATGTTGGGCATTATCCAGAATAAATAACAACGACATGGAAATTGGAAAAAGGTTGTTTGGTCAAAATGATACACTTTAATCATTTTTCATTTTTTTTATGTATAGTAAAGCCATTTTTTCTTCAATTTCCATTATGTTCTCACTTTATTATGGGTAACCCACAAAAATTCCATTTTTTTAAGGATATAGTAAAGCCAAAATGTTTTTCCAATTTCCATAATGTTCTTACTTTATTCCGGATAATGCATACAAATTTTGGTTTGTGCCACAAATTTTACAATATCTGATGATGCTGTAAATCTTTCAAGATTCCTTATTTCTATTCCTTTTACAATTAATTCAAAATTAGAGAATCAAGCCAAAATATTGGACATTATCCAAAATAAAGTAACAACGTCATGGAAATTGGAAAAAAAACTTGTTTGGTCCAAATTCAAAATGGTACAATTTCCATGATATTCTCACTTTATTCTGGATAACGTATAAGAATGTTGGTTTCTTCCAAAAATTTTACAACTCCTGATGATGCTGTAAATCTTTGGAGATTCCTTGTTTGTATTCCTTTTACAATTAATAAAAAAATCGAGGATCAAGCTAAAATATTGGGCATTATCCAGAATAAAATAATAACGTCATGAAAATTGGGAAAAGGTTGTTTGGTCAAAATGGTACACTTTAATCATTTTTCATTTTTTTTTATGTATAGTAAAGCCATTTTTCTTCAATTTCCATTATGTTCTCACTTTATTATGGATAACCCACAAAAATGTTGGATTGCTCCACAAATTTTACTATATCTGATGATGCTATAAATCTTTGGAAATTCCTTATTTCTATTCCTTTTACAATTAATCCAAAATTCGAGGATCAAGCCAAAATATTGGGTATTATCCAAAATAAATAAAAACGTGATCAAAATTGGAAAAAATTTTTTTGTTCAAAATGGTACATTTTTTAAGTATAGTAAAGCCAAAATATTTCTCCAATGTCCATGATGTTTTCATTTTATTCTGGATAACGTACAAAAATATTGGTTTGTTCTACAAATTTTACAAAACCTGATGTTGGTATAAATTTTTGGAAATTTCTTATTTCTATTACTTTTACAATTCATCCAAAATTCAAAGAGCAAGCTAAAATATTGGGCATTATCCAGAATAAAATAGAAAGGACATGAAAATTGGAAAAAGGTACATTTTAACCAATCTCAATTTTTTGAAGTATAGTAAACAAAAATGTTTTTCTAATATCCATGATGTTTTGACTTTATTCTGGATAACGTATAAAAATGTTGGTTTGTTTTACAAATTTTACATTACCTGATGATGCTGTAAATCTTTGGAGATTCCTTATTTCTACTCTCTTTACTGTTAATCCAAGATTCAAGGATCAAACAAAAATATTGGGCATTATTCAGAATAAAATAGAAACGACATAGAAATTGTAAAAAAGTTGGTTGGTCAAAATGGTACATTTTAACCACTCTCCATTTTTTATGTATAGTAAAGCCAAAATCTTTTTGCAATTTCCATAATGGTCTCACTTTATTCTGGATAACGCATAAAAATTTTGGTTTGTTCTACAAATTTTACAACAACTGATGTTGCTGTAAATCTTTGGAAATTCCTTATTTCTATTCCTTTTACAATTACTCTAAAATTCGAGGATCAAGCCAAAATATTGGGTATTATCCAGAAGAAAATAACAACGTCATGGAAATTGGAAAAAGGTTGTTTGGTCAAAATGGTACATTTTAACCATTAGTCACTCTTGATTTTTCTTGATATATTGTAAAGCCAAACATTTTTTTCTAAATTCCATGATGATGTTATTTTGTACTCACCAAAATGAAGTATTGTTCCTCAAATCTTACAACATCTAATGATGTAACTCTTTGGAAATTCCTTATTTCTATTCCTATAAAAATGTAGCAAAAACTCGAGGATCAAGCCAAAATTTATCTAGAACTATGAGTATGATTTTAAGCAATTTATTCACATGTTTCACTAGAAGCTGATTAACGTTTCAGTTTGAAAATGACGTTCAAAGTTCTTCTTCTTTCTGATTTGCAAAAGAATTAATGCTCTCTGGCTTTAATGTATTTTGTTTTAATGGTCTTGATTTTACTCTATAGAACAGCAGTAGTAATACCAGTAATTTCCCTTTTTTTTTATTCTGTATTTGTGAAAAAAAAATTGAGCCCTCATTTTTAAACTAGGAAGAGTGACAGGAAAGGAAAACTTAAACTATAAAAATTACTAGAAAAATAATTTTTGGTTATTTTGGCTTTTTAATGATAAAATATGTACTGAAACATAACTAAATTCCCCATTCCTTGAAATTTAAATTACTCCTTCTAGTTAAAAAATGAAGTATAGTATTGATCATAACCTCACAAAAAAAGTATATCTTCATGAAATTACACAAAACGTTGATAATTACGGAAATTCGGGACAGCTTTAACCGTCTTAATTTTTCAAATATTTTAAATTAAACTTTAGATCCATAAAAAGATTTAAATTCTACATAGAATAGCCTATTTCTACTTAGTAATATTCTGGAAATAATTTAGAGACAAATTCGAAATTAAGGAATTTAACATTTTGGTGAAATTCATCCTCAAAATTTAATTCAAAATCAACATGTTATCCTTCTTTAAAAAGGATGTAATAACTTCTTCATGATGCAAAAAAATCTGTTATCTTTTTTCAGTTATAATTGAAGAAGTATACAAAATCCAAAAAAAAAAAATCATCAACATATTTTTTTTAATTTTTAAAATTATTGATATACAGGGTGTTTTTAAAATGGTGGTTACGACTTCGTGTGCTTATACCACACACGTAATTGTAAAGAAGTGTAAAACATATTTTTAGGTTAAAATATGACCTGCAGCCCCGGATTCGCATCAAAATTATGACAAAATTTTACAATTTTTTGCAGTTAAACGATTTCAATCATATATTATTAAAATTAAGTCTAAATGATTAGTAAAATCGCCAAACTAGTTTTTGTGCAGGATGTAAAGATTAATTCAAACGTCAAGATGAATTAATTAAGTGCTAATTAGTTGGGAAAATAGGTTTGTTCCAATTTCCAAAAATCGGTGAAGATTTGTTTTTAGATTTAGCAAAGGAAATGAGAAAGCAGGGGTAATGGTAATGAATGTGTGTGTGCAATAAAGAGTGTGTAGTGTTGGGATAATAAATCACACCCTCGTGGTCGTGTTAAACAGATATAAGTTGGAAACCGGCGTCGGTGGAACAGAACACAGAACTCTGAACCGACGCCTTTCCCTACATCACAGAATGGCGGTTAAAACACGGCTAATCGCGATAACAAGAGGGTCGTGCATTCCATGATTTAATACGCCCCAGCTGTGTACTTTACCTAATGAAATTTCTCCAATTAAACGCTTTTAAAACAATTTATCCTCTTTTTTATTTAATTAAAAGACTCACACATTCACCACTCACCCCCAACAATTTTTATCACCTACTCAAAATATTTCCGCCCGATAATTCCTTGGAGACACTACAAGATTATGGAGTTATGACAACTCAATAAGAATATTTAAGGATTCATTAATTTTTCAAACGTCTCGGAACGAAAATCATTACTCATTTGTCACGCGACGAATTATTCGCCAAGATTTGAATAACGCGTCTCGTTATTAATGGTTTATTTTGACCTTTTTCCTCCAACTCAATGCAAAAGTGCAAAAACATTCGAACCCTTGAGACTACATCGATATGTCTTCGCATAAAGAAGCACTTTCCAGTTGTCCAACAACAATCAACATTTTGCTTACTGCAGATTCTAAAGATTGGTTGTGCTTGAAGTGGTTTTTTTTTGGAAAATTTGCAAAATTTGTAGGTTTAGGGGTTGATGATTATAGCACCTGAATGTGGGAGATATTTGGGGTTTTAATTGAAAGCGCGTTTTAGGTTGTGGAGTGTAGATGTAGAATATAAATCAGTTGGAGTTGGGACCACCCATGCGACATTCGAGGAGTCGGTGGCTTGGTGGTTGGCGGTTGGCGGCGCGGCGCAACTGGACACCACACACTAGCGCCAAAAATGTTAACAAGACACATTACAACAACTCCTGCCCGGACCCGTCCAACGTCCAAACCCACGCCACTGCCCCTTAATCACACCAAACAATCAAACTCATTAAATCCATTTTTATCAGATGTTCACATTATCTTAATGCCACTATTAACCTAAACCTAAATCACCACAAATACAAAATCTATTAATTCAAATTTATACATAAATAAAGGTGTCTTTGCACAAGAGACGACGTTTTTAATCCTTCACTTATACTTATTCCTTAAAAAATGAAAATAAAGCGTTTTTTTCACGTTTATCTTAAATAACTCATAAACCGCTGCATTTAGCAAAAAAGTCTTTATGTACAAAATTATAGTACATGAAATTTCCTACAAAAAATGTTATATTCATTTTTTCCCTACGATAAACAATTTACAAGATAAAAGGGTGGAAGTGACTGTTTTACGTTTTTCTTAGATATTGCGTAAAAAATAAGGTGTTTCTGGCTTCTAAGCCGTCGTTGTTTCCTGCTCAACTCAAGTTTGAAATCCAAGAAGTCACTTACTACGTTTCGATACAGTATGAAAATCGAAATGAAAACGCTATGATTGGAAGAATTAAACTCACTTTTTTATGATTTTCGCGTTTTTCATCAATAACTCGTAAGCCGCTGCATTTAGAGAAAAAGTTTTTATATACAAAATTATTCTGCATAAAATTTCCTATAAAAAAGGTTATTTCCATTTTTTCTCTAGAATGAATAATTTGTGAGATAAAGGAGATGGAAATACTGAGGATTACTTGTAATTTAGGAGCCTGTAATAAAAACAATTGTATCTAGGTAACTATTACTCCTACGATAAAAATCTATACAACCTTTTTTGTAGGAAATTTTATGTAGTTTAATTTTGTACTAGCACACTTTTTCGCTATTTACAGCGGTTTATAAGTTATTTAAGAAAAACGTGAAAAAGTGCCCTTTACTCGACCCCCACCTCTTTATTTCGTCCTAAAGAAAAAATGAATATGATCACATCACCCCAAATACGCCAAACAACTCACAAATCTATTAATTCAAAATTATCGATAAAAAAATTAACATAGTAAAGATGCTTTTTCACAAGAAACGGCTTTTTTAATCCTCTATTTACACATATTATTCTAAGAATAGATGAAAGATAAATATAAGACGTTTATGATTTATTTGCCATCGTCGTTTTCTGTTTGACTCCAGTTTTAAGTTCAAGGGAATAGTTACTACATTTTTATCCAGTGTTAAAATTCAATTGAAAAAATCTTTTCACATTTTTCTTAAATTACTTGTAAATCGCTGCTTCTAGCGAAAAAACCTTTAGAAGCAAAACGAAACTACATCAAATTTGCTACAAAAAAGTTTATAATCATTTTTATCTTAGGATGAATAGTTTGCGAGATAAAAGGGGTGAAAAATCTGCGGACTGTTTAACAACTACTTTAGTCTGGGAGGTCGTAATAAAAGAAGTATATCTGGAAAACTATCCATCCTAGAGAAAAAATGAATAAAATCTTTTTTGTAGGTTATTTTACGTAGTTTAATTTTGCACATAAACACTTTTTTGCTAGATACAGTAGTTTACGAGATATTTTAGTAAAACGTGAAAAAACGACCTTTAAACGATCTCTATTACTGCTTTATCTCGCAAATTATTCGTCCTAAAAATAAAATGAACATGATTTACATCACCCCAAATAATTAAAACAACTCACAAATCTATTAATTCAAAATTATCGATAAAAAAACTGATCAAAGTAAAGATGCTTTTTCACAAGAGGCGCCATTATTAATCCTCTATTTACACATATTATTTTAACAATAGATGAAAAATTAATCTAAGGCGTTTATGACTTGTTTGCCATCGTCGTTTTCTGCTTGACTCCAGTTTTAAGTTCAAGGGAATAGTTACTACATTTCCACCCACTGTTAAAATTGAATTGAAAAAATCTTTTCACATTTTTCTTAAATTACTTGTAAACCACTGCTTTAAGCAAAAAAATCTGCAGGAGAAAAACGAATCTGCATCAAATTCCCTACAAAAAGGTTTATAATCATTTTTTTCTTAGGATGAATAGTTTACGAGATAAAGGGGATGAAAAAAATGCTGACTGTTGAAAAACTACTTTAGTCTGGGAGGCCGTAATAAAAAAAAGTATATCTGGAAAACTATCCATCCTAGAGAAAAAATAAATAAGATCTTTTTTGTAGGTTATTTTATGTAGTTTCATTTTGCACATAAACACTTTTTCGATAGTGGCAGTAACTTACGAGATATTTTAGTAAAACGTGAAAAAATGACCTACAAACAACGTCTACCGCTTTATCTCGCAAACTATTCGTCCTACAGAAAAAATGAATATGATCTACATCACCCCAAATACTCCAAACAAATCTATTAACTCAAAATTATCGATAAAAAAATGATCAAAGTAAAGGTGCTTTTTCACAAGAGTCGGCGTTATTAATCCTCTATTTACACATATTATTTTCATAATAAATGAAAGATATAAGGCGTTTATGATTTAATTGCTTCAGTTTGAAGTTCAATGGGACAGTTACTGCATTTCCATGAAGTATTGAAATGGAATTGAAAAAATCTATAGTCATTTTTCATGTTTTTCTTAAATAACTCGTAAATCGCTGCATCTAACGAAAAAGTCTTTATAAGTAAAACGAATCTACATAAAATTTCCTACAAAAAAGGTTTTAATTATTTTTTTCGTAGGATGAATAGTTTACGGGATAAAGGGGATGAAGAGACTGGTAACTGTTGAAAAACTATTTTAATCTGGGAGCGCGTAATAAAAATAAGTATATCTGGCAAACTATTAATCCTAGAAAAAAAATGAATAAAATATTTTTTGTAGGTAATTTTATGTAATTTAATTTTGCACATAAACACTTTTTCTCTAAAGGTAGTAGTTTACTAGATATTTAACAAAAACGTTATAGAGACCTTTAGACGACCATTACCCTTTTATCTCACAAACTAACATAACCTAATCTCCCACACCCCACTCAACCACCAACGATCAGGATTTGTATTATGTTGTTTATGACATCTCCCCATACCACCCTACAAAAAGTTACGACTACACGAATTATTTCTCCTACTTTTCCATAATTGACTGAACTAGTATGGGGTATCCTAAAATCTAATATAATTTCAGCTGGTGTACAGCGAATTTCGTAATATGTGTAAACTGGGGATTAAAAACGTTGCGTTATGTGTAACTGCAGCTTAAAAAGAAGTAGGTGACGTATCAATAATATCTGGGTGTGAGTAATGTTTTTTGGGGGTTTGAAATTTCTATTAAATTTTTAATATAGGAAAGAAATAAAGTAAGTTTCCGGTAAATAAAGCTTGAAGGGATGCGACGAGTATATCAGGATGGAAGCAGAGCTGCCGACAGGAGAGATTAGAAGAGTTTTGTTGTACATTGGGATAAGGGATAAGGGAGCAAAAGGGCACATTGAAAAACCGATCGGAATGATTTAATAAAACCAACTGAAGGGTGCAGGAGCGGTATTCAATTTAAAAGTTTGCGAGAACGCGTGACAAATCCGTAATTTGCAATCATTTTGGCTGTCGACGTGACGCCCTCAACTTGATGGGGTTGTTCTGCTGAGCTCCTCATCCCTTAACCCCGCACCTTCATCAACCATCTCAAATTCTTTAATTTCAATTAGGTTCGGATGTGCGTTCAACGTTTTTATTACGTCAGGCTAAAAACTTTTTGTAATTCCTTCATCTCTCCAATTTGAGAAGTAGTCATGTAGAAAAATTTAGAGATCCAAAGATTTTTGGGAAATAATTGTAATGGAGTTGATCTAGAAAGGAGACCACACCAACACCTATACAAAGTATACATGTCTAACGTAATGGTTGGACTAATGAACACATTATTTACTCTTGAGCTCGAGGTCCGCTAAATGTTGCCGTGTAAAGTTGTCCGAGGATCAGATCAGTTCACAGCCTGAACTTCGTGTGTGGTCCGAGCCTATCACATCACACATGCCTACAACCTTTAAAACTTTACATACCAAAGCACGCACTCATACATTCAAATCAAAGTGCACAATGCGTATTTACCTTCTTCGAGTTGTTCTTCAAAAGTACCTACTCACTTGTAATCTAATCACCATCACCTCCCGCTCATCGCTCCACTCCACCACTAATGATCTTTCCCATGTTTTGCCCTTTTATTACTTTAAATTGCAACCTTTTTATTCTTCCCATTTTGCATCACTAAATGCATTCCGCTTTTTTAGCCTCGACAAAAACTGCAAGCTAAATAATTTACTACTGCAATAACTGAGCAACGCAACATTAATCAACCAGTAAAAAATATTCAAGTAACTAACCAAAAATGAAGAATTTTATGAAATTGTTGAGAAATTGAGTAGAGCGTAGAGCTTAAAAGATGATTATAATAATTTACGCAAAATGCTAATAAAGTGGCCATTAGGTGGACAATGGTGAAGGATGTGTTGTGACGGTGGAGGATAGTTAGTAAGTAGTATGTGTGTGTCGTTGACGTGGGGCCACCCAAGAAGAGGCTCGCCTGGATATTTGTCAATGGCACGCCGCCCCCCTCCACCGCCGCTACTGATCCGCATATTTCAAATATTTCAATTATTTTTAATTCACCTACCGTAATCATATTTTTTAGAGTTTAGTAGCCACCGCGACTAAACGGAAGTCCTATTCCTCCCATTATAATAGTTTTATTTTTGTGTGCTTAACGATGATGAAAATTGCATTATTAACGTGACAAGAGGATAATGGAATAAAACTTTATATATTTTAAAACACGTGTAATTACGCATATTAAAAACGTAATTTATTAAAAGACCGTAATAATAACCAACAATAAATAAGCCTAAGCTCTGTGAAATTTTTAATTTATTTTAATTTTATACCATTTACAATATTTTATTACAATTGCTCACAATTATATAAATCAACTCACAACATTCGCAATTAATTATTTTATTCTCTTCATAAATCAAACAAAAAATTACTTCATTTTTTTTTAAGCTTATTTTTTCCACTACATTTAACCTTTATTAAAAAATTTAAACCTTTCACTACTTATGCTTCAAAAAAAAAATAAAATTAAATCCAATAAAATCCTTCTTTAATTCATAAAAAAAATTGTTTTAATATCTTTATTTTTTTCAAAGTTATAACCTAAAATGTGGTAAATTTGGGAGCAAAAATTTTGTTTAAGAAATTTAATTATTTTATATTTTTTTAAATAATTGACCGATGGCTAAAATATCCCAGAAAAAGTATTTGTACAAGTATGAAAAAGTTTTCTGATGTGATAAAAAATGCGCCCTCTAGAAAGAGTTTTGTGCCTACCCTTTTAAAAAATTTTTTGAAACAAGTTATTATTCGATTTTAATAAAATTTAATTCAAAATATTCTAATTTGAGGCCCGGATTGTTGGAAAAAAATTCAACTGGAAGTTCCTATATTTTTTGTACAAAACAATTAAAATCAAATTTCAAAGCACACTCTTTATTTCATGTTATTTAAATGGGAGAATCTTAAATGAAATAATTAAAAATTACAAAATTACAAAAATACAGGGTCGTCTTAAGGTATAATCGGTCCTTGGACATTAGAGAATTTTATTCGATGTCATTTACAAAAATTTCATTTTTATTTTGCTTTTTTGGAGTACGTCTCAAAGTTGAGGCCCCTGGAAAGGTCCGTCCCTGAACAATGACTCAGTGATTACCCCCTCTAATTCCTAAATTTGAAAAAAAAAACTCCTTCACCAGGAAATGTCGAAAATAATTCAAACTATCTTTATGCCTTCAATTTTTCAGCTTCAAGTGACAAACTAAAAAAAAATGACAGAAATACAATGAGAATTCTGTCAGTGTAACCGTCCTTTAAATATACAGAATTACCATATACCAGGTGAACACGAAACTACCGCCACTCCTGTCACCTGTCATTTCTTTATTTATAAATACCGGGTGGCCACGGAACTAGAGCCACCAATGTAACTTCCTTATTTATGAAAATAATAATTTGAAATTTTATATGACATAAGAAAACGAATTTATTGAACTAAAAAAATTATCATTTCACTTCAACTTTATTCTTAAGTGTAACAGCCTATTTTTTGTACTTATTATTAAACACTGTTAACTTCTAAGTGTGTTTTTGAGAAAAAAACAATTTTTTTTGAACTTTAAAAGAAAATTTTGGTTTTTTTTTAAGTTTTTTAAATGAAATCTATTAAAAATACTCTTAAATAATTTAAAAAGGAAAAATAAATTGTAAATTATGAAGTTCATTCAGCCGTTTTTGAGAAAATATTTTTTAAAATTTCATAAATGCGTTTTTTGCAAATATGTATCTTTATTTTTTTTAAATGGCAAGATTTTATCAAGTACCAAAATAATCGTTATAAAATCCTCTTTTTAAAAAGTCGAATGACCCGGCATCATTGCATTTAAAAAAAGTGAGATATTTGATAAAATCTTCATTAACTAAGTTTAAAAATTAATAGTTCAAAAACCACTTACATTTTTTTTCAAATTACAATTTTATTTAGGTATTTGAATTATTTAGAATTAGTTTTGGTACTTCGAAAACCTTTTTTTTTTTGAAAAAAATTTTTTTTACAAATAAAATAAAAACTAATATCTCAAAAATACTTCTTTTTTAAAAGTATTTTAAGCCATGAATAAAAATATGGGATGTTACATTTAAAAAAACAAAGTTCATGGTGTTTCCGGTGAAACCGGAAGTGATTTCGAAAATAAAAAATGCACATAAAATTTGTTTTTTTGAACCATAGAACATAACCAAATTTCAAATTTTTTTATTCATAAATAAAAAAGTTATCGAGGTGACCCGGTTTTCATTTCCACCCGGTATAACAGTAAAATTTCAAATTTTTATTTTCATAAATAAAGAAGTTACAGGGTTGACACCCGGTATATAAAATTAAAATTTTGATATGTTATACGGACTATGAAAGCACATTTATGGAACTACTTTTTTTATCTTTATTTCTGGTTCACCGAAAGTGACTCAAACTTTCTTATGTTAAATGTAACACCCAAATTTTTTGTACATACAGGGTGTCCCAGACTACCCGTACCACCTTATTATTTGTCGTACATTAATGAGAAAAAATTTGCGTTACTAAAGAATCTTTTGGTTTAATTCGTAATGTCCAAAACAGACTGGAAGTACCCGAAACCGGAAGTATGTTTGAAATTTTAAATGGCAATCGAAATCGAGTATAGTATTGTTGGAAAGGTCTTTTAAAAAGAAACAACTTTTATTAAAATATTTTTGTAATATCTTGCATAATTAACAAATCAAACGAAAAAATGAATGCAAACAAGTGACAAATGGTTTCTGCAATTATGGAAAAATGAAAACATTACCATCATTCTCAATGGGTCTCAAAAAATACTGTACGTTTCTGAAACGTTTCAGTTTTGTTTCATTTGAGTTCCACGAAACTGTTTATACATGTTTCTGTCATGTTACCAAGAAACCATCTAACATGCTCATTTGTGTTTCAAGGCCACATTTACCTAGAAATGTTTCAATAATGTTTCTGCTACGTTTCTGTTACTTCCGGTTTGTTTTGGAAATTACAAATTACACTAAGAGATTCTTTAGATTCGCTTTTTTTCTCATCAATGTAGGACAAAGGGATTTCGAAATAAAGAGGTGGTACGGATGGTCTAGGACACTGTATTATTAAACATTGGGAGCTTTAAAATATGTTAGTTACAATTTTTTTTTTCAAAACTTAAAGGAAAAAAAAATTTCATAAATCGGGATATTTTAACTTCATGTTGAGTATTACAGTAATCAGAAAAAATCCTTTATCTAGCCCTAGTTTTGTATACACCCGGTATATGAGGAAATTTAAACAAATGAAAAAATCAACTTTAGACATCCGTCCCGTCGGTACGGAGACACACTCATGATATTTTGATTTACGTTTACAAACTAAAAAAAAATAAAAACTCAAAATATTTTTTTTTATTTTCAATTTTAAATGCATATAAGCAAAATAAAATAGTTTTTTTTTTAATTTTCTTCGAAATTAACAATAATTTGGATTGATCTCTTGATTAGTTTTTGAGTTTGTGCAGAATCAAAGAAAAATTCAATTAGGCTTGAAAATTTTGCATATTTCACTACAAAAATAATATTTTTTAAACCATGCTTCCTAACAAAAAACAAATCGTATACTAACTAAAGTATTGACCTTTACTGAAAATTTTAACTTCCTTCCATTTCTAGAATTTAAAAAAAAATCAAAAAATCGAAAATTATTTTTTTCTATACCGGGTATACACGATACTAAGGCTGCCCCGATTAATTGTATATTTATGAAAATTATAAAATTGAAATTTTAGTTTGTTATATGAACTAAAAAACACATTTATTAAACTAATTTAATTTCTAATTTGAACTTTCTTATTTTAAATGTAAAATCCCATTGTTTTATACATATTATTAAACATTAGGAAGTTTAAAATATATTGCGGAAAAAACTTTTTTTTCAAAACTTTTATTCAAATTTTTTTTTGTAAAAACTTTAGTAAATTTGAGCAGGTTTATACCATCATGTTGGGTATCACAGTAATCGGAAAAAATCTACTATCTGATTAGGTTAGGTTATTATTAACAGTAATAATGTAAAATGACCCCACCATCATACCAATTAAAAAATTGAAGATACTTAGAAAAACGCACTTTAAAATTAATATCTCCAAAACAGCTGACTAGGTTTTATTAGGTTTTTTTACAAAAAAAAACAAAAATATTTAACTTTTGTTTAAACTGTTAGGTACATTTAAAATAAGAAAGTTTAATTTCCGGAGAAACCGGAAGTGATATTGAAATTTTCTTTAATTGAATAAATGTCTTTTCTATGGCATATAACAGTAAAATTTCAAATTTTTATTTTCATAAATAAAAAAAATGACAGGAGTGGCAGCCATAAATTTTCAATTTTAATCGCCTATAAAACTTCAATTATTTGAAAAATCATTATTAATACTGTATAAATAAGAAGTTTTTTAATTATTATTAAAATGAAAAAATATTTTGTTTGATTTGAGTTTTTAAATTATAAAAATCAAAACGTGCGCAGAATAAAAAAAATCAATTTAGGACTTTAATATTTTGCAAATTTTATTAAAACAATAATATTTTTAAAAGTAAGCTGCCGATCAAAGGAAATTATAGTTCAAAATTTCCAGAAAAAATTCTTCTCTCTATGAAAATTCAAAAAAAAATTCAAAAATTTTTAAAATGATAGTTTAGAAAATTAACATGCTCCAAAAATCAAAAAAACAAATGGTAATGCTCTTTATTTTTAATTTTCCTTGACTTGGTTTTTCCAATTTTACTACAAAATACCTTATAAAAAGATTTTTTTTAATATCTATTTTCGATTTTAAAATATGACCTGATTTTTGAAAACAACAATTTTTGTTACGAATTTTGACTAAAATCCAAGTTTCACTAAAAAATATATATTTTAAAAAGTACTCAGCCAACATTAACCTATATGGCTCAAAACTTACAGGTGAAATTCTAAACTGTATAGAAATTTCATAATAACAAAAAAACCATCACCAGAGGCGATATTTCACTCAAAATTTAAATAGGTTTTTTTTTCAAAAAAGGGAATCAGTCAATATAAATTGACTGATGAAATATTAAAAAAATATAAAAAAGTAGCGAAAATTTATATAAAAAAAAATTAAAATAACTGGTCGGTTTTTATAATTTTCGAAATTTTTTTTAGTAAAATTCTGGTGATAACTTGTTTTTTACGTTTTCAATTTTAACTTCAAACACTTCATTTCACAGTTCTTTCAAGACCTAATAGTCCACAAAAAATACTGTAATATATTTTTCGTTTTTAAGATATAACCAAAAATTTTTGAAAATATTATAAAAAAATTATATTTTAAAAACTATGCAGCTGAAATAAACGTATATTGGCTCAAAATTTGCAGGAGAAATTCTTCAATCTGTGAAAATTCCGTTACAACAACAAAATCATCACCAAAGGCGGTTTATTGGTCAATTTTTTTTCATAAAGGGTAATTAGTGGATTTATAGGAAATATTAAAAAAATATGAAAATGGTAGATTATTATAATTTTGAAAAAAACAAAAAATTAAAATCCATAATTTTTAGAAAAATTTTGTTTACTTTTTCAATTTTAACTCCAAATATAATACCTTATTTAAGAACCCTTAGGGTTAAATAATCCACAAAAAAATATTTTACTATCCTTTTTCGTTTTTGTGATATGACTAAAAAAATTTTGAAAATAAATTTTATTAAAAATAGTGTACATTTCACTAGATAATTGATATTTTAAAAACTACTCAACAGAATTAAACGTATGATAGCTTAAAATTTCCAGAAAATTCCCATCTTTTAGAAAACAGCTTTTAAACTTATATTTTAACAAAAATAAAGCTTCCAGAGCTGGTTTTATACGTACAAGTCGAAAAAACTTTTTAAAAAAATTTGAAGTGAAGACTTACCTTTTTTTTTGCTTAAAAGTTGATTAATTTTGGTTGAAATGTTGACGATTGCATGTTTATAGTGCATAAAAGTGAATAATGGGGTAGGGTGTATAAAGTAAAGTAACTGTTTAAGAATGTGGAAGCAAAAGCACATCAGGGAAGGGTCGATCACAAAAGTGGTTTAGATTTATTAAGTTTGTGTGACCAGTCAATTAAAATAAATTGGTGGCTCTCATATATCAACGCAACGGATCCAGAGACCTCACACTTGGACCCTTATAAATAACGAAGAGGGTCTCATTCGACCCTAAACACCCCATAAAAGCATAAAGCATCCATCGCCCCCGCACAAAACACCACAGCACGTGCGCCAACACTAAAACAATCTCACTATTTGCACCAACATATTTTTATGAATAAAATTAATTAAAAAGAGCGCCGGCATTCTTTACATGACAGCGCAATTAATTAATTAATCTAATCAACTTGCAGGTAATTTATAACTTTATAAGAGTCGCTCCGCAGGTGGCTTTTTGTGGGAAATACTTAAAATCATCAACAAAAAAAAACAGCTGAAATATTTTTAATTAATTTATATTTTCATTCATTTACATCTTTATAATATACTTTTTAATATTTACAGTAATAACGTAAAATAAATATTTCCTCTTCACTTAAAAAAAATAATTTATTACACACAATTTTTACATTTTGAAAAAAAAAAAAACAGGAATGCATAAATTAAATTTTGATGCAATATCTTAAAATCTACAACGTTTTCATTATTTTAAGGAAGTTTTTTTTGTTTTTTTTTTATTACTAATAAAGTCATAAATAATAAAAGCTATTTTTATTTAATATAATTATAATTATAATTCACAGACAATTCAATATTTATTATCATTAAAAATATTTACAAATTATAACAAGAAATTTATGTACAAGATTTAATATTGCTTTAATTATTTGTAGGTTTTATATAACGATTAAAAAAAAGTAAAGGTGGTTATAGTTGTGCGTGTAAAGGTGCGTATACACACACGCTTTAATTTATTTAAAAAAAATTTAGTAGTAAGATGGCACAAGTAATAAAAAAGGCGAGAAATTAAAGGAAGATTAGAAAATTATGTACAAACAAATAAATCAGTCGTTTTTAAATTTAATCCCACCATTTTTTAACTTTACGATGGTTTAGTGTTGTGTAGCTCCTGCATTTCCTCCTCTTCCTTTGATAAAGGTATCGTGGAGTGATTGTACAAACCTTGCGCCATCAATTGCAGTGCTAGAGGATTTTTTTGGCCCGACGCCTTTTTAATCTTCGCCCTTTTATTTTGGAACCAAATTTTGATTTGAGCCTCGTTGAGCCCCAATTCGCCACTCAATTGCTGACGCCTCCTTTCCGTTAAATAACGATTTTCAGCAAATTCGTGTTTTAACCTCGCGAGTTGTGCTCCAGAAAAAGCTGTCCTGGGTCGCTTTTCTTCAGCAGCCGCCGCCGCCGCTGCTGAACCTGAAGGTGGTTTAGAACCCGAACCAGGTTTTTTAGGTCGTCGCGTTCTAGGACCTGAAAAATAGAAAATATTAGTTCCACGTTTAATTAATAGATGGCGCTTTATGTTGTGTTAATCAAGTTTTTTTTTGAATCGCAATTAGTTGGATAATTTATCAATATTCAATTAAAGAAGCTTGCTTGTAGCAAAAAAAAACGTGGAGAAGACAAATATGGGGCTTTAAGCAGGCTTTTAATTCATTAATCATCTTTTAAAATCGATAAACGCTTGGCTTGAAGAAAAAAGGAGTACGCGCAAGTTTTTGATCGCGTTCCGAAGTTGTAAAAGAAATTATTATTCTACGTTTTTGAGTATTTGAGTATTTTAGTTGAGTTGGCTGCAACATCAATAATGTATTATTTTGTTCGTTGGAAGTTTTTGCTCGGTGTTTGGAAGTTTGGAATGCGACCCTTGGAGAAGCCAAGAAGTGGAACAACCGAAACGTTATTTTTCCACCCGGGCTTGAATAATTTAAAGAACTAATCATTCACAACACCTGCATCACTCGAAGAATTCGCTAATTGCAATTCTGCCGACGATTGTCTTAAGACGAACCAATATAACTGTCACGGGGGCACGTCTTATTATTACAACTCGCATTCCTTAACTTTCACCCCAAGAAGACGTCATTAGCTACGATAATCGCGCTTCTAGCCACCGAATTACTAAGTTGGATTCTCAAACAGGACCGTATTTAGCTGATTTCAAATTTTAATCAACACCCAAAATTTGTGACAATCACTAACACCCTTTCCTTTGTTCTAAACAAGTAAACTATAGAATTAGTTAAGCTTTCAAAATCCAGAGACGAATTCTAATATTAATTTAGCTCAAATTATACAGGGAAGTATCAAGGCCCTTTGAAATGTAATTTGTATTAAATATTTGATTACTGGGGTAACTTTAGCCCTTAAGGGTAACTTTTGTCCAAATTTTGGAAAAGATAGTATGATCTACTGTAAATTACTTGTTAGTATTTTGATACCAACTAAAATACACGCTTAAAATACTTGCACCATTGCCACTTAAAATTTAAGAAACACTTAAATTCAAAATTTGACAGAAACACAATAGAAAATCTGTCACTTAAAAATTTCGAATGTTCCTTAAAGCTTAAGGATTAGTGGTGCAAACAGTTCTCAGAATATGTGTTAAATAAGTTGGTAACTAACAGTAGATCAAACTATATTTTTCCAAGTTATGGATACCACTTCATCGACAGTCCATTTCATCGAGTGTGCGTTTTCATCAACGGTTTCATCAAAATGACCTAACACCGACACGATCGTTTCATCGACACCGACGTTTCATCGACATTACCTTCTCATCGACAATCGTTTCATCGGCACTACCTTTTCAACGACATACAATTTTATCAAAAACAGCTCAACTTCTTGTATATTTACCCCCGATATTACCATTTCTTCGACAATGTCGTTCTATCAACTAAAGTTTTATCGACATTTGTTGTCGATAAAAATCTAATATCGTTGATACGCCTGTATCGATGAAAATGTAATGTCGATGAAACGTCCTTGTCGAAGAAAAGATTTGTCGATGAAAATGTAATGTCGAGAAAACGCTTGTGGCGATGAAAAATTATTATCGATGAAACGTCCTTGTCAAAGGAAAGGTTTGTTGATGAAAAGGTAATGTCGATGAAACGTCTGTGTCGATGAAACGATCGTGTCGATTGTCGATGTAAAGGCGTCATGTTGATGAAACCGTTGATGAAAAAGTACAGTCGACACTACATTTTCATCGACAAACCTTTCCTTTGACAAGGACGTTTCATCAACAATACTTTTTCATCGACACAAGCATTTCCTCGACATTGCCTTTTCATCGACAAATCTTTTCTTCGACAAGGACGTTTCATCGACATTACATTTTTTTCGACGACAAGTATCGATGAAACTGTAGTGTCGATAAAAGAGTAGTGTCGATGAAAGGAACTTGTCGAAGTAAAGGTTTGTCGATAAAAATGTAGTATCGACGAAATAGTGGTCGATGAAAAGGTATTGTCGATGAAACTTCTGTGTCGATGAATTGGCCATGTGATGAAACGTTTGTGTCGATGAATCGGTCGTGTCGATCAAACAGATTGTCGATTAAAATTATTGTCTATGATCCGGGCTAAAGTTATTTTGAGGGAACCGAAAACTTGTTTTTACAAAATTTGAAAGTCAAATTAGGTTAGGTTAGGTAGGTATGTAATTTTAAACAAATATTGAATTTGTGAATACTGTAAATTTCATGTGACCAAATTGGAAAATTATATGTATTTGCCCAAAATTTAATAAAAAAGCACAGTACCTATTCTAAAAATAACATACTTAAAATTTTGATTTTGTTATCATCAGGGGCGGATTAGGCCTACTAAAAGCACATATGTGTACTTAAAAGTATCTACTTTTGTTTTTTTTATTTTTTACTTGTTGTTTTAATTATCAGTAATTTGAGTACTTCTACTCATAAAAAAATGTTTTTTGAACAAAAACATAAACTGAGTTTCTGATTAATACATTTCAAAAATTCGGATTTTAGAGTAAAATACTCAAAAGAACTTGTTTTAAAAATTTTTTGAAAAATTTATTTTCAACGATTAGAGAAAAATTAATACCGTTTTAAGTGATTTTTTTTATGATCACCAGTCACCATAAAATTTTTAATTATCATAAAGCTATTTTTTTTAGGAAAAACAGGTTGGTACTTTACAAAATTTCAAGAAATAATTTTAAAAAGGGCAATATTAAAATCTAAATGTAATTTTTTAATTATTTTTGATAATACTACTTATATTTTCAAAAAAGAGTTACAAAAAAAATTAAGAAAAAATAGAAAAATTAAAAAAAAATGGTTTTTAACTTCAAAACCTATTTTTATAGTTCAAAGCTGGACTAAGCCTAGTTAAAATTATTCTTTATGACTACTATTGTGTATTTAATTACTACAAGTCAAATTCTACAAAAATGCAGGACCGTAATTAACTTGGAAAATATCCAAAAATATAATTTTGACGTTAAATTTTTTATTTTTTATAACTAAACGTTAAGTTAAGAGTAATTTCAAAAAATAACTAAAAATTCAAAGAATAGAAAAATGCGTTTGTATTATTTTTTCTTAAATATTAACTCAAAAATATATAAAAAAGAGCTCAAAATGTTAAATTTTCTATTTTTGGAGGTTAGAACTGTATTAAATGCAACTAAAAGGGCAATTTTTATAACTAAAAATTCAAGGAATAGAAAAATGCGTTTCTATTATTTTTTTTTTTTAATATTAAATCAAAAATATATAAAAAAGAGCTCAAAATGTTAAATTTTCTACTTTTGGAGGTTAGAACTGTATTAAATGCAACTAAAAGGACAATTTTTATAATTAATATTGAGCATTTTACTACACTTATTTGATAAAAAAATTAAATCGTATTTGGAAAAAAATTAAGAAAAAAACTACAAAATACTTTGTTATCTCGAAATTAAGTCTATATTTTAAATTTAATTTAAAAATATTAAAAACCACTTATTTTTTATGGTTGGAGAAGTGAATTTTTAGTCACCAAAGAATTTTTAATTATCATGAAGCTATTTTTAAGAAAAACAATAGTAAGACAAGTTGAGTAACAAAATTTCAAAAAATAATTTAAAAATCAACAAAACTATAATAAAACACTTATTCATCTTTAAACCCAAATTACGAATATTTGTAGTGATTTTTTGTATTTCTTTCAGTATTATTTTATTAATACCAATTTAGATTAAAAAAATAAAGAGTTTAAATACAAAAAATTAACGAAAAATGTGTGTTTATTTTACGGAGGTGTCTCTGTACTTAAATTACTGATAATTAAAACAACAAGTAAAAAATAAAAAAAAACCAAAATAGATTTAAATTTTTTTAGTTTATATGTAGTTTAAATAAATAAACATAAAATAAATTACAATTGAATATTCAATTATTACAAAAAAAAAAATGTAGAAATAACCAACTATAGAATAAAAAAAAACAAAAGTTCAGGGATGTATTATAAAAAATTCAAGAAAAGCCCAAATACAAAATTTTAATCTTGAATTTATTTTTCAGGAGCATCTTAAAACCACTAAATGTGGTTGTTTATAGAAGCATGAACTTTATATTACAAAAAAAGGATGTTACTTAAAAAATATTCAAATGTCTTTAAAAAACAAAATATCTGATTTTTTTAATATAAAAAAATTTTTGAACAATGTTATGTCTACTTTGAATGTTTTTTTTTGAATTATTCAAAATTTAATTATTATGAATTTTGGATTTAAAAAATGCAGAGTTGTATTTAAGAAAAAAAAACAATTATGACGTAGAAAATGCAATTACTATTTGAATTAAAATTTTAAAATACTTAATTATAAATTATAATTAATAGGAGTAATATTTTATATTTAATTACTTACAAGGTACATTTATGAATTTTTGTAGTTTTTATTTGAATACTTGATTACTAAGGCCTTGATTTCAAAAAATCCAAGACTGTATTTTAAAAAATCAAGAAATGGCAAAAAAAATTTAATTTTGTGTTATTTTGTGGGAATATTTTAAAATTACTAAAATTGGATGTTTATAAAATTGAATATTTTATAAAAAAAAAAGGGCTGTACTTAAAAAATATTCAAGGAAAAATTCCAAATTTCGTTTTTTAACATCAAAATATGAGATTTTTTATATTTAAAGATTTCAGAATCGTATTATATACCTACTTTGAATGTTTTCTGAAATATTATTAAAAGTTTTAATTATTATCAACCTTAATATGTTTTAAATGAAGCCTTGTATTTATTGAAAATTTGAGAAAAAAAAACAAAAAAAAATCAATTACAGTTTAAATTAAAATTTTAATCAATACGAACCTGGATAATGAACAAAATAGGGGATAAATTTAAATAGAGTAAAAAAACACAAATTTTGATTTTTTTATGACCATAATCGTATTTAGGCCACAGATATTTTCAATTAATTTTAATCATTTGATTGGAGTAAATTTAAACGGAGCATAAAAAAAATCATATTTTATTAAAATTTAATTATTAAATTTAAATTGATTTTTCTTGAATTATTGCTTTTTTATGACTAAATCTCTTTTTTGATAATTAATTAATTATTAAACAAAAAATCAGGTTCACATTTAACATATTTTTTTATTTTAAATTTTCTTACTGCAGATGTTCAAAAATTCTAAAATTTAGGTTCAAATATTAGAATTATAAAAAAAATTTTTGTCATAAGATTATTTTTATGTCCAGAGGCACATTAAGCCCATTTGGAGCATAAAATTTAATAGCAAAATCAAGTTAAAATTAAAATCGACGTTTAGTGTAAACACGCCTTTAGAGAATAGAATTCCTGATAAGTTCCTAGAGATTGTTGATTGTAGGCCAGAAAAGGCTGTAGGCGCAGTAAATCCGGCCCTGGTTGAGCAGCAATAAATTAATAAATTGAAATAGCAGCAATTTCTAATAATTGCAGCTATAAAATCCATTATTTTTACGAAATAAATAATTTTCTCACTCAAGTTTTGATGTTTGCGTGTAAGTTGGTAGGTAGGTAATGGACTTTATTACTTACTTCGTCCTAAAACAAAAAGAAAAGAAAATTAGTCAAAAAATATAATCAAAACAAATTAAATAAAAAGCACATACAGTAAAATAATTCACATCCATTATGCGGTAAATTTGAATAAAAGCACTCAATCATTTTATTGTTTTTAATGGAAAAGTTGTTATTGTGATTAATGTAATTGATGCGACTGATTTATAAAAATGAGGATATTAATTCGGGAAAAAATGATGTTAATCGGTGTTTATAATGTAGAGGTGGCTTTAATAATTTACAAGAAGCTGGCCGTTATAACACTATTAATCGGGTATAAAAAAGCGCTAATAACCTTTTAAAATTGAGGATCGAGAAAAAATATTAAATTTAACGACGCGCCCAAATTGCTTTTCTATGTAAAAAGTGAAGAAAAATCGCCCAAACAAAGCCATATAAGTGAATTATAAGAAGAAAGAGAACGTGTTTTTCATCCAAGCCAAATCTACTCAAAGTAGCACATCACACATCCAACCTTAACAATAATCATATAACAACTCCATAAAACTTATAAAATCTTCATTAGTGCCAACCTTTTCTCTACTAAATTACTCTATAAATTTTTATAACCCCTAATTATTTTTTGCGCACACATTAAAACCATAAACTTAATTCATTTTTAAAATTTTCACATTAATAAAATTGATAGTGATAATTTCTTGATTTACGCCAGGGCTGCCAACTATTAGTGGTAACAAATATAAATTTCTTAAGTAAAACTTTTATCATGAAAAATAAATCATAATGAAAAATGAAATAAAGAAGAAATAGGTGTACCTCAAGGGTTAGTACTTGGACCTATTTTTAGTTTATCTCACTGATACATTTGAAGCAAGCTATTTTTTTATTAAAAATTTGTGGAGAAAAATTGTCTTCTAAGGAATCTGCAGTACATACATTTCTTAAACATGTCAACAACATAAAACCCCTATAAAATCCCATAAATATTAAAAACCCATGGCACTATTAAATGTCCCCCTCGAGTCGCTACAATTTTTATCTGAAACATTTTTAAGGAAATTGCTTAGTTTTCAAGACATTCAGTTGGATTACTTAAAATGGGACACCCTGTATAATGTAGACGAGATACCTTTACTTCTTAAGAATCTGAACAGCAGAACTTTAGTTACCATGAATGAAAAATTTGCACCAGAACGGAAAAATTCCAAAGAAAGATTAATGCTATGAGTGAATGCAAGTGGTAATCGCCGTCTTCCTTTGATGATCAAAAAAACTACGCTATTTCAAAAATGAAGTTCTCCCTGATACTTATTGGTTTGACAACCAAGTCACAACATATCTTCAAGAGCAAAATCTTGAACCTATAGCTACTCGACAATGCTTCCTGTCATAATGATTACGATGACCTGTCATCAGTGGATGGTAACCTTAAGGCATATTTTCTCCCACTAAATGTAACATATATCATTCAACCGTTCAATCAACAAATTATTAAATCCACGAAAGACGCACATAGAAAAATGTTTATGATCCAACTAAATTCATTGCCAGGTGGTGACATTTCGTCAAATCATGGATGAAGTTCCAACAAGTGTAATTAAAAATTAATTTAAGGTCATCTTCAACCCAAGAATTTCAGAAAATAAGGATGCATGAGATGAGGATCTTATTCCATTAGAAGAACTTCGAAATGAAGTAATAATTCCAAACCCATACAGACGTGTTATTCCTGACGAAATGTTAACAAATACAGAAATTATGGAATGGCTTCAGGAGTAATTACGGATGAAGAAATAATAGATAATTCATTTATGAATTGAACGATCCAGATAATGAAGAAGTTGACATGATAGACAACATTAATTCTGCTGTTGGTTTGACGAGGAGTCTATGCCATTGAAGGACGTATTACTTCTATGAAGATTAAGAGAAAAACCTTCTGTAAAAAAATTAATATTGAATAAACCAAAGGTTTAGCAGATAAAAGAAAACTTTTCCCAGATTTTAATCTAGATCTTTTTGAAATGATACCAAACAAAGGATGTCTATAATCAGTTAGTTGTTTTTTCCTCTAATTCTTTTGGGGATCACCCATTCCATCGTTATGCTGATCTTTTACGGAAGCTTTATTAAGTCTATGTTGGACTTTGGACTATGCTAGCATCTCTTTGTCCTTCGGTAATAGGAAATCTTAGGCGATTGATGATAAGGTTCAGTTCCAGGCCTTGAAGATTTGCATTGGGGCCATGAGGTCTTCTCTTCGAATGTACGTAGTTTCCTTTGGCAAATCCGAGAAAATTGTTGGCATATAAATTTCTTTTGAAAAATTTGTGTACCACAGATAATTCTGATCTAATGCTTTCATAATGCTCCCTTTTGGGTAATGAAAGGCTAGATGTTTATTTTTTGGCTGTTTTCAGGAGGTTGTGGGGTTGCCAAATGAATCACTTTTCAATGACAGAAAGTTGTTTCCTTATAACATTGATCTATGGTCTTTAGTTACTTCCCCTTCTTTCTCTAGAGATTCTCCGGCTCTTTCATTCTAGTTGAAGTGGAAGAATTGGTTGGAAGTATACACAGATAGTTCTGTGCAAGGTTCCCCACAATCTAATACCTCAATTTTCTCTGCAGAACTTTTTCCTCTGTATAGGAATGTGTCTAAGTGTATTTAGTTAGCTGCTTCCAGAGTAGTAATTGCTTCTGATTCTAGAATAATTTTGGGAAATTTAAGCAAACTTTGTTATAAAACCAATTACTTAATATTTCTTTGGCAGAACAGATCCTATTGTAAGATTCTTTTTTGATGGGTTCCTAGTCACAAGGGAATCCAAGCTATTGAAGTGGCGGATGTATTGGTTAAAAAGGGTTTGTCAGAGCAAATAACCGAAATTAATTTACACTATTCTGAGTTTTAAAAAAATTTTCAAAGCTCATTGCACCCGAGGATTGCAGATGGAGTTCTGTTCATTTTAAAGGAGCTGATTATAAATTAATCAATGACAAAGTAAACAGGATTCCATGGTTTAAGATCACTGTGCAGGAATAGATTGGGTCATACATACTATTATAGCCATTTATACAGAATTGGTGCTTTTGAGCCACCTAGTTGCACTTGTGGAAGTGACCACTCTCTTAATCATATTATTTTTAATTGCACCGATAACAATGTGAATATTACCGTTATGGTAAACGTCTTTAATGCAGGGTACTTATAGTAAAGTGTATGAAGCCATCCTCAAATTTTTGAAAGACTCCAAGATTAACCTCTAAGTGTTTTCCGCCTCCACTAACTCTTGGGTTTATATTTTCCTAAGGTTTTTTTTTCGGTTGTCCAAGTCGATCTGGAGAAGGCCCTAGATTGTGAACAGTGTTATCCTTTGCCTGGGTTGTACCCTCCGGTGAAAGTGCTGATAGAAAAAGTAAACATTCGTGCCTGGAAGAGAGGTACCGTAGGATACATAGCTCCATCAATTTTCCTAAAAAAAAGAAGAAGAAGAAGAAGAAGAAGAAGAAGAAGAAGAAGAAGAAGAAGAAGAAGAAGAAGAAGAAGAAGAAGAAGAAGAAGAAGAAGAAGAAGAAGAAGAAGAAGAAGAAGAAGAAGAAGAAGAAGAAGAAGAAGAAGAAGAATCTACTTTTGACAATTTACGTAATATGAAGAAGTAAAAACATGTTGTCTAAAAATACAGTTATTTTTCCTGTATAAATTCATATACCAAATTTAGTCTTGATCGTTCCCACCGATTTTTAGTAATTTGAAAAAAAATGAAGTATTTCTAAGATCTTTGTTGGTCTGTAGCTTCCCATCGACGTACTTTGGGATAGAGATAATTTTAGTTAAGGGTCCATTATTGACATTTGAAATGATTTTTTAGCTACTCTCCAACAGAAGGAGAGCAAAACTTGAAGTTATCCTTTCGGAGTATGTAAAGACTAACCGGTGTTCATTCAAAAGTGATCTTATTCTCTTGTAAAAAAAAACTAAAATATTGTGAATCGTCAGAACAGATTTTAAGTTGGCAGTATTCTATGGAGACCACAGCGCTATCTATGCAAATACAAGTGAACTATTCGGGTGGCAGTCGTTTTTTAACTTAATTTTGATAACAAACTGTTATAACCATTAAAACATTGTTTGTACGATACATGAAGAATGTGCATGCTTTATAAATATTCCTGTATACAAAGAAGCAAGTAAAAAAATATTTATTTCTGAAAAAACGTCCTTTAATCGTTTTATTGATGAAATAAGAAAACCCCTGGATTTCTGGCAACTTCTTATACTGATAATGACAGCTTAAGTCGTCTAATTTTGTTATGTGGTGTATTATTTTATACAGACCTTTCCTAGTTACCCTGTATTATATACAGGGTGTTCCGTTCGGACCAGAAATATTTCAAAATCCTGTAACTTTGAAATAGAAAAAGATAGAATTTTTGTGATTTTTAGTCTTTAGATTATGGTTCCAAAATTAGTGCATAACCATAAGGAACACCATGTATAGTCTTATGAATTTCAGAGGTCACTAATTTTTGTGAAAAATCACAAAACCGCTAATTACATTTTAACCAATGTGTGTAGGGATTAAAAAATACTATAATTAAAAAGCTAAAAGCATCTTCTTTCTATAGGTAATAACAGTAATACCAAAATAATTAATAGAAGTTTCAAAAAAATCAGAAAGAGAAAAAAATTAAAAAAAACATTTTTTTTCAGATTTTTTAAATTTTCTCCTGAACAAGACCCATAACGGTCCTGTTTTTCTGAAACCTGTTCATATTCTTTTGTGATTTTTCACAAATATTGGTGACTTAAAATTCAAAATGCTGTAGCTCCATAACTAAAAAAAATAGACACTTTTTTTCTCGTTTTTTGGTCGATTAAATTTGATCTAGTTTTTAACACTGACGTTTGTTGAACTACGAACGTAACACCCTGTATATAATTTTAATCTATTTCTATAAGATAATAAATCTTATTATTATTATGAAAGTATCATGTGACGTTTCGTTTCAAACGATTTGATTGAATAAACACGTTTCTAGCAAAAATTACGTAATTTAATAAGATTGCAATTAAACGTATGTAATTATTGAGTTAAAAAATAATAATGCGTTGAGGTGGTTAAATAAGTAAATAAAGTCGAAAGAAACGTGATCTGAAGGTGTTAATTATGAATTACGTGTTGAATCTAATCCAATATTTTAATTGATAATCAAGAAAGGCGACCTATTTAATCGCAATTTAATTCGCATTCAACTACTCGAAGATAAATCAGACTGATTAAAGCTTATGAGCGCGTAAGGAAATCTAACCGCGAATCAAAGCCATGTTATCCGATATCTTCAAGAGTATAAATACAATTAAAGATTTAGTAAAGTTGGATAAACGCGCGAGTGATGGCGTTGTAATAAGTAAAGTGACTTAAGTAGCCTGGGGTGGCACTCTAATAACAGTCGTACGAAAAATTGTACGTTGCATCTTCGAGGCGTGTAATCAAGCTCTAACTTGGTGCTAAATAAAATTGTTTCTCGGGGCGTGGTGCTTCGCGAATCACAATTTTTTGCAATAATAAATTAATTGTTAATTACACGTTAAATGAATTAATTAAAAAGGAAAGTTAATTTAATGCAGGCACACAAGTCTTGTTTATAATTAAAATAAGATTTTAATTCAGCTAATTAAAGCATCTTGAGGCTTGTAAAATGATATAAAGTAGGCGTTTTTGATTACTTAATTATTGCAGTTTTTACGAGGCTCGTTCGAGTGCCGACATGAGTGATACTTAACGATTATTATATGCAGCAGCAATCATGCATGCAAATCCTTAAAATTTACCTAACGTTTGCAATTTTTTTATCAGATTGTTAACACGCTGTTAATTTGCATTTAAAACTATTTATTACTTTCTTATTCCTTAATTAAAATCGTTAAAGCTTATGTATCGACAAAAAGAGCCCATTAGTTTATCTATTATTTGTCCACGGTTGCGTCCGAAATGCCGATGAAGAAAGTGCCCAAAAAGAGACGCCGTCATCTCCGTTTTCATAAAGTGAAACAAGGATGAAATTCGGCCACACAACTCGAGGAACCCGACCACCAATTAAGGATGTAAAGCACATTAATTTGCCGGTTGGACCTCCTTTACGTGTGCGTAAAAAAACAATTTAAATGCCGCAACGTCATCTGCTCAATTTTGGTCCTCCGCGTCCGGAAATGAAGGAAGTTTCCTCCGATGCTTTTCCTATCAAAATGACCACTTGCTCAACCTTCAATTAGGGCGGGTGGTTTCGATTAAATGTACTCATTATCCATTCTTCAGCTCGTCACGAATATTTGCACTTTTCATTGCCCAAAGGTACCCAAAATCACCACCAATTTTAAACCGAATTAATTTTTCACTAACCTATAATTCTCGTATCATCAACGTCAAAATTACCCTTTTTTATCATTTCTATCATTAACAAAACAACTTTTTTCAAACTGCTAATGCATCAACTTTAATTCCAACCGTACCTAAACCAAAAACGAGTCTAAACTATAAACGACTTTTTATTACATTTATTTTTTAATTGTTCTTCTCAAAACCTTATAAAGACAATAATTTGAAATAATTTTCCTCCTTCCCCATAAAAAGATGTAAAAGAAAAAAATTTTGATTAATTTTGAAGGAGTTTTCTGTAATTTTTTGAGGTACCTTAATACCCAAAATATTTTAAGTTTTATTTTGTAAAATTTTCGACACAATAAAAACTTTTTAATAGGTCAAGTTACCCTGGGAAAATCGGTCAAATAGTTTTCGAAATATTAATTTTTTTGAATATTCAGTTCAATTTTTTCTCCACATTTCAGCTCATAACTCCTGATAAAATAAAGATATCAAAATGAAACTTTTTCAAATTAAAGAAGATTTAAAGTTTTTTAAAATAAGCTATAAAAATCTAAAATCTAAAAAGGTTAAGCTATTAAGTAAATTATTGATAGAAATTTTTATTTTTTATAAATTTAAAAAAAGATAAATTTTATAATTTTTTCCAAAATTTGAAACACCACTTCAGGGCTTTTATAACCTTTTCCAATATCCACTTAAAATCAAATATCGGTTAGTACTAATAATACTAATTTTAATTAATTTTAAATTATTTTTCAGTTATAGAGTAAATTTTATGTAACAAAAAATTTGGAATAATTTTTAATTTTTTTATGCTTAAATTTTTTACAAAAAGTACCTGATTCATGTTAAAATATTTTAAGTTTTTTTTTTTAAAATCGGATAATACATTTTCGAAAAAAAAAATTATGGAAGTTTGCATAATGTCAACACAAATTGGGCTTTAATGGACGTATTTTTCTACTTACAGAAAAGTTTTTAATATTTTCTGATAGGCCAAATGAGTCTGAAACGTTTAAGCCATCAATCGTTAAAATCTGCAATATAGTTTTCAAAATATTAATTTTTTTAAATTTTCCGTTCAAAAATGTTGCCTTTTCTGGACATCCAACACATTTCAGATCATAACTCCTGATAAAATAAAGATATAAAAATGATTTTTTTTTTGAAAATTAGAGATGATTTAAAGGGTTTTAAAATAAGATATAAAAATATAAAATCTAAAATCTAAAAAGGTTAAGATGAGTAAATTATTGATAGAAATCCTTTTTTTTACAAAAATTTAAAAAATAAACAATTGTTTTTCACAAATTGAAAAATCACTACACGTGAGCATTTAAGGCTTTACAACCCCTTCTAATGTGGATTTAAAATCCAAAATCGGCTAGTAAATAGTTCAATACGAAGTTTATGTTTCAAAAACCTTTAAAGACAATAGTTTAAAATTTGTACACCGCATTCAATTTTTTCATTGTAGAATTGTAGAAACTGATGATGACCATAATATGATCGAAACGTTTTGTGATTACATACAACAAAAATGATAATAATAAAGTCCGATAATAAGACCAAACAGTTGTTTTTTTTTACAATAGTTTAAAATTTCTACCAAAAAAGGAAGTTTTTCATTTTTCAAAAATATTCAAAATAATACATAATTTGCGTTTTACTTTTTCGGAACCCATATAAAGTAGGAGGAAGTCATTAAAGGAAATAAACAATCTATTGTAATACATTTTGAATTAGTTTTTAGTTAGGAAGCAACTTTTATGTAATAAAAATTTTGGAATAATTTTAAAAAAGTTTGATTTAATTATTTTAAGTTGAAGTTTTTATCAAAGGTACTTGATTCATGTCCAAATTTTGTACAAATCAGATTATAAATTTTTATAAAAAAAAATTGAGGAATTTTGCACAATTTTGATATAAACTCATATTAAATGGGCATATTTTTGTGTTTACCAAAACTCTTTTAATATTTTCTGATAGACCATGTTAGCCTAGAACGTTTACGCCATGAATCGTTAAAATCGGCCAAATATTTTTCGAAATATTTATTTTTTAGAATTTTTCGTTCAAAATGTTCTAAAGAAATTACATTTTTTCGAGCGGTGGACACATTTCAGCTCATAACTCCTGATAAAATAAAGATACCAAAATAAATTGTTTTGTGGATTAAAGAAGATTTAAATGGCTTTAAAATAAGCTATAAAAAATTAAAATCTGAAAAGGTTAAGGTAAGCAAATTATTGCTTAAAATTTTAATTTTTTTTAAAAAATTAAAAAAGCAAGATTTAAATTTTTTTTTATAAATTGAAAAAGCACTACATGTGGGCTTAAAAAGATTTAACCACCTCTTTTAATGAGTATTTAATAATTAAAATTGGTTTGTAAATAACTCAATACGAAGTTATTTTTTATAAAGGTACCAACCACCAACAATTTTTTTTTTAATTTAATCGGCGTTAAGCCAAATGAAAAGATATTTTCATTAACTAAATTTCATTGTATTTGAGAAAACTACAGAAATATCGCCACGTATAGCGATTTTTGATTTAAAATTGCATTCTTGGAGGAAAAATGAGTTTATTAACATGAATTTAAATAGAGTTCTATTTTAATCAATTGGATAAAAACCGTTGTACGCCACTGAAAAGAGGTTCAATTTTTTTTATGTATTCTTAATGAAATGGTTTACTAAATAGGGTATAGTTGATTGCTTGACGTCTTAACCCAGGTTAGTTACAAATTATCAAGTGACCGCTAGAAATTCCAAATTTAAAACCTCTAAAAAAAGGTAAAAAACGAAAAAAAATTAAATAAATTTTGATCTACGAGGATATTATATGTTTATTGGGTTTTCAAGCTAAGCGATCTTCCCTCTTGCGGCCGAATGCGGAATTAATATGATGACGTCACAAGTAGGTAAGTTGCTATAGCACTTTGTAATTGTTCCCACATAACTTTCAGTTGTCACTGTGGTTACACATCATTTTGACGATATTAAAAAAGTGTTGGTGTAAATGTAATAAAAATGATTGGATTAGTGTAGTATGATAATATTGTTGATAAAATGTAATGAAAAAGGTTGTGTTGGTAGTATTTGATCCCTTAAATCGATATCATTGAGAATTAATGTAGTGTTTCGAGTTTCAAACATAGAATGCTCCCTTTTTCCTGCTGGTAAAGTGAATAAACATTTCTTGTCCAATAAAATTGATACGGTGGGGTGTTGTTCCCGGACCGAATCAAATTATTAACCTAACCTCCCGGGGGTTGTTTTGGGGTGATTTTGGAGTGTTCCAGTGTTGATAGCGCAGCGCGTCAATGTTTGCTCTTTGCGCACGACGCTAAATGACGCCGTGAAATAATTTAATTGATGGCCCCCCGAATTCGACCCTCTTTAAAAATTCAATTGAATACTCGCGTTAAATGTCAGACGCCGAGTTGGGAATGTACTGCGACGTCTCTGACAGCTCGCCGTTTAATTAAACCACAATCTGACTGAAGGCACTGAAAATTCATTTCCCCCCACCCCACCCACGAATTCTTACAAAAAGTGGTAATTTTATGGGGATTGCAACTGCGGCCAGATAAATTTGTTTGAAATTCAATACGTTTTCGTGTGTTGCGTTGCTAAGTAACGAATCCGTCCAAAAATATCGCGTTACCCAACTCCGGGCTCCAACACGGTCACGCATTCCACCAACCTTTTGACGTGTTTATCAAACAACATTGTTCCAAATAACAAACTAATTAACTACACTACTCTTTATCAATACACACACACACACATATTCAACGAAAACACGAAAAGCCCATTTTTTCCAGCATTTTCAAATATTTAAATAGGAGAAATTACAGTAAAATGAATCCAGGGGGCTTATTTTTGAACCATTCGATATGATTCGTATACGAAACGACAAGAATATGCCCCCAGGATGAACATTTCGTTGAGGAACGATTTTCGATCAGTCGCTACGTAACGAAAATATTGTGTAGTGTGTCTTCGTTATGACAGCCAGGGGCTATATTCTTGAATCACTCGATGATTCGATACGAGTCGTTTACGACTGTAAAAAATAAGAGCTATCCTTGTCATTACACTCCAATCGTTACAACATATTTTACCCCATTCAGTATTTATAACGTTGATCGTTACGTAACGATGCATTTTATAATTCGTCCCCTGGCCAGGTCTATTATTATCAAATTCCCATACGATTTTTATTTAAAATATGTTTTACCTCATTTTAATAAAACTGTAAAAATTTTAATTTTCAAAAATGATTTCTTAATGAATTGGGTATTTTCAAACGTTTATCCAATTCATTCAGAAAATAGTGATTAATTTCTTTAAGTGTGCAACTAAAATTAGTTGTAGGTGCAGTTTTTTTTGCTCGCTTTTCATCGCTCTCGTTTCGTTTTTGAAAGTTGAGACAGCTGCTTATAGTTAGTTGAGTTGGTAGTTAATGACTTCATAACCGTGTACTAAAACACGAAATATGCCGTGACAATCTTCGACATACGTAATTACTTTTCTCAACCCGTTCAATAATTTCCTACGCGCTTTTTTGTATCATTTACTTAAATTTCTTTAAATTAACACTTTTAAGGAAGGACATTTTTTATGAAAATATTCCAACGTTTTTTTGTAGTTAGAAAAATCATTTAGACTCTTCAGATTCAAATGTTAAAAAATCACTAAAAATTGATTGATAAATTTTTATAAATTTTAAAAAAATTTATATTTAGATCAAATTACGATCAATTTATTACCCAAAAATTAATCATTTTTTTAGAGAAACCTAAAAAAATTTCTTTTTCTACCATATACAGGGTGTCTCATTTTTTTCCTAGTAATTTTTGTTTAGATAGTAAATGTCATTATTAACAAAAAAAGAGACTATTATATTTTTCAATTTTTAATATTGCTGTAACTTCTTAAAGATTAAAAAAAAATATTGGGTCATACGATTTTTTTTGTTTATAATGATAAATTTTTGCTTGAAAAAAAGTGAGATTTTTTTTTTATTTTTTTCAAATTTTGCTTATTTTTTTAATTTTTTTAACAAATAATTATTATATGAATTGTTTCTCCATAACAAAATTAAAAATTACAAATAGAAAAGTGTTTGTAAGTTATACTTTCTTAAAAAAGCAAAATAAAAACGAAAATTTATTAAAAACGAGTTTCAAAAATTCATCAAAAATTAATTTTTGGTTTTTACATTTTAAAAAAATATTCATATTATAAACTCAAATATAAAATAGCGTACCACAAAAGAGTTTTTTAAAATTATTATTTTTTTTAAAAAATATGCGCCTTTTTCTTCCATCATAATTTTTTAATGTGGTTACCCAAAAATATTAACAACTGAATTTATTAAAAATGATTTTCAAAATCGCCGAATTTTAGTTTTTATTTAAAGTATACGTGCATTTTTTATTTAAAAAAATGCAAAATTACCACGTGAGTTTTTTGAAAACGACTCAAAAATTACAAAAATTAAAAAAATACTTGTATTGTAGCCACACCTAGTGACTAGCGTATAAAAAAGGATATTTTAAGAAATCTTTAATGATAAAAAAATTATGGCTCTTTTTCTTCCACTATGATTTTTTAATTGTTCATATTTTGCTCATAACTTTTTTATTTTTTAACCGATTTTGATGAAACAAGTTTTAAATTATTTTTTTAAATCCTTCCCGTGAATTTTAGTTATTAATAAAAAATACTTGTAATATTTTGTTAAAAAAAAGGAAAATTAAGACGCGAATTTATTCAAAACGACTTCACAAGCACAAAAAAAAAATTTTTCTTTAATTCTAAAATTATAAAAAAATACTCTTATTTTAGCCACAAGTATTGAATAACGTATAAAAAAGGATATTTAAAAAAAAATAAAGATAAAAAAATTATGGCTCTTTTTCTTTCAATATGATTTTGAAGCATTTTTTTAATTTTCCATATTTTGTTCATAACTTTTTTATTTTGTAACCTATTTTGATAAAACAAGTTTTGAATTATTTCTTAATATACTTGCCATGAATTTAACAAGTTGAATAAAAATATCGGCCACTTTTTGTTAGAAATACAACACGCTAATTTATTAAAAACGACATTTTTTTAATTTTCCACATTTTGTTCATAACTTTTTTATTTTTTAACTAATTTTGATGAAACAAGTTTTGAATTATTTCTAAAAATGCCCCCCAATAATTTAAGTAGTTAATTAATAATATCGACAACTTTTTGTTAGAAATATGCAAAGATAACACGCGCATTTATAAAAAACGACTTTCAAAAAATCGCAAAAAAAAATTTTTTGATCCAAAATTTCAAATAAAGTACCTTTATTATGGCTACGAGTATGAACTAGCGTGAAAAAAAAGAAATTTTTAAAAATCTTTAACCATAAAAAAATTATAGCTCTTTTTCTTCCAATATGATTTTTTAAACTTTTTTCTAATTTTCCATATTTTGTTCATAACTTTTTTATTTTTTAACCAATTTTGATGAAACAAGTTTTGAATTATTTCTTAAAATACTTCCCATCAATTTAAGTAGTTAATTAAAAATACCGGCAACTTTTTGTTAGAAATATGTAAAGATAACACGCGAATTTATTAAAAATGACTTTTCAAAAAATCGCAAAAAAATAATTTTTGTTCCAAAATTTAAAATAAAATACTCTTATTGTTACTAGCGTGTAAAAAAAGAAATTTTATGGAAATCTTTAACGATAAAAGAATTATAGCTTTTTTTCTTCCAATATGATTTTTTAAGCATTTTTTCAATTTTCCATATTTTGTTAATAACTTTTTTATTTTTTAACCAATTTTGCTGAAACAAGTTTTTATTTATTTTTTAAAATACTTCCCATCAATTTAAGTACTTATTTAAACATACTGGCAACTTTTTATTAGAAATATGCAAAGATAACACGCGAATTTATTAAAAAAAGACTTACAAAAAATCGCAAGCAATAATTTTTGGACCAAAGTTTAAAATAAAATCCTCTTATTGTGACTACGAGTATGGGCTAGTTTATAAAAAAAGAAATTTGTAAAACTCTTTAACGATAAAAGAATTATAGCTTTTTTTCTACCAATATGATTTTTAAGCATTTTTTTAATTTTCCATATTTTCTTCATAACTTTTTTATTTTTTAACCAATTTTGATGAAACAAGTATTACATTATTTCTTAAAATATTTCCCATCAATTCAAGTAGTTTACTAAAAATACCTGCAACTTTTTGTTAGAAATATACAAAGATAACACTCGAATTTATTAAAAACGACTTACAAAAAATCGCAAAAAATAATTTTTGATCCAAAATTTAAAATAAAATACTCTTCTTGTGGTTACGACTATGGAGTAGCGTAGAAAAAAAGAAATTTTTAAAAATCTTTAACGATAAAAATATTATAGCTCTTTTTCTTCCAATATGATTTTTTAAGCAATTTTTTTAATTTTCCTTATTTTGTTCATAACTTTTTTATTTTTTAACCAATTTTGATAAAACAAGTTTTGAATTATTTGTTAAAATACCTTCCATCAATTTAAGTAGTTAATTAAAAATACCGGCAAATTTTTGTTAGAAATTTGCAATGATAACACGCCAATTTTTTAAAAACGAGTTACATAAAATCGCAAAAAAATTATTTTTGATTCTAAAATTGGAAAGCAATACTCTTATTGTAGCCACGTGTATTGACTACAATATAAAAAAATAAATTTTAAAAAATCTTTAACGATAAAAAAAATATGTTTTTTCCTTCTACTATGATTTTTCTAACGTTTATACAGGGTGTCCCAATTTGAGTGGTATTGTTAATAATAAAATTACAGATTCGGTTAAATAGACAATGTTTTGCATTTTTTTTATATTCATTTAGATGGCATTGAAAATAATCAAAAATTCCGAGCCATTCCGAAGATAAACGAAGAAAACCGAAAAGTACAATCTTTGGAATAAAATTATTAATTATAACAAAGATTCTCATGTAATGCTTTTCAAATTAGGACACCCTGTATAGTTTTTTTTTAATAAACTCCCACTTTTATAATGTGAATATTTTTAAGTAGCAGTTTTGTTAATAATTAAGCTACGCTCATAAAATAAACTTGAAATAAAAGGTTTTACTTGAAAATATCAAATTTTTTTTTATTAAATAAAACTGTATTTTTTGAGTACTCATTTTTGTTTATATTTTAGTCACTACAAAAATTAAAATACTGATTATTTTGGTATTAATTTTGTTTATGGTAGTTGCAAAAATTTTGGTAAAAAGTAAGGATTTGTAGAAAGAAAAAAGGTTGGGTATTGTGAGTTTTCTTTGTTAAATATTGATGTTAGTGGTGGTAATAAACGTATGTTAAGTAAGATTAAATAAGGAAGTTAATTTTTTTTTATGTCCTCAACTTGGGTGGTATATTATAATATAGATGTAGACGTCAAAATTAATGAGTCGACATTTCGTTGGAGCAGAATGCGATGTTTTGGAAGGGCTATTCGTTCAAGCGTACACAAAGCAATCAAACAACTAAAACGACTTCCAAATAGCTCATTTCACTTTGAAGAATTGAAGAATTTAATAAAACGATTATTATTTATGGAATTGCTGGCCTCATTTCGCTTTTTGCCGCTCAAAACGGCCTTCGTGTCAGTAAATAATCTTGTAGTAGTAGTTGCTAATAATATAAGGTAAGTAAAAAGGTTTGAGACTGAGACTGATTGTGAGACAGATGTTGAATCAAGTTTTTGATCCATTAATTATGAATTTGTCGCATTTTTTTTATCTTGATTATGCAAGTTGTAAGTAGTGAGCCACGAAAGAAGGAAATTAAGTGAACGAGCTTTTAAAAACTACAGCTAGAGGACATGAAAAAATGATGGTAATTTAACAACATTATAAAGATGTAAAAGGTTTTTTGTCTAGAATGAAATTTGGTGCATGGGGGGCCTCGTCTCGTACGTCGCTTCCTTTACTCCTTACTCCCAGTGACGTCATAAATAGTTTGTTGATGAAGACATCTCAGCTCAGGCTGGCATACGCTGTGTGTGGCATTTTAGATTTTATTCAATAAAATCGCCCGCCACGTAATCAGCTACCGATCCTTCTCTTCGCCACGTTCCTCTCGCTCCCAGCTTAAGAACCACAATACATCAAACACACAATGCACTCACTACTACCAACTACCAACTACCAAAACATCAAACCGAAGAACCCAAGATTTTACTAGATCCACATCCACACACAACAAACAAAGATAGTCAGGGTGTTTAAAAAGGTCGCACACTCCTATAAACAGTAATAATCTTCCAACTCAAACCTGTCCACCTGTTGTAACTTGTAATACCATCCTCCAGGGATCAAATTCTTTACGAATTAAACAACAACCGTACAAGGTTTGCAAGCAATTATTTTAATAATTACCATTACTTCCTTTCATATCAAGTCTCACTTTGTCACTATAAATTTTTAATTTCTCCAATTGATAAAAAGCATGCAATCGAATCAAATAACAACACTATTATTGTTATATAAAATAATACCTCCGTGTAGGTGTCTGCATTAATAATAAAGAATACAATAGGCAAACATTCAGTGGGTTTATAATCAATTTTTCAATGAGCATGAGGTAGTAATTGATTTAAAACAGCTTATTACTAATCGAGGTTAAGCTCGTTTAACTCCTAAGCTTTTCACGACTCACAAAAGTGCACTTTAAAAACCTTCAATTTATTAGCGATTTAGAAATTTATAGAAAACCATTCACGCCTTACAATTTACAATTAATATGAAAATATTTCACCCAATTTTTTAAACCAACGTAATGTTTAATTAAAGGCTTCATGTTCAACTTGATTTCATGCATTTTAACCAACAAAGCACACCTTTTTCGTTCTGCCATTTCCCATTGCAGCCACTTGTGTACATTTTATTATTTTACTAATAAAATGCGGAAATTATGTTGTAAATAAAATGGCGAATTTATAAAAGCACTCTAAAGTTTAACGACCGTTATTATGAAAGCTCATATTTTAGCCATCCTTCACGAAATACAAAGCCGATTTTAAAATACCTTTCATCATTTATTAACACAATGATCTTCCTATCCGCAACTGTCCAAAAGCCACCCTTAAATAATCGCTCCAGTCAAAACAGATTGAACGCAACACGATTTCGGTATTGTAGATTCTCGCATGTGTTGGAATGAAATGGAGATACACTTTGCACGTGTTTTATTAATTGTCCTCCGAGCTTTGGGACCCACCACAGTCATGGTGACAAACTGGACAGATGATTATATTAAAGGAATCTACCTGAGAAAAATGATTTCAACTTCAATGAATTATAAAGGAATCATCTTTTTTGTTTACCAAATATTTTGAAGCTTAAACTTCAATACACCTCAATTCATTCTTCTTAACCAAAACAAACATTATCCTTTTATTTCTTACCACCCATAATAAATTTTATTGATTTATTGGTTAAAAAATTATCTTTAACTTTTTCGCCTAAACATTACAAGTATATCCGATATACGTCGGAAATGTACAAAGTTATAAGATACTTTATTGATGTTTAAAATAATAGTCTATTGTTTTATTAAGAGTAAAAGAGCTATTTTTGTGACGATCATCTAGGTTTGCAAAACGAGCCATAAAAAGTTATTTTACTCCGAATAAAACATGCTACTTTTTCTTCAAAAGTCGAAATTTATAAAAACAATTTTTTCTTCTTGGAAGTACAACGTGGTGTACCCGATTTACGTCGGAAATGTACGAACTCAATAAACAGAAAAATGACTAGTTACAACCTATCAATCATCACAGAAGATTGTGCACTTTATTGACATTTTTTATGATTTATTTCAACTACTTGTAGGAGACGCTATTAAAAAAAGCAAATTATTTAATGATTTTAATTAAAAAAAAAAAATAAAATTTGTAATGTTCATTTTTTTTTAATTTAAACGTATTTTTTCTTTTTATTTTTAACTTTTAAAATATTCCACCAGAATTCCAAAATCGCAAATATTATATAAAACAATTGATAAGCTTTGTATTCTCTTATAAAAAATCCTATTTAAATAAAGAACATTCTTGTAAAAAGTAAAATTCTAAAATTTTGTGTATAAAATTGTTCCGGTAGAGTGCACTTTAGTCTTATAAAAAAATTAGTTTAAATTAAAAAAAAATATCTCTGTAAATTTTGAGGTACAAAACATTTTAATGGGCCAAGTACTTTTTGAAATATTAATTTTTTGACTAAACGTCCAATTTTTTTAATAAAAAAAGTTTTCGTCACTTATGATGTCATAACTCAAAAAAGAATAGTGATATCAAAATGATTTATTTTCTCAAGCAACTTAATACGTAGATTAGTTTCTATAATATTAATTTTTTTAATGAAAATTAAGTCTTTTGTCGCTTATAAAGTCGTAACTCAAAAACGAAAAGTCATATCAAAATGATTTATTTTTTGTTAGAAAGAAGATAAAATTATCTTTAAAATAAGCTCTCAAGCAAGTTAATACGTTGATTAGTTTTTATAATATTAATTTTTTGATAAAATGCCCAAATTTTTAATGAAAATTAAGTTTTCCGTCACTTATGAAGTTGTAAGCCAAAAACGAATAGTGATATCAAAATGATTTATTTTTTGTTAGAAAGAAGATAAAACGAGCTTTAAAATGAGCTCTTCAGCAAGTTAATACGCTTATTAATTTCTATAATATTAGTTTTTTGATGAAACACCCATTTTTTTAATAAAAATTAGGTTTTCCGTCACTTATGAAATTATAACTCAAAAACGAATAGTGATATCAAAATGATGTGTTTTTTATTAGAAAGAAGATAAAACGAGCTTTAAAATGCGCTCTTCAGCAAGTTACTACGTTTATTAGTTTCTATAATATAATTTTTTTGTTGAAACGCCCAATTTTTTTAATGAAAATTAAGTTATCCGTCACTTATGAAGTCGTAACTAAAAACGAATAGTGATATCAAAATGATTTTTTTTTTAGAAAGAAGATAAAATTAGCTTTAAAATGAGCTCTCAAGCAAGTTAATACGTTGATTATTTTTTATAATATTAATTTTTTGATGAAAAGCCCAATTTTTTACTGAAGATTAAGTTTTCCGTCACATATGAAGTCATAACTCAAAAACGAATAGTGATATCAAAATGGTTTATTTTTTGTTAGAAAGATGATAAAACGAACTTTAAAATGAGCTCTTGAGCAAGTTAATACGTTTATTAGTTTCTATAATATTAATTTTTTGATGAAACGCCCATTTTTTTAATGAAAATTAAGTTTTCAGTCACTTATGAAGTAGTAACTCAAGAACGAATAGTGATATCAAAATGATTTATTTTTTGTTATAAAGAAGATAAAACGACCTTTAAAATAAGCTCTTAAGAAACTATTACGTTTATTAGTTTCTATAATATTAATTTTTTTATGAAACGCCAAATTTTTTATTGAAAATTAAGTTTTCCGTCACTTATGAAATTATAACTTAAAAACGAAGAGTGATATCAAAATGATGTATTTTTTGTTAGAAAGATGATAAAACGAGCTTTAAAATGAGCTCTTGAGCAAGTTAATACATTTATTAGTTTCTATAATATTAATTTTTTGATGAAACGCTCATTTTTTTTAATAAACATTTTTCGTCACTTATGAAGTCAAAACTCAAAAATATTTTTTTATTTTTCTTATACTTTTTGAGTCATAATTTAAAAACTAAAAGAAACATCTTTTTAAATAACATATATTTATAAAAATCAATTATCCCAAATATAATTTTTAAAATTGTTGTTAAAAATTTTAGAAAATGTTTCCTAAAAAGCTTGACTTTTGAGAATGCATTTTTGGACCTATTAAAATGTTTTTTAATAGATTATTTAAAAATGTATTTATAAAAAAATGATCGATTTTTAAAATATTATTTTTTTTATAAAATCGAGAAAGAAGAAAATTTGTTAAAAACAATTTTTTTCACGTAAAACTTAAAAAGATTGTATATTTTTTGTATGAAAGAGGATAAAAATAGATTTAAAACGAGTTTCAAAACTTGTGTATATGTTTATTAATTTTTAAATTAATATTGAATCTTTTTGTTATTATACAGGATGTTCAATTTTAATTAATCCAGTTGAATATCTTGAAAACTCAACGATTTCTTTAAAAATGTTTCAGACAATTATTGTAGGTGCTTTATGGGGACAATTAATAGTTCCATAGGTTCTTAATTTTTATAGGAATTTATGGGGGTTTTATGAGGACACATGAAAACCCATATTTTTTATTGAAGATTCATAGTATATGAAACACAATAACCAATTTTTAGTTGAAACATTTTTTTAGAATAATTAATTTTTTTGTGATATTCAATAAACTTAACAAACATTTTGGAATTTTGATTCAGTTTTACTACAAAACTAAAGTTTTTTAGGAAAATCAGAAGAGGTAAAAAGTGTTTAATTTTAGACAAAGATTTATAAAATTTTTCTAAACCCCCATAAAAATTAAAAATATAAAAATTATCTTAAATAAATTTTCTAAGAAAAAAATTGATTTTGGAAAATTGGCGTTATACAAAGTGTTTCTAAACAAGTAGGAATTTTTTTCTCAACAATTCCCTGTTTTCCATATACAGGGTGTTTAAGTTTTCTCATATTTTTTGATTTTTTTAACTTAAAAAAGTTCAAATTGCAAATCGGTTGAACAAACTAAAAAAAAAATAAAAATTATTAATTTTCTTTAAATAAATGCATTATTGTGATTCAGGTTTTCGTGTATTATATTTTGTAATATAACTTCTAAAATCTGAAAGCTACCAAAAAAAAATTAAAAGAGAGAAATAAGTTTAAGAAATGTACAAAGAAGTAAAATTTTCAATTTATTAAAGGTAGTAGCGTCGCATAAATAAAATTGGAAGATAAATAAGGTGAATAGTTTTGAAAAAAAAAACTTGTTGAAATTATTTGTCTTAAATATTGACAATTTTATTCTTTAGAAGTTGAAAAAAGTCTTGTGAAATTTTGAGCAAATTGCGAAATTTGTCAAAAAAAATGAATCACTAAAGTTGCCAACGCTTATTTAGAAACATCCTGTATAACGAATTTTTGATTATACAAAAAATGTTTCGTATTTTTTTATAAGAAAAATAATCCTCCAAATTTTAAGCCTTCAAATTTTTTTATCCTTCAAATTATTTTTAAAATAAATACTTTAATTTCTACGGTACAAAGGTTTTATTTTTTGAGTAAATGTTATTTTCATCTTTTTAAGTTCTTTGCCATGGATTTGTGACTACGTTTAGCTCGAGCAGGTGAAGTCAGCTTGAATTCGAGCTTGATTTGATCTTTTACAAGTATTTCAAATGGTAGAGGTCAAGCCACGCCGAATTCAAGCTGGATTGAGTTGCTCGAGATAAACGTATTCTGTGTGTTTGCTGATAACGTATAAATAAATATTAGAACGATCCAACGTTTACGGCCACTTTTGAAAATCTTGATCTGGTAATTATGATGAAAAAAGTATATTTATTGCACGACCAATATTTTAGAAGCTACAGTCATTTTTGTGACACAAAAAAAATTGGCCGAAAATTATATAGGATTTATTAAAATTGTAATTCTTGGAGCGATTAGAAGGAAAAAAGCCTTCAATTTTTCAGGAGCACTTCTTATTAGTAATTTTAAGAAACAACTCTTCTCTTATCAGCAAATTTATGAAACTGTGAAGGTAGTATAAAACGGCGCCATCTATTGGTAAATAAGATTCCCAATAGTTACACAATCTACATCAAAACCTTCATTAAATCATTAAAAGTATCAATATTTGACGATACCTTATCCCTCCAATCATTAAAATGAATACTGATTTTGGAAAATATCTTGTAACTGAATTTTAAGAAAGATCTCTCCCTCTGTCGGCGAATTTGTGAAACTGTCAAGCTAGTAAAAAGTAAAAAACATGTATTGGTAGTTAAAATTAACATTACAAGGAGAAGTCAACAAAAACTAGAACAAAAATGAAATTGTGCTTCCTAAGAACGATTATGAACTAAAAAATACAAAAAAATTTTAAGATTTTTTTGTGGAGAAACAAAATAGCCGATTTTCATAAAAGATATTCAAATTATGTGTTTTAAGAATCTGAAATAATGATAAAGATATCAAATAGCTACTATTTATTCTTCATCTATAAAAATAGTTATTTATGCACCAAGGGAGTAAAGTGAGTGTTATAATCCCGATTATGAAAGTAGGAGGGATTGTACTCACTTTACTTCCTCGGTGCATATTAACATTTTGACTCGATACTATTGGGAATTTTAACTACGTGTAGAGAACGCTATAAATGGAGTATATTTGGTACTTGTCAATGTCAAAAATTGTTTAAGATGCATTTTTGTAACTACATACTCAACAAAATACAAATAGATTTATTATTTAAAGCTTCAGTAAAGCTAAAAAACACGTACATTAGTGTTAACTCAAAAAAGTAATTAGTAAGTTCATGTTTTTGCCATTAGAGGGCGAGTGGATTGTAAAAATTCCCAATTATTGGGGAACTATAGTTCTATGGGATTAGCGTTGTCTACTATACCCATACTGATTAATATTAAGGTGTTATATTTGATGTTTAAACTCGTATCTAAATCAAGAAAAAAATAGGAGAAAATCTACAATGAGTATCAAAAATGGTGTTCAGACGAAGACGTTAAAAATATTATAGTAAATGTGCTTATTATTATAAACAGTAACAATCAAGTAAAATCAAAATACATTTTTTTTGCTTGTAGCTTGATAGAAAATCGCTTTAACCTGTGTGAATATACAGGCTTATAATTTCAATCCTAAAATTCAAAAATCACTACAAAGTTGATAGTATTTTTTTGATAATTAATGAACAAAATCATTATTAACTAAAAAATGATCGCTTAACATGTCATTTATGATAATAATAGAGAGTGACATGTGACAAGATAGGGAGAAACAAATTTGACATATAGGGGAGTAAAAATACCATTTTAGTTCTTCTCAGCAAAGAGTAAAGTATTAGGTCGTTATTGTAAAGATGTGCAAAAAAATCATTTTTTTTAAGATTTTTTTTATAGATTTGGAAGTATGGGGTATCTTTAATAGGTTTTGATTTGCTGATAATAGGAAAATAAATATTTTCGAGCAAATTCAATATATTTAAAAAAAAAACTGTAAGTAAAATATTTAAAGTAATTGGAATATTTCGTGAAATGTTTAGTTGAAATAAGCATGTTGGGCTTCCTCAGTGATTATGTAACATTTGTTGGGACATGTTTATTGGCACGTTAGTAGTGATATATGTTATTTGCTCTGAAAAGTAAAGTCAGACATACTAAACTCTTTTAGCAATTGGATGTTACTTAATCACTACCGAAGACCATAATTTGCATGCATCAATTGAGAGGAGTGCAAGCATTAAAGCAACTTTGTGATCCTTTGTGCTTGAAAATACTTGACGATAAATAATTTGGATAATAAGTGAGCCGTAAGTGTCATAGGCTGTAATTTACGATATTTCGCGATTTAAGTTTGTTGAAATTGTTTCTTGGGAAGCAGGTAGAAGATGGAAAAGAAGAAGAGCGTTCTAGTTTCTTCTAATAACTCCGTTTAAGCCCAATTAAAATAATCAAGTGGAATATGTGAACATTCCTTCGAAGCCAATTAACGACTGGAACTATTTTTCCAACACATAACCGAAAACGTTAAGCTCGCAATATTATGCAAGTAAGTCTGCTAGTATTGGAATGAAATGAACACACCCGGTTTTATGTGCTAATTGCAATCCTCATCGCTTTATAACCGTCATTTAGATGATTATTTGCTTAATTTTATAAATACCAAAGCGATCACTTTTATTGCCACCAATTAAATTGCATTTGAGTGCAGTTCATGACGAAAATTTCGTGCAATGTTGTAAAACAAAAGTGGGATAATAAAATTTGAAGCGTAAATAATGTCCTCGGAGTAATAAAATCGATGGGTGTGAAATAAAAATTAAAATTGCTGGAGTAGTAAAAAAGAAAATTGTCGCGCGTGCTTTTTCGTTGGAAATGAAGGAATGCGCTGTTAAAATTAGAAACTCGACGAAGAAAACCTTTTTGATCTCGTTAAATGACAATAAACGCTGTCAAATGTGTAATTTATGAGCCCAGCGCTGACAATAAAAACAAGTTCAAATATTTACCAGCTCATTTCTCGTTTAATTATTGGATTTTTCTTTGTTCTAATTTTAGTGCAATTGAAGAGAATTGAGTGAGACAGGTTTTCGTGGATTATGAGTAAAGAAGAGGAACGTGCTTAGGCGTGCTGGAGTAAATTTAGTGTTGGTGGTGGGTTTAAGTTGTCTTAAGTGGATCACAGAGTGTTGGTAAATATAGAGCTTGATTGGATAGAAATTGGATGTTGATGAAATGAATCATAATTGTAAATGGAGAGAGGTGATTATGAGGAGACCACCGGGGAAGTTTGGCAAAACGCACGTCCCGTCTCTTAAACACCTTCATTCGAATCGGAAACTGAAACTGTAAGAGTTGCGTAAAAGCAATTCTCACAAGAAAATAGGCGACACACTCCGCACAGACCGCACACCTTACCAATATTTATAGCAGTTGAGAAGCTCGAAATAGATTACAACTGGAACACACACATCTCATCATATATTTAGAGATTTTTGCCTAATTATGACCTTTCGCGGTGGTTGCTTGTTGGTTGCTTACTCCTTATTACACACGTGTTTGTTGTACAAGTGTTGCTATCAAACACTACTCTCAAGTGAGTGCTTTCAATTCATTCCCGAGGGTTTTACTATGTTGCTTTGTCGCAGCGAATCAATTTATTACCAAAATTATTCTGTATGACGTATCAAATTGCAATGAAATTCCTTCAAGTTCTTCGCCCACCCATGACTATCTTTAATTAATTTAAATTCAATTGATGTGAGATTAATTTTTGTTATTTTTTTTTGTGGTGTAGTTCCAACATTCTCAATTGTACACGTTGGTCGCATTCGGTTTCTTCGGTGCTTCGACTTTGAAATTTCCTCTTAATTACAGCTCACGAACGAGCTTCCAGTTTACATTTAACATGCATAAACTGTGAACAATAAATTTGATTTACGGTATATTAATGCGTTCATTTTTGCAAACAATCCTCTTTGTGTGTGGTTCGTTGGTAGTTTTGAATTAGCATTAGGTAAATAATTTGAAATAGTCGAGCGAATGTTTTGAGGTAAAGTTTTAGTTGTAAGTAAAGGCAAATCAACATCAACAGCAACAGCAAAGAGCAACATCAACATGGTTCGGTAGTATATCGCGTGCCGTAAGACCACACACATTGCAAGTTGTTAAATAAAACATAAAGCACGTTAACTCGTCTCTCTCTCTTTCTCTTTTATTTTTGAGCTTTTTGCGCGACGCTTAAATCCTTCTTACCTTTGCAAACTGCAAACCTTGTCACATCCTTAGACTCTCACTCATCTTCATGCCCAATGTACCATTTTTTACTCTACGTGCCTTATTACTCCTCTCCTCTCTCACACGTCGTCATATTTCAATTTTTATTATTTTTACCACGTGTGTGGTTTCATTTATTACCAAAAATTTACGCCCAATTAAAGACCACTCTTCAAATCATTAAATTAACTCAATACCAAACAAATTCTATTTCAAATTCCTACACTTAAACCCTAAGTCATAACTTCAAACATTTTTAGTCTTTGCAAAATTTTTCATTTATTTCACCAAAATAGTTTAAAAATTTTTTTAACTAAAATATTTTTCCGGCATATTCAGACCAATAACTTTAATACGAATAAAGATATTTAAATAATTTATTTTTTAGGTTAAAGTACATAAAAAGAGCTTTAAAATGAATCTATGAACTCATTCATACGATCTATACTTTTTAAATTATAAATTTTAAAAAAAAATTAAACGTTGGCTTATTAAGTTTTTTATAGAGGTTGTCCCATTTGACGTTGGACTGTATGGATATCTTTGTTATTATTAGAGATAGAAAGTCGGTTAAATGGACAAAGTAGTAGAGATTTTTTCCAATATTAATAATCCATTTACAAAAAATTTGAATATCGCATCGTTCCATCGCTATCTTGAAAAAACAAGAAAATGCGATTTTTAAAATATGACTATAAGTTCTTTATTTTCTGTGGTACCAAAAAAGTTTTTTAACATAATACAGACAATTTTTTGTTTACAATGCAGTAAAATAAATGAATATTTTTTTTCGCTAATGGATTGACCGGAAATGAACTTATTTTTTCTTATGGCAGCCATATTGGATTTACACATATTCGGAATCAGTATTTTTTTCTGAGTAATTTGGTATACCATATGTCATATTAAAAAAAAATAAAATTATTTGATTTTATAAACTAAACTAACATTGGACTTTAAGAGATGTAAATTGTCAATAACATAAATGTAACTATTTAAAATATTAAATGTAAAATAAATCTTAACACATATGTATTGACAGTTTACATCTATTCAAGGCCATTTTTTGTTAATAAAATAAAATAATTTTTATTTTTCTTAAAATATTACATATGATATATCAAATTACTCAGAAAAATACACTAATTACGAATATGTGTAAATCCAATATGGCTGCTATAAGAAAAAAATAAGTTTGGTTCATTTCCGGTCAATCCGTTGGCGAATAAAAATATTCAATTGTTTTACTGCATAGTACACAAAAATTGTCTGTATTATGGCAAAAAACTTTTTTGGTACCACAGAAAATAAAGAAGTTATAAACATATTTTAAAAATCGCATTTTCTTGTTTTTTCAAGATAGCGTTGGAACGATGCGATATTCAAATTTTTTGCAAATGAATTATTAATATTCGAAAAAATCTCTACTACTTTGTCCATTTACCCGACTTTCTATCTCCAATAATAACAAAGATACCCATGCAGTTCAACGTCAAATGGGATACCCTGTATACAGGGTGTCTCGCGTGATATTGGACTCCATAGGTATCAGCTATGTTATTATTCAAAATGGAAATTCGGTTAAAAGTCCTACATAATGGCCTTAACTTTTTAAGATTTAAAAATTGACTAAAGTAAACTTGCTCTTGTTTTTCTACATCAAATGACTGATAGACTGTCAACTTTCAAATCTCAAATTTGAATCTACATAATTTTCTGAAACTTAAATGACATGTCAAAATTTCACAACATATTATAAAAGATAAAATAAATTTAAGAGCCATGTCTGCCCAGTAAAGTGTAATTTTATAACCTAAAATTTCCTTTTTTCAAAATTTTTTGAAGGAAAAATATAACTTATGGGGTATCGTTGGTTTTAGAAAATTATGTAGATTTAAATTATTTAAAAAAATTTGACTATTCTATTTGAAATTTCAACCTTGACAGTCTTATCTCAGTCACGGGATGTAGAAAAACAAAATCAACATCACAAGTAAATGTCAATTTTTAAACCTTACAACATTTATATAAAACATTTTTTGATAAAACCAATATTAAAAAAGTTATAGCTATTATGCAGGACTTTTCACGCACTCTGTATATTAATAATTCGTTGACAAAATATTTGAATTTAACATCGTTTCTGCGGTATTTTGAAAAAAAAAACAAGAAAATGCGATTTTCAAAAAAAAAGCTATTTTGGGTAGAACCAAAAAAGTGTTTTAATTTATTCTTTCGCCAATGAATTCACAAATGAACCAAATTTTTTTTATTTCTTCTAGCGGCCATATTGGATTTATACAAATTTTAAATCAGTAGTTTTTTTCTGAGTAATTTGATAAAAATACCTCATATCAGAATGAATGTTTTTGCCATAAAAAGGATATTTTTTTTTTCGAAATAATACAAAATTTTTGAAAATCATAAAAATGCATTAACTGAATCGAGCTTTTCCAAGTGCTTGGTAGATGTAGATAATCATAATTTCAGTTTTTAAAATTTGGTCAAAAGTTTTGTAAATGTTTGCTTATACAGGGTGTCTTATTTAAATTAATCCAGCTGAATATCTTGGAAACTAAGCGATTTCATTAAAAATGATTCAGACAAAAATTGTAGCGGCTCGAGGGGCACATATAATTGAGCCATGGGTTTTTAATTTTTATGGGATGTTATGGGGGTTTTATGGGGAAATTTTTTTCTTCAAATGGGAACCTATAAATTTTATTATTGATTCACAATCCATGAAAAATAATAAGCATCTTTTGGTTGAAAATGTTTTTTAGGAAATTTCAATCCCCAAAAGCAAAACGTGTTTAAATTAATGTAAAGATTTAGAAAAACCAGTAAAAAGTTTTTAAAATTTATTTCATTTTTTTTTCAATTTATTTAAAAAAAAATTATTATTTTTTTAATATTAAAATTAAAGATAAGGTCAAAGATCATCATAAAGATCAGTTTTTGCCTCTTACGATTTTTCTTTAAAAACTTTAGTTTTCTACTAAAACTGAACCGAAAATCTCAAAATTATTTTGGTGAATATCACGAAAAATTGAAATTTTCTAAAATAATTGTTCAACCAAAAGTTGCTTATTATTATTTAAAGATTATGAATCTACAATAAAAATTATGGGTTCCCATTAAAAAAAAAGGTTTTTCCATAAAAACACCATAAAATCCCATAAAAATTAAAAACCCATGGTACTGTTAAATGTCCCCCTCGAAACGCTATAATTTTTGTCTAAAACATTTTTAAAGAAATCGCTTAGTTTCCAAGATATTCAGCTGGATTAATTAAAATGGGACACCCTGTATGTAATAGGTTTTTTCTATAAATTTTTAGTCTTTCTAAAATTTTTGTATTTTTTGACCAAAATAGTCCAAGAAACCAAATGTGGTTATTTTTTTAATACAATAAACTAACTTACATTCCTGCAAATTTTAAACTATCAAAGGTTTTTATCAGCCTGGTAATTTTTAAAATATTTTTTTTCTGGAAAAATCGAAGTTTTTTAACAAAAGTAATTTTATCAGGCATATTTACGCGAATAACTTTAAAACAAATAAAGATATTTAAATAATTTATTTTTAGGATAAAATACATAAAACGAGCTTTAAAATGAATCCATAAACTTTATCATACCTTCAATAGTTTTTAAAGTATAAATTTTCAAAAAAAATATAATGTTGGTTTAACTAGGATTTATCAAATTTTTGATAAATTTTTCTTCATAATAGGACCACGCATATCAAAAAGGCACCAAACGACATAATTTAATTATTCTGGAACCATAACTGCATTTTTATAAAAATATCACTTTTTAATAAATCCAATTTTGTTAGTAAAAATAATATGCCATGATTTTTTTTTGGCCCAAAAGAAATAATTATTTTTTTTTTCAAAATAATACAAAAATTTTAAAAATTGTAAAAAATAGATTAGCTAAAACAAGCTTTTATTGAATGTTATCTAACTCAAAACTTGGTAAAGTTTTTGAAATATTGAATTTCTGAAATTATGAATTTTTTAAATTTTTATATGTTGAATTTCTGAAATTTTAATTTTCTTTTGTTAGGTTAGGTCAGGTTGGGTTAGGTCAAGTCTTTGTAAAATTTTTGATTTTTTCACAATAATAGTCCAAAAATAATTTTTGGTTACATTTTTAATACAGTAATATTAAGTTTCAAATTTTTGGCGTTTAACCATTTTAATACTCCACTTTAAAAGACATTCTTACAAGTTTTAAGCTATCAAGATATTTACTTGTTATGGTACTTTTTAAAATATATTTTTTTATGTGAAAATTAAACTAAATTAATTTTTTTGGTCATATTTAGATCCATAACTTTAAAACAAATAAAGATATTTAAATAATTTATTTTTTAGGCTTTTAAAATGAATATACAAGGTGTCTTAAAAATGTCGTTGTTGGAGACCTTTCAACGTAATTTTCAATTTTAGTGCTTTTTCAAAATTCATAAAAATAAAGAAGGTAAATTCCAAACTTTGAATCTTCATATCTCGGTGAATTGATTAAAAGAATATTAACTATTTTTCATTTTTTCGACACCCTGTATAAACTTTTTCATATTATTGACTACGTTTATCTCGCGCAACTCGATCCGGATCGGATTGAATTGCGATTGACTCGATCCACATTTTTTTTTTAAATAAATAAGTCGAATTGGACTGGATTGAATTGATGAATTCAAACCGACTTGATTATAGAAAAAATTCGGATCGAGTCAAGCGCAATTCAATCCAATCTGGATCGAATTACGCGAAATAAATGTAGTATATGACTTGCATTTATCTCGCGTAACTCGATCCGGATTGAATTGAATCGGATTGGATTCAGTTTTAGGATTCAGTTTAATTATCCAAAAAGTGAGACAATCGTTATTTGATTTAATCCAATCCAGATCGAGTTACGTGAGATAAATGCAGTCTATGTCTAATAATTTTAAAAATATAAATTTTCAAAAAACATAAAACGTTGATTTTACTAGAATTTATCGAATTTTTGATATATTTTACCTTTTAATTTTGGCACTAAAAATAAATCGGATGAAATTTTATTGGCCTAAAAGAAGTATAATTTTTTTCAAAGTTTTAAAAATCATAAAAAATAAATAAACTAAAACAAGCTTATTGAATGTCATGTAACCAAAAATTAGTAATTTTTTTTATATCATCAAATATATTTTTCGATAAATGTCATGTACCCAAAAATTTGGTAATTTTTTTGTTGGTATAAAATATTAGGTTCTACAGGACGTATTTTAGATAACAATAATTTTAAGCCAACAGGTTTTTTCATCATCCCAACAATTTTTGAAAAACCTCTGGTTTTAATGAAATAATTGAATTATGAAGAAAAATATCTAATCGAAATTCTTGGAAAATTTGAAATTTTTTCCGAAAATTGCTAAAAAAAAATCTTTAAAAATACTGTTTTTTTCGTAATTTTTTTAAGGTAAAAAAAATGATAAAATTGTGTTTATTAAAAAATTTCAATTATAATGCTTCTGTCAATTAAGGTATGCTTGAATGTGTTATCTGATTTGAAGATCTTCAAGTGTGCGTGAAATTTGGAAAAGTGTTATATCTGGAGGTTGAACATTGTAGTAGATAAAATCAAAGTAGTTTATTATAAAGAGTCATCACAGGTTGATGAATCCGAAGGAGAAGAAGAACGGCGTGAGATGAAGATGAAGACAATTCATCAGAAGAGGTTTAGAGAGTCCGTGGGTTGGAAGTTGAAGTTGGAAGGAGCCGCAGCAGAAGACGACAGAAGAGAACCTCATCGTATTCATTCATATCGTCGTGAACTTCTTGGGTGGTCCAGCCAGAGGGATTCCCCTCTTCCTCCTCTTCCCATACTTTCTTTCGCCCGTTTTAAACATCGCCAAAGAAATCTCCTCCAAATTCATTACCACATTCATTACAATCAAAATTCATACAAGTTAATCCAATTTTAATTCCTAATGCTCATAATTCAGCATTTATTTATTAAAACATAAATAATGACACACGAGTGAATAGGAGTGAAAGTGGTTTTTGATGATAGAGCAGGGCATTAATTAATTGCAGCAATATAATTAAGGAGATATTTTTATTGAAATGCACGCGGCCAAAATAGTTTAATGAAGACGTTGAAAAGAATGGGAGAAAAAATGGCATGCACCAATAAAACGCCCATAAGAATAGCATGGTCAAAGTGATGTTTGAGGTGGTCTACCACGAGCTGGAATTCCTCGAGGTGCTTTCAAGTGACTCACATCAGAACCCGAGACTCGAGGAAGGACGTAAAAAATAATAAACGCGCACCAAAATAAATATTAAACCCCATCATTTAATTTTATGACCCAGAGGCAGATACATCCCAATCTTAACTGCATCGCCCAGATGATGGCTTCATTTTACGCCTCATTTTTTAACCAAACACTTGCTACTTATTACCTCTCCGTTCAAATATCATCAACAACCGCTTTTTTTTACATCAAACCAAAGTTTTTAAATTTAGAACCTTCAAATTTCATCTTTTTATTACATTCGCCCTCTGATGGCAAACGCATGAATTTTACAATTTTTGTACCAAAATACCTCCATAGATAATCAAAATTCCTCATAAAAACTGTACTCATGTCCAAATACAAAATTTTCAATTAAACTTGTAATGACTAAACTAAAAAAATGATCAGATTTTCCCGTGAATTTCTGTAATTTTTTTAGTTTAAGTGTCACTTGAAGTTTAAGTGAAATCTCTACAATTAAGGCTTAAAGACAGACGTCTAAAACGATGATAAATGGTCGAATTTGTCCAAAAACACTTTAAAAAATCGAAAAAAAAATGATCAAATTTTAATGAAAAGGTTGAAAAATATCATAAAAAATGGACAGTTTTTTAATGATCCGTCTAAAGCTATATGTAAAGATATGGATGTGAAGTTTGGTTTATTATCACTATAAAAGATAGCGATTTTCAAAATACAATCCAGTTTTGAAGAAAATCTTAAAGTTATATGACAATTAAAAAGTGACCGATTTTTCATTGTAATTTTGTCATTTTTTTAGTTTAAGTGCAACTTGTTCAGGCTTATAGATAGAAGTGTAAAGTAATAAAAAATGGGCGAATTTGCCCAAAAACATTTGATACAAATAAAAAAAAGGATCAAGTTTTGATGAAAAGCTTGAAAAAAATATCATAAAAAATGGACGGTTTTTTAGTGACTCGTGTAAAGCTGTATGTAAAGATATGAATGTGAATTTTGATTTTTTATCACTATAAAAGATAAGAATTTAACGTCACGTGTAACGATTTTCAAAATATGACCCAGTTTTGAAGAAAATCCCAAAGTTTTATGAGACAATTAAAAAAATAAATTTTTTATTGTATTCTTGTCATTTTTGTAAATTTCAGTCCCACTTGAAATTTAAGTGGAACCTGTACAATTAAGGTTTAAAGATAGACGTCTAAAGTGATGAAAAATGGACGAGCTTGCCCAAAAAGACCTGATAAAAATTGAAAAAAAAAATGAATCAAATTTCGATAAAAATTTTGAAAAAAATATAAAAAATAAACGATTTTTAAGAGACTCGTGTAAAGCTATATTTAAAGATATAGTTGTGAATTTTGATTTATTATCACTACAAAAGATAAGAATTTAATGTCACGTGTAGCGATTATCAAAATATGATCTAGTTTTGAAGAAAATACCAAAGTTGTATGGGACAATTAAAAAATTACAGATTTTTCATTGTATTTCTGTCATTTTTTTAGTTTAAGTGCAACTTTAAGTGGAACTTATGGAATTAAAGTTTAAAGATAGACATCTAAACCGATGAAAAATGGACGAACTTGACCAAAAAGATCTGATAAAAATCGAAAAAAATGGATCAAATTTTGATGAAAAATTTGAAAAAAATATCATAAAAAATGGACGATTTTTTAGTGACTCGTGTAAAGTTGTATGTAAAGATATGGATATGAATTTTGATTTATTATCACTATAAAAGATAAGAATTTAATGTAACGCGTAGGGATTTTCAAAATGCGAGCCAGTTTTGAAGAAAATCTCAAAGTTGTATAAGACAATTAAAAAATTACAGATTTCTCATTGTATTTTTGCCATTTTTTTAGTTTAAGTGGAAGTTTAAGTTTAAGTGGAACCTGCGCAATTACGGTTTAAAGATAAACGTCTAAACCGATAAAAAACGGCGGAATTTGCTCAAAAACACCTGATAAAAATCGGAAAAAAATGGATCAAATTTCGATGAAAAGCTTGAAAAAAAAACATAAAGAATGAACGATTTTTAAGTGACTTGTGTAAAACTATATGTAAAGATATAGTTGTGAATTTTGATTTATTATCACTATAAAAGATAAGAATTTAATATCACGTCTAGCGATTTTCAAAATGTGACTCAGTTTTGAAGAAAATCCCAAAGTTGTATGAGACAATTAAAAAATTACACATTTTTCATTGTATTTCTGTAATTTTTTTAGTTTAAGTGCCACTTAAAGTTTAAGTGGAACCTTTGAAATTAAAGTTTAAAGGTTGACGTCTAAAGCAATAAAAAACGGACGAGCTTGCTCATAAAAACCTGATAAAAATCAAAAATAAAGGATCAAATTTTGATGAAAAGCTTGAAAAAATATCATAAAAAATGGACGGTATTTTAGTAATTCTTGTAAAGCTATATGTAAAGATACAGATGTGAATTTTGATTTATTATCACTATAACAGATAAAAATTTAATGTCACGTGTAGCGATTTTCAAAATACGATCCAGTTTTGAAGAAAATCCTAAAGTTATATGAGACAATTAAAATATCGCAGATTTTTTATTGTATTTCTGTCATTTTCTTAGTTTAAGTGCAACTTGAAGTTTAAGTGGAACCTGTGCAATTAAGACTTAAAGGTAGACGTTTAAAGAAATAAAAATCGCGCGGCTTGCTCAAAAATACCTGATAAAAATCGAAAAAAAAGGATCAAATTTTGATGAAAAGCTTGAAAAATACCATAAAAACCGGACAATTTTTTAATGACTCGTGTAAAGCTATATGTAAAGATATAGTTGTGAATTTTAATTTATTATCACTATAAAAGATAAGAAATTAATGCCACGTGTAGCGATTTTCAAAATACGATCCTCTTTTGAAAAAAATCTTAACGTTGTACCAGACAATAAAAAAAAGACAGATTTTTCATTGTATTTCGGTAATTTTTTTAGTTTAAGTGCAACTTGAAGTTTAAGTGGAACCTGTACAATTAAGGCTTAAAGATAGACGTCTAAAGCGATATAAAACGGCTGAATTTGCTCAAAAACACCTGATAAAAATCGAAAAAAAAGGATCAAATTTTGATGAAAAGCTTGAAAAATACCATAAAAATCGGACAATTTTTTAATGACTCGTGTAAAGCTATATGTAAAGATATTGATGTGAATTTTGATTTATTATCACTATAAAAGATAAGAATTTAATGTCATGTGTAGCGATTTTCAAAATACGATATAGTTTTGAAACAAATCCTGACAATTTGAAAACGAAAATGTACTAGTTTAGCAGTTAAATATCAATTTTTGAAGTAAAAAATGGGAATTTTCTAAAAAACAAATTGGCTTTAATTAAAACGTTTCTTCAATCACTTTTATTTTTTCAAAAATTCAAAATCTGTTTAAAATGAAAAAAAAATAAAGAAAATGTTTTAAAAATTACAAATTTTTATTTAATTCGTGTGGTTTTAAATATAAAGAAATTAAAATGAATTAAAAAAAAATTTCAATTTGATATTTGAAATTTTGTGACCACGTGTAGCGATTTTTTAAATTATTTGCAGCTTCAAAGCCATACATGATTTAATGAAGATCAATTTTGTTGACATTTTATAATTTTTTATTTTTGAGGTTAAATCTAACCGCGAAGATATTTTTGGACAAAAAATTGATCAAAAAAAAAATAAAAAATGAAGTAATTTTTAATCAAAATGACATTTAGTGTATTAAAAGTCGATCCTTGTACTTTAAGAGTAAGTTTTTGGTTGAATAAACACGGTTGTAGGTCAAAAACAAATGATTTATTATAAATAAAGAGTTGATTAATAAAGTAGAGATAAATGAGGACATGTCTAATACGGTTGTCTAATTAATTGAAATTCAGTTTCAAGTATCGATAGAGTAATTTTTTTCATAAAGCTTGATTATCGTTATTAAATAATTAAGCATTTAAGTCATAACGATTATTTCGCATGTAAATTGTTTTAATTCGTCGCGTTTGCAATAATTAAAAGTAGCAAGACACGGTTAATTAAAAAGAAATTACGTTCAATTATTGGGTCGATTTGAATTTTTGTGCAATTTTCAAGAATTATTAAAATCATTGCTTAATTAATTTGGCGTAAGCGTTTTAATTGTTAATTGCTTAATTGTCGTACCCTTCGAGAGGTGATCGTTTATCATTGCGATAATTAGTTTTTCTAGGTGTCAAACTAAATTTAATATATTGCGCTCATGAACTGAGCGGAGAGCAAACGACATTAGAATTAATTACTTAAATGGAATAATTAAAAGTTTCCAATTCTTGGAATTTTGCTGAGAGAGAAATCAGCGGCTTCTGTTTTACGCAATTATGGCTTTGTTTATCTCACGATTAAAATCGCTTATTTTAAAAGAACGGTACGATCAAAGAACTCTCGACGAAAACATTAACATTAAACATTAAACAACAAACAACGCAACGGTTCTACTTTTTTATCTCCTTCCCTCCTTAAACACCAAATAATTAAACATTTCCCATTAAATTACAAGTCATTTTATTGATTTTAATTGTTAATTCAGTTATTAATTATAATTATATTGTGTTGCTAATTGTTTTTTAATTTTTATAATGCTTCCAACGCAATTCATTAAAATTTATGTTGTTTCTCCTATTTATTTCTAATGTTGTTTTGTTTGCTTTAATGTTTAAATTGTTGCATTTAATTTAAAGACAATTAATGTCGGACGAGATAAATCACGAACAAGTTACGACGATTTCCAACTTTAAATTTATTTTGTGAAACTTTAAATGTTGTGTAATTTATATTTTGTGTAATTAGTTTTAAGGACGTTTTGTTCCATTATTTTCAACAATTCATTGCTACATTACATCTAATTATCAACAAATTTTATTTATTTACTTTACTTTTATCAATAAAATTTTAATAATTGATCACAAATCACAATAATTATTTCAAAAAAAAATACACAATAAAATAATATAATTAATTAATTAATTTAAACAAAGAAAGTATATACAGAATTTGTATAGTTTAAAAATTTTGATTTATATGTACTTAAATTTAAATTTTATATGTACTTAAATATTAATTATTAATTTCACAAAATACACTCCAGATTTATTTAATTAATAGACAGCAATAGACAGATTGTGGTTAAAATTAAAGGCCTATAAATAGAAACAAATAAAGTAACCATGGAAATTGTTCATTATAACGCATGTAACAAATTTAAATTTAATGGCCTTTATTTAAATTTATATGATTTGATCAGGGCCGGATTTACCTATACGCTTAGCGGCAAATTTTAGTAAAGTTAAAAATACTAATTTATACAGGGTGCTGAAAAAATCGCGTTCTCGTTACACCCTGCGCTGTTAAGTAGCATTCATTAGACGATAGAAAAATATTGTACTTAATCATAACTTAATAATAATTTAAATATTAAGATGCCTCTTTAAAAGATGCTAATAATTTCTGTATTTTTATCCAAATGTGTTTTAATTACTTTACTCTTGTCGAGTGGTTGCTTCTAAACAAAATAGCAGGTATCGTGGAGCATGTCTGCGAAAATTTAGCACCCTGTATAATTTTTTCCCGATGGTAAATGTCTTTCTAAACAAAAAAAAATCCCTACTTTTTCGTCTCCTAAAGAAGTTGAAGCATTTTGAAAAGGCTGAGTCTGTATTTTGTTTTTAAATCAAGTATTTTAATAAATTGTTAATAAAATAAAAATTATACAGGGTATCCCATAAAATTATAAATTTGAAATTCTAAAATTGCTGTAAGTTTTTTAAGATTAAGGAGTCCAAAAATCACATTAGATTTTTTTATTCTGAACTTACAATCTACAAAAATACTGGATAAAAAGTGGGACACCCTGTATGATTCCCTATTATAGGGGCGGCAGAAAAATTCATATACTATGGGCGGAAAAATGTAAATTCGTCTCTGGATTTGACCAGAATCTGAAATTTTTCAAATTATGATTTTCCTTAATTTATAGTAACTTATATAGTTTGTTTTTATAAAATAAATTTTATTTGATTTTTTGCTCAATTATTTGTTATTTTTGTACATTTTTGGAAATACTTCAAAAATTTAATATGTAATCTAAATATTTAAGAATAAAAAGTTTTCCATTAATGTACTGGGTGTCACTTGTTTGAACTTTTTTTTAGTTTAATTTGTAAATTATGTAAGATCTTTAAGAACATATTTTAATAAAAGTTGTTTATTTAAAATTTTAAAGTTATTTCTGGTTTCAGTTATTTCTCTGGTTTGTTTTGAAAATTAAAAATTATACCAAAAGATTCTTTAGATTCACTTTAGTGGTAATTTTTATCATCAAATAAAGGTTTTCGAAATAAAGAGGAGGTATGAGTGGTTTGGAACACTCTGTGTTTCTAAACATGTGTCTCAAACTTCAGGAATAGATTTTTTTTACTTATTTGAAGATCAAATGGAAAAATATTTTTTTTTTGTCAAAATACTGCATTTTCTTTTTACCACTATCCTTCTCTCATTTGTTGTTATTTGACACTAGTGTCCAAACTTTTTTTGTATATTTCTAAAATTTTCTGTGCGTTTTGAAAGTTTTATTTTTTGAAAAAATTTTTTTGAACATTCGCAGTTGTATTAAATGAAGATTGACAAAAATGAACTTTGTATAAACTTTCAAAAAGTTATTTTGAGAAACATAAATTTTGTATTTCGAAAATGTAACGTTTTGGTGAAAGAATCTATTTCTAAAGTTAGAGTCTTATCTTTAGAAACACACTGTATAAAGAGGAGTCAAGAATACGTTGATTTTTTAATAAAAGAAAATGTTCAGGAGTAATTTTTTTAAATTTTCAAACAAGTATTTTTGAATAAATTTTGTTTGATAAAAATAAGATTTTCACAAAAGTTTTTCGTTATTAATTTGATTTTGAGTGGTTTAGTCTTCTTTTTTATAAAACCATTTAAATTTAATCCAATAGAATAAGCATTTTTTTAAATTTAAATCCTTGAAACGATTTTATAGTCACAGTAGTTTTGGCGATATTAATTTTTTTCTAAATGTTAGCTAAAAATTATACATACATTTTTTTAAATTTTTATTCATTACTCTAAAACAAATATTTATATTTGAATGAACATTTTTCAAAATTAAAAAGGTTTTTAAAAAAATTCTATTAAAATAGTTAATATTTTAAATTTTTTGAAATATAAATAAATGACAGTTGCATAAATTTAAAAAAAATAAGGTTTAATTTTCAAATAAAAATTTTTTTAATTTATTTTATAAAATATTAAAAATTTTAAAATTAAAACCTCAACGTTTTTTTAGTTGAAATTTTTGAGAAAATATTTTATTCCTAAAATTTTGTTCAAAATTAAATTAAGTATTTTTCTACATTTTTGCATTTTTTTAAAACGAATGATGATCAAAAAAATTTAATTGTATTAAATTAATTAATAAAAAATTTAAAATGTTAAAATTTTTTGTTGATTGAATATTTTAACTAATTATTGATTTTGTTAGTTTATAATAACCCACATTATGCCTAAATTATTATCATTAGGTTTTAAAGTAAACTAATTTGGCTTTTTTTCTTAATAAAACGTTTGCGCTTCATCAAAATTATTTAAAAACCGTTGAAAGTTTGTCTTATAACAAAAATAATTCTAGTTTCATTTTTTTGGTTCAGAACTAAACTGTAATTATAAATGGTTTGAAACTTAATTATTGTTATTTAGAATAAATGGTTTATGTTTTAGTACGATTTACAAGAAATGGTTTACATCACAACTAAATATTTTATATACAGGGTGGAACAAAAAAATTCCTCAAGCTGTAGCGGATTTATTTACCATTAATACAAGAATAGCGCTATAATTTTGTAATTTGGATAATTTAACGAACACCCTGTATATCAAAAATATTACCAAATTATAGCGCTATTCTTGTATTAATTAACATGTTTTGAATTATTAAAATCGGGTGGTAAATAAATCCGCTACAGCTCGGGGCGTTTTTTTTTGTTCCGCCCTGTATAAAACAATAGTTTGTAACTTGGATAATTTTGTTTAATATTGATGTATTTTTAAAAGTAATTGGTTTATACTTTAATAAAACATTTTTTGGGATGTTTCATATGTAAAACTGGTTTAATTTTTTTTTCAAATTTTTGTGGTTTGTGTATTAGCTAAATTTTATAGGAAAATTGGTTTGCGTCGCAACTAAATTCAATATAAAGAAATGTTTTATTGCTGTGCTATTTTTTATTATTATTGATGTATTGGTTATTATTAATTGTACTGGTGTACTTTCCTAGAGTCTAAAAATGTTGGGGCCCGAATTACATTTTTTTTTTAATAAACTGATTTTATATTACATATTTTTCTTTCAAATATGGCAAAAAATAGTACTTGGAATAAATGGCAATTGAGTGGCCAAAACTAATTAAAGCTTAAGTAAATTGGGTACTTGTCTGGAGGATATAAAATTTAGGGACCCCTTTTCAAGATTGATTTTCTTGTTAAATTTTTCTTTTTTTAAATATTCAACACTGAACTATTTTCATGATCTTACAATGTAGGTACCTTTTTTTTGGGGTTTTTAGAATGTAGAAAAGCTTTTATTTCCAAAATTTTGAGAATTTTGTAATTTTTTCAATTGTAACAAAATTTGAAATACTTTTGATATTTTTAGGTAATAATTATTCTTTAGGTTATTATTTTTTAATGGAGAAAAAATTAATAGCTTGAAGATTTCAAAAAAATTATCTGTAACGTATTTAATGCCAAAGAAAAAAAAGTGGGTCCCAAGAAGTTTTGAGCCAAATAATTGAAATAAAGGCAAACATTTCATTAAATTTACTAAAATAAATGATATGTTAATGTCGTATTTGTTTAAATTGAACTAGAAATACATTTGTTTTTTCAAAGAGTAAAAAAGTGAACTCCTACACCCCTTTAAAAATTTTTTGGGTACGCTACTGACTAATTGATTTGAACTCCAACAAAACATTTTTGGTTTATTTCTTAGCTAAAGTTGGATTTATATTTTTGCAAGTACATATTAATGGCTTGTGTCTTAACTAAATTATTTACAAAAATTGGTTTGTGCTACAACAATTTTTTACAGGAAAAAAAGCGGTACTTGGTTATTTTTTTTATATTGGCACTTGAACAAAATCTTTTTGGTTTTTGGTTTACTTTGGTGGTAATTTTTTTTATCATCAATGTATGATAAATAAAGGTTTTCGAAATAAAGAGGTGGTATGAATAGTTTGGGACACCCTGTATATCAAGTAAAGTTTTTTAAGGAAAATTTATTTATACAGGGTGTTTCTAAACCTGCGTTTCAAACTTTAGGAATTATTCTTTGACTAATTTGAACATGAAAAGGGAAAATAAATTTTTTTGTCAAAATACTACATTTTCGAAGTATAAGGTCTTAAACTTTTTACCACCACCCTCTCCCTATTTTTTGTATTTGACGCTACTGTTCAATATAAGTCCATTTTTTTACTTCTTTGTATATTCGAAAAACTTTTTGTACCTATATGCGTTTTGAAAGAATTATTTACTAAAATTGCGTTAATTATTTTTTGTAAATTTTAATTAATGGTTTATATGTTTGCTAAATTTTATACAAAAAGTGGTTTGAATCTCAACTAAATATTATATAAAAAAACGGTTTGTGGCTAAAGTTTATTTATTACTAGCGATTTTAGAATTGAATTCGCCCTCTGGTGGCAAAAGTATGAACCTACAATATCTTGACATTTTGATACGTATTACCGATTATCCTCCATTTTAAGGAATTTAAAGCGCCCCCTGTCGATAGTAATAATTAATAGTTTGTACCTTAACTATAATTTCGCAGCCACAAAAATTGTTTCGGTTTGTTTCGTAGCTAAAATTTATTGAAGTTTATTTCAAGTGTATCCGCCTTTTTAAAATCGCGATAAAAACCGTAATTTGGTGAAAATAAATAAAATTGTATTCATGTTTTATAAAATTTTAATAACTTGTTAACTCTCCATGAAATAAACAAGGAAGAAATAAATTATACAATTATTATTGCATTTTTTACGACATTTCATAAAAAAATTAATTTAAAAATATGTACAACTACACGATATTAATTAAATATTTCTAAAAATAAAAGTCAAAGATTTTAGAAATTTCCACACGCACCAAGAAATTGAATGACTCACGCAAACACCGCAAAAGTAAAATTTATTAAAAAATTATTATTCATGTAAATATGCAAATGAGCTTTGTTAATTTTATTGTGAAAGGCGTACTGCGGCTTAATTAAAATGTTTCCATATTAAACCAACGTACGTAAGTGAATTATTGTTGCTATTCATTCAAAAAAAAAAACAGCAAAAAAATTGAGTCTGAAAAGCGTGAGCGGATAAAGTGTAGAAACTTGATAACGTGTCATTATTTACTCATCCCAATTGCTACACTTTAATTTTGATAATTTGGGAGTACTTTCAAATTTTCTATTGCAATTTTTTAGAATTATGTAATACTCGATTAAAAATACCATGGTCCATTTAAAATAGTCGTTCCTAGAATATAAAATTTTACCTGAGCTAGGTCGATCTGAATATCTGGTGCAGTAAACCCAAGCAGGCCATAAAATGGGTGGACTTCCAGTGGCGCTGTCCTTAGAATTCTTATCTTGTTCCGTTTTGGTGAGATCGACAGGTCCCGTCGTTCCTGTCGTCGCACCACTCGCACCGACACCTTCACCATGCTCCAAACTTCTTCTTTCGGCTCTTTCGGAAACCACCACCTTCTTCCCCTTCGCCTTCCTGATGTTGATGGGATCGGTGATTCTCCTCCCGAAGTCGGCCTTCAAGATGTTATCGATGGAAAATTTCAGACTGCCCTGATTGGTTTCGTTGTTATTTTCGGTGCGTTTGAAGAAGAATTGCTCGTCTTTGGGGCTTTGCGGAGAAGAAGGCCGCGAAAAACTGTAGTTGGCGAAGCTTTCGGGCGAAGCTGGGTTAGATTTTTCCGAAGATTTGTAAAAGTAGTTCGGCGGAGATGCGGGGAGCGATTTTGTACTGCTGATTGGACTAGAGCGATCCGATTTGCTCGGATCGAGGGTGCTGTTGGTGATTTTGGAAATTGCGTTGAGGTGGCTCTCGATGTTTTTGAAAGTTAGGTCTTCTTTCCTGTCCTCGTGTTGGACTGGGTTTTCGTTTTCGTTGCCGACGGATAGAACTGTATCATCACTGCAGCAACTGGTATTGTCTATATTTGGTGATTCGCGCTCGAAATCGTTGGAATCCATGCTGATACTACCATCGGTGCTGCCCAAATTTCTGAAATGATGCCCCGCTGATAACAGATTACTCGCCAATGTGGCCATCATTATTAAATCACTTCACTTTTCCTCAAAAAACTAGTTTTTAGCACTGTTCACTTCATTTTTTGCAATTTAATGAGTTCATTTAACCGGATTAGTTTGTTTGAGCGGCTGTTTCGATCTAACCGCGCCGAGTTACTAGGTAATTCTGAAAGCAGGGTCGTCGGGTCTGGGCGGGGCTCTAGCTCCAGGGGCGGACACCGTCACCGAACTTAGCTCCGCGTCCACCAATCACACCGCACCTTTCAAACTTCCACCGCGATTTTGACATGCTTTATGCTTTATTTAGAAGAGGTAAACCGCAGAGGGCAAGGTTTCAGCTTTCAACCTGGAAGAAGGTTTGGGCTGCGATTCGACGACCTAAAGGGCTTTTTTCTTCATTACATTTCCTCTACTTCACTTATTTATTGTTCGGTTTTTCCCCAAGAATTACTTAAACATTTTTATACATTACAACAAATATTATCAAGGGTCGCAGTGTATATCAAAAAAATGGACAATCCTCGATCCGCAACTATTCACTACTATTATTTAAAAAAAAGTAAACTTCAGTAATAAAGTAATTATTATTGTTGCAGTATAATCTAATAGACATGCAAACAAGCAAAAATCGCAGTTGTTATCTTTGAGATCGCATCAATCGCATGAATCGCACAAATCATGTAAGTAATGTTAATTTAGCGATCGTAACAAGACGAGACGAGACAATCGAGTTAATTGCAAGAGTCCTCGAGTTTATTCATCACGTAAACTCCACTCAACTCGAGACTATAGAGTTTATTCAGTATGCGCTTCTTTGTCTGCTGCGTTGCGAATTTGTAAATTGGCAATCGTTGATGTAATGAAGACCTACGGACCACACACGTCGTCGTAGTGATTGGCTGCGTTGCCACGCCCACGAGAGGCGGTGCCTCACAATGACTCCGAGTCACTCACTCATGGGAAACGCGCGGAGCGGCGAGGCGCTAGGTGGTGGGGAACACCCGGTAGAAGGGGAAGAGGTGTCAATTCATCCGCTGACGTGATTTATTAATCCATTAATTATTATATTAGTTACGAATTATTATTTTTGTTATCCCAAACTTTATGTGTGCATAATATTTACCACAAAAAAATCTGGTGCAATAACTTTAAACCCATTTTAGTCACACTTATTATTATACCCTTTTTTTTTTCTTATTAATGACTTAATTTTTTATAACTATAAAAACATTATATTTTCTACAATTCTTTAAAAGCAATTTATGTCCCCTTCGTCATTAAACTTGATTATAAGAGAAAAAACTTGCAACCCTCGACCCTTAAAAAACTCATTACACAAAAACCCACCCAATTTATATTTGTTAATTAATTATCCCTTCACTCGTGAGTAAGAAAAAAAATCATCCCCTTTGTCCATTTTATACCTCTTCCTTCCCTCGCGCTAATTAAAATGAAAGGTGACGTCAGAAAGTGCCATGAAAAAGAAACATTCTTAATTGAACATTCTTTTTGCTTGTGAATTTTAAAAGTGTGGGCTTGAGCGCCTGGAGGGTGTTTTTGGACAAGGGACCAAGGGTGGGTTGAGAAATTACGTGAGTTGCAAAGAAGGAGCCTCTAATGGGGAAAAAGTTAATTAATCACTCAAGAAGCAGGAGTTTTCTCACGTTTTCTTAAAATTAACTTTTTAGACTAAACAAATGATTATCTACAAAATTGCAAGTCATTCTATTTTCACTAAATACTGGAAAAAATTAATATTTTAAACCAAAATTTACTGCATAATTATTATTGTAAATAATTGGATTTATTAATCGAATTGCATTACAGCGCCATCAGTTAGTAACGACTCGTACTGTTGATGTGTATATTGGGTTGCCTATAAGTGTAAAACTAACGCCATCTCTTAGAGAATGGCTCAAGTCCTAAATATATTCTAGAGACTATACGGTATTTCGACGAACCTACAGAAAATAGGTGGCGCTGTTTAACGATTGCAGTTGATCGAAATGGAAAAAAAAATAGGGCGCGTTCAGCAGTACCGGTAGGCACTGGTAGGTGATCTACCATCTACCATACGACGTTTTAAAAATTTTTGTTTTTTTTTCAATATAATCATGTTTCTTGACCATTTCTTCAATGGCATAAACAAAGCCTTATTTTACATTCAATCGTCCATTATTCAGTATCTTTTGTTTTGACGGCTAGAATTTCTAGTGGGGGGTGATGGGGGAGGCATTACGTTCTCTATGGAAGACCTTGACCCCCCAACCCCACCAAAGTTACGTCAATGTCAATATTGCGAGAACAGAACAAAAAAATCGACATTTTTCAACTTAAACTTGTAAAAATGTTGGTATCAACCTTTGTTGACCTTTCAATATCCAACTTTTAACTAAAATATGTGGATTATGAAAGATGATGAGAAGACACATCCAAATTATTTTTTTTGTTGTTCAAAAATTCCTTTAGGAACAGATTCAAAAAAGTGCACTTTTATAGAAAAGTTGTGATAATAAACAAAAATAATATAAAATCTTTGAGCTAACTCTAAATGATCAACTATTATATTATAAAATACTTCTCCAAAAGCGCTCATAATCGCTATGCGTGGCTACAATTAAGTTTATTCCCGAACACTGAGTATTTATTTTATATGGTAATATCTTAAAATTTCACTTCATTTCAGCCAAATCGAAATAACCAATTTTTGATGATTTTTCCATTTTCTTTTTCAATTATTTTGTTGTTGTTTTATTCAGTTTCTATTTAAAAAATTTAGATTTCTATTTAAAAAAACTGAGTTGGGATAAAAGTAACCAAAAATAAACTACGCCCAGTCTCTGGATCTCTTCAAACTAACCAATTTTTACTTTATACAGGGTGTCCCACTTTTTTACAGCAATTTTTTTTTTAATTAATAAATGTCATTCTCAACAAAAAAATTCCTATGAACATATACATATTCTTTTTCGTCTCCATAAAAATATACAACAATATTAAAATATTAATGATTTTATTACGACACCCTTTATAAACATTTTATATGGATTTATTTTTATTTAAATCAAGTATTCTTTGGATTTTGTCTTTACCTTTAAGCCAATCAAATAAATTAGTTTCATAAAAAAAATTACAATGATCCACTTACTCAATAATGTTCTAAAAAACAAATTGGCAAAGACAAAATCTAAACCATAAGTGATTTAAATAAAAAAAATTGATGATTACAAAAAAATATATAGTGTTTCAAAAAAATCATAAAAAATTTCATAAGGAGTCGAAAAAAAATAGTTCATAGGAAATTTTTTCTTCCGAATAACATTTACTATTTAAAAACCCTTAACCCTCTTCGTCAATAAGCATCATATCATATTGATCTTAAAGAAGTAGGTACCTAAAGATCAATTTAATTTTGCTATGATCGTGATCAGTCATGTTAATTTTATCTCTAAAATCTCTTTTCGTCCGTTGATGATGAATAAATTTATGTATAAAAATCATATTAAATGTTTGTTATTTATTTTCCAATTTACACCTCCTCACAACGCCAACTTTGAAAAAGAAATAATCATTTCTATAATTCTCACATATACCTATAAACCCATGTCTATCAAATTCGAAATCAGAAACCTTAAAAACCCCACATACTAATTTTTAGCAACATAAACTATTTAAAAAAAAATGTCAACCATTTTAGATCTGCAATTTTGTTTTTTCAATAAAATATCAAATTCGAAATACACGACCTTAAAAACCTTCACATATACTGATTTTCAGCAATATAAAATACAATTTTTAAATAAAAAAGTCGCCTATTTTGGATCCGACATTTTTTTTTTGGTAAAAATGTCAAATTCGAAATAAGCAACCTTAAAATCCACCACGTACTAATTTTCAGCAATATAAATTATTTTTTTGAAAGAACAAGGTCCGTCATTTTAGAACCTCCATTTTTTTGAGAAAAAGTATCAAATTCGGAATAAGCAACCTTAAAAATTCTCACATATACCTATTTTCAACAATATAAACAATTTTTTAATAAAAAATTTTGGATACGCCATTTTGTGTTTTTGAAAAAATTGTCAAATTCGAAATCAGAAGCTTTAAAAAAAACCATGCACTATGAAATTACCTTGTATTTTGTTATTAAAATGGAAATTGAGAATCAGTTATATTTGGCAAGTATTACATCATTGGAAGATGCTAAAATTTAAGCAAAAAATGTGAGACAAAATTATGAATAAATGATCCCTTAGAAAATCTATCAGATAATCAGTTAATATACTACACGGATTTATAGACTGACGAAAAAATTAGCAAGAGAACTAATAAATGAATTGGAACCTTTAATAAGTACATAAGTAGGATCATGATGAGCTAAGTTGAAATAATAGTAGATTTTATGACAGCCCATACTGTTTTCTTGGATTTCAAATTTTTCCACAACTGGAGTCGGGAAAAAATCCTAAGACGGGCAACATGCGGAGAAGGATACATTTTCTAAAATTACCACAAATACTAGACAATAATAGGATATTACGATACAAGGTCGGTAAATACGTTATGACAGAACGAGAAAACTGTTAGAAAAACTTTCTAGTTTTCGAGGTCTGTCATACCGCACTTAATGACCGTGTAACGTATATTATTTTTTGCGCTACCAACTTCAGGTATCCACGTCCTGTCATCCGAAACAGTAAAATTGTTCGAACCAAGTGAATTCGTCGGTAAGACTGGAAAAATACGATTCAGGAAATATCTGATTGTTCAAGGATATGTTGGTTCATTTTAGGGTTATTTATCGAAAAATAAAAGTCTGTACTAGAACTAGATTCTTATTTACAAGTGTTTTAATATATCTTATTTTTCGACCAATGAGATTGACTTAGCTCCGTAAAATTTTAAAAATGAAGAAGCTGGGGTCTTATTCTTAAACAACTAGACATGATTTCGAATTCGACTTTCATTATTCTCTGCTTTTAATTCACTTGAAAAAATAGAGTCTATATTATTTGATGTGTCGTATGCGACTCCATATTGAATCGTTCAAGAATATGACCACAGGACAGCGATTTAAATGAATAATTGCATCCTAGCGCCATCTCTTGAAATAATTTTGATATATTTATTGGACAAAATATACATTCAAAAAATATCATACTTGTCAGTTTGAGCTTAGTTTTAGTTAAAACGGAGCTTAAAATGTTTTCTACAACCCACCCTTACCCCTTGCTCCATACTCTATAAATATATTTTATTATATTAATAAACCAACGCAAATGTCACCGTTCAACAAACGACCACAGAAACCCACGAATAAATTCGGCCGTTGTGGGCTTCTTGCGGTCGCCATTCGTAACGTCATCGATTATGTTTTTATGCACGAACGAAACAACCGCGGTCTTGTGTGGAACGCGCCCTATAATGACTCTATACTAATGTTATTTAGCGCCATCTTCTCACATATATTCCAAGTTTTATGTAAGTTGCGTTGGCATAAGTAGGTATCTTTATCATTTGATTTTAAAAATCTTTCAAAGCAGTGAGTCCATTTTTAAAACCACAATAAAGCTACAATTTGGTGACATCTCCTTGTAAACGTTAAAACTTTTGAGCGTATACAGTGCGGACATAAAAAAATCCCCCCCTGCTAACTTTTAAACGGTTATGTTTTCGATTCTTAAAATTTGTCCACTAAAGTATTTAATTGCAAACTTTCTAATAAAGGTATCTTTGATTTTGTGGAACTTCCGGTTATACCGGAAGTTTGCCATCCGCTTTCTTATTTTAAATGAAACACCCAGTATATTTTTGCATTTTCGTGTTCTCCATAAAAATACCATTAAATTGACCTAGCGTAGTGCGATTTTTCGAATGGGCGTAATTCCGAAAGTATTAATCATAGACCACACTATGCTAGGTCAATTTAATGGTATTTTTATGGAGAACACGAAAATGCAAAAATTGACTAGGTGTTCCATTTAAAATAAGAAAGTTGCCATCCACTTCCGGTATAACCGGAAGTTCCACAAAATCAAAAATACCTTTGTTAAAGAGTTCGCGATTTGAGTCCTCCCTACACAAATTTTCTGAATCAAAAACATAACCGTTCAAAAGTTAGCAGGGGGCGGGGGGGGGGGGGTATTTACTTTATGTCCGCACTGTATTTTGGATTGCCTAGTACTTTTAACCCATGATATATATCGTGTTTTTAACCGACATTATTTGAGACTTTTTGGAATAAAGCATGTAAGAAAAATATTTCTATTAATTTTCAATAAAAATTGATAAGGAATTAAAAAAGTGTCCATAATTTTTATAAATAATTATTGGTTAAAATTAAAGATAAAAAAATGTTTAATTCACACATTTATTGAAATTTCTAATAAAAAATTATTATACGTGGATATAATTAGTATGTATGTATATATAATATATATATTTATGTATGTAATATTTAAATATCTAATATGTATAATTCAAATATATATTTTTGCAATTATTACCTGACTAAACCACTGAAAAAATAAACCACATCATTAATTTTAAAAAAGAGGAGGGTTTAAAAAATAAAACTTAACAATTACCAATAAAATATATACAATAACATGGCGACGAATATCGTTATCAACTTGAATTTAAACCAAAAATGTATCGTTAGTCAATAACCGTATCACAAATGAAAAGTAATGCTTTTAATATGATTCTTTTGATATTGAAATCGGTGTCTAAATAGCGCTAAGACATTTATATGACTATTCATTCAATCATACTAGAAGCACATTGTATATGTATAATTTTGTATATTATATAAATAAATAATAAAAATATAACATCTTGTGCTTTCATTTATTTTCTGGGCGAGTACTTTGGATTAATTGGCATATGCGTGAAACTTCTTAACTCGTAGCACATATCCATACCATGTGCCGTTGCGGTGTCCATGTCTGATTTGCGAAAAATTATCATTCTAATATCACTGTGCAAATAAATACGACCAGATTTCGTACTCATAAATCTACAATCAAAAATTATAATTCAAGCATTTCGGTTACCCAAATTTTTACCTTAAATGTATAAGGTATCGCAACCATTTTGGTCCCCATTCGAGATTTTTATCCTGACAATTCGTGGGCATGTATAATGTACGTTGACGTAAAAACGTTTGCGAATTTGGAGGCATGTCTGAGAGATCGTACATGATTACAAACATTTTCACAACCGTACCAAGCGGATTGAAAAGAGTTACTTGAACCGTACCAGTTTTCGGTACGTTATAACCTTTTTTACCCAAATTAATATGACCCTAAAATAAATAAAATTAATCTCGTGTAGATTTATTATCGGTAAGTACTTACCAAATATGGAGAGGAGACTTTATCATTATCACCCAAAGTATAAAAGAACACAGTTACGGGAACAACTAAGTGACGAGGAACAAAAGAACCACTAGCACCTAATTCAGCTTTAAATCCGTGCACGGTAGACACAGGTTCTAAACGACCATTGAGAACCGATTCTTCAAAACTACCCAATAGATTAGCCGAATGGCCTTTTCGATAGTGTTTAACTGGTGACGGTTGTTTTTTAGGGTAGATGCAAGTTTCAGGACTGCACGGTGATACAATACTCCCATCGCTCTCACTATCATCATCAGTTGAAAAGCTTGCCGAAAATAAAGCACTAAAATAAAAATTGTGATTATCAAATTATAATATAGGTAATATGATAATACCTTTTAATTGCAGAAACTGAATTAATACTGGAATCGAAATCGAAACAATTTTTTCCTCTTCGTACCGGTGCAGGGCTGCTGGTTAAAGGGAGGCCGGTTCGTGAGTGAAACACCATGGAAGCTGCATTGTCGAGTGATTTTCTAAACTTAGCTTGCTCGACAGGTGAGGGTATTTCAATGTTATTGCTAGATTTATCACTTTCCTCCAAAGTAATTTTTTGCCTCACTCGTACTCGATTTGAAATATCCCTCATCGAATATGGATTTTTATAAGCGGGTTGTTTATCACAATCACTATCTACATAAATATTAACCTTATGCTTATTATTAAATATATCACTTTTAACATTCATATCACTAGTAGTATCACTAACACTCTGCAACGCTTTCGCACATCCATTTAAAATGCTTGAACCGATTTCGCCAAGCTTTTGAACACATTTAACATCACATTTGACTAAATTATCTACGCATTTTGTACTCAAGCCGTTATTTTCATTGAAACGACAGCCTCGTAGAATGGTGTTGAGGAGAATATTCGGCTTACTGAGATCATCCAATTCATTCCGACAGTTTTTCGAAGGTGATGGTGATTTTTTATCCAAATGTAAATTTGAGGTAGACGCTTCTAAATTTACAATATTGCATTTCCGGGCATTACCACAACACACCCTCTTGTTTTTACCGTGCTTGCACTCTTTTATATCCATATCATCTAAATCTTCGCAACGGTGCTTGCCTTTTAGGGTGCATTTAGTGTACATACGATCATCCACCAACCACGGATCTTCGATTAATTCCTTCATATCGTTGTTTTCAACCGCATTACACTTCTTGCAGCTTAAATCGGGCAATTCTGATATTCGAGGTAAACTTATGAGGGATACCTTAAGATTCAACCCGTCTCCAAGATCACAAATTGGAAAATCATGCCGGTTAGCTGATTGAGTAAACTTACTTTGCTCAAAAGTTTCTCCCGGGATTGATAATCGATATTTTAAATTATCGTTAGTGATTTTTGGTGCCACTTGATCTTGGCTTGACAACCAAGCCGAAATTTGGGAGAAGTAGAGTTGCGAACGAACAGCACTTATCAGTTGGTTGATGTTGAAAGGTATCGAGGCGTCTAATAATCTACAATTCGATTTTTAAAAAAATTGTTATTAAACCGGTGAGTGTTAACCTGTTGTGAGTTATCGAGAAGTACCATTGTTCGAGCAATAAGTCGTCTTGAGAAATTTCCACTGATTCTTCTTTACAAGGGCAGACGGTTGTTAAGAGGACTTCTACACAGATTGGGATTCCATTGCGCCATAGGTTCAATATTTGATGTCTCACACGGTTGTATCTTTGACACTAAAAAATAGTAAATATCATCAATTTTTCAGGAAGAATAAATTTAATACACCTTATTGCAAAGCTTTTGATGTCTTAATTACGACACAAAAAAAATTATTTCGATATCTTTTTTCGTTTTTGAGTTATGAATGCAAACGTAAGCAAAATATAGAACTTTATTTTGATGATCCGATTTATTTTTATAAAATAATTAATATAACCGAAACTACAGGTCGTAGCAAAACGTACGAGGGCTTAAAATTTGCCTCGTTATCTGCTTTACTTAAGGACATCAAAAATTTTATAATAGCTTTAAAAACGCCATGTCTAGGCTCGAATTTGTACCAACATTTCGGAAAAAACTTTGCGATTTTTTTGCGGTAAATCTAATAAGCCGATTTTAATCAATTTTTTTTAAAATACGTCTATTTGTGGTATTAATTTTAGGTAAAAATTTCAAAGTGGTAACTTGAATAGCTTTTGAGATAAAAAATAATTACCAAATCCTCAGTAGGGTTGCAGTTGTGCGTTTGTTGTTCGGCGACGATGTTACAATGAGGTCCTTCATAAAATCCTCTGGATTTGACGTCGGAACTACCTGGGATTCGTCCCTCTGTCACGAGGGCCGCAATCGCCACCAACACATCACCCCCATTCCTACCATTGCCGGTTTCAATATCGAAACTCGAACTGTGCATCTAAACAAAAAGAATAACATTTTTTTGAAAAACCAAAAAATGATCAACAGATTTATTTTAATCCTAGTCAATATATGATGATGATTAATACACGTTGTAATTTATGATCCATCATATAATTTTTACCAGCTGTATAACTTTAATTACCTAATGAGTAATAAAAGATTCACTAAACAAATTTAAATAACGTTTTATTAGCAATAAGTAGCACCTAAATAATTGGTCCTTCAAGTAGCCGGATATCGCCCAATTAAGCACAAGTTTTATTCAAGTACATTGTTTATAATTCCCAAAATTGCATTGGATTTTCCCAACAAAGGATCTCGATTCCTGCAGGATATCGAGCAGCGCTCCTCGCTTGGTAACAGCTGATCGTTACGTTCGTAATTTGTGGAAAGCGCAGGAAGTGCTGTGACGTCACGGCAATCTCGGCGCGTGATTGGTCGAATTTCCTGCGCACATTTTTTTTCAAACCGAAAATAAACGAGGTGCGCTGCGCTTCCACGCACAGCTGATCGCAAGGACAGCTGACTGAATTAACTGAATATCTGTTCACTCTTCTCAAGGTTGACTCTACTTTGTTTTAAAAAGGCTCGACCCGAGAACCTTTATTTTCCCTTCTCTCCACCTCCCCCACGTCGCCATATTCTTTCGTATTTCGTCACCAACGTTTTAATACCACGCTAAGGTTGAAGGATTAGCGATATGTTTGAAATTTTTTTTAACGGTGGGGGGGAGTAGGAAAAATCACGTTTTCAAGTGGGCGCTTTTAAATTGTGCGTTAATTTTTAATGCGAGAATTATACTGTTTACTTTGACTCGAGTAAACATTTGTTGGAATAAAGAAGATTTATTTTGGTTTACGTTTTAAAACGCTTTTCCTGCCAAAACAACTAATGGAAATTCCAACATCAATTTTATATTTAAAACATTCATTTACCTTTGTTCACTTAATAAATAAGTTTCTTTTACTATCATTCAAAAATTAGATTACTTTTTATATCAACAATTTTGGTTTGAAACTTCCTTTTGCGGTTTAAACTTACAGTACATTTTTTTGATTACACCTAACGGTCACTTTGGAAATTCGTACCAATCTCCACGTACGAGTTTAAGGAATCAAACTTACCCTATTTTGTGAAGGACTTATCATTGGCGCACTAAAAAAAATTGAAAGTTGTTATGGTTGTTTAACACTATGTAGATTCTTCTAATGCGTAATATTTTCCTGCCACCAAGTAGATTTAAGGATTGTATCAAATCCAAATAAAATTTTCGCGTTGGCGAACCAAACAAGAGTTAATGTCTTATGTAGTTAAAATCTAAGACTAGAATGAATATATAATATCCTATCTACCCTATCTCTGGCAGGGTGGTTAATTATTGGTCCCAATTCCCAATAAATAGAATCTTGGGGAATTCCAGGAATTAAAACTGATACTAAGAAATATACATGCAATTATTTGCAAATGAGGATCGGTGTACCTATGGTTGTGTTTATAATAAAGTAAATACACAACAGACAAAAAAGGATTTTATTTTCAAAATTTTCTAGATATTTATCACTTCAAGAGTTATGATGTGTTCAATGTTCAAAATTTAAGAGAATATCAAGATCAAAAAAATTAATATTATGAAAACTACTGCGCCGATTTTAAAGCTTGATGACATATACCTTTTCAGGAGATGATTTTCCACAAAAAACTGTCAAAAATATTTTAATCGGAACTAAAATACATCTCAAAACCCAGTTTTGTTGTCAAATTTTAAATTTTTTTTTTCGAAAAAAATGACCATCCGATTTTTACGAAATATTATTTGGAGTTTCAGTAAAAATTTCAGCTTGATACTGGTTTTTCAGTAATAAAATAAAAACGCTATTTTGAGCTCCAATTTCAGTGCACGTGTTTTTTTGAATTTTTGGAAAAACTTGTTTTTTTCAAATATTTTTAAACTTGAATCGAAAAATAAGCGAGAGTAGATTAAAATATATAATGTAGTTATTTTTAAGTGCCCTATTTTATTATTCTAAATTCGATTAAATTTTTAATAGTTTCGAAAATTAAGTATAATTTTCAGCCTTTTATTGGTCTTATTGAAACTGTCTGTAGCTCAATTTAAAGCCCCTTTAATGCTTTTTAACGCCAAAAAAGATTTGTTTCAATATCTAAAATAGTTCGAGAGATATATCCCAAAATGTTTAGATGATTTAAAAAAAAACATTAAAAAATTTAGATCGATCCATTAAATAATATACAGGGTGTCCCATTTGACGTTGGACTGTATGGGTATCTTTGTTACTATTGAAGATAGAAAGTCGATTAAATGGACAAAGTAGTAGAGATTTTTTCAAATCTAAATAATTCATATACAAAAAATTTGAATATCGCCTCGTTCAAACGCTATCTTGAAAAAACATGAAAATGTGATTTTTAAAATATGGCTATAACTTCTTTATTTTCTGTGGTACCAAAAAAGTTTTTTGACATAATACAGACAATTTTTTGTGTACAATGCAGTAAAATAAATGAATATTTTTTTTCTCTAACGGATTGACCGGAAATCAACCAAACTTATTTTTTTCTTATGCCAGCCATATTGGATTTACACATATTCGGAATCAGTATTTTTTTGTGAGTAATTTGGTATACCATATGTCATATTTAAAAAAAAAATTATTTGATTTTACAAACTAACATTGGACTTTAAGAGAAGTAAATTGTCAATAACATAAAATGTAACTATTTAAAATATTAAATGTAAAATAAATCTTAACACATATGTATTGACAGTTTACATCTATTCAAGGCCATTTTTGGTTAGTAAAATAAAATTATTTCCATTTTTCTTAAAATATTACATATGATATATCAAATTACTCAGAAAAATACACTTATTCCGAATATGTGTAAATCCAATATGGTTGCCATAAGAAAAAATAAGTTTGGTTAATTTCCGGTCAATCCGTTGGCGAAAAAAAATATTCATTTGTTTTACTGCATTGTACACAAAAAATTGTCTGTATTATGGGAATAAACTTTTTTGGTACCACAGAAAATAAAGAAGTTATAGCCATATTTTGAAAATCGCATTTTTTTGTTTTTTCAAGATAGTGTTGGAACGATGTGATATTCAAATTTTTTTAAATGAATTATTAATATTGGAAAAAATCTCTACTACTTTGTCTATTTAACTGACTTTCTATCTCCAATAATAACAAAGATACCCATACAGTCCAACGTCAAATGGGACACCCTGTATATTTCAAATACTATATCGTGCCAATTTCAATAAATTATGGCTTAAAATATGTAGGAAGGTCACCCCTACTAGAAAATATTTTTATTTTATTAATGATCGTGATTTCCAAGGTTACTTTTGTACAAAAACATTCTATAAAATTTTGCGAAATTTTTCTGAAAGACCTATTTGTTCAATTATTACCAAATATTTTTTATATTGTTCCTAAAAAATATCCCTATTAATGATATAAACATGAAAGTACTATCATCAACTATTTTTCCAAAAATAAATAAAATGTAAAAACTGTTTTTTCTGAATTTTTTTTTTGAGTTTCATTTTCGCCCTATTAAAACGTCTTATAGCTTACATTAGATCTCCTTCTACCCCTTTTGAAGCCAAAAAAGAGTTGATATAATATCTTAAGTGGTTTCGAAAATATGTATATCCAAAACTCTTTAGACGATTTAAAAAAGAAATCGGTAAAGAAATTAGCTCGTTCTACTAAATAATTTATATTTCAGAAACTATTTGACCGATTTAAAAAAATGATGGCTTAAAATGTGCAGTAGGGTTTCCCCTATTAAAAAGATTTTTTTATTTTTTTTTATTAATAATTGTGACTTCCAAGGTTAATTTTGGTATCAAAATGTTCTATAACATTTTGCGATTTTTTTCTGAAAAATCGAATCAACCCAATTTTTACCAAATATTTTTTTAATTGTTTCTAAAAAATGTTCAATAATTTCAAAAATTGAGTAGTATTTTCTCCTTTTTCTTTCGTCCTATTAATTTCAAGCCCTTTAATCCCTTTTAATGTAAAAAGAGGAGTTGTTATAATATCTTAAGTCGATTGTCAATAAAATTTGTTCGTTTTTTAAAATGTGGAGGAGAATCTCCTCCATTAAAAATAATTTTTCTTTTACATTTGTGCCATTTTACGATTACTAGGTATTTTCTTCTATTTTTTGACCCTATTAAAACTAGTAAAACTTTTAACGCAAAAACAGTTTTTATAATATCTCAAGTGGTTTCGAAAATATATCCCAAAATCTTTAAAGGATTTTCAAAAAAATCATTAAAATAAATTTTTTTCGTTCTACTAAATAATTTGTATTTCAAAAACTATTGAACCGATTTAAAAAAAATTAGCTTAAAATGTGCAGCACGGTTTCCACCATTAAAAAGTATTTTTTTAATTGTCTTGATTAATAATTGTGAATTCCAAGGCTAAATTTGATATCAAAACGTTCTACAAAATTTTGCGAATTTTTTTCTGAAAAATTGATTCGCCTGATTTTTAACAAATACTTTTTTAATTGTTTCTAAAAAAATGTCCCAATTGATGATAAAAATATAAAAGTATTATCTTTAACCACTTTTGCAAATGCAAATAATATGTAAAAATTGATTTTTTGTGAATTTTTGGAAAAATGTTTTTTTTTAATATTTTCAAAACTTTAATCGAAAAATAAACAGAAATAAATTAAAATGCATAATTTATTTATTTTAGAGTGCCGTTTTGATTATTCAAACTACAAAAATTATAAATTTTTAATAATTTCAAAAATTAAGTAGTATTTTCTCCTTCTTCTTTCGTCCTATAGCTTAATTTAAAGCCTCTTTAACTCCTTTTAATGTAAAAAGAGGAGTTGTTATAATATCTTAAGTCGATTGTTATAATATCTTAAGTCGAATGTCAATAAAATTTGTTCGTTTTTCTAAATAATTAATATTTCAAAAACTATTTGCCAATAAAAAAATACGGCTTAAAATATGCAGGACGATCTTCCCTGGTTAAAAATATGTTTTATTTTATTTTTCGATTAATAATTGTGACTTGTGACTTTCAAGGATGCCTTTTACGATTAGTAGGTATTTTCTTTTTTTTTTGGCACTATTAAAACGTCCTATAGCTTAAATTAAGCTCCTTTAAGCCTTTTTAACGCAAATAGAGTTTTTATAATATCTCAAGTGGTTTCGAAAATATATCCCAAAATCGTTAAAAAAAAATTTTGTTCGTTGTACAAAATAATTTATATTTCAGAAACTATTGACCGATTTAAAAAATTTTTAGTTTAAAATATGCAGCACGGTTTCCACCATTAAAAAGTATTTTTTAAAATTATTTTGATAATTGTCACTCCAAGGCTATTTTTGTACCAAAATGTTTTTATAAAATTATGCGATTTATTTCTGAAAAATCGATCGTCCAATTTAAAGCTAATATTTTTTTAATTGTTTCTAAAAAATTGATGATTAAAATATGCAAATATTATCTTTAATCACTTTTGCAAATATAAATAAAATTTAAAAACTGATTTCTTGTGAATTTTTGGAAAAATGATTATTTTTAATATTTTTAAAATTTTAATCGAAAAATAAACAATTATAAATTAAAATGCATTTACTTATTTAGAGTCCCTTTTTGATTATTCAAACTAGTATGTATTTTCTCCTTTTTCTTTCGTCCTATTAAAACGTCCTATAGCTAGCTTAATTTAAAGCCCCATTAAAAATAAATTTTCTGTTATTTTTGGATTAATAATTGTAACTTTCAAGGATACCTTTGTGCCATTTTACAATTAGTAGGTATTTTTTTCTTTTTTTTGGGCCCATTAAAACGTCCTATAGTTTAATTTAAGTTCCTAAATGTTTTTTTCTAATATTTTCAAAACTTTAATCGAAAAATAAACAAAAATAAATTAAAATGCATAATTTACTTATTTTAAACTCCCTTTTTGATTATTTAAACTAAAACATTATAAAATTTTCAACAATTTCAAAAATTAAGTAGTATTTTCTCCTTTTTCTTTCGCGCTATTAAAACGTCCTATAGCTTAATTTCAAGCCCCTTTAACCCCTTTTAACGTTAAGTCGATTGTTATAATATCTTAAGTCGATTGTCAATAAAATTTGCTCGCTTTATTAAATAATTAATATTTTAAAAACTATTTAGCCGACTTAAAAAAATATGGCTTAAAATATGCAGGAGGATCTCCCCTATTCAAAAATATTTTTCTTTTATTTTATGATTAATAATTGTAACTTCCAAGGATACCTTTTTAGCATTTTACGATTAATAGACATTTTCTTCTTTTTCTATCGCCCTATTAAAATGTCCTATAACTTAATTTAAAGCTCGTTTAATCATGTTTAACCCCAAAAAAGGGTTGTTATAATATCCCAAGTGGCTTCGAAAATATATCGCAAAATCTTGAGAATTTTCAAAAAAATCATAAAAAAAAAATTTGTACGTTCTACTAAATAATTTATATTTAAAAAACTATTGGGCCGATTTAAAAAAAATTTAGCTTAAAATGTGCAGGAGGATCTCCTCTATTAAAAAACATTTTTCTTTTATTTTTTTAATTACTAATTGTGACTTCGAAGGATACCTTTTACGATTAATAGATATTTTCTTCTTTTTCTTTCGCCCTATTAAAATGTCCTATAAATTAATTTAAAGCCCCTTTAATCGTTTTTAACCCCAAAAAAGGGTTGTTATAATATCCCAAGTGGCTTCGAAAATATATCCCAAAATCTTGAGGATTTTCAAAAAAATCATTAAAAAAAATTTGTTCGTTCTACTAAATAATTTATATTTCAAAAATTATTGGGCCGATTTAAAAAAATTATGGCTTAAAATATGCAGGTAGATCTCCCCTATTAAAAAATATTTTTCTTTTATTTTATGAATAATAATGTGTACTTCCAAGGATCCCTTTGTATCATTTTACGATTAATAGGTATTTTCTTCTTTTTCTTTCGCCCTATTAAAATGTTTAAAGCTCCTTTAATCATTTTTAATCCTAAAAAAAGGTTGTTATAATATCCCAAGTGGCTTCGAAAATATATTCCAAAATCTTGAGGATTTTCAAAACATTCATTAAAAAAATTTGTTCGTTCTACTAAATTATTTATATTTCAAAAACTATTGGGCCGATTTTAAAAAATTTTAGCTTAAAATGAGCAGGAGGATCTCTCCTATTAAAAAATATATTTTTTTAATATTTTTGATTAATAATTGTGACTTCCAAGGATACCTTTGTAGCATTTTACGATTAATAGGTATTTTCTTTTTTTTCCTTTCGCCCTATTAAAATGTCCTATAACTTAATTTAAAGCTCCTTTAATTATTGTTAACCCCAAAAAAAGGTTGTTATAATATTCCAAGTGGCTTCGAAAATATATCCCAAAATCTTGAGAATTTAAAAAAAAATCATTTAAATTTTTTTTTTCTCGTTCTACTAAATAATTTATATTTCAGAAACTATTGGGCCGATTTAAAAAAAATTTAGCTTAAAATGTGCAGGAGGGTTTCCCCCGTTATTTTTTTTATTAATAATTGTGTCTTCCAATGCTATTTTTGTACCAAAACGTTCTATAAAATTTTGGAATTTTTTTCTGAAAGATCTATCCGGCCGATTTTTGCCGAATATTTTTTAAATTGTTGCTTAAAAATGTGTCTATCTTTAATCATTTTTGCAAAAATAAATAAATCTATAACTTCTAAAAAAAACCTCGAAAGTAAAATATTTCATAATAATTTTCGGATTATTCTATCCGGTTTTACCTTCTCTTTGGCATGTATTTATTTTTTAATTAACAACCTTGACTTACCAGCAATTATGGCATAATTAACACGCTTTTATTGGTAAATAATTAAAAAACGATTCTTTTGTTGTTTTACCTAGTATTTTAAATTTTAAGGATTATATAAAAAAATGTAGGTACTTAAAATATCTTATTATACAATAAATTGTGCAACGCCTTAATTGTGTTCTCTAAAAAAAAGCTACTCGAAAATAATAATTGATAATACTAATAAATATTTGTATAGTGATTATAATTTGCAGTAATCAGGGTTTTTAGTGCAATTATTGTTATCGGTTTAAACTAATTTAAATTTGAAAGATTAGAAAGTTTGTAAAGGCAAAGGTTGGCTTTAAATTACACAAAACGGTTGGTAAGAAAATTGAAAACAAATTAAGTGTGTCGATGGATGAGAAGTAAGTCAGTATTACAAAATTGAGTTGGAAAGCGTTTGAAATTTGTTACGAACTCGCTTGCAACATTTAAAATAGCTTACCTTATCAGCAATTAACTTAATTGCCTCTTTCATTCAAATCAAGAAATTTGCAAGTAGATTATATAATTATAATTGAAATTGATTTTTTAAATTTATCCTTGATGAATTCTTATTTAGATTCTTGTGTTTATTTTATGAAAATTGTTTAACATTTTGTACATTGTGTCGTTGGAAACTGGAAACGGTTTGGTGGTGGTGGGGGTCGGCACGTGTAGTTGCAGATCGGTGGCCTCGAAAAGTGGGTCAAACTGTAGCGGGACCTCGGGTCAGGTTGGGTGAATATGCGGACGCAAAGTGCACATCCTGGCCAAACCGTGTTTTATCGGAAAGAAAATGAAAGCAGGACGATAAGGAGAAAGTACTAATATTTCCAAAATTATCTTAAGTGCATGCAGATTATAAAAGTAAACTAACTGCAATGTTTGCTGCTTATTAGGGTTATTATCTAGGACCTGTTTTCATTGCACTAGCCTTAATTGGTGATGTTAAGTAATTAAACAGAAGTAGCATGCGGGTACTAAATTCTAAAATACTTGTGATGTTTGAACGGAATAAATCATACATTAGTATCGAGTATTTTTTTATTGTTTTTTAAAGAGTAGCGTGCAGGTTTTCAGGGTTTTTTTTTGTTTCCGCCAGACGTCTGTTAGTCTGGGCTTTGGTGTGGAATATCCGAAATTGATCAGAGTACAGCGCAACGAGGAAAGGTTTAATGGCCCCCAGTATTTTGACCCCAGAGTTGTCTCGGACCCGGAGAGACGGGTCCGCGTTGATCCCCTCATGGGGGGTAACGACCAGACTATACAAAACAACCCTCCCCACAAACTCACCAAAAATACCTGACTTATGAATTAGGATAGCAACCCTGACCATAATCAATAATATTTTTGTATTCCTGGAAAATTTCGCATAAATCGTTATCATGTTGGAATTAAAATAATTACAGCTTAATTATAATTATATAACGCACATTTAAACCAATAATTATGACTTTCTCTGCTCACCTCGCGCACTTTTACTGGGTAACTCTAGAAAGGAACTTAGCCCGTGGTTTTGCACCGTAGTTTTCTGGTTTCCCTACTAAAACATAGTATTTTCTTACAAGAAAACTCATGCATCCTACGAGAAGCTACTTGCGACGATTAAATTTCTTGGAAAGTAAAATTATACACCAAAGTTTTGCATAATTCTGAAGTAACGAATCGTGATATAAATTTATAATTAATACCACGACATAAAGTAATAAATTCCTTACAATAACACATTTTTTATTTTAAATTTCGTTAAACTTCGCATATCTATATAATCGATTAAAAAAGACACTAAAATCAAGAATTGTAAATTAGTATTTTTTATTTTACTAAACAACTAATCGTAATATTAATTTTAAAATTATATCACGCCATTAAGTATGAAATTCTTTACAAGAACATATTTTTAATTTCAAATTTTGATAAACTTGGCTTATCTATATTCTTGCTGAAAGTACAAAATTGTAGTATATAACTACTCTTAAATGACTTAAGTTGAATTAAAATTATTATTAAGCAATTAATTTTTCGTTTTAATTAACTTTTCGTAGGCTACTTATCTTTTGTAATTGGAGCAAATTAAAGTAGGGATTCGTTTATCTTTAAATACGAGTTTTAAAATGTTGCACTTAAAATCGTCGAGAACTTTTTAATTTTCTCGTGAATTTCTCTTCGGTTGAGCGTTGAAGGGAAAGTCATCTCCTTTGCAATTAAAAAGAGATTTTTATTTAGCAAATCAAAACAAGAGTTTGTGGCTTAAATTTATAGTGTATCCAATGAAGATTACAAAATTCAAGTCGGAAATAATTCAGGCGCATTTAAGGTCTGGCACGTGTGCCACGTGGGTTGAAAATAGTTGTCCGGGTTCTGACGTCATGGACTCATTTGCGTGTGCCTTGCGCTAATCAAGCGAAGGAGTTGATGATTATAATGAATTTTTTTAGTAAAGCTCGTGTTTCGAGTTGTAAAACGTCAAGTTGCACGTTTTCCAATAATTCCAATGCAGATACTTCAAACAGAAATAATTTATCAGCAAGGTGCCAATTCTAGACACGAGCATAAATTATTGTTCAGCAAAATAAACTTGTTTTGATTAGAACCAAGGTGACGAGGAAGGGAATTATACGAATTATTTAAACGTTCGAATTAGGAACATGAGTTACTTTCTAATTTTTACAAAAAAACAATAATCAAATAATTATATGCAATTTATAACTGCCTTGCCTACTTTTCCTTTAGCCCAATTTTTTTTCAAGCTTCCACCAAAAATTTCTGTTATGTAGTTGGCTACTCTGCGTAGTAGCATCAATTGACTGAATACAACGTCCTTGAAAATTTGAAAAAGCCACTTTTAAACTAAATATAACCCTTATATCATCAGTACATAAGGGTTAAATTTGAAAATCACCCTTATGTACTGATGACATAAGGACGACATTCAAATTTAACGATAAGTTGAATTTCACCTTTATGTCATCAGTAAATAAGGGTTATATTTGAATATCACCCTTATATACTGATGACATAAGGGCGGCATTCAAATTTAACGATAAGTTGAATTTAACCTTTATGTCATCAGTAAATAAGGGTTAAATTTGAATATCACCTTTACGTACTGATGACATAAGGACGACATTCAAATTTAACGATAAGTTGAATGTCACCTCTATGTCATCAGTAAATAAGGGTTATATTTGAATATCACCCTTATGTACTGATGACTTAAGGGCGACATTCAAATTTAACGATAAGTTGAATGTCACCTCTATGTCATCAGTAAATAAGGGTTATATTTGAATATCACCCTTATGTACTTATGACATAAGGGTGACATTCAAATTAAACAGTGGTGTTAACATTTTTGTTGAGAATAACACCATTTATTTTTCAGGTTGGGTAACATTGAGTAATAAAATTTTGAAGTGAAAGGCAAAAAAAGTAAATTAACATGTTTATAATTTAAGATTTTTTATTATTTCATGAGTTTAAAACAATTATTGAAGTAATAAATAAATAAAAGTTAGAATAAATCTTCATTAATACTTGAGGTATCTTATTACAATAAATTAAACATAAAATTACATACTAATAACACTAAACTATTGCTTTCGTGTTGCGTTCTATGTGAAAGTTAATGGAAAAATTATGAAACACAATTCGTCATCTAATTATTTCCACCAATGACTTAAATAAAGTAGATTTTTCTTTTGTTTCATTTCCCTATTTTCTACTCGCATGGTTTTCTATGCCACACTAATCATAAAGATAACAGTAGTGATAAGAAAATTAAAAATAAAACGTAATACTAAATAAAGCACATGGTGGGCGCTGTAAATAAAATAAAAACAAATGAAATTGTAATGAGCAGCTCTCCTAGGGGATTTACTGTTACTGAAATTGTGAAACATTAGAGCATTGTCCCAAGCTGACAACCAAAAAGAATAAAAGCCCTGACATCCCAATCCTTATAATTAGACCTATTGATGTGTCTAAGGCCATTAAACTGTGACTAATTTTATTTATAAAAGACAAAGACAAAATGGCACCCATTTCAGGGCGCTCTTCCACTATTTTATTGCTCGCTCACCTTATGTTTCGTCCTGATTCTTTACCCAAAACCTCTCTGCTAAATGACGACCCCCTTTTCGAACATTATAGTCTTTAAGCTACTCATTTTCAAACTTTTTTTATCAAGTTTTTGCAAAAGAACAATTCTAATCGCGCAGACCGAAGATGTTCAAATCTTGACAGATCGCTGGCTCTTTTGGTACTAGTCAGCTGTTCAAACCAGTTGTCCTTGTTTCCAATCCCACAAGGGGAAAAGGGGGAAAAACAACTACCCCAACGACATCACCCGGAAAATTCCTCAAGCACAACAGATCGAACTACATGAAAGTTTAGTCACATACCTACACCAGTTCTAGGCAACCACGCATACTAAACGTGCAATCTACGAAAAACTGCCATATTATATGAGTAATAGTGGATAATTTTGCAGTTACATGTAAAACAATTGATGTAGTGAATAAAAATACGAAAATACAGTAAATTCAAAAAATATTGAAACCGCAACTATGCAACCAAACATACTCTGTAGTGATTTCAGACTTGCTAAGTTGGTGAACCTGTTAATTTTCATTCAAATTTAAATCTGATCTGTCACTATAAGTAAAATTAAATTAATAAATTAAAATTAAATGAAATAAAATAAAAATAAAGTAATAAAATTAACCCTAGTTTGTTTTATTAATATTTACTTTCAGTGTAGCCAACTGTGGGAAACTTAGGTGCAATGTCAATGGTTTCAATCTTATTTGAATTTTTTTTATAGTGATTTTAAAATTCAACTGGCCCTCTAGGCGTCAAACATGTAAATTACGGATGAATATATTACTTTCTTACGTTTAATAGGCAGATTCTGGTCAAAATTAAAGGCCTTTAATTAGACACAAATAATGTAACCAATTGTCCATTACAACCCATATAACAAATTTAAATTTAAAGGCCTTTAAACTTAAATGATTTAACCAGAATCTGGGTATGAAACGCGATTATATATAGACGATAATTCATTATTTTAACAAAATGCACGTTAATTAGTAGTTAAAATTCGTAAAAAAGTGTTGGTTACAATTTTTTTCAAAAAAAAATGACGTCTAGTTGTTCTATGATCAATCAATACTTAAAGGTTTCGCTGTTCGTTGATAGATGGCGTTGTGTGAAAAGTGACAGCCCGCTCCATTACTTCTAACCTTGAAACTAAAATTGGTGAATTATGGACATTTTTATGTCTTAAAACAATAATTACATGGCCAATTTACTGCTTTTCATTGAAAATAATGGAGGAAATTTAGCGGGCACATATCTGCACCCGTACCACAAATGGGAACTTATATTGAAGCTTAAAATCCGTACCCACTAAAGGTAAGCAATAATTTAAGAAAAATTCGGTTAAATAATTAAAGTTTAAAGTAGCCTTATTAAGTATTATCATGTGGTTTTATCAATAATTTATGTGTGATGAATCATCATCCTTTTTATCATGATCATTGAAGTCCTCTCACTTGTTTTAGATGGAGAAACGAGGTAAACTAAGAAAAATCGTATTCTTCATACTCCTATTCGCATTCGTCTTCTTTTTACTTTGCAACAATTTAATATCGAATCAAACGAGGCATAGATATTCAGAATACGTGAATGATTTAGGTATGTAAGTTATGAAACATTAAACGCTTTAATTTAATAATTAATTATTTAGGTACAGTAGAAGGTTGGGATTTTAATACGTCCCGTGATGCAAGTATGTATATTTTAAGTGACAACTCGACGATTTTAAGGCCAAAACATTTTTGCGAATCGCCGTCTTTTTTATTAATAATTGTTTGCACAGCACCGTATAATTTGCAAAATCGTAATGCGATTAGAGAAACTTGGGGGTCGATTAAAAATCACACTGGTAAATCTATTAACGTTTTCTTTTTAATGGGTGAATCATATAACTCGACGTTACAGGTTCGTTATTAGTTATTATTAGATAGGCGTGAATAATGTTTGTTTTTGTAGCAAGAAATATTTGAAGAATCGGCACGTTATAATGATATAATTCAAGATCACTTCATTGATTCGTATAATAATTTGACATTAAAATCGATTGTTATGTTGAAGTTGGTTACGTTTTATTGCGCACAGAGTACCACGTTTCTTATGAAGACTGATGATGATATGTTTTTAAACATGCCACCCCTTATTAATTTATTAACGCAGACTAATACAAGCAATGTTTTATTAGGAAGCCTTATTTGTGGTGCCAAACCTATTAAAGATATTACAAATAAATGGTATGCTCCTAGCTATATGTATAACGGTAAAGTCTACCCTAATTATTTATCCGGTACTGGTTACGTTATGTCTATTGACGTCGTTCCTAGATTATACGAGGCAGCTTTACAAACTCCAATATTTCATTTAGAAGATATTTATATTACGGGTAAATACCACAATTAAACTAACCATTTCAATCATTAATTCACAATTATTTCAAGGTATTTTAGCGAAATCGATTAAATTAAAACCACGCAACAGAAACGGATTCACATTTCAAAAACGTAAGTTCGATCCATGTGTTTTTAAAACAGCTTTAACTTCTCACCGGTTATCACCGGCGGAGATTCAAGAGCAATACCATCTGCTGCAAACGAAGGATATTGTAGAGGAATGCCGACTGCAGGAACAGTCGAAAAATAGCTCTTTTAATATTTTCGGTTATTTCTCTATACAGAAGCGCACTGTGAAGAAAAAGAAATCTGCATGTTATTAATCAAAACCTTCATCCACACGCTCCGCTTAAATTTAAAGAGATTTAAAAAAAGGCAGCTTATAATAGAGAATTTAGATGTTATTATTATTATTATTAGGTGGAGCTGGTGGATTACGGTTTAAAGATTTTATGAAGTTAACTATTTTTAGGGATTTTTGATGAGTTTGTCCAGGTTTTCAATTGAAGAGGTATTGTATTTAATTTAACATTTATTTTTTTAATATTTTACAATTTAACGCTCAATTTATATTAACTTAATTTGGAAGTACTTTTATTTTAAATAGTCGGTAAATTTAAGCGTTTTTCGTCACTTTTTTTTACTGTAGCTTTTTTGGAAAACTTGTTTTTGTGGGATAAACTCAATAATTTAAGACAGTAGCGAAAAAAGTACAGGTAAACGTCATTTTGCGCCGGTTCGATTTACGCCGATTCACAATTACGCCGGTTGGTGCCGGGATTTTCCGAGTTTTCAGAACCCAAACATTGTGCGAAAAATGCACGAAAAATGTGTGTTCATTTTACGCCGATTTTTTTTAACGCAGCCGTAAAGCGACGTTTACCTGAACTTCATAAAGAATGAGCGCGGTGTAAGGTCACCATTTCAAATTTTTCTTAAATAACTCGTAAAACGCTATCTCTAGCAAAAAAGTGTCCATGAGCTAAATTAAACTACATGAAATTCCTTACAAAAAAGGTCATATTCATTTTTTCTCTAGGATGAATAGTTTGTGAAATAAAGGGGTTGGAAAAACTACAAATGATTACAGGGTGACACAAAAAAACGGTCATCAAGAATTTTTGCAAAAAAGTGAATTTCTTTAAAATTAAAAAATTTATTAATTAATTTTTGGAACGCTTTATAAAAAGTACTGTAGTACTCTTTGGGGTAAAAGGCAATGGGGTGGCATTTTTCTAGTGGCACACTACTGATTGACAACTCAAGATCGCGCTATTGTATTTATTATAAAGCCTTTCAGTGGTGCCACTTGCCACTTTATTGCCACGTCACCTGCATACTGCATACCCCTTTGGAGCGTGCCCGAAAAAGAGCCAGTTGTACTACTACTTAAATCCCCAAGTGACACTTACGTTCTTTAAGTGACATATTTTACTTTGTAAGTCAATTTTTAAATTCTTAGTGCCAATTAGTAGTTTCCGGAAAAGTGGTGCAACTGAACAGAAAAACTACATTACTTGTTGAAAACAAACTCTTATCTTGAATCAGTAATTTCAAACATCAATCATCATCTCATATGTACCATGCCACATGCCGCATATAATGGAGAATGAAATACTGGCTTTTCGGTATTCACATCATCCCCTACACCCAGAAGAAGGTTAGGCCTGGTTTTGGCTTGGTTGATGTCTTTAGGAATGCAGCATATTAGAGTTTGGTTAGAAGATGTTTTTTGAAGGGCACAGGTTTTAAAACAAAAGCAGGACACAAAAGATTATTGCTGGCTGAGCTCAGATTGCTCAGCGAACATTTTTCTCTGTAATTCTTTTGTGTCCTACTTCTGACTGGAACCTATGGTACAAAATGAGTGCAGATCAGAACCAAAACTCTTCTAGAATTTATTTACAGATGTATAAATTCACTTAATGCTTTTTGCAACACTATTTCTTGTTACTGACAACATTTTGGTAAGTGAGTAACTTACAAGGACTATACAACCCTCGACCGAGTGGTGATGGAACCGAGCAGAGGATGGATCACTCCCCAGCAGACAATGTTATGTTTCTGTTATTCTTCCTAAACGTTTCTATACATCATGAAACGTTTCAGAAACCATTATCAGAAACATCGCGGTTACGTTTCCGAAACGTGAAAATGTCAGGCATTTTTACGTAAGCATGCTTATGTTAACATGCTTACATATCTGAAACATAGAGGATACACAACTTGCTGCATAGCCGATACATGATAGTTTCGCATCTGGTACCAATTAAAACAAAATATTTTCTTAAAAGTTTTGTAAATTAATTAAAAAAACAAAATTTTGTATTACCAAAAAACTTGCCGCCCTAAACCAGTCTTTTACAGAACCATTAAAAACTTCATTTTTCATGTTCAGGTAATTTTTCTTAGATGGTTTATCGTATAAAATTAACGCGAAGGCGTAAGATGGCGAAATAGATGTGCCTTCGAAACGTAACAGAAGCATTGCTGAAACATTTCTAGTGAACTGTTTCCTTGAAACACAAATGAGCATGTTAGATGGTTTCTTGGTAACATGACAGAAACATATATGAAACAGTCCTCCAAACTGTTTCCGTGGAACCCACATGAAATAAAATTTTAACGTTTAAGAAATGTACAGTGTTTGCTGGCTCACTTCAGTAACAACCAAAGATTCAGTACCTGAAGCGATACTAAGCAATATCTTTCACCGATGTTTTACTGGTTGTGGTTGATAATGTGAATGCCGCAAAGTCGGCATTCCATGCTACATGGTATGTGGCATGTGCCATGGTACTTTATGATTTCGATGGTGATACAATTTTTGAAATTAACATAATTATTAATTTAATACCATCAAGGGCTGGTCGTTCCACTTCTCTTTAAACACTGAAGTAATACTTAAATTCAAAAATTGACAGAAATATAGAAAAGTCTGTCACTTAAAGAATTTAAGCGTCACTTACACATTTAAGGAGTGGTGGTGCCATTGGCCATTTAAACACTATTTTTAATAATCGCAGTTTTTCCATCCCCTGCATCTCGCAAACTATTCATCCTAGAAAAAAAATTGTAAAGACCTTTTTTGTAGAGAGTTTCATGTAGTTTAATTTTTCACATAGATACTTTTTCGCTATAGACAGCGGATGACGAGTTATTTAAGAAAAATGTGAAATGGTGACCTTTAAACGACCTTGGCTGACTTTACTTGGATTTACTGACTATCAACTTAATTACTTTAATTTAAACAAAGTAATGCACAAACTAAAATGCACAATGGTGATTTAAATTTGAAACCTGGAATTGGTGGATGGTTTGAAAAAAATAGTGAGTTACTAAAAAAATAAAGTTGCCAAATTTAATCTAATTTGAGATTATTGCGAATAAAAATTAAGTTTTTTAATTAATTCATTAATAAGTAAGTTAATATTAAATAAAATGCACATATAAGTATAATTTTAATTAAATGAATACTCATGTTACTCGTGATATGATTGTTTAAATTTTTTTTTTGGATAGAAATTAATGATAAAACAAAATTATAAAACACCAATTTAATTTTTACATGTGAGCTTTAAATTAAAAAGTATAAAATATAAAGCTAATAGTTGTAATTTAAGCAATTAATATAAATCTTATCAATTTAAAACAATCATATTTTAATTTAATGGCTTATATTTTTTTTGCTCCAACTAATTAATTGAAACAAAAGGAAATGTATAACATGGAATTTAAAAAACTAATAAATAAACTATTAAAATAAACAATAATAATCTACAATTATTATAATTTATACAAATGGTTAGTGATTATTTAATGGTTTTGAATCCAAAATCTTAGATATAAGTCATAAAACTCCCCATTAATCATTAGTAATTACAATTTTATTATTAAAGTGTTGTGAATAAAACCTCCATTTCTTCAAGTATTAATGTAATCAAATCGTTTATTCAATTTTTATTTCATATTAAATATGACAGTTACAATTATAATTCATAACTTGCATGACTCAAAAATTATAACAATTAAATTTTTGACCCGATGGAAGTTATCAATTATTTTTAAGCCAAATAGTGTTTAAAAAAATAAATCATAATTTAATTCAAAAAGTGCAATTTAAGGAATTTTTAAGTGTTTCATGTTGCCAAACTTCAATTTGGACTTGATTTTCTTGTCTACAAAAGAAAAAATATTGAAATGAAGTTCGATCATAATTATATGAAGTGATTTTCCTTCTTGAAACATTTAAAAAATACTTCCAAACTGTGCTTTTTAAATATTTTTAACCTTTCATCTATTTAATGTGATTAAAAAATGCATAAAACAATCGTAGAGCCAATATTTATTTAAATAGAATATAATTTTTATAAGAACTCCTTTTGTGTTCAAAATTTTTTACGCTTGCATAAGAATTTTGCTTTAATTTCTTTAAAAAAACCTAAAATAAAATGTACTATTTAATAATATGAATATACTACATTGTAAATTAATAAGTAGAAGTGATGATTATGAATCTTCCTAATTTTTAAAAGATATTTTTGATATTTTTAATCAAAACAAACGTCTTTGTAACTCGCATGGCTTAAAGCCCATTGCGACTTTAATTCCTGCCTGTTGAATTTTATAATTACGCTTTTTAAATGATACTAGATTTAAGTGTTTTGTAAATAAATAGCAAAATGTTATGTAAAGATCTGAAAGATGTAAAAATTAGATAACAGATTATTTTGCTATTTGTAAATACTCCAATAAATTTTTTAGAAGTATCCAATTTATTTTTTTAGTGCTAAACCACCTTGCATTTTTGATTATTGGGAATTTTAGGAAAAAGCTCCCCCTATCGGCGAATTTGTGAAACTCTGAAGCTAGTATAAAAGAGCGCCATCTATTAGTAGTTAAAATTCCCAATAGTTACACAACCCGAAATCGGACGTTTTTTGCGAGGATCCGCCAAAAGCGTCTTTTTTTTCGTCCGATTTTAAAAATTCGAGTTGCATCGTAAAGGAGAATGTTTATTCTAAGCGGCGTACGAATTTTAATTTTATTGAAGCACCCTACGACTTTGAAAATAATTCCGAAGTCGGTCGATTTTTCTTGCTTTTTTTCCGATTTTCGTCGACGTCAATTTTGAAAAATCGCACCCAAGTCCGGTTTTAAAGTGAAGCAACGAAATTTGGCTCATTTTATTCTCAAATCCAGAGGATTAATCGGTACAATTTTTAAGTCTCCAGGCGAAACGGTGTGAGGTCAGGGCATCGAGACTTAAAGTGTGCAAATTTAGCGTTTTTTCGGGCGGCAAAAGTACCATAACGGTTCGGCTTATTTTTCGGCTTCGGCCGATGAAAAAATATCGCGGGTTTTTGATTCCTTATCTCAATTCAATGTTTTCCCCCGAAACGAGTCTTTTAATTCCAATTTTTTCTCTTCTTTTGGAGCCGTCAAAGTCGCGGCTTGAATTTCGTGTTTTTTCCACGCTGACTTTGAAAAATCATAACTTTTATTAGGGGCCGGCTATAACGTCCGAATATTTTTTATTTTGCTGAATACATTAATTTTTATCAACAAAAAAATCAACACATCCAAATTTTCACTCTAAGCTTCAGAAAAAAATCAAACCTAAAATGCTCAAAAAATCGCGTAAAACGCGGTCAGATTAGGGCCTCTGTGGAGGTCACAGATTTTAGAAATTTTTACAATTCGCTTCATTTCCCTTAAAAGGAATAATTTCTACAGTGCGTAGCGCATAGGAAATTTTGAAATTTTTCGGGGTTAAAAAGTTATGGCGGAATAAAGTCGAAATTTTGAATTTAGGGGTGGGCGTCTCCCGTCAGACTTTTTTTTAACGGATTTTCATTTTTAAAAACTCTGCCAAATCTACTCATTGACTCAAAACCTTTCACCCATAGGGTTTTTTGAATTTCTACAAAATAACGAAAAACATTTTCTTTTAAGATTGCGTTTAAAAAAGTCGCATTTTTATTAGAGTTTCGGTCTAATCAACCCCACGAATTCCATTTTAGTCACTTGTAATATACATTTCTAAAAGCTTTCAATGTTCACTTTATGACAAAAAAATAATCACTTCGCTATCTCTTTTCGTTATCGAGTAATGGCTGAAAATGTATCAAAAATAAGCAAAATCTCCGTTTAGAGCCAAAATTGATGTCTGGAATTTTTGACTTTTTTAATATCTTAGAAACTATTAGCACCACCGGGACGTTTGATAGCTTAAAATTCGCACCGTCACCTCCCCCACCAAATTTTAATTTTCGGTTTAAAATTGGGCCGTCCAGGGCCGTATTTGTACCAAAATTTTGCCCCAACTTTGCGAATTTTTTCCAAAAAAAGTATTTAACCGATCTTAACCAGATATTTTTTAAAATGCGTCTATTCACAGTATTTATCTAAGATAAAAATTTGAAACCCCGAATTTTCATAGTTTTCGAGAAAAAAATAAAAACCGATTCCCATGAAAAATTTCAAGCCCACAGCCTTAAAAATATGTTAATTTTTTTTTCGATTTTTTTCAAAATCGACCCTGCAAATGAAAGATAATAGAAAATGGATGAAATGCAGGGTGTCACTTGCCCTCTACACCACTCAAAAATTTTTGTACACTAAAAACCTAAAAAAAAATCAGAAATTTTTTAGGCAATGGACTTTAAAAAAAATTAAATTTTAAAACATTTAATAAGATAATATCAGAATTCCATATTTTATATAAAAATTCATAATATTTGAACAAAAGGTCGTAGAGTATTGATTGTTTTTTTATTTTTTTCTTATTTAAACTGCAACCCAAAATTATTAACTTTCAAATTTTCAATTTGAAACGCTACACACTTGTAATAAATACTGGTTTTGGAAAATATCTTGTAACTGAATTTTCGGAGAGAGGTCTCCTCCTATCGGCGAATTTGTAAAACTCTCAAGCTGGTATAAAACGGACGTCATCTAGTGGTAGTTAAAATTCTCATCTACAAATCTGCTAATCGAATAAAAAAATTAATTGTAAAATATGAATGATAATAAAATGATAAGGTACTAATTAAATATATTTTATTAAATTTATAATACACAGCATTTATAAAAAACGTACATAATCTTTATTTACAGTAGATGTTGAGTATTAGATCGCTAAAAATTGGTTCTAAAAATAGAATATTAAAAATTTACGGCTAATATCATGACTTAATCACAAGAATAATTGCAAAACTTTCCTAAAATGTAGTGTAGTAATTCTGTGGCGCTCTGGGACTAGCTCTAAAATTTTGGTAATTCCTGTTGCTTTGCGGTTCGAAGACCTGGGGGCCTTGTTGTAGTTGTGCCTGCAGGACCTGTTGACCTTGTAGAATCTGCGCACTTTGTTGACCCTGTGGAATTTTAAACCTATAATTGTATTCAGAGCTGGCTTGATTTAAAGAAGCGTCCACGTATCTGGGTCTTTGAAAAGCGCTGTATGTGTAATCATTGGCGACGCTAAAACCAGTTGGGTAGCTGCGAGCGGGTAAGTTAGGAAGAGTTGGGTTCAATGCATCATTGAGAGTTACATCGTATTCATTTTCGATTAAATCAAGGGGATTTTTCTCATAAATTTTGCTTTTAGGGGTGTTGGTTTCTATGTTTTTTACTGATTTTACCGGAAAAGGTTGTTCCTTTATTTGATAATCTTCTTTAATTGGGATGTATTTGTTTTGTTTACGTGGAGGAGGTGGTATTTCAGTGGTGGTTATATTTACAATTTTTTGTACTTTTGTTGTTCCTTCGACGGCTTGTAGACCTAACGGTTGTAACCCACGTGGGGAATACGGATTTCCTCCTCTACTAGGTAAGAATGGGCGTTTGACAATTCGCACATTCATTTTTGTGTTTTCTTCTTTCACCGTAGCTTCAGTGGTCGTTGTACTTGTACTTCTAGACTTATTTTTTGTTACAGGTTTTACGGTGGTGCTCGTTTTGGGTTCTTCTGAAATATCTTCATATTCATCATAAATTGGTTTCTTTCTACGATCTTTAATCGGTCGTCTTGGTCTTTCATCTTCATACTCCTCATAATCATCACGTGAAGGTTTTCTATTATTACGTGTGCGCGTATTTTTATTTCTATACGAGTTATCTTTTCGTGTGTTTTTTGATTCAGTGCTACTCGCTGGTGCTGAATCAGATTTGACGTTTTTCACATCTTCCTCGTAATCATCATAATACTCTTCTTCAGAAGGTTTAGCTGTGGTTTTAACAGTCTTATAGGAGTATTTATCAGCTTCGGCTTTAGGAACTGGAGGCCGAATTTTTGGCGCAGCTCTAGGACGATCGTAAATTGAAGTGCCTTGAGGTTTCACCACGACTTCTTCATTTTTTGCAGGCCTTCTATCTTCTTCATCATCATATTCTTCAATTACAGGTCTGCGTTGGTTGTTTCTATTTTTAGGCCTTTCCTCGGGAAGTTCTTCTGGTCGTCGTTTTTTAGGCCTTTCATCTTGATTGTTTTCTTCGCGTCGTTTTTTAGGTCTTTCATCCATCACGTTTTCTTCTCTACGTTTTGAAGGACGCTCTTCTTCGATGTCTTCTTCTCGTCGCCTTTTATTGGTGTCATCTTCGCGTCGTTTATTTGGAGGTCTTTTTTTGACTTCGCTTTTATCAAAACGTGGGTCATCATCTTCTTCTTCGTAATCCTCTTGTTTTCTTCTTTCGTCTTTATTGCGTCTTCCTGATGGTGGTCTTCCACGTCGATCGTACGTTCTTCTTTCTTCTTCCCCACGTCTTCCATTATTCCTCTTCCTATCATAACGCTCGTCTTCATATTCCTCATATTCATCATCGTAGATTGGACGTGGTCGTGGACGTGGCCTTTTTCTTCTTCCTGAAGCTCTAGTGGCTTCAGTTGCTGTATATCTAGGTTCCCCGTAGTACTCTTCATCTTCTTCATATTCATCGTAGTAGTCGTACTGAGGTCGCCTTCTACGCGCAGGTTTCCGCCTCCTACCAGGCGCTACTGATTGTGAAGGCCTTTTTCCACCTGCCAAAATTGAAGGTGGTTCCGGAGGTGTGTAAACAAACGTGGGTTTTATCGTTGTCGTGGTCGTCGCTTCATACAACGCGTCATTTCTAAAAAATATGATAATGAGAATAAAGTTGTATGAGCAATTAGAAATACCTGTGCCAAAAATTCTTGGAGTTAACACAATCGACTTCACTAACAAATTGGCAGATGAACGTCTTTTGATCAAACGCCGTGTAGTTGGCGCAGAGGAAATCATATCTTGTTCCATAAAGGCAGTGATGATAGACCTAAAGATTACATTTTTATTAAATTCACTTGCTGACCTTTCGTCACACAAATTCTTACATCTTACATAACGCTTCTAATTAAATTTTAATTCTGAATGTCGAATGGTTAATGCAAATAAACCGCCTTTCATTTTTACTTATGAAGACTTTCGTATAACCTCCAACCGACTCTTTCTAAGCTTCTTTGATTGTTTACGAAGATTCTTCTATCAGGGATTTGGTTTTATTTTTTTGCGGTGAAAGTGAAACGATTGGTCGCGGGCGCAAGGCCGCCTAGGTTCTTATTCTTATTAAATAAAGCGTTTCACTTTCTTCCGCATCGAAACAAATGACGAATTACCTGGCACTTGTGTGCAATGCTGGCGTAAAATCCATCATGGAGGCCGTCGCATTTGAAGTCAATTTCTTCTGGAACGCGGTCATAGAAAGGGTACTCCGTCAAATTGGCCCCATTCAATTCTCTCGGCAAATTCGGGTCGTAAACGTAATCCATTTGGGGGACACCAGTCAAATTTGTTTTCAACTCAGTACTCAACTCAGTCACACCCTAAAAATAACGAGTTTCTTACACAATATTCAAGTTGTTAAACTGCAAGCTTTTTTACAATTTTAACATACCGTAAACTAAGATAACTTTGCCCCATAAAGGCAACTTTGCCCCAAATAATTTCCTGTTATATTCTGAGATCAAACTATCTTTTTCCAAAATTTGGGCTAAGTTACCTCAGTTTATGCCAAATCGAAAAATGTTGTTTATTACAATATGAAAAGGCATTGAGGTTTTTATAAATTTTTGGATACCGTAAACTAAGATAACTTTGCCCCTTAAAGGCAACTTTGCCCCAAAAATCTACTGTTTGTATTCTTAGATCAAACTATCTTTTTCCAAAATTTGGGCCAAGTTACCTCAGTTTCTGGTAAATCGAAAAATGTTGTTTATTATAATACCAAAAGAGAATGGTGTTATTTCTAAATTTTTGGATGGACTTAACCTAACACAACCTTACATTTTTAAATTGATCATTGATCACCTGAAATGGGCATTTCCACAGTAAAATATTTTTCAATGAATTTTATACTATGTATAGCTCTTAAAAAACCTAATTTGATGGCCTGGTTTCTTTTTTAATTAGGGCATCAAAAAAATTTAAATTAATTTATTTAGAAATTGTGTTCAAAAAAGAGGCAACGTAGCTGGTGTTCCCGTCGTGTGTCCTCGTGTGAAGTCGTCTCTATCAGCTCTAGAGTCTGTGATCCTTATTATTATTTATTGACAAAACCGTCATCTGTCAAAATAGAGCTTTGCGGTGGACGAGACGATAGGGAATACCAACAACGTTGCCGGACTAGAACTTTTGAACGTTATGACGTCACGGATTTATAAATTCAAATATTTAGCTCTTACACAAAAGATATCAAAAAATTGATTGGATATTCTTTTTTATTTTAACTTTATCTTTACTACTAAATAATAATTAAAAAATCGTGGAAAGGCCCATTATCCTATTTTATGTTAAAAAAATGGCTGTCGTAGAATGCTTTATCAAAAAATTGTAAAAATGTCACACCTTATTTTATATAAATATCATGTAATAAAGTAAAAATAAATAAATATTTTTTTACGCTCTGAATATGTTTGAATGAAGGAGGCAGACACTTTCTATCCACAAATTTCTTTGATTGTTCCAAGTTATGTCAATCAAAATTAAAAAAAGTAAAAAAACGACACAAAAATTATGCATGAATTTATGAATAATAAAAATAAAATGAATGAATTGGTTGCTATTAAAGCCGCAATTAAAAATAATTAACTCATTATTATTAATTCATTTTTAAGGATCTCTCAAAATCATTTAAAACTTTTCCTTTTCAAACAAAAAACTAATAACGAGCTTTTAATTTAGTTTTCAATTTTGAATAAACACGTTTTATTCGTTAAGCAAATCAAATTAACAGTAATAAAACGGTAATAAAACATGTGATAAATGATATTTTTTTGAGTTTGATTTAAATTCTTGTTACATTTGCAGAACGAGACGTGAAATAACTTAAATTTGTATAAATTTACGTGTACTTTTATAGAAAGTTTAATGTTATTCGCATTTTAAACGAGTTTATTACACAGAGAAAGCGCATTATTGAATTTAGTTTGTGAATATTTTTTCAATAATCTCCAATAATACCTCTTCTTCAGCAGCTTCTTCAGGTGCTGCAGTTGTCGTCGTTGACGTTGTCGTCGTCGATTTTCCAAAAATTAATTTCGTTGCTCTCACACAACTTACATCTTGAAAACAAAGCCACAAAACACCTAAAAAAATAAAAAAATAAATTTATTAAAATGATTTTCTTAATCCTATTTATGGACTTAAAGTGTGGTGTGGGTAGTTTATGACATCCTTGGTAAATCCACTGTAATTTATTTTAAATAAATCTTATTTTATATAAGTACTTTTTTTATATAAATTGTCTGAGTATTGGTGAATGTTGTTTGATGTCGTTTTACCATAAAGCAAAAGATAACGTAATTTACTATTTTTATTATCAAAATTGTAGGCCGCTCCTATAAATATGCAATGCAAATGTCCGAGGTGTAATTAAAAGGAGTTGTAGCGCAAAAAGGAAAGTGAATTAAATTTTAAAGCGTAAATTACTGGAGAACCTTGCTGTTTTTCTTTGCTAAAAAATTCATAGTGGTTTATAATGCAACTGACCAGAACAAAATAAGCAGTTCTTTGGGTTCATTAAAAAAAGAGAAGAGAAAAATGCAAATTTTTTCAATGAAGCTTGTAGTTTAAAAAAGTAGTCTCCCATTTTTATTTAACTAAAAAAAATTTCAGGAAACAGACCATAGGAATATGATTTTTATGGACGTAGTAAAATTATTAAATTTGGAGCAAAAATGACACTCAAAAGCTGTTTTTGTATTTTTATTTTTTTGTAAATAAAATACGAATTCCTGAAATTTCCAAGATTCTAAAAATTATAGATTTTATAAAAGATGAGATGTTTTTTCACAAATTTTGAGCACACGAATGATAATTATTGACTAGGTTATTTTTGAAATGTATCTAAATTATTTATTGCAAAAATAATAAAAATAATAAAACTTCTGAATTATAAACAAATCAATATTTTTTAAAATTTAAGGATAATGTTTTTTTTTTAATTTATTTTTCTGAGAGGCCTCAACGAACCATTCGCAATTTTAAAAATGCAAACAGTTTTGTGTAAATTTTTAGTTTTCAAAAAAATTTATAGGCCAAAATTTTCAAGAAAAATGACACGTGATACATTTTTATCCTTAATTTTTTAATAAAAAATATGTTCAATTAAATGTTAGTTTAATTTAAAAGGAGGCATCACTCTTACGATGGACACCATTGAGATCTTGTGAACCTAAAGAGTTACAAAGTTGCTCAAATTAGAAAAAAGTTGCCCCTTTTCAAACTCCTTTAGAATCTATTTAGAAATCTGAGATATCTTGCTCTAGTCCTGAAATATCATGAAAAATCTGACATTTCGCATTTTCGTTTTCCTTCCATATTTTTGTAATCGCTTAACTTTTAACCACCCTGTATAAGGCCTAAAAATTATGCATATTTTAATTTTGTTTTTTTTTTAATGAGAATTATTTTTAATAAACGAATAATAATTTTTTTTAATTTTTTTTTTCAATTTGAATAAAAATTAGTGAGCTGGACTCAATGCTTTAATTTACATTATTTTAATTTTAATATTTTATGTGAGTGGTCAATTTTCGAGAAAATTAACAAAAATCGTCCTGTTTTTTTTGAGAATATATTTTTATTCTTTTTTTCTTAAAAATTGAGATTACGGATGCTGATTTTCCTACTAAAAACCATATCTGTGCTTATAGGCTTATTTTGAAAAATATATTTAATAAAAATTATGCTGTTAGGTTTTTGAAAATAAAATCGTAGAGGTTTTGAAAGTTTTAGATTCAAAAACAGCACTGGCAGAAATTTGGGATTTTTTTATAGAAAACTCTTTTCTGCAAATTTTAAGCTTTTAATCGTTAAAATCGGCCTGATAGTTTTTAAAATATGATTTTTTTTAGTAAAAAATACAAAGGTTTTGCTATACATACACGTTTGATATACAGGGTGATGCCAAAGTTTGCAAATGGGTTAATATTATTTGTGTTTAATATTTATGAGAAAATCGCTCGGATAGGTCGATTTTATTTTAAAAATGGCATCTTCCGATGTAAAAACGTTAGCAAAGTGACGCCATCATCAATTTTTTCAAATGACAACCCCAATTTTTTTTCTAATTTTCTGTAGATCTTTTAACGACTTGGACAATGATATAAATATTTGTACATAACAATTTTCTTGAAAGAAGTAGACATTTACATAATTTGAAAAATTTAATTTTTAATATTGACTGCATTTATCTCGCGTAAATCGATCCGGATTGGATTGGAATGAATCTAATAGCGATTGGCTCGGTCTGCATTTTTTTCGAAATCGGATTGTATCACTTTTTGGATAATTGAACTGAATCCTAAAACTGATTGCCAATCCAACGTGTATATTTCGGAAAAATGCGGATAGGGTCAACCGTTATTCGTTATTCAATCCAATCCGGATCGAGTTACGCGAGATAAATGCAGTAATTGAAAATGAAATGTACAATACATCTGATTTATTTGCTACTTAATTTAATGAAAATATTCAAATTGATCCAAATCAACCAATTTACATTACCAATTTGGCAAAGAATATAATTTTGTGTTTTTTTTGACAATTAAAGTTTTTGAATAATTTTGATAGGTCAGTGTTTTTTGGCAATTTTACTATTGAATAATTATAATAAAATTATATTGAAAAGTTATACAATTTTCTTTTGAATTTCTACGCTTCTTTTAAAAATTTAATTTGTATCTTTTTCAAAAAAACTGCTACGCAACTAATTTTCATAACATCGCAGGATGCAATTTTTAAAATAAAAATCGACCTGTACGAGCAATTTTCTAAAAACTGTTAATCCGTTTCCAATTTAAACATAATAGGGGTTAAAAATTCTAAATAATTTTGATTTATTAATAAATTACTTTTTAACGATTAAATCATTTTTTTAAATTTTTTAAATTTTTATTTAATTTTTTTTTTATTTTTTTTTTAATTTTTACAGTTTGAATTAAAAAAAATAGGTGAGCTGAACTGAAACTAAACCTATTCCTTTATTCCAATTCATTTTTAATTAATCTTTCATTTGAACCGTAAATTTTCGAAAAAAAATTGGAAAAATAAAAATTTCATAATATTTTTTTAGAATTTATTTTTATTTTTTTTACTTATAAGTTGAAACTGAGGGATGTTGAATTTTACTAAAAATTAATGGTTGTGTTTAAGCTTATTTTCAAAAATATATTTAATAAAAATTATGTTATAGATTTTAAAAAATAGTTTGTTACAAAAACTGCTATGCAAGGGGCATTTTTGCTAAGTAATCATAGTTTTTTTTAAATTTTCTAAAAGAAAGCTCTATTTTGTGAATCCTTAAAATGGGTGTGGTTGTTTTTGAAATATGAATTTTTTAGTAAAAAGTACAATTTTTATTTTCAAAATCGGACTTTGAGTAGTTTTTGTTTCCTAACTTTGGAATAAAAAAAGTCATAAAAACAAATCTTTTTTAAATTAAATGATTTTAAATCCTAAAGATTTTAATTTTTTTAATAAATCGTTTTAGAAGCCAATAAATTAAACTTTTTGACCAAAAAATGGATTTTTATACATTTTGGCCATAACTTTGTAAATAAAGACGTTATTAAAAAAATTATAATTTTTAACACAAAGTGGTTTTGAAATAATTTCAAATTAGCAGTAATAATTGAAAAAAAAATAAAAATGTAAGGCTATTTATTTTATTGTTTTGAAAGCGATTTTTTGGTTTTAAGTCAATTTATTTGATCTAAAATACAAAAACAAAAAATGAATTTACCAGACATTTTTTTGCATAAATTCGAATTGAAATTTAACCTTTCTCATGCTAAATTTCATTTGTAGAAAAAATTATGTTGTCTTTTATGTAGTTTTTATAATATTGATAATAAATAAAGAGTGCATACCTGCTGATAAGAGTAGCCATAATCCAGGCGGGCGTTTCATTTTTCTAAAAGAAAAAAAATAATGTTTATTTGATTTAATACAAAATTTTATTACACAAAAATTAAAAATATCAAGAAAAATGGCTATTTTTAAAAGTCTAACTTAAACTTTAAATACAAATATTATAATGCTTTAAATTTAAGATGGAAAAATCACAAATTAATAAGGTAAGTCGGGGCACTTGCACTTACAGACTATAATTTATAAAGTTATAGGTAGTGAAAAACTTTGAGTCCTTTAGTTCGGAACATTTATTAATCTTTAATCCATTTTACACATGAAAAACGTTTCAACCCCAGGTTTGGGTCATTATCAGTTCCTAAAATTATTACAAGAAAGCTTTACAGTGTGAAGATTGATAATTTGCACTTTAAGTTCATTTGGACAAAAATGGTGTTTTTTGGAAAAGTAAACATTAATGAAAAAAAGGATTCTTTTTATATACAGAAAAAAATTACTAAAAAAATTCTTTGTAACAGAATTTTTTTCAACAGAATATGTACAGAAGAATTTACAGAGAGGAAATAAAAAATAGAAATTTTTTTTGTAACACTGTAATAATTTTAGGAACTAATGATGACCCAAACCTGGGGTCGAAACATTTTTCATGTGTGAAATGGTTTAAAGATTAATAAATTTTCCGAACTAAAGGACTCAAAGTTTTTCATTACCTACAATTATTTAATCGGAACAAAATTATTTCTACACATAATTTATAAAATTTAAGCTTGAGTTATTAAAAAAAATCGATTGTTGTTGGAGTAATGACATAGTTACCTACAGCTTATTCTCATTTTACTGGTACCTTTCAGGAAACTACTCTAAAAATATGTACCTATATTTTTTTATTAATTTAATACAAAAATTGAAATCTGACAGTAGTGTGCATTTGCCCCAACTTTAGGGGGTAACTGCGTAAGTGGCATTTACTTTAGGATTAGTTTATTCATTTGAGATATTGAAGTATGTGTGCACATCATAAATATCATCAAAAAATTGATGATGTTTGAAGAAGTTTAAAACTTGGAAATTGCCTTCTGAAGGAATCGAAATCGCCATCTTGTTTTCAGAATTTCTATCACTTAACCTTTCTAAGGAGCTTTTATTTATACCCTTTTATAATATGATCTTTCCTTCTTACTATACCAATTAGTAGTTTATGAGGGTTAAGTGTAGACTACGACTTAATTTTTGACATGTCTAAAATTAGAGTCTGTCTCTAGTGCGCCTTTGCCCCAACTTTGTGGGGGTAACTACGTAAGTAGCATTTATTACTTCAGGTTTAGTTTATTCATTCGAGATATCAGGGTATTTGTGTACATAAAAAATATCAAAAAAATGATATTTGAAGTTTAGAACTTGGAAATTGCCTTATGAAGGAATCGAAATCCCCATCTTCTTTTTCAGAATTTCTGATACTTAACTTAAACTTATTACTTTCTAGGGACCTTTTATTTATATCTTTTTATAAGTTCTTTTCTTCTGACTACACCAATTAGTAGTTTTTGTGGGTTAAGAGAAATGTCTAAAATAGGAGTCTGTCCCTAGAGCGGGCATTTGCTCCAATTTGTGGGGGTAACTACGTAAGTAGCATTTACTTCAGGTTTAGTTTAGTTATTCGAAATATTGAGGTATGTGTGTACATCATAAATATCATCAATTCTTTGGTTTCAAGAAGTTTGGAAATTTTATGCTTAATACCAAGGCTATGCCAATTTTAAGGTCGTCTTCTGAAGGAATCGAAATCGTCATCTTCTTTTTCAGAATTTTTAACACTTAACCTAACCTCATTAGTTTCTAAGGAGCTTTTACTTATATATTTTTGAAATTTATTTCCTTCTTACTACACTAATTAGCAGTTTTTTAGGGTAAGAGCAGACTACGACTTAATATTTGAGGTGCCTAACATTGGAATCTGACCCCGTCTTTCAGGTTTAGCATATTTATTCGAAATTTTGAGGTATGTACATATACAGGGTGTCCCATTTGACGTTGGACTATATGGGTATCTTTGTTATTATTGGAGATAGAAAGTCGGGTAAATAGACAAAGTAGTAGAGATTTTTTCGAATATTAATAATTCATTTACAAAAAATTTGAATATCGCATCGTTCCAACGCTATCTTGAAAAAACAAGAAAATGCGATTTTTAAAATATGGCTATAACTTCTTTATTTTCTGTGGTACCAAAAAAGTTTTTTGACATAATACAGACAATTTTTTGTGTAGAATGCAATAAAACAAATGATTAATTTTCTTTGCTAACGGATTGACCGGAAATGAAACAAACTTATTTTTTTCTTATGGCAGCCATATTGGATTTACACATATTCGGAATCAGTATTTTTTTCTGAGTAATTTGGTATACCATATGTCATATTTAAAAAAAATTTAATTATTTGATTTTACAAACTAACATTGGACTTTAAGAGATGCAAATTGTCAATAACATAAATGTAACTATTTAAAATATTAAATTTAAAATAAATCTTAACACATATGTATTGACAGTTTACATCTATTCAAGGCCATTTTTGGTTAGTAAAATAAAATTATTTCTATTTTTCTTAAAATATTACATATGATATATCAAATTACTCAGAAAAATACACTAATTCCGAATATGTGTAAATCCAATATGGCTGCCATAAGAAAAAAATAAGTTTGGTTCATTTCCGGTCAATCCGTTGGCGAAAAAAAATATTCATTTGTTTTACTGCATTGTACACAAAAAATTGTCTGTATGAAGTCAAAAAAATTTTTTGGTACCACCGAAAATAACGAAGTTACAGGCATATTTTGAAAATCGCATTTTCTTGTTTTTTCAAGATAGCGTTGGAACGATGCGATATTGAAATTTTTTGTAAATTAATTATTAATATTCGAAAAAATCTCTACTACTTTGTCCATTTAACCGACTTTTTATCTCCACTAATAACAAAGATACCCATACAGTCCAACGTCAAATTGGACACCCTGTATACATCATAAATATCATCAATTCTTTAGTTTCTAGAAGTTTGGAAATTCGATGCTTAATACCAAGGCTGTGCCAATTTTAAGGTCGTCTTCTGAAGCAATTGACAGCGTCATCTACATTTTCAGAATTTTTAACATTTAACCTAACTTCATTAGTTTCTAATGAGCTTTTACTTATATATTTTTTTAAATTTATTTTCTTCTTACTACTCCAATTAGCAGTTTTTGTGGGGCAAAAGCAGATTACGACTTAAATTTTGAAATGTCTAAAATTGGAATCTGACCCTAGTGCGCATTTACTTTAGGTTTAGTTTATTTATTCGAAATATTGAGGTGTGTGTGTACATCATAAATATCACCAATTCTTTGGTTTCAAGAATTTTGGAAATTAGATGCTTAATACCAAGGCTGTGCCAATTTTAAGGTCGTCTTCTGAAGCAATTGACACCGTCATCTTCTTTTTCAGAATTTTTAACATTTAACCTAACCTCATTAGTTTCTAAGGAGCTTTTACTTATATATTTTTTTAAATTTATTTTCTTCTTACTACTCCAATTAGCAGTTTTTGTGGGGTAAGAGCAGATTACGACTTAAATTTTGAAATGTCTAAAATTGGAATCTGACCCTAGTGCGCATTTACTTTAGGTTTAGTTTATTTATTCAAAATATTGAGGTGTGTATATACATCATAAATATCATTAATTCTTTGGTTTCAAGAAGTTTGGAAATTGGATAGCAATGCCAATTTAAAGTCGTTTTCTGAAGGAATCGAAATCGTCATCCTCTTTTTCAGAATTTATGACACTTAACTTAACCTCATTACTTTCAAAAGAGCTTTTACTTAAATCTTTGTTTATTATCTTTCCTTCTTACTACCCTAATTAGCAGTTTTTGCTGGGTAAGAGCAGACTACGACGAAAAAGTTAAACCCACAGCAGATAAACCGTGATAAATTTTTTTGCGGTCTTCAACTTTGTTGAAGTTTATGTAAAGCTGATGACATCCGAATAACTAAATTATTGTTCTTATTCTGCTTTAAAAAGTCAAGTGACTATTTTCCTGAATGAAATTATGCACTTACGCACTTGCTGATTTCTGTGGTAATTGTGGTATTGAACAAAATGTTAATTGGGTTAATTAAAATTAAATATGTTATAATAACTGTTACTTAAATCGGAAGTTATGGACCAAATTAGGAAGTTGTGCCCAATTAAAAAGTAGAGTTACATCAGTTGTCCATTTGAATAAAACAATAATTTATATAATAGTTGTCTTTGTATGTCTATGCACTGCATTTTGTGACCATTAATTCATATAATTGACACATTGTGTAATTAATAAAAATTAATAACGATTTCAATGACATAAGATTTGTATTAATTAATAAATTGTATCAAGACATGCGATTATAATATTAACCATAATCACTGTTGTAATTTTATGGCTTAATATAAATGAAAATAAAAAATCTAGCGTTCTTCTTATTAATTGGGTTTTATTAATTATTCTTTCTTCAGAAATCTCTCAAGATTCAAGGTGTACAATTACAAAATAAGCTGGCGTTAAAAGTACATGCTATTGAATTAATTTTAATCACGTTCTCACTGAAGTATTGTTATTGTGGAAAAAGGTCAAAGCCACCAATTCTCCTGATGCATTTTCACGTTTTTATCGAGAAAAATGTGTAAATAACGCATTGAATATTAATCAAGATGAGATCATGTGCTAAATTTTGCTAAAGTGGTAAAAGCAACATTTTTACCCAACGACCTTCGAATTATCTGATTTTCAAAGAATAAACCAGTTTTAATTTCACAATTTTCAATAATTTCAACATTTTTAAGGATTTTAACAAAAAATCTATAATTAAGTTATTGTAAATAAAAAGAATTTTTTAATTAAGCATATCTTAATTGTATAATTAATGGGAATAGGTTATTTGTTGAAAAGTGCTTTTAATAATACAGCTGCACAGCTTTCTATTGTTAAAGCTATTCAAGTAATTAACTTCAAAAGTTCTGTATGTGCCAAATCATCTTGAAGCAAGTAGTGCATTAAAAGAAATGTGTCTTCAGTTTTAATTAGCACGGGTTGAAATAATATCGAGTATTGTAATTTTTGAGATTTCGTAACGAATTTTTATCAAAAGAAAGTTGAGCAACGTGCAGCGTTAAATAAATTAAACTGCTGAATTTACATAGCTGTTAAAGCGTTTAATTTTCCTCCTGCATGTAATTACATTAAAATGCAACAATTTCACTTAAATATATTAAGATTATTAAATCCACAACGGATTACTTGATAATTGATAAAGAACTTTCACAAATTAATCAATAATCATATAATAATTTAGTAATATTATTTTAGAAATTCTAAATTTTGTACTATAATAACTTGTTAATGTTATCGTTTTTTTTGTTTGTTAATCAACGAGTTGATCAGGTGAAAAATGTTGCAATAAAAAATTGTGTTCACTACTCGTTTCATTTCACTGCATTTTGGTCTCTAACACACCTTGAGCTAAGTTCTTCAGGTTCTTTGAAATCACCATTGTAAAACTCGATCACCTTCACTTTATAACAGTGCGAACCCAAAGGAAAAAACCTGCACACCTTCTCCATATTCTGCCATTGCATACCACACATAAATTTAAATACGATTTATTTTTTATAATTCTTAGTATTATCTAGCAGGAAATTTTATTAAAAACACTTCCTATAATTACCATTTTCCTTCATGGTTATTCATGGTAGGTTATTACTTATTACAGTTATTGTACAAGTTTTAGACCTTGTTATTCTTTAGGAGACTTCTTGTAGATCTTTGTAGATTACTCAATATTTTTGAACAAAAACCACAATAATTTTGTAATCATTATCGAATTGATTTAATAAAATTGCTTCATTAGCTTACTTAAGCTCAACAGTTTTTTGGGGGCTTTGCGTTTCGTAATTCAAATTTGGGACCACCAAAATATCTGAGGTTCCTCGGCTATCTATCTGTATTTGAGTAAAGTTTTTTGAATTTCTTTAGGTCAATTCGTCCATTACAAACTTTCTTAGTTCTTGCATAATCCATACATAACATATTAGATAATCAATACCTTAGAGCTTTTCAAAATTGTCCAAAATTTGCCCACGTTAAAACTAACACGATAAATATCTTCTATTGAGTTGTTAATTATATGTGGTTACCTTAATCCCTAGATTTCATGTAGACATAGAGTTACATAACTGTAAATAGCGCTGCAAGTTTGCAAAACAACCACAAAGGCGCACGACTAATAAAAAGCAAATATTGCAAAACTGATCAATTAAAATTCCTACCTTGCGGTCTACTCTAACTAGAACGTTTTGGTTTTCCAATAAGAGATATCTAACACATTTCACTGTCGAGACGTGGTACCCCTCCAAAAAACCCGCACACACAAATCAGTAAACCACCGTTTTTTTTTTTTATTTATTAATGAATAACTTTAGTAATTAATTTAAAAATGGGGCAAAATTTTTTGAATTTATAAACGGAAAATGGTAGCAAAGCGACGATGGTAAATCCCACGTATTTAATCACTAATCCAAAATAAGTCTTTTTAAGCATTTGTTTTTTTGAACACTTTCAATAACGGCGCATAGTACTCGACGCGAGTTACGGAATGGGATTGTCTTTAGACTGAGCCACTAAGCCACTGAGCACCTTCCAGACGACGATGGAAGCGGTTCAAGACTTTCTACCTTTGGAAGCTTTAGCTGCACTTTTGACTTAAGACGTTTACGTCTACGTCCAGCTCTGTACACATTGTGGGCACGAGTTTAGCAAATTACTTTCTAAGACTCTTGAGGACTTATCCTTTCCTTCTCTTCATGCACCTCCTTGTTGCTTTATGTAATGCTTTATTACCTTCACAATTCAAAATTATTAAATTTTCGTTAATATTCTTTCATTAATTTAAGTGAAAGATGGTTTATACCCAGATTCTGGTCAAATCATTTAAGTTTAAAGGTCTTTAAATTTAAATTTGTTATATGGGTTGTAATGGACAATTTCCATGGTTACATTATTTGCTTCTAATTAAAGACCTTTAACTTTGACCAGAATCTGCCTATTAATAGCCAGATTCTGGTCAAAATTAAAGGCCTTTAATTAAAGACAAATAAGGTAACCATGTAAATTCTCCATTACAACCCATATAACAAATTTAAATTTAAAGGCCTTTAAACTTAAATGATTTGACCAGAATCTGGGTATAAAGCACATAAAAACGTGGTTATCTTTAATTACATGGTATTAACTTAAGTAAAAAAGCTTCTGTTTAATTTGAGATTTGGAAATTCGAAATTTTTAGATAATTCCGTAAATTAATGATAAATTTATGGAGATAAAAAATTTATTGGGAGTGAAAACGAGTTTCTAATCAAATTATTCATTTATTTCAACAGAAAATCTTCAATATGATTTTTATTTTAATACAGGGTGTTAACGTTTATTCAAATAAATAAATTCAATTTATAATACAAAAAAAATCTTTCCGAAATAATTTTTTAAATTACTCATAACTTTTTCCTATACAACTTTATAATGTGTAGGTTTGGTTGCCACTCAAATCGAGCAACACGAACTTTTGAAAATATAAAAATTGGAAAATTTTAGTATCTAAAAAATCTGTACAAAATGATACCATATACCAATAATAACTAACTCTTCAAATTCTTCAATAATCTTGAACTTTTTTCTATAGACATGCCCTATTTTTGACAATTTGGTTTTAAACGAAAATCTGATACTTCAACATCTTCATTATCTCTTTTTGAACATCTTGGGATAATACATTGTCTTCCTCTATTCCAAATACACTGCTCAACAATTGATAGGGATCAAGGCAAATAGTTTTGGCTAAAATGAAATATATTTCTAAATATGTCCTTTATTGCCAAAGGACCTTATCGGGTTTTGGGAGCATTTTGTACAAGAATGAAACTTATGCCACATATAAATAAGAAATAAATATACAATTGTGTAAAATATTTCGCGAATTAGGAGACCGCTTTCGCCAAAAAACGCAATTGAAATTAATTAATTTTTGCACAATTAGACAACGATGCTAGTGTTTTCCTCGGTGTTTCTAACAAACAAAGTAGTTTGGTTGCCTATGCCATTTATTTACTATGATTTATTGACTTTAATAGTATAAAAATTATACAATTAAGTACATATTTGTTATGACTTGATTAGAAATTAATTTTTAAGTATTTATTTTATTCAAATAAACTTATAATTTAAGAATATATTTTTTACAATTAAACAACTTTTACACAGTTGTCGTTTTTTTGCAATTTTTAAAATATTTGATAAAAAATGACTTTTCCAGTTCCCTGGAGCTCTGAAACTTTTACTGTAAATTCAATGGTTATAGTTTTAATAGTTGTAATAAGATTTGTAATATTACGGCGTCAATTAAAAATAAAATATCTTTTACAGGTTATTGTAAGAGTTTATTGCACAATCAGGCAACATTGAAATTATTACCTCTCAAACGAAACGTCCAAATTAAATGCAGAATAATTATTAGTAAAAAGTAGAACCGAAAAGGGACCTCGGTGGCGGCAAAGGGCTTGTAAATTCCTTCTATTTTTGTAGGACACACTTTCTGGCACTTCTAAGCACCTCCTATCAAGTAGGCAAGATACTATTTACGACATTCGGCAAGTTATTTCTCCTTTGCTAGAATGTTTCATTCCAGTATGTTACATGAGCGCGGATTTCTTTTTATGTGTACGCGCCGGTTTTAGCTGTTTTTATAAATAAACGTACAAACGCAAGCAATGTGTGCGCATGACAATAACACCCAATGTGGGAAACATTTCAATCCAGTGTGAGTCACAGTGAGTCAGTCGCCAGATACCTTTGTAAAGCGCGTACGAATTTGTTAGCCCGGGCATTACTTCTTGTTTGTAACAGTAACCATTGTCCTAAAGTGCCTCATTATAAAGGTCATTTATGTCTACCATCAGGTTAATCCTTTTGGCGATTGCATTCGATTATTAACATAGGTTCCACAAGGAAAACACCCTATTAGTTTTAACTGTCATTTGCTTTCAATTTAAACGTAAATGAAAGGTAATTAAAATTTATCTGACAGTACTTGTCAAAATTTGAATTTTAAAATCCGCTGTTGTCGTGTTAATAAATATTTTTTTAAATAATGTAAAATCTCATAAATGTATTTATAATTCATATTTATTGAAGAAATTGGAAATATAATCAATATTGGGGGTATTTTAGTTAATTTTTGTAGGTTTAACTTATTTTTCATGTTTGCCCAAAAACACCTAGGAAAACGATAAGGTCCTTTACATAATTTAAAATAATCTTTCATGAATTTTTTTTTGAATTGTTTCTTTCGACAATATCGATAGCCTTAAAATTCAACAATGGGTAAAATAGTTACTATAGGTTAAGTTTTGGTTAAATTATATTCAAAACCAAGTATTGTGATACTTTCCAGAATTAATTTTATTCCTCGTAGACGTTTAGACCCCATTCAACTGCAACATTTTTGCCAAAATTACTAGTAAACTCCACCTCGAACCCTATCAATTGTTGAGCAGTGTAGATCCTCGTCCTTTGTCCTTTAAATCATCTTCTGCATCAAGAACTACTGTTCTAATTCATTTTCCAAGGACGATATACTATTTTTGATGATTCTAATTTTTTGTCTTTTGGTCAGTTTTATCGTGGACTTGGGATTTTTGTCATCCATTTTTTAGGTCAATTGTTTTCTTCTGTTCTTCTCCCCGCTATTTTTGTTTAAAGTACTCTTCATTTATGATAATTTCTGGGCCTGCGCAAGTTCTTCTTCTCTTTGGCTGAGTTGTTGTTTCCTTTTAATCGTCTATCCTCAAAAGAACTATAAAATATCTGGAAAAGAGTTCGCCTCTATGCCAAAATTGGTTTTTGAAGTCTCAGTTTGAAACTCTGGTTTTCATGTGAATTTTTTTTAGGAGTAGGAGGTAAATGTGTGTTGCGTGTATCAATTTTATCTTGATAATAATTGGATATTTCAAGGCGATGTAAAATCCAGGGTGCATCAATATTGGATTCTTCATGGATCATGGACAAGCCCAGGAACTTCATATATCTGATTCCAAAAACACATTTTCTGTAATTTGATGTCGATTGTCGATCAATACCACCTATTTCAGAATTATACATACATCAGTGATAGATAATACAAATTTTGGGCCCTGATACAAGAATTTAGTATGGGCCCCATTAATGGGAAATGGTATGTGAGTGGTGCAGCATATTCAAGGTCATGCATTTTTTTCATTGAATGTTGCACCCACTTCTACGTGGGCCCCCAGAGGAAAAAATAATAAAACACTTAGCAAGAAATTAACATAAAATAATACCCAACTTCAGTTTTTGGGAGTCCCGGAACTTCCTCATTGGAGTTACGCCACTGTATATAATTTTTGTTAAGAACTTCAACAAATTCACTCATTGGATTTTTTTCTAGTATTTGCATTTACAGAGATTCTTGTCCCACTGGCTTTTCATTGCTCTGAAAACTCCAAAGTCCAATAGTTGCAGTAAATATGTAGAATTAGGAGGGAGTTTTTGAATAGTTATTTCGTTATCAATTTCTTTGTTCACACGAGATATGAGAAACTTGTCCATCTTTTGGGATGCAGAAAAAAATTTTAAACCAGTTTGAAAATATTGTTGTGGTCATCCAACTTTTTTGAGACGTTGAAAATGCAGTATTATACTATGGATCATCTGCTTGGTGCGGAATCATAGATTCAATAATATTCTTTCCTTTGAATATGTTAACAGCAGTAGTTTTTGACTGTAAGATGAAAAACACACCGAAACAGTGGTGATTTCTCAGCCAGCAGAAAATACTGTTCTGGTACATTTAGAACATACAATTTTGGTTTTGTGTAGATTACTTGAGAATGACCGGAATCTGAACAATACACCACCAAAACAGTGGTATTTTCTCTGCAAGCAGAAGATAATATAGTTCTGGGACATTTAGAACCTACTTTTCCTAAAATTTTGGTTTTGGATGGATCACTTCATAATAACCGGAATCTAAACAACACACCAAAATAGTGGCATTTTCTCTGCGAACAGAAAATAATATAGTTCTGGTACATTTAGAACCTACTTTTCCTAAAATTTTGGTTGTGGATGGATTACTTGAGACAGACCGGAATCTGAACACAGCAAAACAGTGGTGTTTTCAGTGACAGCAGAAGATATATTTCCGGTACATTTAGCACATACTTTTCCTAAAATTTTGGTTTTGGATAGATTACTTGAGAATGACTGGAATCTGAACAAAACACCGAAACAGAGTGGTGTTTTCTCTGTCAGCAGAAAATATAGTTCTCGTACATTCAGAACATACTTTTCCTAAAATTTTGGTTTTGAATAGATTACTTTAGAATGACCGGAATTTGAACAGCACACCAAAACAGTAGAAGAAAAATATATTTCTGGTTTCTCGTACATGTAGAACCAACTTTTCTTAAAGTTTTAGTTTTAGATGGATACATTTAGATAATACTTTTCCTAAAATGTTGGTTTTGGATAGATTACTTGAGAATGACTGGAATCTGAGCAATAGACCTAAACAGTGGTGTTTTCTCTACCAGCAGAAGATATAGATCTGGTACATTTAGAACCTCTACTTTTCCTAAAATTTTGGTTTTCATCACATTTGAATATTAGTTTAGAATAATTTTTATGATTTAGATCTTCAATCGTTTTATCTATCAAATCAAAAAATCATAAATTGTCCAAGGATTTTCTTGTTACTTTCTGGCAATCTTGCGGTTTCTTGAGTGAAAGGATTTTCCTCTGCAAAAATTCAGGAACCATTCTTTTCATTTTCTTTTGAGCTTATTTTTGTTTGGACACAGTTGAACCAAATCAAGTATATTTTGTCTCATGTTAGTCCATGTCCCCAATTCTGCATTTACAGCTAGTTCTTCCTCGGATTTGTTATCTAACATTTATTTTCATCATCCTAAAGAAACTATTCCTTCTCCTCCGATGCTCGCTACGTAATGTACTGCCTCAATGTTGATTTTGGAATTCCATAAAAAGCTGCAGTCCTGAAAATGGTTTTGTTTCCATTTTGTATGTCTTGATATGCCTGATTTAATGCAACTCTACCGTGTAAGTTCCACCATCAGTTTCATTACTGGTTTTTCTATGATAATTTCGGATTGTTCTCATGCTACCAACAAATATACTGATATTTTTCGTTTATCTTCAGAATTTTTTTAGAATTTTTGGGGTGGCATCTAGATGAGTACTAAAAAACTGCAAAAGATTGCCTATTTAACCGTATCTGTAACTGTATTAAGACGCCTGAACACCGGATGCATTTCTTTTTTTAGTACACAGAAGAGTCTTGTGGCAACCAATTTCTTGTTTTTTTGTTTTGGTAAGTCAAACCAAAATAATCATACGGCATACGGCATACGGCAGCAGTAAAACGTGCTCCTTACAAAAAATGTTTGCTTAGCGGCTCTTTGAAACATTCTAAAAAAACTAATTAAAATAATATTTTTTTTCCAACGCTAGAAATAAGTTAAGATATAAACAAAGAGTTTAATGTTGCGTTTTTTTGTTTTAAATATATTTTTAAATTTTTTACAGCATCCCAAAAATTTCTTAAAATTTTACTTAATTTTTGGGATGCTGATAGTTTGGTTTGCTTACATTTTACATCATAAAAACACATTTTGTATTGAGGCGTCTTAATAAAAAAGATAGCAATGTAATAGAATTTAAATTGGAACACCCTGTATATACAAGGAATAGGATCGGTCCAAGTACAGAACTTTGGGGCATACCTCTTACCTCTTGTAATTTTTTTCTTTTTAAGATTATCTTTGATATGTTTTCATTAGATTCAGGTACATACCTATTATGGATTCCTATCTTAACTAATAAAATGTGTACTCATGTATCAAATCGATATCTTTTCCTATTGCTTTGTTTATTTATTCTGTCAGGTTTGTCAATGCTATTTTTTGATAGGATTATTGCAATAATCCCGAGATTTTCTAAGAAAAAGATTGTTGTTGCTAATATCTTGTTGTTCAATTATTATAAATGATTTGTTTTTCTGAATGTACATTATTTAAACACCCTGTAGAAGTTAGATAGGTGTCGTGCTTAAAAATCGCATTTTTTCCGTATTTATTAGCGTATTTTTTTAAATACTGGGTTTTGAAAATTGGTAAAAATTTATAGATTTTTAGAAAAAAAAAATCGCATCTGAAGCTCTTTCTCTAAAATTACTCAAAAAATTAAAATAAAGAGTGTGAATAAAAACAATTACAGAATTTTTAAATTTTATTAAAAAAATAATATACAAAAATAAATCTTGAATAATTAACTTATCTTTCTTACTTTAACTGAAGTGTGCATACATTTATTACAAAATTTAAAATTGCGCAAAAATAAATACTTGAAATATCTACATATTAACGTTTAAAAAATTTAAAATATTTTTTTTAAATTACAAACAATACATATAATTAAATAACAATACGGAATTATTATTTATTGGAATTAAAACTAACCAACTAAAAATTGTTAATTACAAAATATACAGGGTGGAATATGTTTTATGGGAACATAAAACTGTATAGTTTAAGGCAATTTTATTTACACTTACTCACTTAAAGTCTTTATAAAAATAAATAAATCATTAATTTAGACTTGATTTTGCCTATAATTGGGTACAATATACAGATCTTCATTAATATTGTACAAATTAGGCGTCGAGGCGCAATCAACATTAAACCACCAATCGCAAACACGTGCAAATTGGTTGAAAATGGTTCCATTAGGGCAAAGAAAACTGAATTGTTGACCACTTGGTAAACACCAATGCCAAACCTGAAAAAAAATGTAGTATTTAAATTGAAATTACTTAAGTTTTATTGCAATAAAACGTAAATGATAGATAATTTTAGTTAATTATATTCATTGTGTAAACAATAAACGACAATTACCTGACATTGCGCCTCAGGATCGCTGTAGTATCCTGGCAATCGTTGATTGCAAGTAAACGAAAGACCTTTTGGAACTTCACTGTAGATTGGATAATCCTGCCCTGGAACGTAACCATCCAATTGCTGCGAAAGAAATTAGAAATCACTTAAATATTTTTAAAACGCATATGCAATTACCATACGTAATGAACTTTTAAAACGAAAGTAAAACTCACTAAAAATAAATTTTATAAAATAAATTATAATAAATATGTAAGAAGAGACATTATTAAAATTTATTCAATTGAGTCAGTAAAATTTTATTACAAAACAGGAAATCAAGTACAAGTGACCGGATGTTGATGAATGAACCTCCCTATTGTTGGAAATTACTAAAAAATCATGAAATGGAACGCAGGATATGCCTGATTCATGTTGGATTTTGCGTAAAGATTTTGTAATAATCCGATATGATTTATTTTTTTAACCATTAAATTTTTTGATTATGTCATGCATAATTTGATGGTTTATTGTTGATGCGCCTGGGAACTAGACACTCTTATTACCTTGTAAAACCCATGAGAGATGATATTTAAATGTGAAGAGTGAAGAGCTTCTTTCAAATTTTCGACATCGTTATAATTTTTTCCACGTTCATTATTCAAATTGAGCTATAAGCTGATTTTAATTGCAGAATACCAAATTTTTATTTCAACACATTACTTCAATTACAAAAAAAATTACTTCTAACCTAAAGACATAATACTTTGATTTTGAGATTTCTTACATTACAGAATTTTTGATCAAAACCCAAGGACATTTTGCTTTTTTCTAAAAAAACGTCATTATCCTCATTTTTTGTGGATCTCCCCACATATTTTTTGAAAACCAAAGTGTATCTTTAAATTAATTTAGAATTTTGGATCAAAACATAAGGACATTTTTTTATAATCTTTCCTTTAGTTCTGAAGGAAGATATTTTTTCTAAAGAAACGTCATTATCCTTAATTTTTTTTTGTAAAAAAATATTATTTTTTGAACCAAATGTTCCCACATATTTTTTGAAAACCAAGGTTTATCTTCAAAGTAGTTTAGAATTTTGGATCAAAACATTTTTTTTAATAATTTCTGTTTTAGTTTTGAAGGATAATATATTTTGTAAAAAAATGTCATTATTTTCAATTTATTTGTAAAAAATATTTTTTTATGTTCCCCCATATTTTTGGAAGAAATATTTTATAATAATAACAAAATTTTTGATTTAAAAAAATTGATAAACTCACCGTTAAAACTAAGTGAATGGATAATCCAAAATAAACAGCTAAAGATAAGCACTTAATCCAAAACATTTTTAATGCAAAAAATGAAGTAATTTATGAATCACTTATTAAAACACAATTACTTTTTTGGTTGGGATTAAAAGATACAATGTGCTTCTTAAAGTTGGAGGAGTGTAATTTATAGGCAGTGAAGAGCTAAGAAGAGATGGGATGGGATGATGAGGTAAGATGAATCTTGATGTGATATGAGTTCGATTTCGTTCTCAGACTTTCCAGTATTGCAGATCGCCAATCGCACTTATTTGTCTATAATCGTCAAATATAGCAATAGGAAGCTTACTTCACATATTCCATTTTTGCACAAAAATATAACATCGGAAGTTGCTTCAAATACCTTAAGAGCAATACCAAAAAATAGACCAACAACGTAATCAAAAATTTTAGAGAAAATTTGTTAAAAAATTAGTTTTAAAACTTTTTCGAAAATCAATTATTGTCCTCTTCAAATTTTGTTATCATCGAGGGCTTTATTTGCTCCATTATTTCTGGTATACAGGGTGTCTCAATTTTTTTTTGCCAGCAATTTTTGGATAGTAAAAAAATCAATATTTTTTGACTCTTTAAGAAGTTTGTAGTTCACCCAAAAAAATTCATAATCTAATGAAATTTATACAGGGTGTCCCATAAAAAACATTAAAATTTCCAAAAAACATTGATAGAAATTTTTTTATTCAGAATGACATTTACTATCTAAAAATTCTGCTTGAAAAGAAGTGGGACACCCTGTATATAATGACTTTATTTTTTTTAATTTGAAAAAATTGATGAGAATCTACTTAAATGTGTGAAATTTTATTTATTTTTTGTAAATAAGCTCAAGTTTATTAAGTTCAGAAAAAATAATTGATTACAAGATCAAGACTATAGAATCCTGTGTAATTTGGTGTGAAGAATATTATGAGAATCTTCGCGGGGAATTATTATGTCATAAAATAATCGCAATCTTCTCACTGCTTTATTTTATTTATCTTCATAAACTGCACAATCATTAATTAATAAGGCGCTCGTATTTAGCAATCAATTAACGAAGCAATTAAAAAAAATGTTATGATTATTCCCAAAGATTGTTACGATATTTTTTATACTATAGGAATTTTTTAATAATTAATAATTTAATTGGCAAAAATAATTTATAGGCGTTGAAATAAATGATCCAATCATCTAATTTCGGGTAATAACCATAAAGCAAAAAAATGACTAATGTAAATTCAAGCAATTATAAACAATATTTTTGCTGAACAATCGTCAATTTGCATTAAATTACCAGATATAAATCTTACAATACTCGAAATTTTGTTACCGATCAATTTTTTTAAAAACACCTTGTTTATTTCAATTTTAATTAATTTAAAGGCCAACCATTGTTTAAACAACCATGAATTATTCATTGGAATATTGTTGATAACATTAGTACAGGCAAAATGATAAAAGGAAACGAAATACGTTGATAAACATTGTTTTTTTGATAATTACAGAAAACATATTTTAGAGGTTTTAAATTTGATCTAAAATTCTAATCGAAGATTTTATTGGAATTAGGAAATTTGCTTCTACCGACGAGAATTTAGCAAAACAAATTCCAGCAATAAAAATTTGTCATCTAATTATCCATACCAGTTTTTGCACAGAAAGATAGATAATTTAATTCTGAAAATTGATGTATTTTGTACTTTGTTTTTTCATTGAGATTTAATTAGTAATCAAATCAACAATAAAACTGCGAATGTCATGAAATTAAAAAAAATTAAAAATCAAGTATATCTTTTGATGCAATTATCGTATAATAAAGTTTGACCACTCAAAAAAAGCATTTTTCATGTAGATTAACATGTCATTAGTCTTATTATTTGTTCCTTTGAATTTTTCGAAAAAATTGAAAAACTTATTTTTTGCTGTATTTTTTTCTTAAAATATTGTGTTTACAGGAACATATATTTTCATTCACACATTGTATAAAAAAGTTATTTGCACAGAAGGATAGATAATTAAATTCTGAAAACAGAAGTATTTTGTACTTTGTTTTTTCAGTAAGATTTAATTAGTAAGAAAACCAACAATAAAACACTACGCTGCTAATTTCATGAAATTAAAAAAAAATTAAAAAATCAAGTGTATATTTTGATGCAATTATCCTGTAATAAAGTTTGACCACTCTAAAGAAAGCATTTTTCATGTAGATTAACATGGCATTAGTCTTCTTGTTTGCTCTTTTGAATTTTTCGAAAAAAAATTGAAAAACTTCCTTTTTGCTGTCTTTCTTTCTTAAAATATTGTGTTTACAGGTAAATATATTTTTATTCACACATTGTATAAAAGAGTTATTTGCACATAAGGATAGATAATTTAATTCTGAAAACAGAATTATTTTGTACTTTGTTTTTTCATTGAGATTTAATTAGTAATCAAATCAACGGCAAAACTCTACCCTGCAAAAGTCAAGAAATTAAAAAAATAATTAAATAATCAAGTATATCTTTTGATACAATTATCCTATTATAAACTTTGACCACTCAAAAGAAAGCATTTTTCATGTACATTAACATGTCATTAGTGTTCTTGTTTGTTTTTTTTGAATTTTTCGAAAAAAATTGAAAAACTTACTTCTTGCTGTATTTTTTTCACAAAATATTGTGTTTACTGGTAAATATATTTTTATTCACTCATTGTATAAAAAAGTTATTTGCACAGATCGATAGATAATTTAATTCTGAAAACAGTACTATTTTGTACTTTGTTTTTTCATTGAGATTTAATTAGTTATCAAATCAACAATAAAACTCTACGCTGCGAATGTCATGAAATTAAAAATGAATTAAAAAATCAAGTATATCTGTTGATGCAATTATCGTATAATAGATTTTGACCACTCAAAAAAAAATCATTTTTCATGTAGATTAACATGGCCTTAGTCTTCTTGTTTGTTGTTTTGAATTTTTCGAAAAAAAATTGAAAAACTTACTTCTTGCTGTATTTTTTTCATAAAATATTGTGTTTACAGGTAAATATATTTTTATTCACTCATTGTATAAAAAAGTTATTTGCACAGAATGATAGATAATTTAATTCTGAAAACAGAAGTTTTTTGTACTTTTTTTTCCATTGGGATTTGATTAGTAATCAAATCAACAATAAAACTCTACGCTGCGAATGTCTTGAAATTAAAAAAAATTAAACACTCAAGTATATTTTTTGATGCAGTTATCCTATTATCAAGCTTAACTACTCAAATGGAAGCATTTTTCATGTAAATTAACATGGCATTAGTCTTCTTATTTGATCTTTTGAATTTTTCGAAAAAAAAATTGAAAAACTTACTTTTTGCTGTATTTTTTTCTTAGAATATTGTGTTTACAGGTAAATATATTTTTATTCACACATTGTATAAAAAAGATACTTGCACAGAAAGATGGATAATTTAATTCTGAAAACAGAAGTATTTTGTACTTTATTTTTCCATTGGGATTTAATTAGTAATCAAATCAACAATAAAACTCTGGCGCTGCGAATGTCTTCAAATTAAAAAAAAATTAAACAATCAAGTATATTTTTTGATGCAGTTATCCTATTATCAAGTTTAACTACTCAAATGAAAGCATTTTTCATGTAAATTAACCTGGCATTAGTCTTCTTATTTGTTCTTTTGAATTTTTCGAAAAAAAATTGAAAAACTTACTTATTGCTGGATTTTTTTCTTAAAATATTGAGTTTACAGGTAAATATATTTTTATTCACACATTGTATAAAAAAGTTATTTGCGCAGAAAGTTAGATAATTTAATTCTAAAAACACAAGTATTTTGTACTTTGTTCTTACATTGAGATTTAATTAGTAATAAAATCAACAATAAAACTCTACGCTGCGATCGTCATGAAACTATAAAAAAAGTTAAAAAATCAAGTATATTTTTTGATGCAATTATCCTATAATAAAGTTTGACTACTCAAAAGAAAGCATTTTTCATGTAGATTAACATGGCATTAGTCTTCTTGTTTGTTCTTTTGAATTTTTCGAAAAAAATTGAAAATCTTACTTTTTGCTGTATGTTTTTCTTAAAATATTGTGTTTACAAGTAAATATATTTGTATTCCCACATTGTACAAAAAAGTTATTTGCACAGAAAGATAGATAATTTCATTCTGAAAACAGAAGTATTTTGTACTTTGTTTTTTTCATTGAGATTTAATCGTCATGAAACTATAAAAAAAGTTAAAAAATCAAGTATATTTTTTGATGCAATTATCCTATAATAAAGTTTGACCACTCAAAAGAAAGCATTTTTCATGTAGATTAACACGGTAGTAGTCGTCTTACTGGTTCGTTTCAATTTACCGAAAAAAGCTTACTTTTCTGGGACAGTTTTTATTTTCATACAGATTTTTATGCCGGCTTTTGTTTTTATCCTTTGACAGACAAATTGGAACGTACTAGTAAAGTAAGTTATACCCACGAAATCCTCTTGAATCTAGCTTACCAATGGTGTTATTTTGTAAATTAAATACCAAAAAAGTTATTTTTAAAATTTTGAAATTATTTAAGTTGCTCATCTAATTTTTTTTCTTAAAACCTCAAGTTAAAATTGTTACTAAAAATACTTTTAGAGTATTTCGTTGAATTTTTAGATTTTAGACCAAAGGGTTGTATTTGAGCCTTCAAATCTTGAGAGGTAGTTTGGAGTAAGTTAGGTTACTACGAGTTTTCAGGTAAATATTCAAAGTAAATACATTACAGTAACAAATGAAAGCAAAAGTAGCACCAACCTTTCTTCTTCTTCGTCTTCCTATTATTATCAACGCAAGTATTATTAAGTTTTCCTTCTCATGCGCAAGGAGCGTGTAGGCTTTTTATTCCAACAATAATATCCAGCAATTCACATGTCATAAAAGTGACCTCATAGATAAAAAATAATAACGTGTATGATAACGAGCGGAAAAGGCAGGTGGGGCCCAGGTTTGCGTCAGGTGTTACCTGACTGTCGTGTATTTACCTGTCGTACTCTAACCTAGGCACAAGCCCCAGAAAGGATGAGTTGTTTCAAGTTCGTGATGGTTTAAGTTAAAAAAAAACCGGATTGTGCATCAATAAAAATAATAAAAGTGAGCGTTTTCCTTGTTCTGTGGTCTTAATTTTTGTTTTTCGTCTTGAAATGGAAGAGAAAGATACTCAAATAACCGTTAAGGATCTACCGTTGCAGTTTCAAGTTAAATATTTAGGTGAGTGGTCGATTTTTTTGTACCCATTAATAGCCCAAAATTCCATTATTATCAATTTTTATCTACTGATTGTTGCTTTGTAAATATTTATTTAACCTTGTCTTTATCAATTTTATTTACAATGGTATTAAATTTAATGTAGGTGTATTATTTTGAGTAAACACCAATTATGTATTTTTATTTTTGTAGGAAATTCACCTGCAAAAGGTCTTTGGGGAATAAAACACACGAGGGCTCCAGTAAAAGAACTGGTTGAACGTGCAAAAAACTTACCCCAAAATGAAATCCTTCCATTAGTCAACGTAGAAATATCAGAAGAAGGTTTTTCTTTCACCTCCCTAAAAGACAAAAAAACTAAAACCACCTTTAAAGTAGACACCATCTCCTATGGAGTACAAGATTTGATCTACACCAGAGTTTTTTGTATGATCGTGGTTAAAGATGAAGACCTAAAAGTGGGTTTACCCTTCGTTTGTCATGCTTTTGCCTGCGAATCAAAAAATCAAGCCCGACAAATCACCTACGCTTTAGCAGCCGCTTTTCAAATTTATGGCCAAAAAGTTAAGGATGTCACCCCGGGTGGTTCTAATGAGAAGAAGAAGTTTGCTATAGATTTAAGGACACCCCAGGAAATTGAAGATGATGAAAGTGATGAAACTGAAGCGTGAATGTGATTGTTGATTTTTTTAATTCATTATTTTGTGTTATATTTTTATTTATTAAATACCTTAAAAAATATCACCAGTTTTTTTTTTACCAAAAGGTTTAAATCAAATAAAATCCGCAAAAATAACCTCAAAATTTTATTGCTAAAATTGGTAAATTAACAAGGTTAAATTAAAAGCTAATTTTTATAAAATAATATAAAAATTAGCTTTAAACATTATCAATTTATCATTTTTTTAAATCCCTATGATAAATTAAACATACTTGTTTATAGTCGTCGATTATAAATAGGTATCACGTTTTTTAGAGCTTCTAAAGCTTCAGGTGATTTTTCTTTATCTTCATTCATCGTCTCTAATTCTTGAGGAATTTCTGAAACACTTGCTGGTTCTAAACCTGGGTGTTCTTCGCTGGTTAAATCAGGCGACATCAGCATCATATCATCACCGAAATTCATGTTCAGGTTGTAATATCGTGGAGATTCAGCACAATCTATCGATTCTTCAGCTCTGGTGCAAGTGAAGATTTCCTAAAAATATCATAATTAATTTTTTAACCTAAGCCATCCCATCTTGCGGACAAACGCGGAACTAATAAGATGACGTCAGAAGTAGGTTAGTTGGTCTAACTTGCACTAACCTATTTCTGACGTCAAATTAATTTGAATTACCAATAATAACAGATTTTTAGTAATTTGAACTTACTTGATTAAAGATGGTATCTTCAGGACAAATAAAGCTCCACCTAAAAGTCTGACCTCGTCCATTCGAATAAGTTACAGGTAAGCACACATGGAATAATTGGCAGTCATTTTCTACATCCGCGTAGTACCCATAATCACGCCCTTCACAACTAAAAGAATCTTCAATATCAGCCCTGATACTCGTCGCATTACTAGGTAAAGTAAGCAAACTCGCCGGTAATTGATTTGAATTCATCTAAAAACCACGTTATTAACTTATTTTATCTTAAATAATTTCTGGAGAAATTTTTGATAACACCTTGATTATGGAGTAATTCGTTAACTCACCCTCAATTTCGGCGCTGCTTGTGCCAAGCAGAAGAAGACTGGTAAAAAACTCGCGTATTTCATGTTGACACTTTGAATTATTTTTTTGAATGCAAGACTTTGATTTCCTCGAGGTTTTTATATACCAAGTGAAGAGCAGTTAGAACAAGACGGATGAATAGACGTATAGACGAGGAAGCGCCCAAGAATTGATAATTCAAAACTGTACATAAAATAGTGTAACGTAAATTGCGACTGGAATATTAATCATTAAAATCATTGAAATTAAAATATTAATTTTAATTAAATTTAATCTTGTCATTAATTTACGTGCGTGTATTTTAGATTATTCAAAAATTGGGTCGTTCTTATTATAAAATGCGGGTTTTTTCAAAAATTTTTATATAATTTTTGTAACTATAAATATTTTTTTATGTATTAAAATTCATCTCATGTGTAATTTATGCTTTTGTGAGCATCTATTGACAATAGGATACCTGCATATGCATTTTTATGACGTTATTATTCCTACGCAGAAATTTAACAGTAATAAATTTTTATCAAGGGTGTCATATACCATATTTATTTTATTAGCTGAAATTTTAAAAATAACAGTTGAATATCTTAAGATACATGAGTAATGACCCAAGACCAAGCTATAAATTTAATTTCTTTCAAGAAACTTTCAACGCCATTCAATATTTATTAAATAAATTATAATCACGAAGTTTATTAGCACCAATTTACTTGTAAAAGTTCTTAATCTACTAAAATATTACCAATAAAGAGATTTTTAATAAAACCAAAATTTTGGACAATCGTTTTGATAAAAATTTGGAAGAAGAATTTTGGGCCCAAACCAGATTTTATCATATTCCGCCTACTGTCTTCATCTTCAGGATAAGGAAGACCTTTTCAGATTTTTTTGATTCAAGATCCACTTCTTAGATTTTAAAATCGGTTGGGGAAAACCACCATGTTTTAAATTGAAAGCAGAAAATTCAACGACCACACTCGTCGTTTCAGGTTTTTCTTTGTGACCTTTCTTCTTCTTCGCTTCCTTCTTTCATACTTCCCCTTCTTCCTCGGGGTCTTCTATACAAATTTAAACTTTTCGATATTTTTGATTACTGTGATCAAGTGCTCTGGTGCTACTGTCTTCATCTTCAGGACAAGGAAGACCTTTTCAGATTTTTTTGATTCCAGATCCACTTTTAAGATTTGAAAATCCGGTGGATAATACCACTATGTTTGAAATTTAATCCAGAAAATGCAACGACCGCAATTGTCGTTTCAGGTTTTTCTTTATCACCTTTCTTCTTCTTCGCTTTCTTCTTTCTTTCTCCCCCTTCTTCCTCGGGGTCTTCTATACAAATTTAAACTTTTCGATATTTTTGATTACTGTGATCAAGTGCTCTGGTGCTACTGTCTTCATCTTCAGGATAAGGAAAATCTTTTCAGATTTTTTTGATTCAGGATCCACTTTTAAGATTTGAAAATCCGGTGGATAAAACCACTATGTTTGAAATTTAATCCAGAAAATGGAACGACCGCAATTGTCGTTTCAGGTTTTTCTTTATCACCTTTCTTCTTCTTCGCTTTCTTCTTTCTTTCTCCCCCTTCTTCCTCGGGGTCTTCTATACAAATTTAAACTTTTCGATATTTTTGATTATTGTGATCAAGTGCTCTGGTGCTACTGTCTTCATCTTCAGGATAAGGAAAATCTTTTCAGATTTTTTTGATTCACGATCCACTTTTAAGATTTAAAAATTCGGTAGATAAAACCACTACATTTGAAATTTTAAGCAGAAAATGAACGACCTCAATTGTCGTTTCAGGTTTTCCTTTATCACCTTTCTTCTTCTTCGCTTCATTCTTTCTCTCTTCCCCTTCTTCCTCGAGGTCTTCTATAAAAATTTAAACTTTTCGATATTTTTATTTTTTGAGCTCAAGTGCTCTGTTGCTGCAGGATTTGATGTAATGAAAGTTTTGCTATTTGATGAATGATGACATCATAGGTACTATTAGAAGTTGTGCTTGAAATGAGATTGCTAATTTGGGTATGAGTGATTTGATTGTGATTAAATATAAAGAATTAATGTACTTCAGTTCCTCTTTCTTGAGTTTATTTATCTTCGGAAAAGGAACTTCGTACAATTATGAATGATAATTGATGATGAACCTTGTAATGAGCGTCCTTTCGTATCTTCATCCTTCTTGGGGTCTTTTGAATTTTGTAAACTCTACTTCTCGTCTTCATCTTCGTCATCATTATCAAATTCTATACCAGTTTCGTCTTCATCAGATCTTCCTCTTCGCCATTATCTTATTTTCCATGCCCGAAGTAACACCAATGTTGTTATGGCAAATAGATGTATTATTCGAAAAAAAAATAGTTTGGAAGAAAAATTTTGAGCCCAAATCTGATTTTATCATATTCTACCCACTTTCTTTCATCTTTAGGATATGGAAGACCTTTTAAGTGTTTTTTTTGGAGACAAAATCCACTTTCAAGATTTGAAAGTCTGGTGGTATGAAACCAGTTTTTTAAATTAAAATAAAAAAATGGGATTTCCTTTTCTTTTAAGAAAAATAAACGATAAATATAATGCATAATTTTATTTGGAACGAAATAAATAAATAAATATAATAAATAAATAATTTAAATCTTATCTAACAAACCAAAAATTGCACCGAACAACCTCCCATATTTTTACCAAAAAACTAAAATTAACTTTGGACTAGAAAAAATTGGCCAGTACAGTTGTAACAGTTACAAAAAAAAGTTTGAACAAAGAGAAAACCCAATTTATGTTGCTTATGATTAAATAGCCGGTTCTAACAATGAGTTTGAAAAACCTTAAAACCAGGAAAAATTGGGGTTGTCATTAACTTTGGTGTAGGAAATTCCAGCTGGTTTTTGTTCGCTGTAAGCCAAGTCTTGTGCTGATTTCTTTTCTTCATCTTTATCGTATGAGCGACCCCAATAACCACCACCACCATGACTACTTCCACCCCAATCCTCTTCATTCTCGTAATGATGTTGGTGTTGCGCGTGCTCGTAGTAAATCACCTTTTGAGGATTGTGACCTTTTTTGATATCAATGTAGAATCGCGCTGCATTAATAGCGAGACTAAGGAACGCGATGATCAAGAACTTAATTTGTAAATGAGCTGCGAGGATTTTCAATAACAACGTAATTTTGGCGAACAAAACAATTCCTAAAATCAAAAGCTTGATGGTGGCCTTAATCTTCTCCTTCTTCTTCTTCTTTTTCTTTCCCCTGGCTTCAGCTGAAATCACAAAAATTAATAATGGTAAGAGGGTTGCTCATGATGTTGAGGATACACGTTAGAGATGTGAGTGCTTGACTTTTTACTAGCCCAAATTAACAACCCCATTGTGGTTAATAGCAAAAATTTTAACTGAATTAAAATTGCAAGCACTTTCAAGAAAATCATCATCTTTCCTAATAATAGACCAGCCAAACCGAGCCATTTACTTATATCCTTCTTCTTCTCTTTTTTATGCTCTTTTGTATGGTGGTGTTGGTGTTTGCATTTCTTGCACTTTGATTCTTTTTCATCGTCGCGTTCTTGAACGACCACAATCGTCGTTTCGGGTTTTTCTTTATGACCTTTCTTCTTCTTCTTCTCTTCCTTCTTTTTTTCTTCACCTTCTTCTCCGTAGTCTATAAAAATTAAACTTTTCGATATTTTTGATTATTGTGCTCAAGTGCTCTGGTGCTGCTAGAATTGATTTAAAGATAGTGCTGCTACTTGTATGATGAACATCATAAGTACTATTAGAAATTGTGCTCGAAATGAGGTTGCTAATTTGGGTATGAGTGATTTGATTATGAGTACAATTATGAATGATAATTTATGATAAACCTTTTAATGATCGCCCTTTCGTGTCTTCATCCTTCTTGGGTTCTTCTGAATTTTCTAAACTCTTCTTCTCGTCTTCCTCTTCGTCATCATCATCAAATTCTAAACCGGTTTCGTCTTCATCATCATCCTCTTCTTCGCCTTTATCTTCCTTTCCATCCCTGAAGTAACCACCGATCCCGTTTTTGAAGATAGCGCCTGCTAATTCATTAAAAAGCGATGTGATTGAAGTGATTAACGAGGAAGGTGTTTCTTCTTCATCATCAGATTTGCGGCCAGCAACCAAGGCTTGTTTGTCGGCTTCAACTAAAAAATGGAAGAATTATATGAAGAAATTGTGTCATCGAATTTAAATTTAAAGGCCCGCTAAATGATCCGTTAAATCCGGCGCGCGAAGTTATTTGTGGGTTTGGCCGATAAAAAATGATGATTAATTTAAGTTTTTACGATAATTAATAAATGGAATGTCGAATTAACCCAAATTTAAACCGCTGAAAATTCGTTAGAAAGTTTGTACTTCATATTATTTTTACAAAAACCAAAAGTGCTCTAGTTTTATGAAATATATGGATTGAAAAAATGGTATTTTCGTTTTCTGTAGTTGATGTTTTCGTGTTTTATGTGGTTGATACCGTTAGCACCGTTTTGCAAATATAATTATGGGTTTTTAATATTCTCTTTGCTCTTTTAAATAAGAGCACAGCTGGAGGGGTTATTTTATACTCCATACCTTGCAATTAATTAAATTGCTTTAGATTTCCTACCTTGTATATTTTTAAACGCAATTCTAAATGATTACATTTCTATTTAGACGTTTATTTTTGGTAATGAGGAAATTGTTGCTACTAACAGTAGTCATTACTTTAATACTATAATTTTGTTACGTTTATTATAACGTTTTTTTCTTCTTCTGAAAAATAATTTGTGTATTTAATTTTTAAACAGGTATAGCACGTGGGATAATTTTTACATCAATTTGTTTAATTGGACTACTTTTTTATTTTGGTTATTATCTCTTGACCATAAAAAATTTTACATTAATTTTGTGGAGATATCAAAAATATGGTCTCTACATTTTTTTGAACAATGCAAAAATACTGGTGAAAGAAATCCTAAGTTTTTTTTATTACTAAATCATGTTTATAATTAATAAATGTTGTAACTTTAGTGATTTATTAATTTGCATCTCGTAATCCAATTGATGCTCCTTTATTACGCTTAATAAGATTTTCTGGTCCGAAAAGCTAACATAAATCTGTCGCTCATGATTTATAGCTGGTAATGAGTTCATTATTTTTTATTCTTCACTCAATGGTTTCCACTGAGGAATGTACGCAAGTCACGCCAATTGTCTTGTTAAAACAATACAAAAATCTAAACAAAGTTGGTTAATAAATCATGCATTGTTATTAAATTAATTACTAACTATGATAGCTTTACTCGAATTGCAGAAATTTGGGTTAAGAATTATGACACCTACAATTTTTTAAGGTGAAGGATTAAGTGATGCATCGAAGAAGAAACGGAAGTTGGTGTCAATTTTCTGTAAGTTAATCCTGAAGAAAGTAGATTGTATATCAATTAATTGATCAAGTTACGAATATCCTGAATAATTGTGTGACCAAATTAATGAAATTCAAATACCTGACATTAATTTCAATTATCAATAATCATAAAACACGCTTCATAAATTCGTTACATATAATTTTCACTTTTTTCTAAAATTTGATGGGGTTTTTACAGTAATACATAACTGTAACCAAACTTATCATAAAAACGTTATTAGACTTAATTTAATTAGAGTTACTTTTATGTAGCAAGGTGGTAATATTAATCCTGCAACTGGTGTAACACACTGACTGGAATCAAGCTCCAGCTACTTTCTCAGCTAAATACAGTATCAATTTCCCGTTATTTAAATCCTGAGAATCAATAAATTTATAGGCAGATGTCTCCAATAACAATGTACACAATCATGATAATTAACCGGTTTTGCTCAAAACGTGGACCATTTTTATTTAGAAATCTGGGTTAAGCTACTTTATTGACCATTAATCGGCTTCTTTAGAGTCTGGAGGAGTTTAAGACGACCGAAACAACTGAATACTGGAATATATCAAGGTCAATATTAAAAAAAAATGATGATCAACCACAAAGTGCAAAAATCTAAGAGATCAAGAAAATATTACCAAAAATGTGGTATTTTTTTGAAAATTTTTTCTCCAGAAATGTTTTTTTGTTATCAAGAAAATAACATTTTGAGGATCGATGCTTTTGAAATGTTCATAACATAAAATCCCAACATTTTTGATAGAAGAAGATATGAAAATATTGGATAGGTCAAGACCAATTTTTTAAAAATTTTCATAAACCAAGGCCAATTAAAAAAAATCATCGAAAAGGAAATTATAAAAAAATAAATAAATTCAAGAAACTGAAAAAATATTTTGATTTTATTTGTTATCACGGTATGACATTTTTAGAAATGGTGTTTTTGAATTGTTCATAACATAAAATCCCAAAATGTTTGATAGTCCAAGGCTAATTTTTATAAAAAGAATTATAAAAATATTGGATAACTCAAGACCATTTTTTTTTAATTTTCATAGGCCAAGGCCATTTTTTAAAATTAAGTCAAATTTAAAAACAAAAATGTGGTATTTTTTAAAAATTATTATTTTTTCCTCCAGAAATGTTTTTATCTTTTTTGTTATCAAGAAAATGACAATTTTAGAATCGATGCTTTTGAAATGTTCATAACATAAAATCTAAACATTTTTGATAGAAGAAGATATGAAAATATTGGATAGGTCAAGACCAATTTTTTAAAAATTTTCATAAACCAAGGCCAATTAAAAAAAATCATTGTAAAGGAAATTATAAAAAAATAAATAAATTCAGGAAGCTGAAAAAATATTTTGACTTTTTTTGTTATCACGATGACATTTTTAGAATAGATGCTTTTGAATTGTTCATAACATAAAATCCCAAAATTTTTGATAGACTAATTTTTATAAAAAAATATATGAAAATATTGGATAACTAAAAACCATTTTTTTTTTAATTTTCATAGGCCAAACCCATTCTTTTTTTAATTAAGGCTAAACTTAAAAAAAATTAAAAAATGTTTTTTTTAATGTATTTTCTTATGAGGAAGAAACTTATGAAAAATAAATAAATTCAAGAAGCTGGGATTGTAAATTAATTAATTAAAATTAATTTATGTAAAATTTATGTAAAATCTATTATAAACATTAGTAAAAACTTGTTGGTATTTATTAATTTAAATCCTGTTAAAACGATCTTTTTTATTGAAGTTAATGATATTCACAGTGAGAGATTTTGTTGAAAATCTAGGATTTATAGTAATTCCTACTTTTAGATAAGTAAATCTTTTTTTCCAGTTACAGTTGTTAATGACATGCCTACCAGAGCATATTTTTGGACACAAAAATAATTTGTTTACGCCACGATTAGTACTTTACTAATTAGTTTTCATGATGCATACAACTTTAAAAAATAATACCAAAAAAAAAACTCATCTCAAATAAATACAAAATCAGAACAAAAAATCATTTAAAGATAAAAATAATAATTTTGATAAGAATATAGTACTGTTTTGTACTGTAGGTCAAAAATTTGATCTTTAAAATTTAATTAACAAAAAAACTACTCTTATAAATTGATTAATTCTGGAAAAAGATCCAGAAAAATCAAAACTTTTTTTATATTTAAAAAAACCTTCATTTTATTTTTAAAGAAGTACATTTTTAAAATCTGTGGCTTCAATTTTTTTAATTTATTTTAAAGTTTCTGTCTAAAGCATTTTTTTAGGAAAAAAACATGTAAGTTTTCAAAATTGTAAGCAAGTAGGTGTAAATATAAAAGTTCTACAAATGATTTTAAACTTTAATAAGAAGCCTAATTACTGTCCTTGTCTTCAATTAAATTTCTTTGAATGGTTTTGTAGATGATTTTCGATTTCAGAAATGTTGATCTTTTTCATACTTTAAAAAATCTGTTGTCCACAAGTTTTTGGGTTCAAAATGAAGTTCTTCAAATGATTTTGAAGAAACCTTATATTTTCATCCTTATCTTTAATTTATTTATGATACCTTTTTGAATTTTAAAATATTCTAGACTTAGATTAAAGTTCTGTGGATGGTTTGGAAGCAGATCTTTAATTTCAGCTGTGTCTGACTAAAAAAACTTTTAGGCAAGTCTCTGGGCTCAAGTCGAAATTCTACAAATGATTCCGAATTTTGATAAAAACCTCTTAATTGCCCCTGTCTTCAATTTTAGTTAATTTATAATAATTTTCTAATTTCTAAAATATATAAGTTCTGTGGATGGTTTGAAAGCACATCTTCAATTTTAGGTTTTTTTTGCTTTTTCTGACTTAAAAAGAAATGTTGGGCAAGTTTCTGGGCTCCAGTCGAAATTCTGTAAATGATTCTGAACTTTGATAAAAACCTAATAATTATCCTTGTCTTCATTTTTGGTTAATTTATAACAATTTTCTAAAATTTAAAATATTCCAGACTTAAATTAAAGTTCTGTGGATGGTTTGGAAGCAGATTTTCAACTTCAGAGTTTTGTAAGCTTTTTCTGACTTAAAAAAATGTTGGGCAAGTTTCTGGGCTCAAGTGGCAAATTCAGCAAATTATTCTAAAAAATTAATATGTGATAGATCCATCTAAAATTAATTAATTAGTATTTAATATTAAAATAAAAAATATTTAATAATATTTTCTGGCTTATTAAATATCTTTAAAAAGAGTGAGTTTTTTATTTTAATATTAAATACTAATTAATTATTCTAAAATTTGATAAAAATCTAATAATTGTCCATGTCTTCAATTCTGGATAGTTTATAACAATTTTCTAAATTCTAAAATATTCCAGACTAAAATTAAAGTCCTGTGAATGCTTTGGAAGCAGATTTTCAATTTCAGAATTTTCTAAGCTTTTTCTGACTTAAAAAAATGTTGGGCAAGTTTCTGGGCTCAACTGGAAATTCTGCAAATGATTCTTAACTTTGATAAAAATCTAAAAATTGTCCTCGTCTTCAATTTTAGTAAATTTATAACAATTTTCTTAATTCTAAAATATTACAGACTTAAATTAAAGTTCTGTGTATGGTTTGGAAGTATATTTTCAATTTCAGAATTTTCTAGACTTTTTCTGACTTAAAAAAATGTTAGGCAAGTTTCTCGGGGCTCAAGTAGAAATTCTGCAAATGATTCTGAACTTTGATAAAAACCTAATAATTACCCTTGTCTTCAATTTTAGTCAATTTATAACAATTTTCTAAATTTGAAAATATTCCGGACTTAAATTTAAGTTCTATGGATGGTTTGAAAGCAGATTTCCAATTTCAGAATTTTCAGAGCTTTTACTGACTTAAAAAAAAATTTTGGGTAAGTTTCTGGGCTCAAGTGGAAATTCTTTAAATGATACTGAACTTTGATAAAAATCTAATAATTGTCCTCGTCTTCAATTTTAGTGAATTTATAACAATTTTCTTAATTCTAAAATATTCCAGACTAAAATTGGAGTTCTGTGGATGGTTTGGAAGCAGATCTTCAATTTCAGAATTTTCTAAGCTTTTACTGACTTAATGGGAAAGTTGACATGTTGGGCAAGTTTCTGGGCTCAGGTGGAAATTCTGCAAATGATTCTGAACTTTGATAAAAACCTAAAAATCGTCCTCGTCTTCAATTTTAGTAAATTTATAACAATTTTCTTAATTCTAAAATATTCCAGACTTATTATATTAAAGTTCCGTGGATGATATCGAAGCAGCTCTTCAATTTTAGAATTTTCTAAGCTTTTACTGACTTAATGGGCAAGTTGACATGTTAGGCAAGTTTCTGGGCTCAGATGGAAATTCTGCAGATGATTCTGAACTTTGATGAGAACCCAATAATTGTCCTTGTCTTCAATTTTGGGTTAATTTATAACAATTTTCTAAATTTTAAAATATTCCAGGCTTAAATGAAAGTTCTGTAGATGCTTTGAAAGCAGATCCTTAACTTAAGAATTATCTAAGCTTTTTCTGACTTAAAAAAATGTTGCGCAAGTTTCTGGACTTCAGTGGAAATTCTGTAAATGATTCTGAACTTTTATAAAAACCTAATAATTATTCATGTGTTCAATTTTGCTTAATTTATAACAATTTTCTTAATTCTAAAATATTTCAGACTAAAATTGGAGTTCTGTGGATGGTATGGAAGCAGATCTTCAATCTCAGAATTTGGTAAGTCTTTTCAGACTTAAAACAAATTTTGGGCAAGTTTCTGGGCTCAAGTGGAAATTCTGTAAATGATTCTGAACTTTGATAAAAACCTAATAATTGTCCTCGTCTTCAATTTTAGTAAATTTATAACAATTTTCTAAATTACAAAATATTCCAGACTTAAATTAAAATTCAGTGGATGCTTTGGAAGCAGATTTTCAATTTCAGAATTTTCTAAGCTTTGTTCGGACTTAAAACAAATGTTGGGCAAGATTCTGGGCTCAAGTGGAAATTCTGCAAATGATTCCGAACTTTGATAAAAACCTAAAAATCGTCCTCGTCTTCAATTTTAGTAAATTTATAACAATTTTCTTAATTCTAAAATATTCCAGACTAAAATTGGAGTTGTGTGGATGGTTTGGAAGCAGATCTTCAATTTCAGAATTTGGTAAGTCTTTTCAGACTTAAAAAAAATTTTGGGCAAGTTTCTGGGCTCAAGTGGAAATTCTGCAAATGATTCCAAACTTTGATAAAAACCTAAAAATCGTAATCGTCTTCAATTTTAGTAAATTTATAACAATTTTCTTAATTCTAAAATATTCCAGACTAAAATTGGAGTTCTATAGATGGTTTGGAAGCAGATCTTCAAATTCAGAATTTGGTAAGTCTTTTCAGACTTAAAAAAAAAGTTGGGCAAGTTTCTGGGATCAAGTGGAAATTCTGCAAATGATTCCGAACTTTGATAAAAACATAATAATTATCCTTGTCTTCAATTTTGGCTAATTTATAACGATTTTCTTAATTTTAAAATATTCCAGACTTAAATTAAAGTTCTGTGGATGGTTTGAAAGCACATCTTTAATTTCAGCTTTTTCTGACTTAAAAAATAATTTGGGCAAGTTTCTGGGCTCCAGTGGAAATTCTGTAAATGATTTTGAACTTTGATAAAAACCTAATAATTGTCCATGTCTTGAATTCTGTATAATTTATAACAATTTTCTAAATTTTAAAATATTCCAAAATTAAATTAAAGTTCTGTAGATGGTTTGAAAGCACATCTTCAATTTCAGAATTTTCTAAGCTTTTTCTGACTTAAAAAAAATGTTGGGGAAGTTTCTGGGCTCCAGTGGAAATTCTGCAAATGATTCCGAACTTTGATAAAAACCTAACAATTGTCCTTCCCTTAAATTTTGGTTAATTTATTACAATTTTCTAAATTTTAAAATATTCCAGACTTAAATTAAAGTTTTGGAGATGGTTTGAAAGCACATCAGGATTTTCTAAGCGTTTTCTGACTTAAAAAAAATGTTGGGGAAGCTTCTAGACTCTAGTGGAAACTCTGCAATGATTCTGAACTATGATAAAAATCTAATAATTATCCTTGTTTTCAATTTTGGTTAGTTTATGACAATTTTCTAAATTTTAAAATATTCCAGGTTTAAATTAAATTTCTGCGTGTGGTTTAGAAGCCAATCTTCAATTTCGGGCATTACTCAAAAAATTGGTAAAGGTTTTGATATTTTTAAAATATTATAAAATGGTACTCACCCATGAAATCCTTCCTGTCTTCTGTCAAAATTTCGTCGGCTTTATCAAGAAAACATCCAAGATCCAACTGTCTGGTGCACTTTAAAAGTCCATCAAAATTTGAAGATTTTCCAATTCGATCGTGGAGGTACCTAAGTACGGTGTCCTTCAAGGACTCGTTATTGGTCTCCGCTGCACTACAAGCGCCCAAAACGCAAACAAAAATCAAAAAAAGCCGCATTTTTTTTCAAAAACCAATCAATTCGAAAATTAACAACGCATACTTCTTCCGCGAGATGCGATTACCTTGAACTCAAAAACGTTTCTGAAGGTTAAGGATGGCTCTGGCTTCGTTTTATACGCAGGAGAGATTCTTACAGTGGCGTGCATTGGTGAGAATGTGGAACGTTTCTTACGTTTACTCAACATTTAACAACAATTTCAAATATTTTAAGGGTGATTTTTTATTTCACTTCCATACACACCAAAAAAAAAACCTGGAAAAAATAAAATATTTTTGGTGAAAATCTTGCTAATTTTTCAAATTAAATTATCACAAAACAAATTGTAATAATTGTAATAATGAAACTTGTAAGTAATCGTGATTAATTAAACTTTTAACATCCTATTAATTTCTGCGAATTTAATTATTAGAGTATAATTAATTTATTGTGGTAATAAATAATGGGAAAAATTTTTTTTGCACGAAAGTGTGTTACTTTGGTAAACTCTATAAAATCAATGACCAAATTGAAAATAATCATTCAAATTTTTTTAATGGTTTTTGTTGTAAGTACTGGAAGAAAGTTGTTTTCCATCTTCCAGCAGCACAATAAATTTTCCGAAGCGTGTAACCTTTGCTTTAAAAAATGCAAATAGCACAAATCACAAATGCAACTTTAACAACATCTAAAGATAAAGCAAAGTAATTACTAGTATAATTATTATACGTTAAATCTATAAAAGTAAATGACAGGTATTTATTGTTTAATCATTAAGTTCCAAATAAATAACACTTATTTATAAAAGCTTTAGGTATTAATTTCACATTTAATATGGAAATTAGTTGGTTTCAAAAAAAACTAGGTAATCTCTTCATTATACTTGAGGAATTTTCATTTTTTAAACAACTTAAAGTTGCTGACTTTTCCGGATTTTCGAACCCAGAAATTATACTGTAACAGGATTAATGTTGAATATTATTAAAATTTAAATTACTACGAGTCACGTCAATACCTTAAAGCTAAAATAATAATAATTAAGCGCTTTAAACCACAAATAAACGAAAAATGACTAAAAAAATTTTTCTCACGGCAGATTTCGTTAGTAAAATAAAGAGCTTTGTTTAAAAAAGTTAGTAATTAATTTTTTTGAATTGTTAAAATTGGGTTAGTACATTTGGAAATTGTGCTACAAAATTTTGTTAAAATTTTGCCTAATTTTAAAGTGAAGTATTTCCTATAATACTAATAGAAATTTTCGTATTGGATCTTTAATCAAATCAAATTCTACAAAAACTAGTGCAAAAATAAAGAAAATTGCACACGCCCTTTAATAATTCTGTTCCACAAATCAATTGATTTGATTTAGATTAAATTTCCGACCTTATTCAATGAATAAGTCTTTGAAATTGATGGTTATTGCAAGAATTTTTATTATCCTTATAGTTTCTCTGAGATTAGTAGGTGTAAGTTAAGAAAATCAGAGATTTTCATCAATTAAAGTTAACTATAGTTCGATGTTTACAATTTACAAGAAGAAAGTTTAAAAGGCACTTATAAGGTAACTGTGACGGATGTTATCATGAAAATTCCTGGCCAAGAGGTTTAAAATGGAGTCATCAGTTAAAAAGCAATTAGTTATTTCATGTAAAAATTATGTAAGTGATAATTTATTAGTAAAATACTCGTAATGTGCAGTATTTACACTTTCGCGGAGAAGATTCTAGTAAATCACAGTGAACTGCTAAGAAGTTAATGTCATTTAAATGTGATTTTAGAAGCAGCATCAGTGTATATGTGGTAGGTGTCGTGACAACCCAGAATTTCCTCAAGTGACCTACTAACCCACGACAGGTTCAGTCCGAAATTGCTGATGAGCATTCCACTCGTTCTTCCTCAAACCACATTTATTAGTCAACAATATAAATAAAATCATTCATAAAACTCCTCACAGTAGGTGAAAGCAAATCTAATGCCTCAATAAGAACAATAAAGCGTTATGTAAATTATTTAACTCCTACATTAATAAATCGACCTCATTTTTCAAAAGGACGTGCAACTCCTTCGGTGATCCTTAAAAATCCGGTCTCGAATCTTTTGCTTTATTTTTATGAGAATTCGAAACTGCTTGCAACATTTATTTTCGGACGTTCCACTTATCAACCATTCTGGGTTAATTATATGTCCATGATTAATTTTTGTTTTAATTTTTTTGCAAGTACATTAATCGAAAAATTATCACTTACTCCAATCGTTCAGTTTTTAATTATTGAAACACCACATTTAAAGTGATTCAAAAAAATTAATAACAAATTTTCTAACCAGTGTTTTTGCTCTTATCTTAAACAGGTCACTTTTTTTTAAATATCATTTTTGTAAATAAAATGATATTTCGTGTAAATTGGAAGAAAACACGATTTTTGGAGAATTTTTGAATACCGTAAACTAAGGTAACTTTGTTCAATTAAAGTTGGTAACTAACAGTGGATCAAACTATCTTTTTTCTAAGATTTGGGCCAAAGTCACCTTAGTTTAGGGTACAAACAGTTACATCATAATGTTCTTCAAGAGAATGCAAAATTTGAATCCTTAAAATCCCTTTTGTTTATGAAATAAAAAAATTTTCATTAAAAAAAAATGGAAATTTAATATTATTAAAATGCTCGTAGAGGACGCAGTTTTGCTCTTACTAAATTTTTTTTAATATTTTCTGATATTCTGATAGAAGAGACAATGCTGCACAAAAGAAGTTTTTTAAATTTAATATTTTTCAGTTTATAATTCAATTTTTGAATCAATTTTTACTTACATTTTTTTTAAAGTAAAGAAGACTTTAATTCAAGCAATTTTCTCTTAGAATTAAAGAACATTGAAAATAATTTTAAATGTTGTAGGTCATAATAAAAAAAAATAAATGCAAAAAATGGTTTTGTTTACTCTAATATAACGTTTATCATAGTTTATTTAATTTAATGCTTACTTTTAAAATAATTTCAAAATTTAAGTGAAACTGATAGGAGAGGTTTATATTTATGGAAATTTTGTGCTATTTTGGGTTTAGATCGGTCAAGCAGTTCTTGAAATATATTTTTTATAGTAAAATGTACAAAATATTCCTTTATAATTTATACAGAATGTTACTTAAACATCTGTAAAAATTTTAAACAGTGGTGCCTTGGGCCCTTTTCCTAAAATTTATACCATTGATGATTTTTCGAAAATCGAATTTTTTGATGTTCGAACTTAAAATTCAAAATTTAAAACAAAAAAAGGTAGAACTGTTCAGACAAATTCTTTACATTTCGAACTCTATAAAGTTCCAAACCGATGATGTTTGATAATGATAAAGTTCGAACTTCGGGAAATTCGAAAATGATGAAGGTTTAACGAGGAAGGTTCAGTGTTATCATAGATTCTAGTGCTGTTCACCGAACACGAAGTTTTTGATGTTCGAACTTAAAATTCAAATTTTAAAATATAAATAGGTAGAACTGTTCAGACCCATTCTTTATAGCTCGATATAGAAAACTCAATAAAGTTCTAAAGTGACAAAGTTCTAACTTCTAACCCATTCTTTCGACATAGTAAAAGTTCGTACTCTATAAAGTTCAAACTATAAAATATAAAATGTTCGAACTGTTCATTCATAATAGTTCGATACAGAAAACTCGAAGAAGTTCCAAAGTCACAAAGTTCTAATCCATTCTTTATCGATCGAAATAGAATTAAAAGCTCCAACTTGTAAAAGTGCGAATTGGATGAAGTGACAAAGTTCGAACACAATCTTTAGACATATTAAAAGTTGGAACTCGATAAAGTTCCAAATCGATGATTTTCGAAAGTGATGAAAATCAAACTTCAAGATATTAGAAAGTGATGAAGGTTTAACTTGAGGAAGGTCAAACCTAGGTAAGTTAAAATCTATACAGGGTGTCCCATTTGACGTTGAACTGTATGGGTATCTTTGTTATTATTGGAGATAGAAAGTCGGTTAAGTGAACAAAGTAGTAGAGATTTTATCGAATATTAATAATTCATTTATAAAAAAATTGAATATCGCATCGTTCCAACGCTATCTTGAAAAAAACAAGAAAATGCGATTTTCAAAATATGGCTATAACTTCGTTATTTTTTTGACTTAATACTGACAATTTTTTGTGTACAATGCAGTAAAATAAATGAATATTTTTTTTCGCTAACGGATTGACCGGAAATGGATCAAACTTATTTTTTTCTTATGGCAGCCATATTGGATTTATACATATTCGGAATCAGTATTTGTTTCTGAGTAATTTGGTGTACCATATGTCATATTTAAAAAAAATAAAATTATTTGATTTTACAAACTAACATTGGACTTTAAGAGATGTAAATTGACAATAACATAAATGTAACTATTTAAAATATTAAATGTAAAATAAATCTTAACACATATGTTTTGACAGTTTACATCTATTCAAGGTCATTTTTGGTTAGTAAGATAAAATTATTTCTATTTTTCTTAAAATATTACATATGATATATCAAATTACTCAGAAAAATACACTAATTCCGAATATGTGTCAATCCAATATGGCTGCCATAAGAAAAAATTAGGTTTGGTTCATTTCCGGTCAATCCGTTAGCGAAAAAAAATATTCATTTGTTTTACTGCATTGTACACAAAAAATTGTCTCTATTAAGTCAAAAAATTTCTTTGGTACCACCGAAAATAACGAAGTTATAGCCATATTTTGTAAATCGCATTTTCTTGTTTTTTCAAGATAGCGTTGGAGCGATGCGATATTCAAATTTTTTGTAAACGAATTATTAATATTCGAAAAAATCTCTACTACTTTGTCCATTAAATCGACTTTCTATCTCCAATAATAACAAAGATACCCATACAGTCCAAAGTCCAATGGGACACCCTGTATAATTGATGATTTTTCGAAAATCCCTTCGTTTCAATCAAACACACCGATTGTTCAGTGTTATCATGAATACTAGCGATGTTTACCGAATACGAAATTTTTGATGTTTGAACTTAAAATTCAAATTTTAAAACATAAAAAGGTAGAATTTTTCTTTACAGTTCGATGTAGAAAGGAAAGTTCGAACTTTAAAACATAAATAGCTTGAACTTTTCGAACTGTTCGAATCCTTTCTTTATAGTTCGATACAGAAAATTCGAGAATACGAAAGTGGAAAAATCTAACCCATTTTTTCGACATAAGAATAGTTCGAGCATTGATAAAGTTCAAACTTTAAAACATAAAATAGTCGAACTGTTCGAATCTATTCATAAAGGTACGATAAAGAAAACACCATGAAATTTGAAAATGTCAAAATTCTAATCCAGTCTTTAGACATATTAAAAGTTCGAACTCGATAAACTTCCAAATCGATGATGTTCGAAACTAATAAAGTTCAAACTTCAGGAAATTCGAAAATGATGAAGGTTTAACGAGGTAGGTCGATTGTTCAGTATTATCATCAATACTATTAGTGCTGTTTACTGAACACGAACTTTTTGATGTTCGAACTTAAAATTCAAATTTTATTACAAAGCAAAAAATAGAACTGTTCGAACCCATTCTTTATAGCTCGATATAGAAAACTCGTTAAAGTTCTAAAGTGAGAAAGTTCGAGCTCGATAAAGTTCCAACTTTAAAACATAAAATGATCGAAAACTGTTCGAACCAATTCATAATCAATAGTTCGATATAGAAAACTCGATAAAGTTCGAAAATGACAAAGTTCTAAGTTCTAACCCATTCTATCGACATAGTAAAAGTTCGTACTCGATAAAGTTCAAACTATAAAACATAAAATGTTCAATGAACTGTTCAATCCCATTCATAATAGTTCGATGCAGAAACTCGAAGAAGTTCCAAAGTCATAAAGTTCGAACCCATTCTTTATCGATCGATCGAAATAGAAATAAAAGCTTGAACTTGTAAAAGTTTGAACTGGATGAAATTCAAAAGTGACAAGGTTCGAACCCAATCTTTAGACATATTAAAATTTCGAACTCGATAATGCTCCAAATCGATGATGTTCGAAAGTGATGAAGTTCAAAATTCAAGAAATAAGAAAGTGATGAAGGTTTAACTTGAGGAAGGTCGAACCTAGGAAAGTTAAAATCTATACATTTGATGATTTTTCGAAAATCCCTTCGTTTTAATCAAACACGCCGATTGTTCAGTGTTATCATGGATACTAGTGCTGTTCACATACAACATAAAAAAGTAGAACTGTTTGAACCCATTCTTTATAGCTCGATATATAAAACTCGACGAAATTCTAACCCATTCTTTCGACATAATAAAAGTTCGAGCTCGATAAAGTTCCAACTTTAAAACATAAAATGATCAAAAACTGTTCGAACTTATTCATAATAGTTCGATATAGTAAACTCGATACTGACAAAGTTCGAACTTCAGGAAATTCAAAAGTAATGAAGAATGAAAATCGAACTTGAAGAAGGTTGAATTTTGGGAATTAAAGAAACAGATGTCTATTTTGAGTTTTGCTCTATTTTGTTCCAGAGCCTTTAAATATGAAAAACCGACTTTAATGTAATATTAAAAAAAGTTTACTTTTTCTTATAATATTAATCCTCTTTTTATGCAATGTTTAGAGTTAAAAATGCAACGAAAGTTTGCAAGTTTGAACTTTTTTTAAACTCGATCTGTTTTCAAATCCAATTTTTAAACTTGAACTTCTTTGGAACCCGAAATTATTTTGAAATTGAACATTATTCGAACTCGGGATGCTTTTTTGAACTTTGCCTTAATGTTCAAACGATAGGAACTATTTTGAAGTTCGAACTTCTAAATGAAAAGTTCGAAATTGAAAATATTTGAAGTTCGTGGGTACAGTACTAAAATTAATTAAAAATTTTTTTCAGAGGTAACTCGACCTGTTTTCTATCCCAATTTTTGAACTTGAACTTCTTTTAAACTCGAACTTACATTTAATGTTGGAGCGGTTCCAAGTATTTTCAAGTTCGAATTTCTGAATAGAAAGTTGGAACTAGAATATTTGAAGTTCGTACAGAACTAACATTGCGCAATATTTAAAAAAGTTTACATATTTTAATAATATTCATTTAAAAAATGAATTTTTTGAAATTTTCAGAGATGCAAATACAAGTTCGAACATTCTTTTAACTCGATTAGTTTTTGAACCCAAGTGTTGAACTTTTGCTTTTGAATAAAAAGTTGGAACTTACAAATACAGGGTATTTCTGAACAAGTGTCGAATAATCTAGGAATCGGTTTTTGGACAAAGACAAAAAGTAAGAATATTTTTTGTGCAAAAATGCTCTATTTCGGAAATGCGGGGCATTGAAGTTTACAATTTTTTTTCAATTTTTTAACATAAAATCTATATTTTTAATAATAATGGGCTCAAATTTTGCAAATACCTTACTATTGGCAGCCGCCTTGAGATGAATTAGCAAATTTTCAAAAAAAAGGTAGGGTGAAGTTTTTCGGGTGAATTAACCCTTTGAACCCTCTTTAACTTTTTTGTACAATATCATAGTAATGAAAAAAATTAAGAATTCACTTTTTTACACTTTTTTTTAACTTTTTGCTCTCTTTAACCTTTTTGATAACTTGTTGCGTTTAGAAGTTATGGGACAAAACAATTCATTTCAAATTTGTAAATGTCTACTAATTTAACTAAAATTAGTTAATTTCTGTGCAAAATTGGGAATGTTTTCAAGAATACAAGTTTAATTAAGAGTCTGAACAAAAATTATGCAAACAAAATAAAATTATGAAAAAAAAAATTAGTAAACTTCAATGCCCTGCATTTCCGAAATGGAGCATTTTAGCGAAAAAAAATATTCTTACTTTTTGTCTTAAAATTTGTCCAAAAACCCATTCCTATATTATTCGACACTTGTTCGGAAACACTCTGTATTTTAAGCTCGAACAAAAAATACTAATTAATTGTATACTTTGTTGCTGTCATACATGTAATTTAATAATCATGGGATCTTCGAACGCGTAGAAGATTGGATTCATGCTGTTTCCTAGCGGATGGTTGTCATTTTGAACAACAATTCTTGTAAATAGTTTGAAAATTAATAAATTTTCCTGTATTTATCTTCAAAACAAAGCAATTTCACAAAAGTCATCAACGGTATAAATTTTTATAAAATGGCCGAAAGAATAAACATCTGTTGAATTCTTTTAAGTATCACCCTGTATATTTTATTAAAAAAAAATACTAAAAATAAATATACACATTTTTATTTATTTTTTTGAAAAGAAAAAAATAGAAATAAATATTTTAACAGTCTTAGGTTTTACTAATAAATAAAAAAATAGAAAACTAATCTTACACGTGTTTCCTGTTCATTGGTAATAAATAATCACATAAAAATGTTTAACATGAAATTTCAATAAAATGAATACAGAGTAATGAATAAATAAATAAATACATTAATAAATAATAATAGGAAATCATTAACTACATAAATGGAGCTTTAATGTACATTAATGTTGCTTATATTTGAAATTTTTAAAGTACATCTCATGCCATTTTTGGGATTTTTAATGAAAAAATATTGTAATTATTTTTTTAAACCATCATAAAGTTTCTATTCTATTTTTAGATGCCCCAAAATCAATTAATCTAAAAATTTATGTCAAATTTAAAAATTATTACCTCAAGTTTTTGTCATAAAAAATTAGTCACCTAAGCTTTTTTTTAAATTATTTTTTTGGAATACTTAAAAGTCTTATGGATATCATTTACTGTACTTTTTTGTTTCTGTGGAAAAAAAACAAAAAGAGTCAATATACTTTTTTTTGAAAAACATGGTTAAAATTATAGTTTATTTGTTCGATTATTCTTTTAAAGATTTTTTTAAAAATTTTGAATTAGCTCCAAAAGAAGTAAATTGCTTTCTTTTGTTTTTTTTTAATCTTAAAATACATACACACAGACGAAATTTGCAGTAAATGGTAACCTCTAGATTTTTTAGTATTTTAGTTTAAAAAACTTTAGTAGAAAAATTTTTATGACCAAAAAATATTAACCGAATTTCAAAATTTAACCGACTATCCACACACTTATCTACAATACTCAATAGAACCTTAAATAAATTACAAAAATTTTGGTTTTTACTATAAAGTAGGTCTAAGTAAATTCTTTTTTAAAACACTATTCACATCCAATCCTAATCTTTTGTACAATTTCACTAATTCAATTCTTTCAGCCACGCTTTGTGTAGCATTCAAACTTTTCGAAATTCTATCAGAAAAAGCTGTGGGGTGGTAATGTTCTTCTTCATGTTCCTGCCTATCCGAATTATAATGATGTACACCATCTTTATGAACATGAACATGCACTGTGGCTGGTGGAGCAGGTGCCCAAGGTATATAATTTGGGCCTTGATGACCCTGTTGATGTTTATAAAGCGCAGCTTTTCCTAAAATTCCTCCGGCGTTTAAAATCAGCAAAATTATTCCTACAGTAAGGCCTTTTAAGGAAATTATAGTTAAAAAGGCTAGAGTGGTCATTATTACTCCCATTTTGAAGAGGAGGAATGGCATTATTAGTTTTAAACGACGAGCTACTCCTAAACAACGACCTAAAAATATAAAAAAATAAATCTTACGAACATTATAAAATGTAGGCAATTCAAATTACATAATAACAAATTAAGTGATTTGGGTTGCCTAAATTAATTTTGTAAAATTTACCTATAAATGAATTACTTGATTGAAATGGTGCCCCAAGCCAGCTAAAAATTTGTACGATTCCTCCTCCAGCACCTCCAACCCCTCCAACACCACCAGCTCCTCCAGACCCACCAGGTATCAATAATTTAGTATCACCATTATTTTTTTCGTAATCTTCGTGTTCATTGTCATCATCCATAATTTCATTTGAAAATTTCAAGGGTCCTGTAGAATCAGTTCGGGCTAAACAATTCCTCAACAAGAGAAGAATAACGAATAATTTTATACCAAACATTTTTTGAAATATTTCCAGGACCTAAAATGTAAAAAATAAAAGATAAAAATTAACAAAAAATTGAGAGAATAGCTTAAATTCTCCTTGAAAACTTAGAAAAACTTGTAAAATTTTAATTAAAATACTCACGAACATGCAGCACCTTGTGTGTTATAAATAATTTATAAACTGTTTGATCTTTAAAGTCGAACAATTTGGAATAAAATTAAAATTTTTAATCGTCGTCCTTTATTTATAAATGATTTTTCTTTACAGTTATCTACGTATTTATGTTTGATTGAGTAAAGAATAATGAGTAATGTTGCGTATCTTTAAAAATTATTTTTTAATCTTCTTCTTTCTAATAACAAAGATCATACGCATCATTAATACTGGAATATGGTACAATAATTCAAGCAATTAAAACCGTTCAGAAATTAGGGTTAAAGTAGTTTAGGTGAAATTTTTATCATTTCTTTATTTTAAATCCACTTTACCTTATCCAAATAATTTCGTTTGAATTACTAATTAGCAGTAACCCGTAGCTTTCTTTAATTAGCACTTTTTACAACATGAAAACTATAAAACTAACATTTGCTCGAGGTTTTAGAAATTGATTTTTATTCTAAAACTTCTGGAGTATTGGGTTAAATTTGTTTGTTATGAATATTAATAATGCAATTACTACGTTACTGCACTTTGCTAAAATTGTTTGTGCTAACAGTTACGCTTTTTTGCAAAATTTTATTAATAGCAAACACTCAGGAAGCGTTTTGTGTTTAAAAGCCAGTTTTTAACGCCATTTTATTAAGGAAGAAGTTTAAATAATGGTAGCCCAAGGTGGTTGTACAGTAATTTCAGAATTTTTTTGATTAATTTAAGGTTACGTTAGTTCTTCTTGAAGTTTTTTAGTTTTTGGATTTTTTGGACAATTTTGAAATGACAAATTTTTAAAAATAGTGACATTTTAACGGTTTAGCACTATTTAAAATTAGCATTGAAAATTCCAACATTGTTATTTTAGCGGTTTTTATTTGAATTTAAAATTTGAAAATCATACACGTAATAAGGAAAATCATCTTATAAAATTGAAATTTTTATAATACACAAATTCAAAAAATGTATTTTTTATTATTTTTGAGATAACTAGTTCAAAATTGCTGCTAGATCTTTTAAATTAAATTGAACTAAAAACACTCTTCTCTTAATTTATGCAGTGAAATATTTACCTTATTACTTGTTAAATCTTCTCCATTGGCTCTTCATTTTTTCCTCATTTTCCAAAGTAAACTTCAAGTGATTTTATATCCCGATTTAGCACTAGTAATTTACACTCTTAAGACAGCAGCTGAGATACACTAAAACATCCGGTTCATGCGAAGAAAGAATTTCTCTGGAAAGGGAAATTGGAAAGGAACATGCTGACCGCTTTAACTTTTATTTGCGTAATTAATGGGGCTTGAAACTTGATAAAAATACGTGCATATGTGGAAAAAAAAATATGGAGCATAATTTCGGCAATTAACTTTACGATGTTTACAATTAAAATTACAACCACTTTTCGTGTTTATTAACGTGGAAATTTTTTGCTTAATTAGAAGGATTTTAGAACAAGCATTTTTTGTGCCCAAAATTGCTCAAAATTTTTGATTAATTGACCACTGCTTATTGGAGTGAAAACTATGAATTAACTAATTTTTTTTTGGTAAATTTTGAAAATATTTCATTTATTAGAATTTTATTTCATATCTATTAATTAACATTAAATGATTAAAATATTTTCTTTACATAAATATTTAAATGTAAATAAAAAAACTTAAAATCATTTTTTTTCTAAGAAAAACGTATTTTATCATAGAAAATTAACTTGGTACTTATGATTTTAATAAAAATGTGCTTAAATTTAATTTATGAATTATTTTTAATAAAAAAAATAAATAAAAATTTCAAATGTTTAGTGCATGCAATCAATGTCACTGCTAAATAAGTTGCTCACAAACAGTAACAAATGTTGGCAACCAAATATACTACCTGTTGGTTTCTAGAAATGAAAGTTAAGCAATTTGTAGACCTATGAGGTATGAGGCGTAACCTGATTTTGATGCCGCTATTTTTTTTTAAATAAAATAAGATGAGCTTTTCCGTTGAAATCACTTTCAGACATTTCAGGGGCTAGTTTAAAGGGCGTACTACCACTTTATTCACAGTCCATTTCATCGACACGACCAATTCATCGATACAGACTTTTCATTGACATTTTCTTTTCATCGAAAATACCTTTTCACCGATAAACTATTTCTTTAACAAGGAGGTTTCATCGACACTACTTTTTCATTGACACAAACATTTCATCAACATTACCTTTTCATCTACAATACATTACCTTTTGATCAACAAATATTTATTTCGACAAGGGCCTTTCATCGACACAGACGTTTCATCGGCGCTACTTTTTCGTCGGCAAACAATTTCATCGACATTATGAATTCTCTCCAATGTCGAATGTCGCTTCATCGACTGCGGTTTCATTGACTACAGTTTCATATCGACACCGCCTATTTATCAAGACCACTTCATCGACAAAGACATGTTTATTCGCAAAAGTTTTTTATGGCCAATATGGTTTTATCGAACAAAGTATTTAAAATATTTTAGGATGTTCGAGAAAATGTGAAATCAGTAAATGATGTTTTTTAAATTAAGTACTAAGAAAAAAGGAGTTCGTTATTCACCGATTTCATTTTTTCCCAAATTTACTTACGATATATTATACAACAATAAAATAAGTAGAGTGTCGACGAATCGTCTTTGTCTATATAAAAATACTTGTCGATGAAGAGGTAGTGTTGATAAAACGGTTGTCGATGAAAAGGTAATTTCGATGAAATGTATTGACGATGTAATGTCCTTGTCGAAGAAAAGGTTTATTGATGAAAAGGTAGTGTCGATGAAAAGGTAGTGTCGATGAAACGTCTGTATCGATGAAAAGGTAGTGTTGACGAAATTGTTGTCGATGAAAAGGTCCATAAAACATTCTTGTCGAGGAGAAGGTTTGTCGATAAAAAGGTAATGGTACGAAATGGTTGTCTATGAAACGTCTGTATCGATGAATTGGCCATGTCGATAAAACGTCTGTGTCGATGAAACGTCCTTGTCGAAGATAAGATTTGTCGAAGAAAAGGTAGTGTCGATGAAATGGTTGTTGATGAAAAAGTAATGTCGATGAAAAGTCTGTGTCGATGAAAGTGTAGTGTTGATAAAACATTATTGTCGATGAAAAGGTAGTGGTACGAAATGGTTGTCGATGAAACGTCTGTATCGATGAATTGGCCATGTCGATAAAACGTCTGTGTCGATGAAACATCCTTGTCGATGAAAAGGTAGTATCGATGAAATGGTTGTCGATGAAAAAGTAATGTCGATGAAACGTCTGTGTCGATGAAAGAGTAGTGTAGATAAAACATTCTTGTCGAAGAAACGGTTTGTCGATGAAAAGGTAGTGTCGACGAAATGGTTGTTGATGAAACGTCTGTATCGATGAATTGGCCATGTCGATGAAACGTCTGTGTCGATGGAATGGTCGTGTCGATGAAATTGCATTCGATGAAAATGAAAAATGAAAAGGCTATGTCGACGAAAGTGTATTGTCGATGAAACGGTATACAACCAGTTTAAGGAAAACTTAGAAGTACAAAATTAGAATTTGTGACGTTAGTGTAAAGCAAGTTGCAGCTGCAGCCCATGATTTCCCGAAACACAACTCGATATTCCCATTTTCTGAAAATATCTTGGAATTTTTGAAAAATCCGAATATTATAAAATAGAGAAGAAACAAAACCGGTTTGTCCGAACTGAGAATTTTTTAGAAGATCAGTCTCAAAAGTTTCAATAAAGAGAATATTTATTTAAAGGCTGCTGCTTGGAAAGGAAAACCCAGTTTCTCCAGTTTTTGATAATCCGCTACTGGACAGGTCCATTTTAACCACTTCTGGTAAATCAGGAAAATGTGTCTTAGCACCAAATAATTAAGAAGGATCTCCAATAGTTATTATATTTTCCTTAATTATTATCCGATAATGTTCTTCTTTCTTTTACACCAAATATTTCATCAGATTTTTGTCATGTAAATACTGAAAAACAACAAGTTGAGTTGCCTCCTTCTTGCAGCAATATATTTATGGGTGGATGTCACAGAAAAAGTAACTTTTAAGGTGCTCAGATTTGCTACAATTTAAGCAAAATTGTCTCTTTTGTTCACCATTTAGAAGCTATTGGAGAAAAACCAACCAAAAAGTATTTTTTGAAAAAAACTAAAATTTGAAATTTTGTATTTATTACCACACGTATACATGGTATTTGAATTTGAATACTCCATTCCATTTGAATAATCGATATAAAAACCCATTTGTATAGGTTTGAGACCGTATATCAAACATCAAGGCTGATCCAGCTATTTCTGAAATCAACTCTATAGTTTGGAACAGGGCCTTCAAAAGTGAATGTTACTGATGACTCTTGCATCGTAGCGAACCTAAGTTTGCCACAGATTCAGTGAAAGTAGAAAATAATACTTCAGTGGCGTTTTTTAACAAAACAAATTAGGGTCAAAATGAACTGTTGGCTATCCTGCTACCTGCTATAGAACTACAACTCGTAGACAAATTCAACAATTCTAACCAGATTGAAAGGATTGAAGCCCTCATTCATCTAGTCCTTCAAGAACTCAAAATGCAAAACCCTACAAATCAGTATTATAAAACTAAATTCACTGAATTACAAGAATCTGTTAAAAAAGAAACAAAATAGCTCATTATGAAGAATTATTCAATAAAAACACCAACTCTCCAAATGGAAAATAATTAATAATTTGACAAAAAGAAATGGAAAGCATGAGGCAATGTAATTCTAACATAAATGAAGAAAGAAAACCTATGAGTAACCACATAGATATCACTGAAACTCTAAACAAATACTTTCTGAAAGTAGCTGACATAGATGATTAACGAATAACATACCCAATCATAGTAATACACGGTTTTCAAAAATGATTGATACCGTTGACGTTGCATGAATGGTAGGAAAACTAAGTTTCGCAGATTTGGCTACACTGAAATGAATAGGTTGTGCTCCTCTAAATAAAATATCGCGAATATCTGCACTAATTTTAGTTTTGAAAAGAAACTGTTTTTTTTTATAAAATTTGCAACACTTACTGAGAAATAACTACCCGAAGAAAAACTGAGAGACGTTTTGTTAAAGTGACAGATCAGATTTAATTTTGAATTAAAATTAACAGGTACACCAACTTAGTAAGTCTAAAGTCACTACGGAGTATGTTTGGTTGCATAGTTGCGGTATCAACCTTATTTAAATTTACTGTAGAACTACAGATTACAGTAGAAAAAAAGAAATAGTGATCCTTTGCACTCAACATATTACAGAACCACAAACACTGAAAAAATGTCCTCAATATTCTCCAAGTTGAAAACTGACTCTCATCAATAGTAGGTCAAGATGATGGCATTAAACCTACTGCATTTAAAAAATTTAATAATACAATAGCTCCACACATTGCCAGAATCATAAATAAACACGTAAAAATGGTACATTTCCAGAAAAATATTCAAAAGTGGGACAAAAACAAATTCTAAAAATTACAGACCAATATTGGTTTTCTTATATTAACTTTTGCGAAAATATTTGAAAATGTTATACTAACCCGTTTCCTTGAATTCCAGAATGATATCAACTACAATTTGAAAGAATAGCATGGATTCCTTAAAAAGAAAAGTACCAAAACGGCAACCATTTTGACCAAAGAAAAACCATACGTGGGCTATTTTTAGATTTTAGAAAGGCATGGTTAACTAACCATAAATAACATCCTCCTAAATAGTAAGTTAGGAATCAATCATAATTTCTATGTACCAAATTCTAACAACCTATATTAAAACACAGAAAGCAGTTTGTAAGTATCGATGGTGAAAACAGTACACCCCAAACAAACAATAATGTGGTTGTTACTTCAAGGATCATCATTAGATCCAGTATTTCTGATTTGTGAAGGTACCATAACCATACACTAAACTTTTGAATATAGGAAAATTCAGGAAGTTGAGAATATAAAATATCTTGGTCTCCGCATGGACAATAAATTAAATTTTAGTGTCCACATTAGTAATCTTAATAAAAAACTTAGGCAATTCTAAAATTACTATAGTATGTTTGGTTGCATAGTTGTGGTAAGAATTATAATTATTGAATACCCTTTTTTTAATATTCCATGTAAACGCGATTAGCACTAAAATCTTGATCTTGGAAAAAACGTGCTGTACTGTACACCTAACCTAATATTATCAATAACAAATGCGCAACAGAAGGGTGTTGAAAATGATATGGTTACATCTGATTGGCCAATCAGAATTAAGTATAGCGTTTTCAATACGTTTTCAAAACTGCCCAAATTTTTTGTTAAATTGTCTGTTCTTCAAAGTTAAAACGAGTACATTTTTTTGCTGAATCTTTTGGAGTTATTAAAAAAATGAAAGAAATCAGAAAATTACGAAGATTTTTTTTAAGAGGACAGCGACGTCTTTGTAGAAATTTTGGATTTTAAATTAGAGTCTCAGTAGATATACATACATTATCAAAATTACCAAGTTTTCGCCATATTCTCTGATAAGTTGACTGGAATAATTATAATTTCACGAATAAAAGCACAATTTTATCAAAACTTATGTGTTTATTTAAACACTTTTAAATCACAGATTTTGAGTTGTGTTGATGTGAAAACCTGTTATAATTAAATTGGATTAAACCACAATAAGTAATAAGGTTGAGAGTAAGAAAATATTTTAAAAACCCCTTGTGGTTTGATCCAGTTTAATGAAGATTCTCATAGGATAGTCAGCAAATCTAAAAATTGATTTTCAAATCCGGTCTACACATATATTTTTGGTCATAGCAAATTTTCTATGCAAGTTTTTTAAAACTTCTTTTTGTGGTGTTCGCCAAAATCTTGCAGCAATCATTTGTTCGAAATTTTGTCGCTGTAAAAATTGACTGCTTTCGATTGTTTTAGAAATTGCGAAAAAAAGTGATAACATTTTTTTGATTTTTCTAGAAAATGCCAAAAATAGTACCATTATTAATTTTTATAAAATTTTGCAAAAAAGATAAAATTTAAAAAAAACAGGTTTTTTTGATATTTTGTAGAAAGTATCACAAAACATAATGTATTGTTTTTTTATGTCCTTATTTAAATTAATTGTGTATGTTATCATTTTGTTTTTTTTTTTTAATTTGAAAACAGCCAAAGAGATCAAAATTGTTTGATTTACCTCAGAAAGACAAAAATTGTAATAAATAATAGCTACAAGACTTTTTAGTACAAAAAAAGCCACAAGAAAAAAAAAATTGGAAAAATTTAGAATCATCCTGTTAGATTTACTTACTAATAACTATTTTTTAACATATATTATAAATATAAACATAAATAAAATAAATAAAAATATAACTTATTTTTTACTCTTCAAAAAAGCAGCTTCTTGTTCTTGTAATCGTTTCAGCTTTCCACTCAATTTCATCCCATGTCGAGCACCTCTAAAAAATTCAAATTTTTAATAAACAAAAAAAAAATACTAATAAATAATTAATATACTTATGTGCAGTCCTTCCTGAACAAGCTTCAAACAATTCCTCGTCAGTTAAAGTCGGAATAGAAATTTTTTCAACAGGTTCAGGTGATTTTTTAACTTTTTTCTCTATAATTTCTCCATCTTCCATTAAAACTGAAGTTTTTACAAAATTGTCATAATTTTTTCTATGTTTCTTTCGGCTAATTTTAGCTGGTTCGGATTTTACACTAATTTCAGTCTTTTCCTCGACAACTTTCACCTAAAAATTCAAAAAAATAACAGCTTTCTTCAAACGTCATTAAAGTACAGTCTTCTGTGACGCTTGACAGGCTTTAAAATATCACTTTTTATGTTCGTTGATTCTTTGGTCACTTTGTACTGCCTAGGAGTAGAAATTAAATTTATTTCGCAACCCAATATACATGTCGTATTGAAATTAAACTATGTTAATTATAATTAGCATTAAATTATAATGTAAATAAAGTAGAAATGAATTTTAGGCAACCCAATATACACCAACATTGTTTTGTGTGTTGTATGTAAATTAAATGTCAAATTTTAAAAATATTTATTATTTTAAAAATTTCGACGTTTGAAGAAAAAATAGCATGTTTTATTAGGAGTAAAAGAACTTTTTGTGGCTCGCATGTATTCGCGGTACTTCTTTTAAAAGAATATACTATTTTGGAAAATTTATATTTGTGATTATTTACCTGTATATTATCAAGACTTTGTTTATACACATTGTTCCACCAATTGTCGGTAAATTCATCACCTGCATTATGACCCATGCCAGCGTTATCAAATTTTAATTTCGGTTTTAATGGTGCAATAATTCCGTTTTCATTTTTACCCAAGCCTTTACCTAAATAAATAAATTAGAAAAAAACATAACCTCAAATTAAAAATTAATTTAAGGCTTTAATTAACACTTACCTTCTTTCCAACCGTATTTTTCTAATTGCTTTTTAGCAAAATTCATTTTTAAAAATATTTGTATTAAGAATAACTAAAAATATGGTAATAAATTTGAGGTTAATAAAGTCGAAGCACGTGGTGTGACACGATGACTTACGAAAGCGTGCGGAAAATCATAGATGTTAAGTATAGAGTGTAATACTGTGTGTTTGGTTGCCTAATAAACGCTTTTAAACATTTAATATTAATTTTTATTAATACAATAATATAAAATGTGTGGAACTGTAATTAACACTAACTTTCTTTCCAACCGTATTTTTCTAATTGCTTTTTAGTAAAATTCATTTTTAAAAATATTTGTATTAAGAATAAATAAAAATATGGTAATTTGAGGTTAATTAAGTTGAAGCACGTGGTGTTACACGATGATTTACGAAAGCGCGCGGAAAATCATAGAAACTTAGTATAGAGTGTTGTTTTGTACGTTTGGTTGCCTAACATAAACGCTTTTAAAAATTTAATATTTATTTTATTAATTTTTATTAATACAATAATATAAAATATATATTTTGGTGTTAATAATATTTATGAATAATAATTTTAATAGAAAATATTAATTAACTTGTGCTTGTAAACGATATTCAGGTATTTCTTTGGTTTTGTCTGCACCATAATCGAAATTAGGGGGTAAGTTGGTTCTTTTAAAACGTATTTTATCCCAATCATTAAAGTTAGCAAAAGGGTCATCCCCTAACATCCCATAATCTTCCAATTGCGATAATAACTGAGGTGAAGCAAATAATTCAGGATTATACTCGTATAAATCAGCTAAATCAGACCAACGCAAATCTAAAAAATTGGAAAAAAATATAAAAAAAATTTTTCGTATTAAAAATGTGGTACTCACATCTAGCGTTCATGTAGTTGGGTGGCTAAAATTAAAAAAATTGGAATTAGGATTTTTTTTGTTTAAAAAAAATACTTACATCAGGTGATCCTCTTCTTCCAATTCTAGGTACTGATTTTGAAGCTTTCAAAAAAAATTTCTCGAAATTATCGTCGTTGGTATTACTGTTACTTTTGCTTCTTCTCCCGATTCTTGGAACACTTTTAGAGGCTTTCAGGAAAAAATTTCCATCTTGACTCACTACAAACTCGAGGAATATCAATGAAATCAACGCTAGGCACTTTCGTGCTGTGGACATTTTCGCTTTTTGATCAAGTTTTTTTATTTTTGGCCGTTTTTATAGGAAGCTCGGTGGGTTATTTAAATGCAGTGGACATCTCAGGTGCAATCGGGCAGATAATTATAAGGCAAATTTCCAGCTTTCGGTAATTGTTGAGTTGCGTGGCGTGCTGTATCTGCCCGCATTATGTCAGACTTGCACGTTTTTTCATTTCAGGTGCCCTTTCGGACGTGGATGGCCTTTTTAATTTTACCATTCTTTACCGAATATTAAATACTAACTTTTACATCATTTTCATGATTATACCTTACTTTTCTACCGCCAAAATAAAATTTTCACCAAAATATTTTTATCTTAAAAACTACTCAATATAAAAAAAATTAATTATACCAAAATTTACAGAATAATCCAATTTACAATAAAAAAATAAAAGGCGCTGTTTCAAAAATCGTAATAAATCACACCCAGGCCAAGTTTTTTTCTTTTCACAATTTTTTTCCAAAAAAAATTGGTTAAAAATAATATTAATTTTTTTTACTACAGGGTGTTGCAGTTTGATATAAAATTAATCCTGAATTTTAATTATAAGTGTTATATCTGTTTAATAGTATATTTTAAAATAAGAATGCTTAATCTTTCATGACGAGCTTAATGTTAGGAATTAATTCATAAAACAATATAATTAAGAAAAAATCCTCTTAATTAATTGTAAATTGTAACGCTTGGTGATTTCATTGAAATGTTGGCAACGTGGAGTTTGCGGGTACTAAGTTTAGTAGTACGCGGCCATATTAACGATGAAGCGCGCGAACGCGTCGTCCAATCCGTTGCATACATTAATCACGGTTGCCATGACGACGGTCGATAAGGCAGCGAATGGGGGACGCGGTAATTACCGCGCTCGCGACCTTGAAACTACAGGTAACGCCCTTGAAAGCGCCAGTTCGGCAACTCGCGCACAGATGGCGCCACCGTTAACATAACACAAACCGCGAAACCGAAAAGCGCGCCAACTGCTACCATTTAATTAACGCAATTATAAATTAAACATTCCACGCGCTCTTTATAATAATTAGCTAGATATAAGTGATTTTCTTTATCACCGCGAATAATTGTTGACATTATATTTTTAATAAACGACCATTAATTCAATTGAATTTAGGTATTTTAATTAAGTGATTTTTTAAAAATGCGGTGGTCTTTTTGAAATGAAAGAGAACCTTTTGAGAGTGGGCAGGCGACGAGATGTCCTGCTGTTTTAACGACCTCACTTAGTGTAAACATGCCGCAAGATCAGATATCGGGATTACTTTGGGAGATGAAAAAAAAAGTTTCGATTTAAGCCCTCCCTATCGTTTACTAATTCCCCATCTTTTACTTGTAAGTAGCTTACATTTTATGCAGGATTATTTAAGTGGCCTGTAAAATATTAAATATTGATTTGGTGCGTTTATTTGGTCATTAATTTAAAATATTTCGAGTGTCGAGGTGTTGATTTTAGACGAGTGATGGTGATAAATTATAGTCGAATGACTAAACATATTCGGCCGGGGCACAAGCAAAAGATTTTACGGGCTATCGCATGCAATGAGCGCCCATTATACGCCTATTAATCGTCGTTAAATAAAAATTTATCATTTTTTTTAAATGAATGAATGAATGAAATCTTTAATTTCCTGCGACTTAATCAATTACCTCATAAAAATACCAAACATTATACATAAAATCGAATTACCATCATTATAATAAATCAAGAAGTTAATTTTTATTGTAATGTATTTTATATGTTAATAATTAAACGGTTATTAATTCTACTTTTTGTATTTTAAACTTTTTTAAACTAAAAATCTTGAGAAATTAATATGTTCCAGTATTTTTTTTGTAGATAGTAAAACTCATTTAGATTGACTTAAAAAATTAGAACAATTTTAATGTTTTTTGTGGGACACTCTGTATAAAAGTAGGTCTTGGATTTTTTTCAACTTTTTGAGGCGTTTAAAAAAGCAATTGGAGTAAATCAAAATTCAAAGCACAATTGATTAAAATAAAAAATGATAATTAGAAAAGAAATTATACAGGGTGTCCCATAGAAATCATAAAATCAATATTAAAATTCTAAAATTGCTGCAACTTTTTTAAGGAGTCAAAAAAAAATATTATTTTTTTGTTCAAAATTATATTTAATATACAGGGTGTCCTACTTTTCTTTCGGCAATTTTTTTAAGCCGGAAATGTTATTCTGAACAAAAAAAATCATGAGCATTATTGGTGTGTTTGTATGCACTCTTTCAATTAAATACGTCTTACTACCACCAACTCTACAGGGTGTTCCAATTTGAATTGTATTACATTGTTTTTAATAAAGTTACAGATTCAATTAAATGGGCAATGTTTTGCAGTTTTTTATACTTATTTAGATGCTATTTAAAATAATCAAAAATTTCTAGCCATTCCGAAGATAAAGGTAAATGCAATTTACAAAAAAAAATTCAGATAACTAAGCAAGGTATTTTTTATTACGTGGATGGCCAAGTGGGGTCGAAAATGACCCCATTTATTTTTTGTAATAAAGCAACTGGCAATGACTTATTAACATTATTTATTGTTTGTACATTTTGTATCCGAAACACATTTGACAGCGTCCACGTTTTCGTGGATTTTTTTGGGATTTAGATTCACTGCCTTCATTTAGAGTTTCATATTCCAATACTTTAATTATTTAATACATATATAATAAAATACATAAAAAAATCAGCTAGAAAAAAATCCAGCCAAAAACTTTGAATATTTTCAGATATGTTTAGAAGAAAGCGAGAGCTGTGGCCACAAAAGACCCTATTTGGTTATCTAGGAATTAAACAAATGACGATTCGAGCTGTCAATTTAGATTATTGTATAGGATATATATGTAAGTCTAAAACACTTCATATTGTTCAATAAGTTAGTAGAAAGGTTGCCATTTATAAATAATTAATCAATGACTAAAATATATTCATTCTAACTTTCTGTAAAATAAATCAATATAAGTAATGATCTAAAGTGACAACCTGAATCATCATTTGTTTAAAGAAGACCTGTCAAATAATGTCAAGTATTTTATAGTCTCTTACTTCAAACATATATTGTAGTACATTATTGAAAGCAGAAAAAATTGCAATTTATTTGTTGAAAAATCCATTTAAAATAATATCTTGAAATGATATCTTGAAAACCGAGTTTGTTATACAGAGTGTTCCGTTCGTGGTAGATAAAACTTCGGGGTTAGAAAGTAGAAGAAATTTAATCTTAAAAAACAAAAAGTGTGGGTCTACTTGTTATAGTTTTGGAATTACAGCGTTTTTAATTTTGGGTTACCGATTTTTTCCACACATTACTACATCATTAATAACAACTTTAAAAATGTGTGTAAAAATCTACAAAAATTATCAATAGAAAGCTTAAACCACCCTCTTTCAAGTACTAGTAACAAAACAACATAAACTGATTACAAAATGTTAACTAATAATTCACAAAAAAAAAGAATTTGAAAAAAACATTTTTTTTTCGTTTTTTTTTTCCAATATTTTAAAATAAAGCTAAGTAAGGGGGTGTTTTATTCCCAACATCTAAAACTACATTATTATCCCTACAAATGATAAAAATTTTGAGTTCTTTTTTTGTTTGTTATTACTACTTGAAAAAGGGTGGTTTAGCTTTCTAGTGATAATTTTTTTAAGTTGTTATTACTGATGTAGTGATGTGTGGAAAAAATCGGTAACCTAAAAAAAAAAACGCTGTAACTCCAAAACTATAACAAGTAGACCTGTTTTTTAACGATGAAATTTCTTCTACTTTCTAACCCCGATGTTTTATCTAGATACCATGAACGGGACACACTGTATATTTGTAAAAAACATTTATGAAACAAATAACTTTTATTCGAAAAACTTTTCTAGTTAATAAGGTAATCGACTTTTTCAAAAATTGCATTTTTTTGATTTTTTTTCGTTTATCTTCGGAATAGCTCAATTTTTTGATTATTTTAGGTGGAATTTAAATGAGTTTATATTCAAACTTCAAAACATTGCCCATTTAAAAGAATCTTTAAGTTTATTAATAAATAATAACAAAGATACCCGTGTAATCCAAATCAAATTATAAAAAAAAAAATGAAAAAAAAAACTTGAAAAAGAGTTAGCACATACCTATGTTTTGTTCCAAATTAAAGACAAAATCGAAGGTCCATTTGATTTATATAAAAAACTGATAAAAATGATTTTATAGCAATAGGTATTATAGCCTACCTTACAAGAATAAATAAAATTTTGAAACTTCAAAATTGCTGCAATTTTTTAAATACTCGAAAAAATATGAGTTCATAAGAAATTTCTTGTTTAGAAAGACTATCTAAAAAATTTTGTTAACTAATTTTCAAAAATTGATATGTTTGAATTTTTTATGGAAATTTTTAATATCTCAAAATTATATAATTTAAAGTAGATTTGCTATTTTTTCATTATTTTTTTATTCCATAAAATTTTTATAATGCTTTTGATTTTTTACTAGGTTTTAGGTAATAATTATTAATTAACTCTAAAAAACTATTTTTTGACTAATTCATTTTTTTTAAGATTTCAGGATTTCTATTTTTTTATTTTTAACAAATTAAGTTTTAATTAATTAATATATTTCTTAGACCAAAATATTAAAATAAAAAAATACTTCTAATTCATTATATCGTTCATTTTTTAGGAATTAATATAAAAATATACAGGGTGTCCCAATTTGAGTTGCAATACATAGGTATTTGGAACCGTTATAGAAACTAGGGCCACCTCTATCATTTCTATATAGGTACATGGTATATCTCAGACCACCCGTCCCAATTCCCAACCCAGAACCGGAAGTAACTTTGAAATTTTAAATATAAATATGAGTTTTAAGAAAAACAACTTTTATTAAAAGTTTTTAAGATTTTAAACATTATCAAAAATTAATGATAAAAATTAAATTTAGGTTCATTTATTTAAAATTCTCATCAAGTAGGCTTTGATTTTTTTATCAAACTTGAAATATCAAGAAGACATTTGAAATCATTCAAGTTGCACTATTACTGTATTTCTCTACACTATGAACTTGGAGAGCAAGATTTTCAAAGTAGATTTAATTTTTGTAAACGGTTGTTTGATAAAAACCAAAATTTCTATCATGAAATTTTATTAATACATAAGGCAACATTAAAGAGTAATAGCACTGTTAATTTATATGTATAACAATGCCTACAGGACCCCTAACCTCATTTTTGGCAAAAAAATATTCAATAAGAAAAATTATGGAAATTTTTCAAAAAAAAAAACGAAAAAGTAATCAGTATTTTGCTGGGACACACTATGAGATAATTTATCCATGAAAATGAAGATAAGGGTAATAAATGAGATAATGTAATTCAACATAAAATATGCAAATTTTTTCGAGACACCGTGTATATTAATAAAAATGAAAAATTGAAATATTAATTTGTTATACTGGATGAGTTTTTAGTACGAAAACAGTAGTTATACTTTTTATTTTAAGAAATAGGGAATAAGCTTAAATTAAAAATTGTATGGTTTATTGATGTGCTTTATCAAATACTGCTTTGGTCTATACAAGGTGTTTTTGGGTAGTTGGAGCGCAATCTATTCCAAATCTTTTTAAACGGAACACCCTGTATATTTTTTGATATTTGCATTAGCACCAAGTTAAAGAAAACGATGATAGTTTTTTTCAACATTTGAGTGCACCTTTAAGTTTTTATTGGAATTTTGCTACAAAATTTATCACATGTAGACTTATATTAAACAAATGATATTATATAAACTTAAAAAATGGTTTTAAGGTATTTTTTTAAAACTTATCATAGATGATTGTTGTGGAGGCGTGAATTATGAAAAATCGAGAAGTCCATATTTTATTTTTTTTAATGAACACCCTGTAGCTGTAGATAATTTTTGATAAAATATTGTATTTCTTTTTTCTAAGAAAGGTATTTGCATTTTTTTGTAAATGTGTTGTTAAATTTAACAAAGGGTTCTGTTTTAATAATTCTTACAAATTTTATAACAAACTATTTTTTTTATATTCTAATAAATTTATTCGTAAATTGCTAAATAAGGTTTACAAGAAAATGGGTATCAAATTGAAAATAATAAAGTTGATGTCATTTCCGATGGAACCGGAAGTGAAATTCCAAATTTGTTTCTTTAAATCGAATTTAAATATACAGGGTGATATATTTATTAAGTGTTTACTTTCTTGGACAATAAATTTACATGTGTGGGATTGCATTGTTCACATTTTGCTGGATCTAAAAAAAAATAAAAATTAAAAAAATAATAAAAAATATAATAAGAAAAAGAAAATTAAAAGTATGCTGATATTAATTTAAAACATTTTTTAATACTACATTTTGCAAAATGACTGATTTTGTTGGGTTTTATATTATGTCAAAAAAAAGCAACTAAAAATCACCATGTATTTATAAAAATATGATAATAAGCTTGGATTTCAAGATATTAATAACAACCTCTCTTTATTTTAAATATTAGTCATATTAGAACTTTCAACAAATAAATTGTAGTAATCTTTTTCTGGTTCTCCATTTTTGTTTAAATAATTAAGAAATAATTGATATTATTTGTATTAAATTTAGTAAACTATGACTTTTTGACAAGACGTTTATATTAAACGAACTAATTTAAATTGGAACACCCTGTATCTCAAGAGGTAGGTAAAAAAAATTTGGTAAAATCTTAAATATAATACCTAATGTAGACCCGAAGATTTTGTATTAAACATAATAATAAAAAAAAAATTTAATTGGCTAAAATTGTGGATTTTTAAAATTTGGTTTTTGAATCCTTGTATTTGAAATTGTTGTAGTCCAATTATATGGTGATTTGAAGTGGAAAAGTTCTAGTATAATTGTTTTTATTGGTTTACTTTATATTTTTTTGGGTGTTGAACACGAATTTAAAGTTGATCAATAAATTTTTAATCAGCAAATATAAGAAATCATCAAAAAAAGACTAAAAATGAAAGGTTAGGTTAGGTTTTTGGCTCATAATTTACAAAAAAGCTCTTTACGGAAAAAGTGATCCTGTATTACTACTATTCATGTCCATTTTTCGAAAATTACTGACTATTCAAAACTCAAAGCCTTTTTGAGCAAAAACCAAATGTCATATAATAGAATTTTAAAAACATGAGTTGTGGGTTAATTTCCACGTCTTTATTTTATTACAGGATTGCTTTTTTGTGTAAAATGCTTACTTGCAATTTACAAAAACCAAAATAACTATTTTTTGCTGATATCTCATATTTGTCAAAAAATGTTTGCTGTACAACGTCACATAAAAGTAGAGCTACTTACTAAAAACAATTGTTTTTACCTAGAACTTTCCACTTCAACTTCAAACTCTTTTTGGACACCATTAAAATGGACTAGTCCAATCAAATGGTAGTTTCAAGTGGAAAGTTCTGGTGTAATTGTGTTTAGTGTTTTATGGGGTGCTTCACGAGTATTTGAAGTTGTTCAACAAACACTTTTCGACAAATATGAGAAATCAACAGTAAAAAATCCCAGATAATTTTGGTTTTTGGCTTATTTGCAAAGTAAGATTTTTACGTTTTAAAAAACGAGGAGAAAAGTACTTACAATTAATGTTCTTATTATTTTTTGTAGCACATATGGTTTTCTTTATTTTTTACTATTTTTCGAAAATCATCGATTTTAAGTGAAACCCCTATGTCTTACAAAAAAACAGTAGGTTAATTTCTCGTTTAAAAAAAATTATTTTTTGTAATTTTTGATGATTTCTTATATTTGTCGAAATAATATTGTTGGATAAGATGTGAGCTTTCTACTTTAAACCCTTTTTGAACACTATTTTAGTGGATTATTGGTATGTATTTAGAATAAAAGGTGGTAATGATCTGTTTTAGGTAATTTTGGTGTAGAAAAGAGCATCGATGATGGGGTTCCTCGTGTCGTGGTGTTTGGTCGCGTGACACATGAAAGAGGGTCGCACCAGCTGAAGAATAATAATAATTGAGGTCTGAAAAAAAGGGTGCGTGGTGCGTGCATCACCCTTATTGAGAATTTCCCGCGCCTGCTTGCGATTGTCCATCGCATCGCGTGCTTCGGGGATTTTCTGAAGAATCCTTCGAAAAGATCTTCTTCAGGAGGAGACTCACCTGCCCTAAGCTCGTCTACCTGGCCTCGTAACGCGGCGCCACCAAAACACACCTCCAAGCCTTTTTGGTGAGCGCCGACAGATTCGCCCTTTTCGCTTCGGGCTTCGGGCTTCTTCCCCTCGAGGGGACCGAGGCCACTTTTTAATATTTTTACCAGCACCCAGCACTCGGCCCCCGAAGGCGTGAGTTTCCCAAGATTTATTACCTTTTCAAAGCTCTAATTGTCAGCGATTACCTTCACTTTTATATTCCCTAAGAACAGTGCTCTTGCAAGCGTTAAAACATCAGTCGGAACACTTGAAACGAGGTGCGATTTTAAAATACTCCACTCCACGAAACATAAGTCATTCTCCATTACAAGCACCTCTCATTAACTTTTTTTTATATTTCAAACACCCTGTATATCATATCGATAGTTATGTAGGTACCCTCGTTTTTATAAAACAGTTTCATTAGCTTTTATAAAAGAAAAAAACAACAGAAATTTATTAATTACAAGAAACGAACGTCCGGACTCATTAATTAAGGCGTTCAAGGAGTAAAACTCACTTTTATTGCGATTCCGAAAAATTCTCCGACAAATTTCCGGGCACCACTTAATTAAGGATACTTTTAATGGAAACAATAAAAAATTAGGAGCAAGACTTCATTAATCTCAATAAATTTTTAGAGTTTGCTTGAGAAAAGGAGAAAATTGTTGAGTTTTGTCGCATGTAACATAAGTGAACCATTTACAACCTCAAACCACCTGAAAATTGCATTTAATCTTCTGGAATTGAAAAAATACTGTTTCTGAAATCACACATGCGAAAATAGTTGATTTGGTTGCATAAACTATAAAACGAGGTTGTAAATTTTAATTAGTAGTAACGTGTACTTATATATTTTTCAAGAAAAACGAAGCAGATGATGTTAAAGTAAAATGATAAAAGTTTATTTATAATCCCCGCATTAAGATTAATGATATAATTGTTGTATGTTGTGAGTAAATAAATTTAAGTTTACGTTCGTCCCTAATTGGCGTTTAAAGCTCGCTTAAGTGCGATAATGAAGCCATTAGTTGCAGCAATGAAAATAATACCAGCCATACATCATCCTACTCATTTTTTGGTAAATTCCAATTATCAAAAAACTACTCTATTAACGCTCCTCTTGAATATTCATGTTACAAATTATAACACGACAAACCGTTCATTACAACAATTTTCTTGTCTCTAATAAATTTCAATAAATATCCTAAAAATTCATTCACGTTACATCAATGAATCCTACTTTTTTTTTTCAAACACAATGAGATTCTTCTTCTAATCAAAAATATTCATTACCATTTTTCACATGAGTTACAACCTTGGGAAAACTATTGTTACTACATTTGTTGTACCTGGAAGTGCACCACAATTTTAGAAACCTTGTTTACACTTTTACTAATCAATTCTACGAAAAACTCATTAAATCTTTGTGGAAGTACTTTTATTGTTTTGTTGGGATTTTTTTGATAAAATGTTTTTTATGCCCATTTTTGTGTACAATTGTAATCACCCAAGTGGAATTTTTAGTAAGTACCACATTTTTGGATGAATTTTTTGATGTAGAGTTTTGTTTCTAAACCAATATCTCATTAGAAACTAAAGACCAAGTACAATATCATATACCGTTGTAATTACAATTAAAACGTCTATTTCTAGGTGTAATTAGATTTTTTGTAAGATTTTTTGTATGTATTGTATTTTGCTTTAAATATCGAATTTTGTAATTTTTTTCAATAAACACCCGGTTTTCACTCATAACTAATAAAATTTTAATTGAAGAAGTAAAATAATTAATACCGTCTCAATCTTAAAGAAAATATTTAACTATTGATATCTTGCATTTAAAGATATAGTCATTAGAAAAAAAATAATTGATTGATTTTTGTATATTTAAGAAAAATATTGAAGGTTGAGTTTTACTTCCAGTTTAATAATTAATTAATATCTAAAGACTGAATAATTTACATCATACCGTTGTATTCCCAATTAAATTTTTTATCTTTAACTGTAATCAGATCTTTTGTAAGATTTTTCATTAGTATTGTATTTCACTTTAAACTTGGAATTTTGTAATTTTTGTTTTCCACTTCTAACTAGTAAAATTTTGATTGAACAAGTAAAATAATGAATACCATCTTAAACTAGAAGAAAATATCCAACTAAGGATCTTTTGAAGATATAGCTATTAAAAAAAATTAATCGTCGATTGATTTTTGCATATTTATGAGAAATTTAGAAGGTAGAGTTTTACTTCTGGATCAATAATTAATTAATATTTATAGACTGGATATTTTAAACTGTATCATTGTAATAACAATTAAATTATCTATCATTTGGTCTACTTAGATTTTATCTAAGATTTTTCTTCAGTACTGTATTTTGTTATAAACATCGAATTTTCTCATTTTTTACTAAACACAAGATTTTTCATTTACAACTAATAAAACTTTAATTGAAGAAGTAAAATAACTATTACCAACTCAATCTAGACGAAAATATCTAACTATAGACACCTTACATTAGAAGATATAGTCATTAGAAAAAAAATGATCGTCGATTGATTTCAGCATATTTAAGAAAATTTTCGAAGGTTGAGTTTTACGTCCGGTTTAATAATTAATTAATATCTAAAGACTGAATAATTAACATTATACCCTTGTAATCACAATTAAATTGTTTATCTCTAGGTTTAATTTGATCTTTTGTAAGATTTTTCATTAGTATTGTATTTCACTTCAAACTTGGAATTTTGTAATTTTTTTGAACAAACATCTCGTTTTCCACTTTTAACTAGTAAAATTTTAATTGAACAAATAAAATAATGAATACCATCTTAAACTAGAAGAAAATATCTAACTAAGGACACCTTACATTTGAAGATATAGTCATTTGAAAAACAGATAATCGTCGATTGATTTTTGCAAATTTAAGAGAAATTTCGAAGGTAGAGTTTTACTTCTGAATAAATAATTAACTAATATTTATATACTGGATATTTTAAACTGTATCATTGTAATCACAATTAGATTATCTATTATTTGGTTTACTAGATTTTTTCTAAGGTTTTTCGTCAGCACTGTATTTTGTTACAAACATCGAATTTTCTCATTTTTTTTTACCAAACACCGTATTTTTCACTCATAACTAATAAAATGTTAACTGAAGAAGTAAAATAATTATTACCAACTCAATCTAGACGAAAACATCTTTTTAAATACTTAAGAGAAATTGCGAAGGTTGAGTTTTACTTCCGGTTTAATAATTAATTAATATCTAAATACTGAATAATTTACATCACTCCGTTGTATTCAAAATTAAATTGTTTATCTCTAAGTGTAATCAGATCTTTTGTAAGATTTTTCATTAGAATTGTATTTCACTTTAAACTTGCAGTTTTGTAATTTTTTTCAACAAACACCTTGTTTTCGATTCATAACTAGTAAAATATTAATTGAACAAGTAAAATAATTAAAACCATCTTAAACTAGAAGAAAATATCTAACTAAGGACACCTTAAATTTGAAGATGTAGCAATTGGAAAAAAAATAATCGTCGATTGATTTTTGCATATTCTGAGAAATGTTGATGGTAGAGTTTGAGTTCTGGATCAATAATTAATTAATATTTATAGACTGGATATTTTATATTATATCATTGTAATCATAATTAAATTATCTATCATCAGGTCTAATTAGATTTTTTTAAAGATTTTTCGTTTGCACTGTAGTTTGTAATAAACATTGAATTTTCTAATTTTTTTACTAAATACAAGATTTTCACTGATAACTAATAAAATTTTAATTAAAGAAGTAAAATAATTATTACCAACTCAATCTAGATGAAAACATCTAACTATAGACACCTTACCTTTGAAGATATAGTCATTAGAAAAAAATCTTAGATTGATTTTTGCATACTTAAGAGAAATTGCGAAGGTTGAGTTTTACTTCCGGTTTAATAATTAATTAATATCCAAAGACAGAATAATTTCCATGATACCGTTGTAATCATAATTAAATTGTTTATCTTTATGTGTAATCAAATCGTTTGTAAGATTTTTTATTAGAATTGTAATTCACTTTAAACTTGAAATTTTGTAATTTTTGTTTTCCATTCATAACTAATAAAATAGAACGTAGAGTTTTACTTCTGGATCAATCATTATTTAATATTTATAGACTGGATATTTTATACTATATCATTGTAATCACAATTAAATTATCTATAATTAGGTCTAATTAAAGTTTTTGTAAGATTTTTCGTCAGCACTGTATCTTGTTACAAACATCGAATTTTCTCATTTTTTTTTACTAAACACCAGATTTTTCACTCATAACTAATAAAATTTTAATTGAAGAAGTAAAATAATTATTACCAATTCAATCTAGACGAAAACATCTAACTATAGATACCTTACATTTGAAGATATAGTCATTAGAAAAAAAAATAATTTTGATTGATTTTTGGATACTTAAGCGAAATTGCGAAGGTTTAGTTTTACTTCCGGTTTAATAACTAATTAATAGCCAAAGACTGAATAATTTCCACGATACCGTTGCAATCATAATTCAATTGTTTATCTCTAGGTGTAATCAAAACATTTGTAAAAATTTTCATTAGTATTTTATTTCACCTTAAACTTGGAATTTTGTTAATTTTTTCAATAATCACCAGTTTTCCACTCATATTTAATAAATTTTGAATTCAACCAGTAACATAATTAATATCATCTAAAACTAGATGAAAATATCTAACTGTAGACACCTTAAATTTGAAAATATAGTTATTAGAAAAAATTTAATTGTCGATTGATTTTTGCATGTCCAAGAAAAGTTTCGTTAGGTAGAGTTTTACTTTTGGTTCAATAATTAATTATTATCTAAAGACTGAATATTTTCTACTATACCGTTTTAATCACAATTAAATTATCTTTCCGTAGGTATTCTTGTATTTCCTGTATCATTTTTGAGTTTTGTTATATTTAGTTGTAAAGTTGATTAATTTCCTATTTTTTTGCGAGTGTTTAGTTTGTAGTTAATTGATGTAAAATCGTAAAGCATGTTTGTTGTAAAATTAACGGCATGCTTTGAGAGTTGTAGAGTGGCTAAATGGATCGTGGCGAATCTTTTGTCGGTGTTTCGGCTGTCGGTCGAGAAAGGTAAAAGAAAGGAAGCACACAGCACACACAAATCGTTTTCCCATTTCGACTCGTTCAGCTCATTTTTTAATATTCAGCTCGTAACACCTCAAATCCCATTTCGAGAGCGTGCTGCAATTAAAAACTGAAACGCATCCAGGTAGAAGAAACGTCAACTCCTCCAATGACCTACATAAATTTACCTTTTCGCATTTAATCCTCTGAGCAAACATTCGAAAAACTTAATTTATCAAAGCTACTTAATTTTTTCCTCGCTAAACCCTACGCTACCGGGCTTTTAACGGCCTGCTCGTTAAAATTTATTTATTTAACAATAATATAATTTTTTGTTGTTGCAGCAAGATTCGCGGGAGAGTGGTTTGGAGGAAGGAAAAAATAGGAAGGATGATCCGTAACGACGCCAAAAATCTTGACCGGCGGCTAAAAGCGTCTAGGCCTTTCGTGTGGTCCATCATTTTTGGTCCACTATTAAAAGGGATCTTCCTGATTGACACCTGACATCAAAACTAAAAGTCGTCCGGCCTCAAATTAACCGCACCGAATTTACACCATTATTTGCAACAATACAAGATTATAAACAAGTGTGAGCTTTAAACGAAATTAGTTACACAACAATTGCTGAAATTACTGAAATACCTACCTGTTGGTTGGAATATGGAATATGCAGCAGCGATAAAGAAAAAACTATAAAGTCATCCATTTTAATGTTGAAATAAAGTTGGAAAAAATGTGTGCGGTGATAATTTTAATTATCAATCGCACATAAAATATAGAAAAGTAATAAACGTTACGAGGTTGTCGTTATGCTTTTGAGTATAAAAGAATAATAAAAATGTACAAGGACATTCATCCGAGCTGAAATATGTTCACTCGTCTCAATCGTGAACATTTTAATTGCGTTCTTCTTGTAACAAACAAAAAAATGAGAGAGGACACGCAGGTCTCGATACGCGTCATATGACGAAATTGACAGAATTTTATTTCCTCGAGTCGCGTCCGGCTTTTACCGTACTCAGCCAGCATGTCACATGCGAAATGTGCAGATGCGAAGAAAAGTGAAAGAAAGAAGATGTAGAAGAGTTAAAAGTCATCATGTTTAATGATTTAGCCTGGAAAGGGATGACTGGCCACTACTACTCGACTCGACTCGACTCGAAGCCCGGTAGCTACTTACTTATCTATTTAATAGAGATGACGCCACGCCGACCAACACAAAGATTCAAAGACTCACAGATTGAAAGACCTCAGACAAGTCTTTTTCAAGAAGTGCTTCTCACACCGCGATGAAAGACACGACGTCATCCTCCGCTTCGATTTGCTTTTATTTCACCATCAAAAAGATCTACGCCTTTTTTCACTCATCAGTTATCACCGCCTTTAATTAAATTACCACAAGATTATTTACCGAAACCTAAAAGCCAAAAACAAACAAAACTTTATATATGCGGTTTTACTACAAACTCCAATGCTACCAAAATTTAATACAACATCAAATCTTTCATTTTTGTCTAATTAAGATAAAGAGGCTCAGTTACACAGGTTACTTCAAACGGTACTTAGATTTACTTATCTGTCAATTTTTTACTTTAAGGCCCAAGTGTAAGCTTCAAGTGACACTAATGGTGCTATTCTGTGCAAATCTGTTAGTCCTTACAGGATATATCTGCAAGGTTTGTTATATGGGTTCTAATGAACGATTTCCAAAGTTACCTTACAGATATTTCTTGTAAGGACTTGGAGTTTTCCTCAAAATCGCACCATTAATCTAAAAAATGACAGAAATACAATGGAAAATTCTATGACATTATAATCAATAATTACCTATACTTCATTTTTAAACCAGGAGGAGTGACAAAGAAGGACAACTTAAACTATAAAAGTTACTAGAAAAATAACCAAACAGGTTTTGACAGGAATTTTTATTTTGGCTTTTTATTGATAAAATATATACAGAAACATAATTAAATTCCCCATTTCTTTGTACTGAATACAAATTTATACATGTAAATATATTAGTAATTTAAATTTTATGATTAATATTTTGAGGTTAAATGTCAAAAATCATCCAAAATAATTATCCGGTGTAAATCTTGCTTATTTTAACCAATCAGGGACGTTAATTTTTGGCATTTTGGCATTTAGGCATTTAAATCACTCCTCTTAGTTAAAAAATCAAGTATAGAGACACTGATAAATGTTGTCAAAAACCGCCCAAAAACTAAGTCCAATGCCTTTGACAACCTCAATTGTGGGATAAAAAAATGTAATATGTATATGAGAGCAAGTGAGAAGGAATGTGCAGAAATAAGAAACTACTTGTCAAACAAATGCATGCCAAAAATGCTTTCACATTTGTATGTTTATATTTGCAACGTCTTTGGGAAAATCCTCGAGCAAATCTGTCAATTTTTTATTTTAAGTGCCACTTGAAGCTTAAACTTTAACTGTGCAACCCGCCTTAAAATTTTCAAAAAATGTATTTTTTTCATACCTAAAACCACGTGTCCCACTTTTTTTGCAGTTTTAAGGTAACTTACTAAATATCATTCTGAATAAAAACAAAATCTTAAAAAATTTCAAGATTATACTATTTATTACTACAAAAATTAGGACAAACAGTATAACAAACAATTTATGATTTTATTTTTCATTTGGTTTGAATTTTATTTTCTCCTGAGCAGTGGCGAATCTAAAGTAAAATTCTAGGGGCGGCGATGGACAATTATACAGAGTGTCCCACTTTTTTAAGTATGTATGTCATTCAGGAAAAAAATTTATATCAACTATTTTTTTCGACTCCGAAAAAGTTAGAGCTATTTTAAATGTTTAAAATTTTAATAATTTTTTGGGATCCTTGTATTGCTTTTTTTATTATCAATATTTTTATTAGAAACAAGTATGCTTTGGATTTTGTCTTTAAAGTTCATCCAGATATGTTAATTTTAATGTGGTATTTAAAAGGTCCCTCTTAGTTTTATAAACAATCAAAAAAGCAATTAGGTGAAAAGAAAATCCAAAATATACTTAAGTTAAATTAAAAAAATAACGAAATGAAGGAAATTTTTATTTATTTATAATTTAAGTTGAAGTTTTCCTGGGGTTTTAAAAAAATATTAAAATACGCAGGGGGGTATTTAGGGGGTGGCTGAAGGGTCAATAGCTGCCCCCCCCCCCAAATTATCGATATGAGAGAAAATAATAAAAAAAAATTAATAAAAATTTCATTTTTATAAGAAAAAAAATTAACCCCTTATTTTCTTATCAATTATTTTTGGGGACGTTACTTCATAAAAACAAATTCAATTTTTATTTATTATCGTTCAGTCTTTCAAATAAACCGTATGATACCAACACTGAATCTTTTTTAAATTGATAGAGTTTCCTGTAAAGTTTAATGGACTCAAAAAAAGTGGTACCCTTGTGGTACATTTATGAGGCTTATTTTAAAGATAGGTGTGAAAATATTAAGAATAATTCCAATTTATTTTTTGAGAAAATTTGTGATCTTATAACCTTATACCAAAGTTGCGTTAATTAGCTTTTCTTTTGTCATTTAAATTAACCTAATAGTTTATGAAGTATGGTACAATTTTGAATTAACGACATTTTCTGTGGAAAAAAATCCCTCCAGAAAAAAACTGGGGTTTTCCGACCCTGAAAATTGTTTTTTTTGTAGATGAGTCCACTTTCTACGATATTCTTCTCATCACTTCTTTTTGGGGTAAACTATAATTATTTTCAATTAACGATTTTTAAAAAACAAAATGTCTCAAAAATGACTCTCTCCAGTATGAACCTTTCATGGATTGAATTCCCAACTTTGTCTCTTCATATCTCGGTCAATTGGTCAATAGGACTTTTGTAACTATTTTTCTGAGGATCTCCCTGAAGGGTCTCCAACAACTACTGGAGAGTTTTTGCGCTATTTTCGAGACACCCTGTATATGTTAGGTTAGGTTAACCTGTTTTTTTTTAAATCCTAGATACGCCATTGAAAATACGCTCAATTTTTACTTCACAAAGACAAAAATTGCAAAAAATTATAGCCTGAAGATTTTACATTGCACTCCAAAAAGAAAATTAAAAAAAATTTCGAAGAAAACTTTTTATGATCAAAAACACCAGACTCTACCGAATACACCTATCCTATCCTCTTAACCTCAAATAAAAAAAAAGATTAATTTGTAGTATTGGCTAGTATTGTTCTTAGTATTAATTTTTTGTAGTCATGTTGCCACTTTAAAAACAAAAGTTGCCTATCATTTCTTGGATATATTTTGAAAAAACCAAATCAAATTATAGATTCCTCTTTATGCATTAAAGTTTTTAATTGTCAAATGACAAAATATTTACGTTTTTTTCTAATATTTCTAGTTTTTAGTGTATATTTAAAAAAACGTTTTCATAGCTTACTATGTTGCTTAAAAATGCATGGGGCCTAAGTTTATGAATAATTGAAATTACACGCTGATCCAAAAAAATTTTACTGAAACCTGGATGAACTGTTTAATCAGGATATGGAGGCTTTTTTTAAATAAGCCATAAAAACTACAAATATTAGCAAAAATGTAAAAATTAATACAGATAAAAACTTTGAAGTTTGAAACCCCCATAAATATTCTAAAATTCAAGAGAAAAAAATTGGATATTTTCGGGTATCTAGGGGGGCTAATTAATGTCCTTATCGCCCCCTTTTGTATTCGTCACTGCTCCTGAGAGTATTGTATACACTTTTTTCCATAATTAAATTTAAGTACATAATAAAATGTTCTAAAATACTAAAATAGTTGAAACCAAATTCACAGAAAGCAGACTTGATTTAAAGAATGATAATAAAAGTGAATTGTAAAATCAATAGAATTTTTGAAAGTTTTAAATTTTTAACGAGTGAAAAAAAATATTATTTCATAGGAAACTTAAATTCAAGTATATAATAATTTTCTTTGAATTTTTAAAAATTCTATTGTTTTCATTAAAATTTTTATTTAGATTATTCGATAAGTAAATCGTCCTATAATTAGGACTTCTCCAAGAATTTTTTCCATTATAAATATTGTGATTTCTTTCATTTTATTCGTTTATGAAATAATTTTTGTTGCAAAAATTAAAAAAAATATTGAAATTCTTAAGGATATTAGGAAGCCACCTACACCCCCCCACCCATATCATAATGGACGTCCATGTCAAACTTGGGAAATGGGAAATTCATTATTTTATAGTCATCTTAAAGTGTACAAACTAAAAATGCTCTATGTAAAAATTTAAAGCAAAAAAAATGTTATGTGCTTCCTAAATTTTTATAAATAATTCTTATGTTAATTGGAATAAAGAAAAAAGAAAATATACCAATTGAAAAAAAACTTAATTGTGCAAGGAATTTAATTTAGGCTGTTACTGAAATTAGGCAACCAAATATACTGTGTAGTAATTTTTAGTGATTTTAGTGTTATTAGGTTTGAATTCGTGACGTAATACCTGGGATAAATCAGCTCTTTATACAGGGCGTTCCATTTTTCTTTCCAGCAAATTGGGTCGAAAAAACATAATAATTCTTTGGAAAATAATTGTTCAGAATGACATTTACTATCTAAAAAAAAAATTGCTGGAAAAAAAGTGGGACACCCGCCTGTATATGGTTTCTTTGTATACACGCATTTAAAAGTGAATAAAAATTTCTTTACAATTTGTAATTATAATATCAAAAAATTAGAGGAAAATGTAAAAAAAATTGTTTATCAAGTTTTAAGAAGTAAAAATAATGTTAATTGTTGTGTTTATGGTTGTAAATCAACTATACACAAAAATAGTAGGAAGATTTCTTATCATAAATTTTATAAAAGAATCAAATGTCAAATATACGAGTAGAGAATAAATTTTGAGAATATTATGAAGAAGACCGAATAACATTTGGGTAGTTAAATTAAAGATAGAAAAAAAGTGAAAACTTTGCTTTTTCTGTTTAAAAAGGATGTTTTTACTCATCAGGAAATAGTATATTTTACAATTTTACATTTGAATTATAAGATATATTTAATACGGTTAAGTTAGGTTAGATGAGGTTATGTTTTATTCCAATGATGACGTATGAGTAAGTTTGGTTGCATATTCAGAAAAATTAATTTGAATCGCCAATTGTACGTTGTAAAAGATGATTAATTGTGATTAAGATGATGTACAGTAATATCATTATTCTTTTATTATTTGGTTAGTTTTTATAGTATGGAGATACTAGATATCAAGTTTGTTGGGAAATATTTTTTATTTGGAAAATATAATTACACCGTGATTGTAACGATAAATGACACTATACATATGTGTTTGTTACTTTTTAATTAGTTATCAAATTAAGAATAAAACTCAAAACTGTATAAAGTTCCACTGTAATTTGAAATATCAAATTGTAGTAATGTACCAGTAGTTTGTTGATATTAATCCACGATGAAAAAAACTATGAATATAATTAAGTTTTTTATACCTATTCGTAGGTTATTTTCTTTATATTAAGAAGGTATTAATTATTTTACATTTTTAATAAACATTTTAAGAGGTATTAAGAAAAAACACGGTATTTATTGTGAAAATTTAAAAAATCTAAATTTTAGAGGTGAATAAATAAAAATTGGCTAGTGGTAGAAAAAATATAAATAGATCTTTAGAAAGATAATTTAATTATGATTATTATGGTACATGATTAATCCATTGAATTTTAATTAATTATTGAGCCAAAATTCAAAATTAAAACTCTTCCTTCTGAATTATATTTAAGTAAGCGAAAAAGAATTGTTTATAAATTCTTTGTAACTACCATATAATTAAGTTTTACATGTCTACAGATAAATATTTTTTTTTAGTTTAAGATGGTTATGATTGTTTTGCACTTATTTTAAAATGTATTGAGTCATTTGCAAAAAACAATATATTTTTATAAAAAATATAAAATTTCACATTTCTTTATAAATCTTTTGTATTTGGGGAGTTCTATAAAAAATATAATCACATCAACTTATAAATAATTTAATTGTGATTATAACGATATTCAGGGTCTCATTTTTTTTCCAGCAATTTTTTTTTTAGATAGCAAATGTCATTTTGAACAAACAAATTCCTATGAACTATTATGTTTTTTCGACTCCTTAAAAAGCATAAATTTTCATGATTTTTGTGGAACACCCTGTGTAATATTCTTTCTTATATTTTTTTTATTTAAATTAATTATTATTCGGATTTTTTCTTTGCCAAATTGGTTTTTTTTAACATTATTAACTATATTTAAAATAAGTGAACTACGAGGTTAAATTTCCCTTGGTAAAATTTAACATCTTATTGGCTTAAAGATATTCAAAATCCAAAGCATACTTGCTTTAAATAAAAAAAATTAAAATGTATACAGGGTGTCTAACAAAAATCATTAAATTTATCAATTTTAAAATTGCTGTAACTTTTTAAGGAGTCGAAAAAACATAATAGTTGATAGAAATTTTTTGTTCAGAATGACATTTACTTTCTAACGAAAATTTTTGTTGGAAAAAAGTGAGACACCCTGTATAATATCATGTTTGCTTGTAACATTTTAGTTAGCTATTAAATGGGAGATAAAATTTTATTTATCAAGTTGCATTGAAATAGTAAATTGAAGTAATGATTTGTGTAACACCATTTTCGCTAAAATGAATCAAGGATAAAAAACGTTTCTAGTTATCCTATAATATGTATAGTTGCGTATATCTGTGTTTAGATTTATTTCTCTAGATTAAGTTGGTATTAATTATTTTATATTTTTAGTAAAAATTCTAAGCGAAATTAACAAAATACGTGGAATATATTACAAAAATTTATAATTTTTTAACTTTGGAGGTGAATATATTAAAATTGAAATGTCGTACAAAAATCATAATTACACTTACAGAAAGATAATTTAATTGTGATTATTATGGTATATGATACAATATTAACCCTTTCAATTTTAAATAATTATTAAGCCAGGATTAAAACTATTCTATTTAAATTATATTCAAGTAAGTGAAAAAGAATTGTTGATAAATTTTCTTGTAATTATGGTGTAATTAAGATTTTTATGTCTGCATATAGATATTTTTTTCTACATGGTTATAACTGTTTTGTATTTACATTAAAATTTTATGCCAAATTTGCAAAAAAAAAACAATATTTCTTTATAAAAAAAAATAAAAAACTTCAAGTTTATTGATAAATATTTTGCGTTTGCAAAGTCGTATAAAAAATATAATTATACCCACGTTTAGGTAATTTGATTATGATTACTATGATATGTAACACTGTGTTTGTTCACTACTGTTTAATTAATTATAAAATTTCGAATAAAACTCTACATATCAAGTTGCAATGAAATAGTAAATTGTAGTAATGATTTATGTAACAGTAGTTTTGCTAAAATTAATCAAGGATATAAAAGTTGTTACTGATCCTATAATCAAGTTTTATATGTCTACGATTAGGTTATTTTCTTTAGATTAAGATGGTATAAATTGTTTTAATTTTTTAATAAAATAATTATGAGTAATTCGCAAAAAAACATGGTAGTAATAAAAAATTTCTAAAAACTTATCTTTCGAAGTGAATATTTTTAAATTGGATGGTTGTACAGAAATAAAAATTACATCTCTAGAAAGATAAATTAATTGTGATTACTATGGTACAAAATATTCTTCTTTTTATCCAAGCTTTAATTAGTAATCGTGGAAGAAGTACAATCCTTCCTAATTGATAAAATTGAAATGATGGAGTTTGGTAAAAAAAATTAATTTAAATTTTTCCAATTACGTATAGTCTAATTTAAATGATAAATTAAAAAAAAATTAATTTTACACCAAAAGGTTAGGAGTATTATTTTTTGAATTATATTCGATATCATCACAATAAAATAAAAAAAATTGTTTCTATTTTTTACAAAAAAAAATAAAATAAATAACATTCTATTACTACGGAGGAAAATAATAATAAAACACTTGATTAAAATAAAATATTTAATTACAAAAATAATTGATTAAAATTTATAGGTGATTAGTGTAAATGTACATGCATATTAAATACCGAGTAATTATAATAATATTAATTAAAAATAATTTTGGTTGCACTAATTCACTGAATTTCACTGAAGTGTAATATGTGAGATCCGTCGGTGTTTTGTTGCACAAACTTTTTAGCGCGGAAAATGAGTAATAAAAATGAAAACGGCACTAAAATTGAAAAATGAAAATAAAAGAAAATTGGCGGAGTGTCCCGGGCGACGTTCGGGCGAAAAATGAAGCGCCTGGAAGTCTGCAGGGGCGTGCGCTATTATTTTTATCCCACCTTTTGCGGTAGATCCCGCCTATTTAAACAATAGGAACGCGTTTTAACCGGTTTGTAGGACCGCCTTCGGAGCGCGGTGAGCGAATGCGGTGGTTGGCGGGAGTGGCCTCAACACAAAGTCGGCTGCTGCGTAACGCTATCTATCGCCGAAGAGGCGCAACTAAACCCCTAGCCGACTATTATATGATTATTCTTCATTATAGTGCCTACACTCGTAGGAAGTAGATGGTTGAGCGAAGAGCAATTTTCGACGTGAAAAAAAAACGAAACGACATATGCACACTCAATTTCGTGTAATTTGTTTTCGGGTTAATTTCTGGACGGTTTTTACGCAATTATAGTGTGAATTACACGGTATTATAGGAGTTGACTGCGGCAAATTGCTCCGATTAGGCTCATTAAGCGCGCGATTCTTCTTCGCCTGCCTTCGTTTCATTTTAATTGTCGCGCGCAACTATTTTTTTGAAAATTTTTGGTTTTGGCGATAATTAAAGCGGCGTGTCGTGTAACTAGTAGTGCGAATTGCAGTGAATAATAAGTGATTAATGCTTGTGGATTTAATAAGAGAACGAGACTTGATGAGTAGTAGTTGCAGCACATAAAAAAATAGTTTTTGGGATTGGGGATTTTCGAAATCTTTCAAAGTGGATATCAAACCGTTCACGACGTTGAACTTTACGGACTTGGGTTCCCCTTTCGGGGGACCAAACGACGAACCTCCGGGAACACCTTCGATGTCGGGCGAAGGGCACATCGGAGGTCCGCCGACGCCGCACCACGAAAGCAACAATTCCACGCCGGTGTCGAAGAGCGCCTTCATCGAGTTGCAGCAACACGGTTACGGCCCCCTAAGAACTTCTTATCAGCACCACTTCAACTCGCCGGCGGGAAATCCTCACTCGGGGCCGACGGGAGGCCACGACGGAGGATTTCCCAGTCCGAGGGGCGCACTAGGTGCTTACCCCTTCCCACCCATGCACCAGAATTCCTACACGGGCTATCATCTAGGATCTTACGCTTCGAATTGTCCACCTTCACCTAAAGATGATGGTAAGTCAAGATGATACCACCAAACATCAAAAAAAAACAGAGATTCTTAGATTCCGTCTATCTTTATAACCTCTTCCAATGATTCATGAAGAATGTCTAATTTAAAGTATTCAAGATCAAAAGCTATGTAGGAATATCTCAATTTCAAAAAATTGGATATGGTTAGGTTAAGAAGTTTAGTATTTTGATAGAGAATACTAAAGACATAATCATGTATCTTTGATACCGTCGCAGGATTTTTGACTGAAGAAAAATTGATCAATTGGATTTTCCAAAAAAAATCGCAAAGTTTGATCAATATTTTTATAAAAATTAGCTCTGGGTACGACGTTTTTAAATCTTTAAATTTTTTTTTAAATAGTCAGGTAGAGCAGCTCACGCGGGTTCTTTTAAGCCCTCATACGTTAAAATCGGTAGAGTAGTTTAGGAGATATTAATATTTTAGTAAAATGCTAGAACGCCTTTTGCTCCCAAGTGGTTTATATCACACACCCTGTATTGTGTTTCATTTGACGTTGGACTGTTTGGTTATCTTTGTTATTATTGAAGACAACGATTTGTTCGTATGTTAATAATTCTTTTAAGAAACATTTGAATATCGCATCGTTCCTGCGCTATCATCAAAAAATAAGGAAATACCATTTTCAAAATCTAGCTATAATTTCTCGATTTTAGGTGGTACTAAAAGTTTTTTTGACATTTTACAGCCACTTTCTTTAATACGATGCAATAAAACAAATGAATAGCTATTTTCGCCAACGGATTGACTGAAAATATCTAAACTTAATTTTTTCTGATATGTATATATTATATCATATTTCAAAAAACATTGACAGTTGACATCTATTCAATGACATTTTTAGTTAATAAATAAAATATTACATATGATATATCAAATTTCCCAGAAAAATTCACTGATTCCGAATATGTGTAAATCTAATATGGCCGCCATAAGAAAAAAATAAGTTTTGTTCATTTTAGGTTATTCCGTTAGCGAAAAAAAATATTCATTTATTTTACTGCATTGTACACAAAAAAGTGCCTATATAATGTCAAAAATCTTTTTTGGTACCACAGAAAATAAAGAAGTTATAGTCATATTTTCAAAAATCAAATTTCCTTGTTTTTTCAAGATAGTGCAGAAACGATGGCAAATTCGAATGTTTTGTCAACGAATTATTAATATTCCAACAAATCTTTACTACTTTGTCTATTTAACCAACTTTTTATCTCCAATAATTTAACACCAAATGGGACATCCTGTATATATTTTCTTGTATAATTCGAAAAGTAAAAAAGATATCAAAGTAAATCTTTTTATGTCGTAAATAAAACATGGAAATAAATCTTAGAAAGTGTATTTTAATTTTAGTACTAGATTTTGACTATACAGGGTGTCCCATTTAACGTTGGACTCTATGGGTAACTTTGTTATTATTGGAGCTGAAAAATCGCTTAAATAGACAAAATAGTAGAGATTTTTATAATAATTATTAAGAAATTCGTGACGTGTGATTCCTTCTTTATATTTTTTACTATGCTGCACCATTCTGTCAAAAATTGGTACTTCTATACGGAGCAAGCTCTATGATCTATGCTCTACAGAGTGTCCCATTTAACATTTAACGTAAGACTGTATGAGTATCTTTGTTATTATTGGAGATAGAAAGTCGGTTAAATGGACAAAGTAGTAGAGATTTTTTCCAATATTAATAATTCATTTACAAAAAAATTGAATATTGCATCGTTCCAACGCTATCTTGAAAAAACAAGAAAATGCGATTTTCAAAATATGGCTATAACTTCGTTACTTTCGGTGGTACAAGGAAATTTTTTTTACTTAATACAGACAATTTTTTGTGTACAATGCAGTAAAATAAATGAATATTTTTTTTCGCCAACTGATTGACCGGAAATGGACCAAACTAATTTTTTTCTTAAGGCAGCCATATTGAATTTACACATATTCGGAATCAGTATTTTTTTCTGAGTAATTTGGTATACCATATGTCACATTTAAAAAAAATAAAATTATTCAATTTTAAACTAACACTGGATGTTAAGAGATGTAAATTTTCAATAACATAAATGTAACTATTTAAAATATTAAATGTAAAATAAATCTTAACACATATGTATTGATAGTTTACATCTATTCAAGGCCATTTTTGGTTAGTAAAATAAAATTATTTCTATTTTTCTTAAAATATTACATATTATGTATCAAATTAATCAGAAAAATACACTAATTCAGAATATGTATAAATCCAATATGGCTGCCATAAGAAAAAAATAAGTTTGGTTCATTTCCGGTCAATCTTTTAGCGAAAAAAAAATATTCATTTACTTTACCGCATTGTACACAAAAAATTGTCTTTATTATATCAAAAAACTTTTTTGGTAGCACAGAAAATAAAGAAGTTATAGTCATATTTTAAAAATCGCATTTTCTTGTTTCTTTTCAAGATAGCGTTGAAATGATGCGATTTTCAAATTTTTTGTAAACGAATTATTAATTTTCGAAAAAATCTCTACTACTTTGTCCATTTAACCTACTTTATCTCCAATATTAACAAAGATACCCACACAGTCCAACGTCAAATGGGACACCCTGTAAATACAAAAAAAATGACATACCTTTATTTTCTGAAATTTAATTTTATTTTGTTTTTTTTTGGAAATGCGTAAGTGGTGACTTTCGTCAAAATTGCACGTTTTAATTTGAAAATTCGTTAAAAATTAACCTGATTATCCTCTAATTCCAAATGTAGCTTTATTTCGGTATAACTTCTAAACGCTTTATAATAAAAAAATAAAATGTAGCTCATATTGTGTAGAAATTATCTCTATTTCATACTCTGAAGATAAATTTGCAAAAATTTTAAAATTCCAAAAGTTAAAAGCGCTCCCTCGCCCCGTTAACAGCATTAAATATTTTAGCATCTTACGTTCAATAATTTTTTTGAAGCCCAAAATTAAATTTAACTAACGCCTATTTTTTTACAAATAAAAGATGAAATAACGTTACAGAAAAAAAATATTTGGCGGTTATAGAAGGTCCCTATAAAAAATTAAAAATTTTTAAAGTTGACGTTAAAAATGTTCAAAAAACGAACCGCGACTTTGAAAGCTCCAAAAACATATAAAAATTAGGACGATTTTAATGAAATAACGACTGTTTGATATCTCAAGTATGTAGATTACGAATTTAAAAACCGCGACTTTTTTTCTTCATTTGTTCTTGAGATATAAAGTTTTAAAAATTTGGTCTAAAAAAGTCGTTTATTCGCGTTGAAGCTTTCAAATACTTCAAGACACTATCATAGGATATTTTTTAGATTAAAAATGTATATTGTTCTTTTTGTTACAAAATTTCGCAACGTTGCCATTTTTAAAACTAACCTAACCTATTGCTTTTTTTTCATGATTTTATAAAGAATTAGATGTGTAGTGTTTTTAAAAGTTGCGAATGATTTGGAATATTGTAAGAATGCGGTATTGAATAGATGTATAACACGTTTATTAATTGTGATTTATTAATTGGGAGGCAATTAGAAAAGAATGAAGTGAGTCGATAAGAATCGGTTGATTTGCGGCGTAAATATTATATGGGGTTATTAAGCGGAGGGTTAAAAACTGATTGATGGTTAATAAAGTACTCCAACACATGTGGAAACAAATAGTAGAGAAATGAAATGATCGTTAGTGAAACGATTGGAAAAATTGAATTTGTGCGATTAGAAAGGTGGTTGTGTGGAAAGTTGAGGTGATAAGAATCTATTGCGGCCAATTGAATGGCGTTTAATCGAGTTAAGGGCGCTCAGCTTACGCATGTTTCTACTACCTAGATTACTATCAGAATGACAATTATTATTTAACCTGCTTAATGGGCCGTAAACTGATTAAACGGCGATTTACAAAAAAAAAAAGGAGCCGCGCAGTTGCAACATGTTGCAAAAATTCCTAGTACATGCAGTAATTAGTGGTTTCTTTTTGTAGACAAGTGTTTATCGTTGGAGAGGCCTTCAGGTGGTGGCAAAGGGAAGAAGATGAGAAAACCAAGAACGATATACTCCAGCCTGCAGCTCCAGCAGCTAAACCGACGGTTTCAGAGGACGCAGTACTTGGCTTTACCAGAAAGGGCGGAACTCGCCGCCAGCCTAGGACTAACTCAGACACAGGTCAGTACTAAGTTCCTTTCTTATTCCCACCTCCCCACATTGATTCTTCGCAGGGTGGACTCGCTCCTCGAATGGAATAATACATTAAGCTACAAACATTAAAAAGTCGTAAGGAACTAATTTACGTGATTTATTAATGTGGGACACACACGCCGCACCGTCCCACCCCAAATTTATTTCAAAACTCATTTTTTCAACTCTATTGGTTTTAGGATAATCGATGCGCTTTCAAGACGCAATCACTCCATTTTTTTTTCTTTTCTTAAAACGAAGACCATCAATAATTCACCAAAACTTTCGTGACTCTCATTTTTAATTATTCACAACCAAACACTTCGCGGAAATTGCCAGAAAAAAAAACAACTCACTAAAAAATAAATTGCAAAACATCTAAATCCTGCTGTGACATGATGGTACACAACTCGAAAAAGTAAGCCTAATTTCTCTCGTGTGTGTTGGTTTTTTTTTTCCCAGCGCAATTATTTGAGAATCGTCGACACGAAAACAAAAATTACACAATAGAATTGGAAATAATGGTAAGAATGCGTTTCCAAAAAATTTCATTAATGCCGCGCACCTGCTGCTTATCGAAAATACTAACAAAACTATTCCTGCGATAAAACCTGCTGCACGTTTAAAAAACAATCGAAATATGCTAATTTCCGTTTTGACAACTTGTTTTAATGAGTCGCTTTTTGATAAAACTATGCAGGCTTAGTTTAGTATTTTGTAAATGCGTGCTCGTTTATTTTATCAATTTCAAAATGTTCATCTATAAGTAAACTAGTAAAAGAATAAAAACTTCCCATGCGATTTAAAATGCTAATAAAATATTTACAACTAATATGGACGTTTTGGAAGGTTTTCGTGAATTAAACATCGCATGACTGCCTCGTTATTATTTCGTTACACAATCCATTTTCACGTCATACACAAATGAAATTATTTTGTCTTTTGTTGGGTTAGTTAGTTGGAGGCTTTCAGTGTCATTCCCATTTCCAAACCTCCGCCACCGCCTCGAGGACGAAATTATCCAAATTTGCGTCATTTTTTTTTCAAACCAAACCGAATTTCGGAACACATAATTACTCATAATTGACTCGGTGGGAGCAATACATTGACGAAATATTATACCTACACCCAGTTTACACTCGTTTTTTTTTGCAATTTGCAACTTGCACACCAAAAATTGTTCAATTTCAAGTTTATACAAAATCATAATAGTTTTCTTGTTTTTACTTAAATTCTACCACAAAAATTATATCATCATAATTTTCTAGTACAGCAGGTTTAAAGATTAAGTTTGGATTTTGGACTCATCTTTATTGTACAATCAATATTTAAACATGTCTAAACATCTCTAACCTTAAAAATAAAAAAAATTAAAAAAAATAATTCCCAAGACGGTTTTTCCTATTTTAGAAACTCCTTGGTTGTAGAGTTCATGACTATAGTCATCACAATTTTACCCCAATTTAGTTAGTTTAAAATTACGAAGATATTTTAAATATGGGCAATGTTTTTCGGATTGTAGAAACAATTTGATTGTATTATCTTCACTTCTAATATAGTAGCATCCGATTTTTTGAAACGTAAAACATGTATTTCCAGCCTTAAAAATTAATCAACTACAAAACATTATTACCAGTATGTTTTTTTTGCAAATTTAGAAACTATTTAGTCGTAAAATTCAAGAGTTACTATCACAATTTTCTCATCAATTCGATTAAATCTAACATCACTTTAAACTTATCAAGTAAGTCGTGTTTTTTGGATTTTAGAAACACTAGTACCTTTTCTTCTAGTATGATAAACTTCAATTTTCCAAATGCAAAACATCCTAACCTTAATAAAAAAAAACTACTCCCAGCACGTTTTTTTTTCAATTTTTAAAACTCCTTGATTGTTAAATTCATAACTGGTCATCATAATTTTCATACCAATTTACTGAAAACTAACGGTAATTTAAAGATATGAAGTAATTTTGAACATGAACAATGTTCTTTGGGATTTTGAAAACACCTTGATAGTAGTATCTTTACTTCCACTAAGGTAGACTTCAACCAACGTATTTTTTTCAATCCTTAAACATGAAAAAACTGCAAAAAAAATCATTTATAGTAGACCAAATGTTAGGTTTAGAAACTAATTTAAATTGAATCGACGAAAACCCAAAAAAAAACAGGCATCTATTCAAACAACTAATCTCGCAACTAATATATATACATGAAAAGAGCAAATCTGCTATCATTCGACATTTTAGTGAAGTCATAACAAAATGAGCAATGTTACTTTCAAAAAGAAAAACGTAAGCCAAAATCGGCAATATAAATTATTTACATTACGATGAATAAGCCAAGGATAGAATAAATCTCATAAAGATCTTAGCTTCAAAATAGATCATACTTGTTAGTTTTTCTAAAATTTAATTAAATTCTATTCACACCCTCACAGCTCCAATACTGAAATGAATCGGTTATATCTTCATATCTACAACATTTTTTTCTCAAAATACCATTTTTCATATGACAAAATTTGTCCCAAAACTAAAAAATCACAATGTATGTGTATTAAAAACAATATTTTGAACATAATCAATTGAATTTTGATTTTAGAAACACCTTTATTGTAGAACCTTCAACTCCTTTCAATAATTAAACACCAATACTTCTTTTTCTAACCTTAAACATGAAAACACGCTATTCCCAAATTTCTTGATTGTACAGTTCATAACTGGTCGTCTCAATTTTTACACCAATTCGCTTAAATCTAACAACAGTTTAAAAATATAAAGTAATTTTAAACATGGATAATGTCTTTTGGGATTTTAGAAACACATTGGTTGTAGTAACTTTATTTCTAATAAACATGAGAAATCTCTTAAAGACTGCATCCTCTTAATAGTTTATCAAACGTTAGGTTTATGAACTACAGCAAATTTAATTAACAAAAAAAACGAAAAAAGCAGGAATCTATCTTATCTACTTTTGAAACTACAACGGATTTAAATTTAAAATAACGATTGTTGCCGAAAATCAATAAATCGTTGGAACTCTACTCTTTCAATTAATAATAACAGTAACTAAGGAAATGGTTAACGAAACGTTAAAAAAATTGGAAATAATATTTTTTTCAGTTTCTCAAAAATTTCTCCAAAATAAGACCATTAAGGTAGTATTAGGTTTTTTAAAACGTCTTCATATTCTCATCAAATCAAGGAATAGACGGGTATGGAACTGTTATAAAAGACTCAGCATTCTATCATGAGTCACTTACACCATATTTGACAGATTGTGCTCAAGATCCACTAAAATCGATGTCGTATTCTTATATATTTTAATTCAATAAGTTTTTGGGATTTTAAAAACACCTTGGTTGTAGTATCTTCACTTCTATTAGTTTCTAACTCCAAATCATTTTTTCCTATCCTTAAATACGAAAAAAACTACAAAAGAGTCAATTTCATTCATAGTTCTATCTTTTCTAGTTTTGTAACTAAAATGGGAGGAAATGACCAGTTCATTTCAAAAACTGTTCAAAATAGTTGATTTTTTCAAAAAAACAAAAAATTGTTTTGTATAAAAAGTATAACAACTGGACCATTATTTTACTCTCTAATTGAAAATCCATTCACAGAAAATTAGGAAAATTTTCTTTATGACACAATTTTTTACCCATTTGATATTTTCCATCTTTTTAGGATTTATGGGAACACAAAAACACTGCTGGCTGGATATGCATTTTTTTTTGTTGATAGTCCTTTGTTTTTGGTCAAGTCAAATGTATCTCTACTAAACTTTTGATCAACCACTACTTCTTTCCTATTTTTTTCTTACTAAAATGCATTGTAGTAATATTTTAAGAATGACTGTTTCAGTTCTTTTGGGAAATGACTACAAAGCTCTTCATCAAACAAACATTCTTTTTTTTATAAAAAATTTTACCACCTTTTAGTGAAATCTAAAATTTGTTTTATTGATAACATAAATACTTTAAAATTAAGACTTGCTTCACATAATCTTATAGGAGTAGTATTCTTCAGACCTCAATAATCCACCCAAAGACAACTGAAGTCAAATTTGACATAACCCTATAAATAAAATTTGTTCTATAAACTCAAATTTCCAAAAAAAAAAATAACTTAGGAGGTTTTTAAACTGAAAGATTCAACTTTACATCTTTTCTAAAAATAATATTGTTCTGAGTTTTTTACATCTTTTTCCAAAATAAGACCATAAAACTTATATTTGTTTACAGTTTTCTAAAACATCTTCATATTCTGAATTAAGCAGGAAAATTTTGAAACCATAAAAGTCTTCTGAATTTCCTACTAAAAGAACTATCACAGTTTATTACTATCAGCACATCGACAAGAATGCAATCTTTATAAGACACTTAGCATTCCATCAGGAGTCACTAAAAATAGTTTACAATTTATGCTCAAATGGTATAGCATATTTTTGAACTATTCAACATGATGTTCTATATTTGCCATTCAAATGCAAAAATAATAAAAATCTGTCCTTGTTATATCGTACATGACATCGTGACGAATGATTCATGAATAACACACCAGGATTAGTTATGTAACTTCAGTCATTCATTTAGTAAATGAAAAAAAGAGTTTTAAAATTTTTCATAACTTTTTAAAAATATGACAAACTTTCAAAAAAACAACCTTTAGTTTAGTGTATCATTTTGGAAAAAAATTTATACATCTGTTGTTATCTTCAAGTGATAACAGTGATTTTTGGATAGATTAGTTTTCTAGTTATATATTTTTTTTAATTCCTACCCACATTGGTTCATTTATTATAGAGATTTTGTGATTTTTGACAACATTAAAACACTCTAGCCCCAAAATATAAAAAGGTAGACCTCTACTTTATTTTTATTTTTTTTTTATTTTGAATTAAACTTGTATTAATTTTTAACACCGGTGTTTGATGAAGCACGAATGGAACACCCTGTATAAATCCTTTTAATAAAAAAAAACAAATTTTAAAATTTTAAAACGAGACCAGACGATTTATTTTAAGACTTAGAAAAAACGTTCTGAAAGTTACAAATAAATGATTAAATTACCCAAATTTTAAATGGTCTAAAGTTTTTGCAACTTAAGTAGTTGTTGAGAAAATCAAATATAAAAATTAAAATCAATGTTTTGATTTTTTACATTTTTAAGTAATTTTTGAAAAAATCAATAAATATCAAAAATAAACTTTGATTAAATTTAAATAGATATACAAATATAGTATCATTAAAATCCCCAAAAATTACTACAAAATAAATTTGGTTGTCTAAGGGCCTTTTTAGACGAGCTAAAGTATTACCAAATATTTGTTCACAAATCGACTCAGACGCACATTGCGCAGTTGCATCTGAGTTGGTTTAGGAACAAAATTTTGGTAACAAATTGTGCCCGTCTAAAACGACCTATATTTTGGTAATAGTCTTTTTGACCAAAATCGATGATCTAAACTTAAAAACGCTGTAGTTTCAAAACTAAAAAGAATATCTTTTCTGGAGTAAATTTTCTTCACTTTGTAAACCACGAATGGATCACGTAAAAAAAATCAAATCTCTTAAGATTTTGATCATAAAACCGAGATCAGATTGTTTATTTTAAGACTTGCTAAAGACCTTTTAGCAGTTACAAATAAATAATAAAATTCTGTAAATTTTGAGTGATGTAACATTTTTACAACTCAAATAATTGTTGAAAAAATCAACATGTTTTGATCAATCATAAAAATTAAAACCGATATTTTGGCTTTAATCACTTCTTTACATCTTGAACGATTAATCAAAAAATAGCCATCAATTTTTGCTCGAAATAAACGATATACTTGGATCTTAAAAAAAATAATAAAAAAATGAATGTTGTTGAATTGTGGATAATTAAAGAGTTTTGCAGTTGTTGGGAGGGTATCCTGCGTTGTTGACAATAATTATTGGATTGGAAAGCGGTTATTTTTTGGGAAGTAATTATACGAATTGAAGTAAAATGTTGGTTGTTAAAAAGTTATGTGCAGAGCCGTTTTTTCATTAAAATATGGTTGTTCCGTTAGAGTTAAAGCGGCCCATGCAGCGTGAATTGATGTTTTATGACAGAAGCAGGAAATTTCTGACTTGGCAATATATTACCTGCATTTCTACAGTTACACATGCTTTATACTTTCAGCTTTTATAGGTGAGTTTAGATAATAAAATTGATAATAAATCCTGGGATAAACCATTTTTTTTAAATCTTTTTAAACCATTTTTTCCACGTGTTGTAACATCAATTAAATTAATACCCAACCACTCAATATTTGCTGCTTTAATTATTGACGTTATTAATTGATTTAATTGCGCCTTGAAGATTTCATAGGACTTAATTGCAATTAAGTGCAATTTGCGTCTGATGAGATTTTTTTACCTTTTCTACGTAGATATATTTATAATTGCTAGTTTTTGCTTAATTTTCATTTTGTTGTTTGTAGATTGTAGCTTAAAGAATTTTGAAGCGATTATTCATAAATAAATTATAATTGAATTTTTATGTCGGTGGCAGTGTTTTATACTCAATAAAAGTGGCATGAGAAAAAAGTGGGTTCGTTCGTTCGTTGTAGCTACTACCTGCAATAAAATGGAGAGTTAAAATTTTATAGTGATTAGAATATGGATATAGATATAAGTGTATAAAGTCCGAAATGAAAGTCTTATAATTTATGTAACGCAATAAAAGGAAAATAAAACGTTACTTAACATATTCAAGAAGAGGGCGAATAATAAAAATTCCCCCGAGACTAGTTTATGCCATGCTGATAAAAACCAACATAAATAAAACAATAAATAATTACTTTATTTAAGCGTGAAGCGAATTAAAAATGTCATTAAATTAAGCATCTTTTTTTCGCTTCTTCTTCAGGCCATTCTTTCATCTTTCATTATCGCAGCTACTGTTCTTAACATCATTAATTTCACTCCTCAAAGACATGCACTGATGAGAATTAAAAATCATCTGCAACTGCAATTTTAAATTTCATGCCTACAATCATTCATTCGCTTCAAATATTTCGAAATAAATCAAAATTATGCATTTTGCCACGTCTCCATCATTTTTTTTTACTCACTACTACTCTTATTAGTTTAATTAGGAAAGACGTAATTCTAACGGAAAATTCAATTAAATAGGCGCCAACGCGAAAATTAATTTCTCTTTTTTTCTTGACCCGACAAATTTATTAAACTACTACATCACTAACATTTTCTTGTACGTGTGAAAGGGAATGTAGTTTGAAATTTTTATTAAAATTTATTTCTTATTTGACACTCGACTACAAACGTTTCGTGCTCATAAATAAAATTCTCAACATGCAAGTGGGAGGAAAGCCGAGGGAAAACTTCTTGAATTTTCCATTGAGACACCTTAGTTTAACTAAAATATTACTAAAGTTACCTTACATTATGTTTTTTATATAAAAAAAAATAAAACTAAACCAACAAAAAAAGAATATTTTTGGGCATAAATTAAATTTATTGTTAATTACATTAAAGTTAATCAATAACATAAAACGCACGTTTTAATTTAATTAATTAATTACATTTTTAAAGGGCATGTATGCGCTAAGTATACAGAAAATCCAAAAAATTGAATAAAATCATAAGATAATTTTTATATATAAGTTTGTAATTCTTTATTTTAAACTCAATTTTAATGACTTCTATAAATATTAAGTGCTTAAATTTTTTGGAAACCTAGAGGTATCCTCTATAAATTATTAAAAAAAGAAAATGAAAAAACAGTTAGAATAAAAAAGTTATTCGAGAAAATGAAACATAAGTTTTTTTTTTTAATTTTAATATTGTCACTTTTTGAGTGGATTTGAATTATTTAGAAAAAAACTATGATCAGATTTTTAGATTTTTTTAAAAGCTATAGTAATATACTTAAGAAATTTCAAGAAATTTTTGAAAAAAATTAATAATTGACAAAATTATTACAAAAAACGTGGTTTTATATTATTTTTGTGAATTGACTCTTAATTGAGTAATTTAAGTTATAACCGATTTTTTATTTTTTTGTTTGAAATTCACATATTTTTTTTATAAATCTAAAAAATAATATTTAAAAAAATTTTATAATTGCAAAAGTTGTGCATAAAAGTCAACATTTTTTTCATTTATTAATATTTATTACATTTGGAAAAAATTTTAATTTTTTCAATAATAGTCATAAAGAAGATTTTTCTAAAAATTTCAAAAATCTTCTAAGGAAATTCCAAATTATTTTTGAAAAATAATAATAATTAACAAAGTTATTAGTAAAAAATCATCGCATATATTTTTTACAATTTTTAATAATTTATGAATTTTAGACTTTAAAAGAAAGATTATATCAAATTTTTTATAATCTCTTGAATGCTATATAAACCCTCTTTAAGTTTCTAAAATAATTTTCAAAAATAATTAAAAAGTACAACAGTTATCGCAAGAAAAAATTAGTAACATTGATATAAGTAACATTTTCTAGCTACTATTACTTTTGAAGTAACTTTGATTAACTTTGAAACTGGTTATAATAAAATTTTTCGATTTTCCTGAAAGCTACAACAATTTTCTAAAAAAAAATGAAAGAAATTTTCTAAAAATATTAATAATTAAAAAAATTATTAGGGAAAACATGTTTTACAATTTTTTATAATTTTTAAAACTTACACCAAATTAGAGTTACTTTATAAGTTAAATTATAACAGATTTCTTATTTTTTTTAATTGACATAAAGAATAATAATAAATGTAAAAGTAATGTAAAAAAATAGACATCATTGATTATTTTTTTTCTCATTATAATGATATTTGTTACATTTTCAGTAAAAAATACATGTATTTAAATTTTTGATATTTTCTAAATGCTTTAAGAATTTTTTTAAGAAATTAATAAAAAATTTAAAAAAATATTTATAAATTACAAAGTTATTATAAAAAAAACCATTGTTTAAATTTTTAATGTTTTGAAAATTTATGAATACTGACTTTTTAGGTAAACCTGTAATAAATTTATAATAATCGTTTGAAATCTACATGAATCTTTTTTAAGTTACAAAAATAATTTTGAAAAAATATTAAAAATTGTGAAAGTTATGCGAAAAATTATCCAGTAACGTTGATTTAGGTAATATTTTAGTATGTAGTAATTTTTGAAGTAATTTTGATTAACATTAAAATTAGCTTTGGGTCATCAAAATTTTAAATTTTTCTGAAAGCTCTAATATTATTATAAACGATTTTGACAAAAAATATTAAAAACCAAAAAAAATTGAAAATGTTATAATAAAATTATTATTATTTCAATTTCAAACTTGATTTCTCTAGCTTCGAGTAAAGTTATTTTTGAATTTATCAAATTTTTTTAAAGCTACATGAATTTTCTTTAAGCTTTAAAACAATTTTGGAAAAATTTTAAAAATTGTAAAAGTTATATAAAAAATAAGAAACTAAGGCGATTTAAGATCATTTTAATAGTAAGTTTTACTTTTTAAGTAATTTTGATTTACTTTAAAAATAGTTATAATTTTCTTTTTAGAGTTTTCTGAAAACCACAACAATTTTTTAAACGATTTTGCAAGGGTTATTAAAAAACATTAAAAATTAAAAAAGTTATTACAAAAATTTTGGAGTAATGTAAATACTGATGATTTTTAATGTTCTTAAAATCCAAATTTTAAACTCGGTTTCTGTAGCTTTAATTAGAATTATTGTCACGTTTTTGGATTTTTTTGAAAGCTACATAAATTCTCTTTAAGTTTCAAAAATAATTTTGAAAAAATCTTTAAAATTGTGAAAGTTATGCCAAAAATTAACCAGTAACGTTGATTTAAGTAATATTTTAGTAGTAACTTTTGAAGTAATTTTGATTAACTTTAAAATTAGCTTTAAGTCATCAAGTTTTCATATTTTACTGAAAGCTGTAATATTATTGTAAATGATTTTGAAGAAAATATTAAAAACCAAAAAATTAAAAATATTATAAAAAAAATTATGCTATCATTTTTAAGATTCCAATTTCAAACTTGATTTATCTTACTTTAAGTACAGTTATTTTTGAATTTATCGAATTTTTTTAAAGCTACATGAATTTTTTTTCAGCTTCAAAAAGAATTTTGGAAACATGTTAAAAGTTGTAAAAGTTATACCAAAAATAAGAAACTAAGGCGATTTAAGAATAAATTTAATAGTAAGTTTTACTTTTGAAGTAATTTTGATTAACTTTAAAATTAGTTATAATAAGGTTTTTAGAGTTTTCTGAAATCCTCATCAATTTCTTAAACGATTTTGCAAGAATTATTAAAAAATATTAAAAATTAAAAAAGTTATTACAAAACATTTTGGAGTTATGTACCTAAATATGATGATTTTTAAAATCCAAATATTAAACTCGGTTTCTGTAGCTTTAATTACAGTTATTATTACGTTTTTAGATTTTTTTAAAACCTACATAAATTTTCTTTAAGTTTCAAAAATAAATTTGAAAAAATCTTAAAAATTGTCAAAGCTATGCTCAAAAATAAACCACTAAGGCAATGTAAGTAACAATTTAAAACCAACTTTTATTTTTAAGGAAATTTTGATTATCTTTAAAATTATTTATATACGAATTTTTAGATTTTTCAGAAAGCTAAAACAATTTTTAAACAATTTTGCAAGCGTTATTAAAATCACAATAAAAATTGAAAAAGTTATTACATAAAAATATTGTGTATGATTTTTAATTTTCTTAAAATCCTAAATTTAAACTCGATTTTTGTAGCTTTAATTTGAGTAATTTTCACGTTTTTGTATTTCGTTTTTAAATTACAGAAATTGTCTTCAAGTTTCAAAAATAATTTTAAAAAAAATTTAAAAACTGCAAAAGTTATGTCAAAAATAAACTTATAAGATGATTTAAGTAATACTTTAATAACAACTTTTACTTTTGAGGTAATTTTGACTTTTTTAAATGAAAACAAGTATTAAAAAAATCAATGAAAATTGCAAAAGTTATTACAAAAATTTGATAGTATTATGTAAGGTCTGGTGAATTTTTTTAAAGCTACATGATCCTCCTTTAAGTTCTTGAAATTATTTAAAAAAAAATAAATATTGCAAAAATTATACCAAAATTAAAAAAAATTATTTATCTGATTTTTAGTAACTGCTCTAATTTTCTAGTACGAATTTTAGTGTTTTTTCAGGTGAAAATTTTTTTAATTGTATTTATTAAAAATTTGTAATAAGTTTTAACAGAAGTTTTGAAAAAAGTATTAAGTAGAAAAAAAATTGTATGAAATTTAGATCAAAATAATTTCGATAAAGATTGTTCCAAACAGAATGATAGATTAGTTTTTATGTTTTTTTTTTTAAATTTACCTAAACTCTTTTAGTATTTTATGCAAAATTTTAAAAAATAATATAATGATGGATTTTTTATTGGTGTGTTAAAAATGTGATAATTTAAAAACTACTGTACCGAAATAAACGATTGATTGGTCAAAATTTACAGAAAATATTCTTCTATCAAAAAACACCAAAAATATAAATTTCGAAACAAAATTGTGACTTATAGGTCATTTTTTTGTATCCACGTACATTTAATTTATATACGTTATAATGTTAATGTATGTTGGGTTACCAAATAGGAGGAGTAGAAATCGTATTTCTACTCCTTGGAAGTACAAACTATACCCGATTGTACCCGATTTATGTGGGAAATATACGAACATGACTCAACGAACAGAAAAATGAAACTTTGTTATACTATTTTTTGTAAACCCTAAAAAAAATATATGTATTTAGTTATCGCAAATTAAGGTAACTTTGATCCAAATTTTGGAAAAAGATAGTTTGATTTACTGTTAGTTACCAACTTTAATTTAACACATTTTTTAGTCTTTCAGTTAGTATCAGATGTAACTATATTTTTCCAAAATTTGGGTCAAAGTTATCTTTAAGGGCCGAAATTACCGGTATAAATAAGTGATTAAATATAATCAAGGTATGAATCTGAAACGTATGTGATGATGAATAAAAAAATTATGAATAAATCTTGTGTTATAAGATGGTAGAGTTAGTTATTTTTATCTCGTTATCGTGGGTATGCATTTCATTAGGAAGTAACCCAGAAAAGCTTCAACTCGTCGGAAGCCATAAACCATCTCATCCTTTATTAATATTTCGCCATCCATCACTTGTTTTTGCATTCACCAACTCTTCATTTTTTCTTTCCTACCAGCATTTACTCCGATTAACTTTTGACGCAATTATTATTTGAAGGCGAATTAATTGTTTTTTGAACGCACCGGATACATTCGTAAAAATAAGCGGGCCCTAATTAACGCCAATGCAGGCACAACACTAAAAAAAATAAAACCGAAGCTTTGTTTCTCGTTTTTCATCAAAATCCCGTTTTAATTACCCTCCGATACCAAGAAATGACATCATTTTTTTTCACCTGGAAATGAGGAAATCCCAAGAAAGTGCTTCCTTTGTTTACTAGTTTTATCTACGAATAATTATACATACCTTTGAATAATTCAACTTTTTTGGATGAGATTTTTTTAGTGGTTTTTCGGATATTAAGGTATGAGTGGTAAAAATCAATCCGGGAATAAGTTATGAGTAAGGGTTTGAATAATGAAGGCAAGTTTTTGAAGGCACGGAATTTATCATTTTTCATAATTCATGTAAGTTTCACGCTACACAGAAACGACAACTTGTCTTATCGATTCTTAAGTGAAGGCACTTGACGAAACTCAAAAGGACTTTTTGTACATGACTATTTTTGTTTGAAATGAAATGAATTAAATGTTTGTTTTGATTATGCAAATTTGCAATTATTTTTTAATTTTTTTTTTGGGGGAATTATTTGAGGGGTGGTAAATTGTAAAGGAGGGGTGGATTGTGCGCAATGGTAACTTGAGTCCCGTCGATGGCTCGTTAGTGGATCAGGTCAAATGTCAAAGGTTTAGTGTTCCCTATAATTAGCAGAACAGCCACCGCCGCGCTGCCATCACAACCACCCCCTCCCCCCCTTCTACAATCTACAACATAAATTCACCCCAACGTCCCTTTTTATTAATTTATGTTGCCATATTGTCTCGTTAATCGCGCGCGTGCACACCAAAAATTTACTCAATCATCATTTTTTTTTTCATCCAAAAATTCTCCTCACTCCTCACCTAATTAAAAAAACAAGGCTTTTAAAACTATGTATGTAAATACAAATTAATAACGAATTAAATTAACATCTTAATCTAAACTTATTAATTTTACAACACAAAACAGCCATTAAATTTCCATTCGAAACCCGACACCGCGCACTACAAAGTATGAAACACTTTGTTTCATTTCCTTGGATGACTTGGCGAATTTTTTCTCTCATTTATTTAAAGTTGCGTTCGTTCGTGTTTCCATTTCTTAATTATGAATAAATAAAAATTTTCACGTTGCGAAAGAGATGAATAAAGTTGAGCAACTTTCCTCCCCTTATAAATAATAATTTAAATATCGCTTACCTTTTCTAGTGCATCGATTTGCATTAAAATGACGTTAGATCAGACTTAATTAAATGCAAAACTTTTCAAGGCAATTTGCTTCGTTTCTAATTCCGCCGCTAAAATGCTAATTTTCGTTATATTTTTTTTGATTAAATTTGATTTAAGAAAACCGTTGGTTGGTTGTGTGGTGCGTGCTTTGGTCTTCTTAACTTCTTCTCAACTTCTCCTCGTCCTCTTCATTCCTCCTCAATTCTCTCAATCCCAATCTAACCGCAGCCCGTGGAGATTTTAAAGTGTATTTTTGCCTGTTATAAATCGATGTAAGGTATACATGTCCAATGGGCGTTCCTGTATTATTCTTTTCTCTTCCAACTCGTGAGGTTATGCAAGCAATAATGGGCGGTTCGGGGTACATTCGCCGCCAAACTTTCAACTCGTACACTCCACTACATTATACACGTTTATTTACCTGGTGCGGTGCTTTACCAGCAAACGTGTCCCATTTTCATAAAACCACCAACCAACACACATTCATCAATATTTTAAACTAAAACCAAATTCACTCTTTTTTCCAAAAAAGTTACAACTTACAACCAACCCCTTACACTCATCGTAAAGCCCCAACAATTCCCATTAAAACACAAAAAGAATTTTTAAAATACTCCAATAAACGTAAAAGTTATAACAAAAATCATTAAAAAGTAAATTTTACCTTTTTTTATATCGTGTTTTCAAACACGATTTAAGTGGCTATACTGTTAGGTATAATCAAGTGTTTAAGATTACTGGAAAGATGCAACAATTTTCTATAAGTAGCAAAAAGAATTTTTAAAAAATATTCATTATTTCAAAAGTTATACAAAAAATAAAACAACAATGTATTTTTTTGTAGTTGTGATTTTTGGAGTAAATTTATGTTTTTTTCAAAAAAATTATAATAGAATTTTTGGATATTTTTGTAAGCCCCTAGAATGTTTTAAAGGATTTTAAAGGAATTTTTGAAAAATTTTGATGATTAACAAAATTATTAGAAAAATATTATCGTGTTTTTTTAATTAATTTAATTTTATGAATTTAGAGCCTTTAAGTAAAGTTTTTTTATACTTTTTCGAAAACTATATCAATCCTTTATAAGCTGCAAAAATAATTTTTCAAAAATATTAATAATTACAAAAGTTATGCTAAAAATAATACATCAATGTCAATTTTAGGTTAGTTTTTTTATCTTTTCTTAATAATTGCGTCATTTGGGGTAAATTTATATTTCTTCCAAATAAGTTAGAATGCATTTTTGTTATTTTTCCGAAAAACTAAAAAATCTTCTAAAGAAATTATAAAACATTTTTGAAAAATATCAATAATTGCCAAAGTTATGCTGAAAATATCAATTTAAGTCATTTTTTATGTATTTTAGTAGCTTTCGACGTTTAGGGTAAATTTATATACCCCCCAAATAAGGTATAACAAAGTTTTAAAATTTTTTTGTTTATGTTCACTTGAAAGCTACAACAATCTTCTATAAGTACCAAAAAGATTATTTGAAAAACCTTCATTATTTTAACAGTTATACAAAAAAATTAGAGATGAAATTCCTTTTTTAGTAGTTGTGATTTTTGAAGTAAATTTATATTTTTTTCAATAAAGTTTTAATAGAATTTTTGGATTTTTTTGTAAGTACCAAGAATCTTTTAAAGGATTTTGAAGGAATTTTTGAAAAATTTTGATGATTACCAAAGTTATTAGAAAAACACCATCTTATTTTTTAATTAATAAGTTAAATTTTATGAATTTAGAGCCTTCAAGTACAGTTATTTGCAATTTTTATACTCTTTGAAAAGCTGTATCAATCCTTTACCAGCTTTTCTTAATAATTGCAACATTTGTGGTAAATTTGTATTCCTTCCAAATAAGTTACAATGCATTTTTTTGATTTTTCTGAAAGACTAGAAAATCTTTTAAAGGCATTTTAAAAGATTTTTGAAAAATATCAATAATTGCCAAAGTTATGCTGAAAACGTCGATATTGGTCATTTTTTATGTTTTTTAGTAGCTTTCGACGTTTATGGTAAATTTATATACCCCCCAAATAAGATATAAAAAAGTTTTTTAATTTTTCTGTTTAGGTTCACTTGAAGGCTACAAAAATCTTCCATAAGTACCAAAAAAAATTTTTGAAAAACCGTTATTATTACAAATGTTATACAAAAAACTAGACATGAAATTCCTTTTTAGTAGTTGTGATTTTTGGAGTAAATTTATGTTTTTTTCAAAAAAGTTATAATAGAATTTTTGGATTTTTTTGTAAGCCCCAAGAATCTTTTAAAGAATTTTGAAGGAGTTTTTGAAAAAATTTGATGATTAACAAAATTATTAGAAAAACACCATAATGTTTTTTAATTAATAAGTTTAATTTTAGAAATTTAGAGCCTTCAAGTAAAGTTATTTGTAATTTTTTTTATACTTTTTGAAAAGCTATATCAACCTTTTAGAAGCTGCAAGAAGAATTTTTCAAAAATATTAATAATTACAAAAGTTATGCTAAAAATAAAACATCAATGTCTATTTTCGTTAGTTTTTTATATTTTCTTAATAATTGCGACATTTGGGGTAAATTTGTATTCCTTCCAAATAAGTTAGAATAAATTTTTTTGATTTTTCTGAAAGACTAAAAAATCTTTTAAAGGAATTATAAAACATCTTTGAAAAATATCAATAATTGCTAAAGTTATGCTGAAAATGTCGATATTGGTCACTTTTTATCTTTTTTAGTAGCTTTCGACGTTTATGGTAAATTTATATACCCCCCAAATAAGGTATAATAAAGTCTTTAAATTCTTCTGTTTAGGTTCACTTGAAAGCTGCAACAATCTTCTATAAGTAGCAAAAAGAATTTTTAAAAAACCGTCATTATTTCAAAAGTTATCCTTTTTTAGTAGTTGTGATTTTTGGAGTAAATTTATGATTTTTTCAAAAAAGTTATAATAGAATTTTTAGATTTTTTTGTCCCAAAAATCGTTTAAAGGATTTTGAAGGAATTTTGGAAAAATTTTGATGATTAACAAAATTTTTAAAAAAATAAGTTTAATTTTATGAATTTACAACCTTCAAGTAAAGTTATATGCAATTTTTTAAACTTTTTAAAAAGCTATGTCAATCCTTTACAAGCTGCAAAAAAAAGTTTTGAAAAATATTAATAATTACAAAAGTTATGCTAAAAATAAAACATCAATGTCAAATTAGGTTAGTTTTTTATATTTTCTTAATAATTTCAACATTTGGGGTAAATTTGTATTCCTTTCAAATAAGGTAAAATGCATTTTTTTGATTTTTCTTAAAGCTTTAAAAATCTGGTAAAGGAATTATAAAACAATATCAATAATTATGTTTTGTAATAAGTTAAGCTGAAAATAAAACAGCAATGTTAATCATTTTTCATGTTTTTTAAGTAACTTCGACGTTTAAGGTAAATTTATATATAGTCAAATTTTTAAATTTTTCTGATAACTGTTACAATCGTTTAAAGGAATTTAAAGAAAATTATAAAAAATATTAATATTTGAACAAATTATATGAAAAACAAACATTAGTGTTTCAGTATTTTTAATTTTATAAATATTGACTGTTCAGATTAACTTATAAACAACTTTTTATATTTTTTTGAAAGCTACATGAACACTTTACAAGCTGCCAAAAGAATTTTTCAAAAATAACAATAATTACAATAGTTGTACTGAAAATAAAAGATCAATATCAATTAAGGTTACTTTTTTATGTTTTTTTAGTAACTGCAACTTTTGGGGTAAATTTATGTTTCTTCCAAATAAGCTGTAATCGAATTTTTATATATTTCTAAAAGCTCGGAGAATGTTTTAAAGGAATTTAAAAAAACATTTTCAAAAATATTAATAATTGACCAAATAATTTAAAAAAAATCATTATGTTTTAATGTCTTTAATTTTATAAATTTAGACTTTTCGAATAAAAATATAAGCAAATTTTTATACTTTTTCGAAAGCTATTTGAATTCTTTACGAGTTACAAGAAAAATTTTTCAAAAATATTATTTATTACAAAAATTATGCAAAAAAATAAGGCATTGAATCCAGTTCAAGCAATTTTTTGTAATTGCGACTTTTGGAATTAATTTATATTCCTTCTAAAAAAGCTACAATCAAATTTTTTGAATTTTTTTAAAGCTCTAAGAATCTTTTAAAGGAATGTGAAAAAGAAATTAATAAAGTCCTTATTTTATGAACTAAAATTCACATTATATTTTTTCTTATCAAATATAATTTTTGGATATTATTATTATGTTTGATGTTCAAGAATGTACATGGCTCAAATCCCAAAAAATTTACATTTATCCTTTTAGAACCAAGCCTTTTCTAAAAACTACATGAACCTTTTAGAAGGTGTAAAAAGAATTTTTGAAAAATACCAATAATTTTAGGAATTATCAAGGACAATATCACAAATACACGAATTTTAATTTGGCAAGAGAATATAATGACAAATTAACTGTCAATGTTAATGGATAGCTTTCAATCGTTAAAGAATTAGGAAAGCTTTTTTTAACATGGCATTATTGGCGAGGTATTATCAACGTGGTATTGTCAGTGTGGTATTGTCAGCATCGTATTATTAGCATGGTATTGTCAACTTATTTTCATTTTTTAAGAATTGTTTCCTTTAAAAAATAAACCATGCAAGTAAATTCAAGTAACAATATTAGCGATCTAATGGTATGTAATTTTGATTTTAGATTTGTAATCTTTCAAAAATTGTTGTGATTAAATTATAAAATTTAAATAATAAGCTTTAAGAATCTTGTAATCAATTTTCAAGAAATTTTAATAAAAAGTTATTATGTATATTAAAAATTAAAAAAAATTATGGTGTTTAAAATTCCAGGTAATTTTTAAGAAGTAAGTTTAGACGCAATTAGAGTCACTTAAAATATAATTATAACCAAATGATTATACTCATTTTAAAGCTAAAAGAATCCTTTACTACGAGTTTTAAAAAAATCTAAAAAACATTGGTAATTACAAAAGTTATGCGCAAAACAAGACACCTTGCTTGATTGAAGTGATAATATTTACAATATTGTAATAATTATTATTTTGAAGCGGATTTAAAGTGGTTATAATCAAATTTTTGCAGTTTTCTTAAAGTTTTAAGTGTATATAAAAGAATTTTATGAAAATTATAATATTTAAAAAATATATTAAAAAAAACGTTATGCTACTTTTTTAATTTGATTAAAATGTGATGTTTGACAGTATATAACAAGTAATTTTTATGTTTGTCTATGGTCGTGTTCGTATATTTTCGATGTAAATCGGGTACGATCGGGTTTTATTTGTACTTTGTACCTATTTATTTCCACGTTTGAAGAAGAAATCGCATGTATTATTCGGAATAAAACAATTTTTTATGGCTCGTCCCTCAAAAGCTGTATGCTTACCACAAAAAGTACCTCTTTTACTCTTAATAAAATAGTGAACTATTTGTAAAAAAATCAATAAATACAAAAGTTATGAGAAAAAAAAAACTATTTAGATTGATTTTTGGCTTTATGAATTAATTTGAATAACTTCCCAAATAGCTACAATTAAATTATTGGTTTCTACTGAAAGCTCCAAAAATCTTCTAAAATAATTGGAAAATATTTTCAAAAAATATTGGTGAGTTTTTTGAAGAATTGTTTGTGACGTGTGAGGTTTTTAGTTGTGGGAAGTAATTTTGGGTGTAAAGTTAGTTTTAGGCAGTTGTTTTTAATGATGTTTGGTTAAGTGGATGTGGATGGGGGCTTGGAATTCTTGTGGCATGGATCATGGATCATTGTTCGGATCTTGGGGGCCGAGAACTCGCATCTGATAGGAGCCGTCCACCTTTTAAAATTATACCTTTGCGCTTGGAAATATTATAATAAATCGAGATAATTATCATTATTAAACGCTGGAAATATGTTTTATTATATTTGTAGATGATTTTTCATCGGCAGAATATGCAATTTTCCGGTAGTCACCGCCGTCGAGAGGCATTAATCAATTTTACGCGCCTCACTACCAACTTTAAATTGTATTAATAACTTGTACAATCCAAAATATTAACTACTACGTCGTTGCTCAAATTTACGACTCTTGTTCCATTCCAGACAAAACTATATTACCAACTATAAAAATCTCCCATGGCGGGTGTTGATGAAAGATTTCTACGGTTTCGGCTTTTATCTTTATGCATCGGATGTGGATAAGTTATGCGCGCCCAACTTTTTTCTACATTGTATTCCTCATTTATCTGGAATCACAAAGAAGACCGTGCCGCAAAAATTACTCATACACCCATCAATCACCCATACTAATTCTTCAATACCCACAAATCAATTTCTCCCATTTTTAATATTATTATAAAATAAAACCATAAATCCTGAGAAATAGGTGTAACAATTAGTTGGAAACATAAAAACTTTTAATAACCCTCGAATTGACCAATTAAAAATTGATTGCGTTTTTTTGTGGCAGTCATAAAAGCAAAATCATTACGCAAAAAATAATAATTTTTCCTCTCTCATGGCAAAAGTACAAATATCAAGGATATACACTTCATTATCATTTTTCGCTTCATTTCTCTGAGCGGCGTGCGAAAAAATTGATATTTTCATCGCCGGCTATAAATCACCTTTCTTCACAGGTGATTTATGTCTTGTGCTTTCTCAAAACGAAAGATCTCGTTAGCTGCACTTACAAAAAAACCACCTTCGTGTGTTTGATTTTGAGAAATGAAACGAAATGAAAAATTAAAACGTGTAATTTAGCAATCAGCGACGACGATTCCGGCCAATTATTTTCTAATAAATCAAAATTGTTTTACGTATTATAGCCGAGGTACACGAATAAATAAATACAATCATCGATTATTTTTAAATTAAACACACATTTTTTACCGTTTTTTTACACTTTACTTTGATTGCTTTAGTTTAACTCTAATTTGTACAGAAAACAATTATTAACCTAACCTACGTTATTTAACTCATTATACAAACCACTTCATTAATAATATATCAAAAACAATTACCTAACCTTCTTAATAATTTTGGTGTGCAACTTCTTTTTTTTCCAAGAAAAACGTAATTTCACTTGGACCCAAAATTTTTAAAATTTCTTCAAAATCTAAATTGGTGTTTGAAATCAGCTTATTTTCTTGTAGATTTTGCAAATACTCTAGAATTTAGTTGATAATAATATCTTTTTATTTGGCTTAACTCCATGCAAATTAAAAATTTCAAATGACTTCATGAAAATATGGTTTTATTTCGGTACTTAACAACTACCTAATCGTTGATTTTTAAAATGCACCAGATAAGTCTTTTCAAGTTTTCAGAAAAGCCTTAATTCATCTTTAATTTACAAAAAGATTGATGTTGGTATTCTTAATTTTTCATAAAAACTTTAATCTCAAAATTTAAACTTCTTTCAAAAAAAATAATATTTTAAAAACTACTCCACCGATTATTGTGTTTGAGAACTTTTTTAGGAGCTCTTTTAATGTTCTTTAATCCAAAATATAATTTGTTTAAATATTTCTTGTGATTTCTGAAATATCCTTGAGATTTAAAAAATTACATATTTGAAAGTTTTAACGGCATTTACCATTCTAATAATTTTGCAGTTTCAACGTTTTATAGCCCACTTCAAAGCTCTTTCAATCTTCTTTCATCCACAAGAAAATTTATTTTAGTACCTTTATTTTTTCCAAAGTTATGACTCGAAATGTGTTGAGTGTTTAAAAAGTAACTTTCTGATGAAATTGCTTACAAAAAAAATCCACTTTATTTATTATAATGTTTATTTATTATAGTTTTTAATCCAAAATATAATTTCTGGAATTATTTTTTTTTTATTTTGAAATTTTATACTTTATGTATTTTAAAAAATCCACTTTTTTAACGTTATTTACCAACATAATTCTTCCTCAATTTTAATGTTTTATAGCTTATTTTAAAGCTTTTTTAATCTTCTTTAATCTACCAAAAATTAATTTTAGTATCTTAATTTTTTTCAAAGTTATAACTCGAAACGTGTTTAACGTTTAAAAAAGTAATTTTCTGCTGAAATTATACACAAAAAAATTGTATTTCAAAATCTACTTGATCGATTATAATTTTTGATGGTTCCATTTGAAGCTCTTTTAATGTTCTTTATTCCCAAATTTAATTTGTTCAAATATGTCTAATAGTTTTTAAATTATTCTTGAAACTGCTTAGAAGAATTTCCTTTTTCTTAATGTTATTTGCAATTCTAGCAGTTCTTCACTTTTAACATTTTATGGCTCATTTTAAAGCTGATTTAATCTTCTTTCATCCACAAGAAAATTCATTTTAATATCTTTATTTTTTTAAAGTTATGACCCGAAACGTGTCGAACGTTTTAAAGAGTTACTTTTTGCTAAAATTATTTACAAAAAAAATTTCATTTCAAATTTTTTTTGCCCGATTATAATGTTTAATATGTCTATTTAAAGCTCTTTTAATGTTCTTTATTTCAAAATTAAATTGTTCAAATATGTCTAATAGTTTTGAAATTATTCTTGAAACTGCTTAAAAGAATTTCGAAAATCTACTTATTTGAAATTTCTTAACGTTATTTGTTATTCTAATAGTACTTCAATTTTAACGTTTTGTTGCTCATTTTAAAGCTCTTCCAATCTTCTTCAATTCACAAAAAAAATCGTCTTAATATCTCTATGTTTTTAAAAGTTATGACCTGATACGTATGGGACATTTAAAAAAATCACGTTTAGCTGAAATTTATTACAAAAAAAATTATTTCAAAATCTACTCTATCGATTATAATTCTTGATGGGTTCATTTGAAGCTCTTTTAATGTTCTTTATTCCAAAATTTAATTTGTTGAAATATGTCTAATAGTTTTGAAATTATTCTTGAAACTGCTTAGAACAATTATGAAAATCTACTTATTTGAAATGTAATAACATTATTTGCTATTCTAATATAGTTCTTCAATTTTAAGGTTTTGTAGCTCATTTTAAAGCTGTTTCAATCTTCTTCAATTCACAAAAAAATTCATCTTAATATCTCTATGTTTTTACAAGTTATGATCTGAAACGTATGGGACATTTAAAAAAATCACATTTAGTTTAAATTTATTACAAAAAGAAATTGTATTTTAAAATCTACTTGACCGATTATAATTCTTGATGGGTCCATTTGAAGCTCTTTTAATGTTCTTTATTTAAAAATTTAATTTATTCAAATTTCTCTAAAAGTTTTGAAATTATTCTTGAAACTGCATAGGAGAATTTTGAAAATCTACTTATTTCAAATTTCTTAACGTTATTTGTTACTTCAATTTTAACTTTTTGTAGCTCATTTTAAAGCTCTTTAAATCTTCTTCAGTTTTCAAAAAAACAATGATTTTAATATCTCTGTGGTTTTAGAAGTTATGATCAGAAACGTATGAGACATTTAAAAAAATTGCTGAAATTTTGTACAAATAAAATTGTATTTCAAAATCTACTTGACTGATTATAATACTTGGTCAATTTGAAGCTTTTCCAATGTTATTTAATTCAAAACATAATTTGTTTAAATACTTAAAGTAGTTTTGGAGTTATTCTTTAAATTGTTAACAAGAATAAAAAAACATTTACTTTAAATTCGTTGCGTTATTTGCCATTCTAATCCTTTTTTAGTTTGAACATTTTGTACTTTACTTGTAAACTCTTTTAATCTTTTTTAATGTACTAAAAGATTCATTTTAATATCTTTATTGTTATGATCCAAAATATATCAAACTAATAGGTGACAAAAAAAACTCAGTTTCTGCACAAAATTTTATATTAAAATTTTTTTAATATTTCAAAAACTATACTTGATTGAATGTAACGTTTGATAGCTTTATTTAAAGGTCCTTTATTCTGCTTTAATTTTCCAAATTATTTATTGAAATATTTCCTACGTTTTGGAGCTATATTTGATATTCAGTAAATGAATTAAAAAAATCACTTAATCCAAATTTTGTATGTCTTCCAGGTCTTCTTTAATTATAATGTTTTGTGTTTTATTTCAAAGATCTTTAAAACTTCTTTAATACACAGAAAGATTGATTTAAATTTTTACATTTTTTCCAAAATTATGCCCCAAGATGTATCGAACGTTCAAAAAAATAAGTTTCTGTTAAAATTAAAAAAAGGTTTACAAAAATTATTATTTCAAAATGTATTTGATAACTCTAATTGAGGCTCCTTTAATCTTCTTTAATTTACAAAATAATTTGTTTTAATATCTTTTATAGTTTTGGAGTTATTAATAAAAAAACTTTTTCTGCAATTTAACAGTTGTCCTTCACTTAGATTTTAAAATTTTACAATCCATTTAGAAGCTCTTTTAATCTTCTTAAATTTACAAAAACTCTTGTTTCAATATCATTATTTTCGAAATCGTGTTGGTTGCTGAAAAAAGGTAATTTCTGCAAAAAAATGAACACTTTAACAAAAAATTGGTTTTTCAAAAAATGTAACATTTACCCCCGGTATTATCAACAGACATTTAATTTTAAATGAGGTTTAATTTGACATATATATAGACAGATTCTGGTCAAAATTAAAGGCAATTAATTAGACACAAATAATATAACCATGGAAATTGTCCATTACAACAAATTTGAATATATGTCAAATTAAACCTCATTTAAAATTAAATGTCCTTTGATAATTCTGGGGGTAAATAGTTAAATTTAAAGCTTCTTTAATTCAAGAAATAATTTGTTTTCATTTTTTTGTAGTTTCAGAGTTGGGCAATTTTTTCAAAAAAATCACTTCTTAATTTTAGCATGTAATTTATAATTTTTATTCTTTTTAGATTTTAATGATTTATAGCTCATTTTAAAGCTGTTTAAATCTTCTTAAATCCACAACAAGTATTGTTTTAATATCTTTATTTTGTCGGAAGTTGTGATCGAAATGGTGTCGATTGCTTAAAAAAGACGTTTTTTCGAAAATTATAAAAATGTAAATATTTCGAAAAGTACTTGGGCGATTGTAACGTTTGATGGCTTAAAATTTACAGGAGAATTAATTTTATTAAAAAATGTAAAAAAGTCTTTACCAGGAAAGGTTATTCTCGTTTGTAATGCTAATATAATAATAAATTCATAAATTGCAATTTTGTGTTAACATAAATTTATGATGTGAAACTTAATTAGGCAAGATTATTTAAATAAAGTAATAAAAAAATTAACATGAGCGTGAATTGGAGTGTGTTATAAGGGTGTTGAGAAGAAGATATCGGTCGAGACACTTGACACTGGAATAATTTTAATTAGGAATATTTATGGTTCTGTGAGGGCAGTGGAGTCGACATATAAAGACGAGACGATTAGCAGTGTGCTAATTGACTATTAAAGCAAGTAGAGGGCTTCATGCTTCATAAATCCCGGTGGTAATTAGCTTCAGACACGGCGAGACTCTTTCAGGGAGAGAGTCCGAAAAAAAATCGGCTCCAAAAATCAATCATAACCGTATTTATTTAATTGGAGCTTCAATTACACGATTTAAGCCACACCCACCTGTTGATGACTTAAGTAAGTTAAGGCCCTTGATTCGAAATTAATTAAAATCGATGATTCGTTGGGGAGAAGCGTGTGAATAAAATGTGAAAAAACTAGTTTGCTGTTTCAGGTAGGAAGCCGCCTTTGATGCGCTCCAAATTATTCGAAATTTGTAGTTGACACCTCATTTGTCTTGTAGTTGTAGTTGTTCTTCTTTTTGTAGAGTGTGGTGTTATGACATCATGATTTTGTAATCATTGGTGGTCTAGGTGTTTGTTTTTATTTGAAATGATATAAATCTTGATTGATTTATAAAGCTGGTGTTATCGTGCGGAGGCAGGCATCCAAAAAAGCGCTCAAAGTCACGACGACGTCAAGATGATTATCGTTTGAGTCGAGTTGTTGGAGTTGGAGGAAACGACGCTCTAGTTGTGCTGGTTTTTCGACGTGACCGATTTTCGCGAAGGTCCCCTCCGTTCTCGTTCGAAATGCGATTATTGCGAAAAGCCAACGGTAATTATCTGATATTTTCTTGTCCGCGAGGTTGGCTCGTTATAATGAATGCACACACACACACACATCCACGAAATACACATACATGTACCACTTGTTTCAGAGCTTAATATATTATTTCCTTTTTACCACAGTCGTCACGATTGTTCAAGGAAGTTAAATATCGTGTATGAAAAACAGCCTTGAATGGCGTAGGCCGACTCGCCTTTTATATAATGCAAGAAAAATTTGATTTGAGTAGAAAAAACGAGATGCACATTTTCAAGGATCCGCAACCAGCCAACCGTCAATTTTCGAAAATTCAATCAGGGTTAGATTAGATTCGTAGATGAGTGACGTAATGGCTAGCGAGGCAAGGAGTTAACGAGATTAACAACATTAATATCAATTTGTTTAAAAGGAAGTTGAATGTAGAAGCTGTTATTCTTGACGGTGTACCGCGAGGCTCGCTAATTGGGACTGTGCGCAGTTGCAATCTGTCGCCGTTTCCGCTTTATTAAACGGATATAGGTCGCTGGATGCGTCTTCCGGTATTCATACAACCAAACAACCGAACAACACAACAACCCGTATGCGCTTGCTTGATTAAGGTGCGGGCTTCGTGAATTTGACAACCGTGAAGATACCTAATGGGGCTACCCATTTTATTTATTTCATTTTTTTTCAACTTCCACATCGTTTACGCACGAGCGCATCCGACTCGCTCGTTATAATTTAAATGACGTCAATTATCTACAACATCAATAAAAAATATGTTTTCCAGTTTTCACAATAACCAACAGACACTGGACTTCCCAATACTCATGTTTATTGATATATTTTAAGTCCTTTTTTATGTTTTAATACTGCAAATAAATTCGTGTCGAAAAAAGCTACTTACCTACTACACAATGCATTTAAGACTTATCTACCTATTAGTATTCTTGACAACCTTTTTGCATACAACTTATCAAAAAAGATAACACCACAACAAACAAAACGTCAGTGGGATGCATTTTGTTGGAAAAAAAACATTTGTAAAGCCGATTTATCAATAAAACTACAAAGTGTAGTGCTTCTGCTGATGCATAAATTACAATGATATAAATAAATTTAATTTCAAGGAAAAACTGTATTTGCGTGTAATATAAAATTATGTTAATAAAATGGTTGTGGTGCTGGAGATTTTTCTGCTCGCAGCTTTCGTGGAGTAGTAATTGCGATTCGCAGCACTCTATAATTTGAAAAAAAGCAAAACGAAAAATTTTTGAGCCTTGGGCTTGGGTTCGTTCCGTTTCCGTTTTCCACATGGCGAAGCACGAACGAAGAAACGATAATCCCTTGTCACGATGGTTGATGGTTGCAGCTCTCCCACACACATAAAAGCCTGTAATTACGCAATGACATGTGGGGAACAATAAAAATCGAAATGTAGAATTTGAAAATTATTGGGAATGTTTGTGAAGGGGAGGTTGTAAATTGTAAATTGTAAATCATCTCTTGCGGAACCGAGAAAGGGGGATCTCAACTCGCCCATGTTGAAAATTAATTCAATTGTTTTACAAATAATGACATGATTCATTTAAGAGCACGTTAAACGGTTACCTTGTTAAATGACCATTACAACTTCAAGATACATAAACTATTAATACCAAACAACATCACCCACATTCTAATGACATTTCAACCAATTATTCATCATTATACCAATACCGATAATAACAAAAGACTCCTACAATTTTACCACCCACAAAATCCACCAATAAAAACCTAAACCATACATAAGGGTTTAACGTTTTGAAAAACGGTCTTTTTTCAAATATTTGGTCGTATAATTTTTAAACAAAAGCCGTGAGCGCACAAATCATAGATAATTGTAGGTTTTGTGTTTCGAATCTGATAAATAATGGTTGCATTTATAATTTGAAGGCTTTATTATTATTATTCTAATTAGTTAAATCAACGCATAAAAACGAACAATTTAAAAGCTCATTTTTCTCCGGCGATAATCAGGACCAATTAAATTTCGACGCTAATTATACTACTTACTGTCCGCGCCTCATAATTTTCAAAAATCATCGGAAGTCGCCTTTAAAACCATCAAATTTTTACAACAATTAACCATTCATCTTTCCGATCATCACACCATACACTTTTTTTTTATTAAATTGTCAACCCAATATTTTTTTTTAAATAAATTATACTAAATTTTCAATCAATTTTTGGTTAGTTTACAAAAATGATTTTTCATTTTCTTAACAAATAACTTGAAAATAGACTACTTTAGGATAAAAAATTGGTAAAAAATATCCTTCAATTAAGTGAATTTTTTAAAGGTATTATTTTATGAAATTAAAAAAAAAAAACTTCAAAAAACCCATTCTTAAAACCATAAATTCCATATTCAGTATATGATTATTTATGATCAATTAATAGTGAATACATAATGTTGGTATGACCACAATATAAACTGGTGTAAACTGATTTTTTTTTAATAATTATTAACATCGATTGGTTTAGAAAAATATCTTAAAGTTTCAGGCCAAAATCAGCTTGTAATTCAGTCGAATACAAAGTAGCTTTTCTTAATACCCGTTTGACACCTACGCTATTTTACGTGCGATTTCACGCGGCTCTCTCACGCGCTATAAATTTGCAAACACATTTTGCATCTCGCTAAATATCACATTGCTACAACCACATTGTCCTGTATGCTACGAGTGATTAAACTACCTGTAAAATGTGTATGCAACTTTTTAAATTGTTAAATAACGCTTTAGTGAAATTTTCAAGATTTTTTAAACTCAAAAACGGATTTTTCAAGTATTTAATACGTTTTAGCTTATAATATAAGTTCAAAATAAAAAAATAATATTTTTTGACTTACCTAAATATAAACTTTCCTAAAATAAGCCTTTGACTTATACAATTTTAAATGTATGATAATATTAAGTTTCAAAAAAAAATATCAAAAAGCCATATTTAACTGGTTTTCATCAAAAAGAAACGACTTAAAATACATCTAATCTAATTTTCGGTAAAAATTTCAACTTGCTTACTCAATACTTTTTGATAAAAATATAGGTTAACAAAATTCCAGAAAAAATTCAAATTTGAAAATTATGAACTTTTGCAGATTCTATCTTTTAAACGAAAGAGAATTAAAATTAGATACGCAGTTCTGGTCTAATCCATTACTTTTTTATACCACCAGCCCAAAAAATGCTAATTTTTTTTCTTTAAAATAGTAGAATTTAATTGTTTTAATTTGATGGTGTTTTAACACTTAGTAGCTTATTTAGATGTACTTCTTCAATCCCCAAAAACAGACGTTCAGTAGTTATGACCCAAAATATGAGTTTTATCGAAAAAAATTAATCCAAAACTTCCAATATTCCACAAAAAATCAAAATTTCAAAAACTATTTGATGGATCACGATGATTAAATGCTTAAACTTTGCAGGAACAGCTTCTCCATTGGATTATTACAACATTATTTCAATCAACCAAAAAATGCGCATTCCAGGGTCATTTTTTTTTTCCAAAAAAATAATTGACCGATTTTCCTCAAACTCGACTTAAAATACTTAAAATAAAAGTTTGATGCTATTAACACTTTTTAGTAAACTTCATAAAAATTAAATTTTAAAATAATATTGACATTTGACTCAAGAAAGTACTTTCATTTTTGGAATTTAATTTGAAATTGCTCAAAACTAGTTTGATGCTATTTAAAAGTAAATATGTATACAGAATGTCCCACTTTTTTATAAGTTAGAAAATGTTGTCCTGAAGTAAAATTTTTTTATCAACTAATACTTTTTTCGATTCCTTAATAACCTATTGGGAATTTTAACTACGTATAAAGGGCGCTATAAATGGAGGATATTCGGTACTTGTGTTTAAAATGCATTCTTGTACTTTATAACTACATATTCAAAAAAAACACAAATAGATTTATTATTTAAAGCTTCAGTAAAGTTGAAAAAATATGTACCAATACGTTAAATCAAAACAATATGTGCTGAATGTAAAAGTTCATATTTTTGCCACTAGAGAGCGAGCGGAATCTAAAATTTCTCAATAGCACTTTAGAATTTTCGAAATTATATTGATTTTTTCATTAAAAAATAGGACACCCTGTATAATCTACTTATTATCAACTTTTGTATCTAAATCAAGCCTGCTTTGAATTTAGCTTCAACTAAATGTTATTTTTTTTTAGTTTTTATTTTGTACTTATATGTCATTCTCAAAAAAAACGTGTAAATAAAAATCTCAGGTAAAAATAAAATTCAAACCACACTTGATCTAAATAAAAAAAAAATAATAAAATGTATATTATATTAGTTGTGTTAATTTTTGTTTAAAAATCAATACAATTTTCAAATTTTACTTTTTAGCTTTTTAAAAAATCAAAAAAAACAACAAAATTTTCGTTTATAATTACCTTTATTATCTAAATTAATTAAGATAAAAAACTAGGATATCCTGTATAATCTTAAAAGACCACTTATTCTGGAAGAAGTCGTTAAAATTGTTTTTTTTTTGTTTTTTTTTTGATTTTTTGTTTTATTTGTTTTTTTTTATTTTTTTTTTGTTTTTTTTTTGTTTGGTTAGTTATAGTTATCTAAAAAGTACTTGTAAACCAAGGTAAATTAGAATTTAAAAATTTTAACCAATCTTGTACACAAAATTGAGGGCGCTTTTCTGAATCTGACTTAATATTTTTTATCATTCTTTTGAAAAATAAATTATTATAAATTTTTTCGAATTTCAAGTAGTTTTAAAAATATTATTTTTTTTTAGTGAAATAAGAGATAAGTAATTTTTTTGGGTAAAAGTCGGTTTTTAAAGTCTGGACAAACTTTGATGTCATAATTTTGGAAAAAACATTGTAATGAATTTTCTTCTAAAAATTCGTAAAATGTTATAAAATCAATTCTGTAGATTATTTAATTGTTTTGACTGTTCATGATAAAATCATTTTTTTTTATTTTTTTAAATATTTGTCATATTTTGGGTCATAACAATATTCTACGATTCTTTAAAATGAATCAACAGTTTGGTAAACAAATTCAAAATTTAAAACTGTGTAAAATAAGAAACTATCTGGTATAAATAAGAACCTAGTTACAAATTTTTATACAGGGTGTATAAAAAAATGAGTCATGCCACAACTTTGTTATTCCTTCTCCAATTGTTATGAAAGAAAATGCTTGAATACTCATTGATTTGGTGGAAAAAACTGTTCTTACAATCTCCGTTTCTCTCTCGTCAGTGCTGCCAATCTAACTTAAGAAAATAAAAAATTACTAAATAATGAATCAACAAAAATTATTTAATTTTAAGGATTTCAATTGGTAATTTAGATAGTTGTTTGAAAATATATGAACGTCTATAAATTTTGAATTGTCCTAAATATTGTTATTGTAAGGTACCTAGTACTAGTACTAGAAGTGGGATTTCGTTTCTATCTTGATATTTATCAAGCTTGATATAACTCAAGAGGGGGGATATTCTCGAATCACACAACACAACATCGTATACGACATGACAAGGACAGACTCTTATTTTTGCATTTGAATAACAAGGATAGAATGATAAAAGTCGTGTCATGTGTAATTCGAGAATAGCCACCTATTGAGTTTTATCAAGCTTGATAAATATCAAGATAGAAACAAAATCCCACCTCAGGTCTTCAAAAAAGAATGATATTGGTGATTTGCATGGTAGGAAACCTAAATTTGTCGCAGTTGCCCACAGTCAAATAAAATATACTACAGTGTCGTTTAAAAAAAAATACAAACTTAAAAGAATTTTAATATCAGGTTTCTTTTTGTTATTTAAATAATTCCCAAAAATAAAGCAGCTGAGAGGTTCTTTGGTGAAAATAAAAGATCAGAAATAAAGTTTTGTTGGATTTCAATAGGTATACAAACCTATTAACATTAAAATCCCTAAACATTACTGCAACGTATATTTAGTTGCCTAGTTTTGGTATCAATCCTAATTGAAATCCCTGTAGTTTGATTTATGCAAAAAAATTAAGAGTCAAAATAGCTGTGATTGTCTTTGACACTTGTTTCAAACTTCACACCAAACCCATCAAATTTTACAAATATACTATTTAGAGCAATAAAATTTTATGTTATCTTTAAAATGATATGTGGAACACTTAAAAAGAGAAAATATCTTGTTTTTGTTGATTTATGATTTGGTATTATTTCATTTTCGCAGGTTAAATTTGCTGCACTGTTACGAGAGAGATGGGGATTGTAAAAATTTTCCTCTCTCTCTTTTCAAGCTCTGGGGGCTTATTTTTGAAATTGTCGACATGATGTCGCATTCGAGAGTATTTTAGTTTTTCATGTAAATGACAAAGACAGAATGATGAAAGTCGCATGCGACATCTTCTCGGGCGATTCTAAAATAACCCCCCTGGATAACGCCATTACAATTTCAGAAATACTTGCCATTTTTGCTAAGCATGTCTTTTGTTTTTCAAATGGAGCTGTCATTTTTTTATCGACTGTTTTATTTAAAAAATTAAAAATCATAAAAATATTACACTTACACATTAATTTGCATTTTTTGAACAAATTTTGTGAAACATAATCACTACAATTAAATAAGTTGTTTTTTTTGGATATATCATGAGGATATATTTTCAAACTCTATTGAAGTTGAACGTATGCAGCAATTCGAATTCTATAAAGCTCGATGGTATTCAAGACCTGATGGAAGTAAAGTTCGAAACGTCATTCTACATAACGAACAAGAAATTTCGAAACAGTGATATGGTTTTAAAATTGGCTATTTTTTGTAAAATACTTGTTTCCTACATGATTTTTTTTCATGTTGGAATAAGATCGTATGCGAATAAAGTTGTAATAGGTTCCCTGTAGTTTCCAAAAATTGAATTTTTTATTTCGTTATGTTTCGTTAGTAATTAAAATTGGGTTGAGTTGTGGGTGTAGCACTTGGTTCCATATTTGAGGTTGTTTATGCAAGATTGTAATAAAATGTTGGTGTTTTCGGTTGTTGTATTATTCATGGGTGTTTATTTTGAGCGTGATTGTTTTTTGTTTCGTGGAGAGCCGTTCGTGATTGCGCTACCGCCCAAAGCTATCAGATAATGTAATTTTTAATTAACGGAGGAGTTTTTGCCGCGTCTCGCAGTGCCGAGAATCGGTCCGTTTCCGAGAATCGCTTTATTGTTCTAATCAAACTTTAATTCCCCTCCTTCCACAACGGGAAAAACGAAAAAATAAAAAAAATAAAAAAAATGAAGGTTTTGGGTGCGAACGAAGGACGTTCGTTTAAGATGCTACGATGATAAAAACTGCATTATTCATTGTTACGCAATGGAAAAAGCGACAAAATTATTTAGCAGATAAAAAATAATGATTTTACATTGAATCTAATTGCACAACAATGGCGCGTTAAGATTTATAAAGTATTAACGACAGCAGCAGTATTATAATGGCGCGATAAAAATGTTTAATTACGAACCGAAATAGCTCGCAGTGGTTGTAAAACTCTTGAGATGTGTATGCATGCATTAAATCTTGATATCATAACTAGTTTTGAATGAATTTATTACGCACACACGTCATCTCTTCTTCATAACGGTTCTATCAACGTTTTATGCGTTAGCTTTTAAAAAATTAAACGGAAGCACTTTTTAATTTTTATCCACTACAATAAAAATCCTCCATTAATTCCGAGAAACGAACGAACGAGCGAGCGAGCGAGCGAACCCTGTGGAACACCAAATACATTAAAAGCATACTTAATCTTTATGTTCGGTTAAGAGAAAACTGTTACTTAATTGATTGGTATTAATAATAATATCGTTAATACATTTCATTTAAATAAATCATGCAAATTACCGCTTTTTGTTTAAACCGTGGCGTTTATTATAAAACGTGTGGTTTACACTCCGATTTCCTTAGTCATTACTACAGGAATTTATTAAAAGAATTCTAATGAATAATTGTAACAGGTGTTGTGTTTTGCAGTAGCCAATTTTCAACACGGATATAAAAGTGACAAATATCATATATAATTCCTCAATGTTAAGGGTAATTCATTATGTTACTTAATGTTTAGCACGATCAATCAATTTTTTAGAAAGTTAAGGTCTTAATTTGCAACTAGATTTATTAGAAAGCAAAAGAGGTACCCTTGAGGAACCACGGTGAGTTGCAACCTCATTAAAGATTCAAATAAATCTTCTTCTCACGTCAACACACAACAAAATTATAAAACAATACGAGGCAAAAAATGCATCGCATGTCACTTTTTTCACTTCCTCTTCTCCTGTCTAAAAAGTCTGAACCGAACATTTCCACGGGCCCTAATTGTTGGGGAAGTTTGACAAGCCGCTCTTAAAAAAGCACGCCAAGCACCTGTTGCTCAAGAGGGTTACAAAAAAAAATATTTTACAACCAATTTTATTATTTTAAATAATTTCATTAAATACCAATTATAAGCACTAATTAATTAAGACTTGAAGGTTGAGGGTTGAGCTTCTTCTACTGCAAAATAAGCAAGCTGCTTCTAATTTTTCAACGCAAACATTATTGCATACAATGTCTGCAGGTGTCCCTCGAGTACCCATCATTAATTATTATCAGGAAGAAGTTTTTATATTTTTTTTATACTTTTATAGAGCAACTCACTTTTATGTTCTAACGACGGAAACGACTCCAACTGCTATAATTAAGCCAAAAATTTTAGTATTTCAAAATACCATTAAACGACTTTTGGTTAAAGTTCATTTGGTTGAGTAATAAAGTAATAAGCAACACACTTTCATTTAAATTAAAATTTCTCGCGTTAGAAAAAGTTGTGCAGGTTTTGGGCGCTTGCTCGAGCGTTCAAATCTCATTTATTCCTGCATAAATTTGGAATTGCAATGTAATAAATTGTATTAGATTGACGCACAATGAAGAATTACAGCCTTGGTTTATTTATTGTGTAAACAATGGGTTGCATGAATAATAATAATAATAAAACCGCATAAAATAGCGCGGAAAAATTTAGTTAAAATTTAGTCGGCTTGTTTTTGATGTTGTTGTGGAAGGCTCGGACTTGGAGGTTCTTGTAAAGATCTAAAGGAGTTAAAAAAAAAAGAAACAACGTTGAAGCAAAGGAAATGTTACAAGGTCTTCTAGATAGCACGGAGATTGTAACGTTTTGTAATACACTGTCTCTCTTGCTCACTGTTTTTTAATTATTATTTATAATGAGTAAAAATAAAACGTTGAAGACTTCATGTAACTGACAGCTATCTGCTCCAGGCTCCGGTTTTACTGCAATATCGCTTTTATGAATAATTTAACAAGTGCGCACATAAAATTTACTATTTTACAATAATAATTCAATTAAATCGATGGGAATCTACTAAATTTTAAAATTCATAAAATTCATTAAACCAATTAAAATACAAAAAATCCTTTTTATGGGTGGCCTCATGATTAATGATTTTTTTTTTTAGGATTTGTTCAACAAATTAGCAACAACAGGTGTTTTGTTATTGTTGAGGTTTTACCCTTCAAAGGCCTTATAAATCAAGCAACACTTGGATTAATTTGTAATTAAAAATGCGCGGCGTGTGCTACAAACGCTTGTAAATATCGGAATTATACAAAGACGCGACACAAATTGCCACAAAGGATGAGAGAATGTGTGAACTACGCGGTTTTTTAATTAAAACAATCCAATTCATTAACGATCATCAATTTATTCCAATATTAACAACATTATTTTTATTCCACTACTTAATTTTTACTCCTTTAACCAATTTTCTAAAAAACTCGTTTTATTTTGGAAAATTTTGGCCGAAATGGTCTTACTAACATACACTAATAAAAAGTTCTAAAAACTCAAGAAGCAAATATTTTAGGTTTTGAGTAATAAACAAAAATCTAAAAAATGCACCCATAACCGAAATTTTTATTTCTTATTTTTTTGATTTTTTACTTAATTTTTACTTAAATTTATATTTTTTTTAAATGTTTTATTATGTTTTTATGTGAATTTAAATCATTTTAAGTATTTTTTAAATTAATTTTTATTTTTGAAAATTTTTTTGGAAATCTTTTGGGTGAATTTGTTTAAGCAACTTTAAATAATATACACCAATAAAAAACTTCTTTAATCCCTTCTAACCTCGAAAAAAAAAATCGTATTGATATCATCTTTAGTTTTTGAGTTATACATAAAATTTACTTACAAAATTTCAATTTTTTTAAAAATAATTAATTTAACTTGACTTATACAAATATTTTCTGGCCCAAAATGTAAAAAATTTAGTCCTTTATTAAATCATTTTTTTTAAATTAAAAATTATTTTTTTCCTTGACTTCAATTTTTTTTTTAAATAAATTTAATATGTAATTTAATTTTTTTCTAAATTTTGGGCAAATTATTTGTATTAATTTTAAGTAATAAATAGCATTAAAAAGCTCCTTTAATCGTCTTCATCTTTGAAAAAAAAAACATTTTGGTAAAACATCCTATTTCTTAAAAACTACTTGACTTACATACACATTTCATGGTGTAGAATTTATAATATTTTTTATTACTCTTTTATTGTGTAAAATTTTTAAATTAAAAATTATTTTTGTCCAGAACTGATACGTATTTTTTTTTTAAATGTAGTAACTGAGTTTTTACCAAAATTTCGAGCAAATTTTTTTTATCAACTTAAGTTATAGACATATCAATAAAAATCTCTTTAAATCCCCTTTATCCTGGAAAAGAAATCAGTTTGATATAATTTTTAGTTTTTGAGTTATAAATCAAAATATAGAAAAAAATCAAAATTTTAATTTCTCAAAAATAATTAATTTCTCAAAAACTACTCGACTTACATTAACATTTTAAGATCTAAAATTTGTAGTATGTACTCCTTTATTGAATGGATTTTTTTTTAATTAAAAATTATTTTCCCCAGGACTGCAATTTTAACTTTTTTGAAAAAAAATCCAGTAACCCAACTTTTATTAAAATTTTTGACAAATTTGCTTTATCAATTTCAAAGTATAGTTATATGTATCAATAAAAAGCTATTTTAATGTCCTTTATCCTTGAAAAAAATCATTATGATATCTCACTTTTAGTTTTTGAGTAAAATGATCATTTCAATTTTCTAAAAATAATTTATTTGTCAAAACTACTGAATTTATACACACATTTGTAGTAGTTGCTCCTTTATAGAACGATTTTTATAAAAATTAAATTATTTTTGCCAGTATTTTAAGTAATTTTTAATTTTTTTGAAAAAAATCTAATAACTCAATTTTTATCAAAATTTTTGCAAGTATTTGTTTTATCAGTTTTAAGTAATAAACATAAATAAAATGTACCTTTGGTATCATTTTTATTTTCTGAATTATTAATAAAAATATAAAAAAATGTAAATTTGACATTTCTAAAAATAATTGATTTCTTGAAAACTATTCGACTTACACTAACATTCTATGGTTTAAAATTTGTAGTATTCACTCCTTTATTGAATGGATTTTTTTAAATTAAGAATTATTTTCTTCAGGACTGTAATTTTTACTTTTTTTGAAAAAAAATCCAGTAATTCAACTTTTACTAAAATTTTTGGCAAATTTGCTTTATCAATTTTAATTTATATGTAGTTATATGTATCAATAAAAAGCTCTTTTAATCTCCTTTATCCTTGAAAAAAATCATTTTGATATCACTTTTAGTTTTTGAGTAATTTAGTTTTTTTAGTTTTTGAGTTAAATGATAATTTTAATTTTCCAAACATAATTAATTTATCAAAAACTACTGAACTTATCACACATTTGTAGTACTTGCTCCTTTATTGAATGATTTTTTTTAATTAAATCATTTTTTCCAGTGTTTTGAGTTATTTATAATTTTTTTGAAAAGAATCTAATAACTCAATTTTTATCAAAATTTTTGGACGTATTTGTTTTATCAATTTTTAGTAATAAACATAAATAAAATGTACCTTTATGTTTTTGTTTTTTGAGTTAATAAATAAAAATACAAAAAACTCAATTTTGATCAATTTATTTGGGCGAATTTGTTTTGTCAAATTTAAATGATAAGCAAAAATGTAATCTACCTTTACTCCTCTTCATCCTTGCAAAAAAATCATATTGATATCATTTTTAATTTTTGAGTTATAAATAAAAATACAAAAATAATTGATTTCTCAAAAACTACTTGACTTACACACACATTTTATGGTCTAAGATTTCTAGCATTAGCTCCTTTACTCAACGATTTTTTTAATTAATAAATATATTTTCCAGTATTTTTAATTTTATTTTGAAAAAAATCTAATAACTCAAATTTTATCAATTTTTTTGGGCGATTTTTTATGTCAAATTTAAATTTAAATTTAAGCAACAATATAATCTACCTTTACTTCTCTTCATACTTGAAAAAAAAGGTATTAATATCATTTTTATTTTTTGAGTTATAAATAAAAATACAAAAAACTCACTTAAAATGTAAATTTCAAATTTCCAAAAATAACTAATTTGTCAAAAACTACTTGACTTACACACACATTTTATGATCTAGAAGTTCTAGCATTTGCTCCTTTATTGAAACATTTTTTTTTAAATTACAAAATGTATTTTCCAGTACTAAAGCAGTTATTTTTATTTTATTTTTTTTTTGAAGAAAATCTAATGACTCAATTTTTATCATTTTTTGTACGAATTTATTTTATCAAATTTAAGTGATAAACAGCAATAAAATCTACATTTACTTCTCTTCATCCTTGAAAAAAAATCATATTGATATAATTTTTAGTTTTTGAGTTATAAATAAAAGTACAAAAAAATGAAAATTGCAAATTTCCAAAAAAAAAATAATTTCTCAATAAATACATACTTACACATTTTATGGTTTTTAGTATTTTTACTTCTTTGTTGTACGATTTTTTTAAAATTAAAAATTATTTTTTCCAGGAAAGTTATATTATTTTTTGAAAAGTACAGAACTTAATTTTTGGACAAATCTGCTTTATCAAAAGTTTCTTTAATCCCTTTCATCCTCGAAAAAAAAATTATATTGATATAATTTTTAGTTTTAAGTAATAAATAAAAAAAAAAAAATTTCTCCAGAAATGAAAATTTTCATTTTTCGAAAGTAATTAATTTCTCAGAAAGTACTCGAGTTATACAAACATTTCATGCTCAAAAATTTGTAGTATTTACTCCTTTATTGGTCGATTTTTTTAAACTATTTTTTTCCAGGAGTGTACAATTATTTTTATATTTTGTTGAAAAAGAGACTAAATTAAAATTTTGACCGAGTTTGCTTTATTAACTTTAAATAACATACAGCAATAAAAAATTTCTATAATTTTCTTAATTCTAGAAGAAAAATAATATTGATATTTTTTAAGTTTTTGAGTAATAAATAAAAAATTTAAAAAAATCACTTAATATGAAAATTTGCAATTTTTCAAAAATAATTAATTTCTCCAAAAACTACTTGACTAACACAGAAATTTTATCGCCTAAATTTTTAGTATTTACTTCTTTATTTTTAATTTAAATTTTTTTTCCAGGCCTTTAATATTTTTTTTGTAAAAGCTCAATTTACACTAAAATTTTGCCAAAAAATACCAAACAAAATAATTTGAGTTTTATGGTTCAAAACTGGAATAATTTTCAACTGTATTAAATGAACTTAAAAATGGTAAAAATTGAATCTTACAAGGCCTGATTAGGACCTAAATTTATTAAAAATATTTTGTGAATGAAGTAAAAGTCCGATTTTTACTGAATGTATTTTAAATCATACCTACGTATATTTTTTCAAAAATTTTCAATATGTCATTCTTTTATTTTTTGAAAAAAAAAATAAAAAAAAGTAATATTTGTAGGAAAAAAATGGATTTTTTCGGATTTTTTTTTATTGAGGTGTTCTTTATTTTTTGCAGGTGAAAATTTGGTTTCAAAACCGCAGGAGTAAATACAAGAAGATGATGAAAGCAGCTCAAGTGACGGGTGGCACGAACAATAACGGCACGCCGGGGGCCCACTCCAGCCTTTTGGGCGCCAACGCCAATCTAAACTCAACTAGTCCCGGTCCTCAGGGTCAAAACATGATGCAAGGTAAATTTTGTCAAAAATTTTTTTCCAAAAAACGCCGCCACCGCCACCAACCAAAATGACGCCATTATTTCGAAAGATGACTCAAATATGCAAATCATCGCATGCATCGCCTCGGGCGCCGCACAAACGTGCATCACGTCGATTTAAAAAATTATTTAAATAACATCCGTTTCGTTAATTTTTGCCTCAAAACTTTTTTTTATTTTTTTCGTATTTAGGGCGGAATTTTCGGATGGGAACTTTTTGACGCCTCTGCGTGTCGAGGTGAAATTATTGCATCACCATTAAAATATTTATGCTAATAACACAAATTCTTCAAACGTCGCGCTTCTATTACCAACTAAAACAACTAATTTTACACAAGTCCAATTATTCAAAAAAAAAACATTTTTTTACTATCACCAAACACATTCCTTTATTTTTTTTAAAAACCACATTTTTTTCCTCAATTAGAAAAAATATTTAATTTACTGATTTCTGATTTTTATTAAAAAATTCAAATTAAAATTTTTAACATTGTAGTTATTTTTTAAAAAAATTTTATCTTTGCAAAAAATGAGTTTGGAATTAATCTACGTATTTTAATTGAAATTCTTTGTTTTGTTGCATTTTTTTTTTTGAGAAAAATAAAATATTAGGTAATATAAAAAATGTCACCATAAATAAGTGTAATTAACAAATATTGACATTATTAAGTTATTAAAATATCATTTTAATCAAAATTACAGTAATTTTAAAAATGTGTTTAAATTCATTGATAAATCCAGTGGTTTGCATTGAAAATTAAAATCAAGATAATAAATTAACGAAAAGAATATTTTGAAATAAAAAGACGCCAGCCATTTTGTTTATGGGTCTAATAAATTTGGAAGCTATAATTTAATATAATCTTTAACGACTGACTTTTAATATGTTATAAAAGTTATTTATAATCGTCAGTAAAACGCCAAAAATATTTATTAATAAATTGCATGATTTAAAATTAGTTAAAGCACATAAAATTTATTTATTAAAATTTATATTTTATAAAATCTGGTTTTGTATTAAAAAAATAATCAATGTTATTTTTAAATATTCCTAAAATAAGTCAATTAATTTTTTTGGTGATTACTCAAACAATTTTTAAGTTTAAAAAAAAAATAATTAAGAAAAAAAATTGAAATTTATATTAAAAGTTATCTGATACAATTTTGAGATGATAACTAATTTTTATTCTAACTTAGTAAAAATTCTGAAAATCGGAGCTAAGTTCATAAAAAAATGATATAAATCGGATCTAGCCTAACAAAAATTGCGAAAATCGGAGTTAACTTAATAAAAAAATGTAGAAATCATATCTTAACTAATAAAAATGCCGAAAATCGAAGCTAATTTGACAAAAAAATGGTAAAAATCAGATTTAATTTAACAAGAATGTCAAAAATCGGAGCTAACTCAAAAGAAAAATAGTATAAACTTAACAAAAATGCCTAAAATAGAAGTTAAAGTAACAAATATATATTAGTTTTTGAAATATTATTTTTTAGTAAACAAAAAAATTGGTAAAAATCGAATCTAACTTAATACTAATTCTGAAAATCGGAGCAAAGTTAATAAAAATCAGATCTAACCTAATAAAAATGCCAAAAATTGGAGATAACCTAACAAAAATGCCAAAAAACAGAGCTGATTCAATAAAAACAATCTAACTTAACAAATATTCCGAAAATGAAACTACTCTAATAATAAATGTTGAAAATCGAAGCTAACTTATAAAAAATGCCTAAAATCGGAAGTAACCTAACAAAAAATAGGGAATAGGATTTGATATATTATTTTTTTAGTGAATTTCTTAAGATTTTCAATTGAAATTGTTGGAAGTTCGGTAAAAATTTTTTTTAGGAATTTTTCGGAATTAATATAAATACATATAACTCTTAAATACTTTATACAGGGTGTTTTATTTATTCTGAATACTGGAAACAGCTCCAAAAGAAGAAGTTTTAGAAAAAAATGTTTCCAGTAAAATTTACCTATTTAGTTTGAAAGGGCCATAAAATGGGTGAATAGTAATTTTTACCTGGAGGACGTCTTCATAGTCTTCCGTATTTAAATAAAATATGTCAAAACGAAAAATGCTTCAGACAATATTTTTTGTGTTTTTTTAATAGATTCAAATTGTATTAAATAATTTTCCATTTGAGAAGATCTGAGTTGGCGTTAGTAACCAAGAAGAAGACCTCCAGGTGAAAAATAAGTATGTTCACTTTACAGGTTAAATATCTCTAAAAGTAATCATTTTAGAAAAAAAATGTTGAGGTAAAAATGTTATGTTTGAAAGGAGCTTCGGATTGGTTATAGTTATTTTTCACCTAGAGGACATCTTGGTTGTTCTAACCCCAAGTCTTTTTTTTTTAAATACAGGGTGACCCAGTCATATGCCCACGGTCTATAGCTTCTTTGCTATAATACATATCGACTTGCGGTTTTCACCAACATATAGATACATGCTTGCCCCACAATTTAAAAATATTTTCGATATATACAGGTTGTCCCATCATGGCCTATTGAACCAAAGTTATATTTTTTTAAATGGAACACCCAGTATATAATGACATTTTTGGATTCCTTATAAAAAAATAATTATACTTTGTATAAACTTTTATGGGTCTATCATTACTCGTTTTGCTGATATTTGCCATTTTCTGCTCTAAAACAGATGAACATTTTGGCTTGAAATTTTGTCAAAAATTTTTCAACATCGTCTAGTCTACAACTATCATGTCAAATTTAAGTTTGTGATATTTTTTTATAAGGGTGCTTTATGAAACGCAAATTGGACAATTAAACGAAATTTTCAAATGGAACACCCTGTATATTTTAACATCAATCGATGGCATTTTTTACAAGGTTTCTATTGATATAATGTTTGTATGGTCGCTTATCAAAGGTTTAGGAGATATTCATATCCAAACTGAGAAACACCAGTTGTTAAATTTTCAAAACATACTGAAATTTAGAAAACCAAAATTGATAATTGCAAGTTTCGTTTTTATTTGTGTTGTAAAGCAACAAAAACTGCTTTGTAGTATAACAACATTATTAAAAAAGCAAAATAGAGAAAGACACAAATAAGTTTTAGGCAAATTGAAAAAAATTCTGAAAAAAATTCACCAAAAGTGCTATTTTGTCTATTTTCACTGTTTCTTAGTTTGGATATTAATATTTCCTAAACCATTGATAAGCGACCATACAAACATTATATCAATAGGAAGCTTGTAAAAAATGCCATCGACTGACGTTAAAATATACAGGGTATTCCATTTGAAAATTTCGTATAACTGTTCAATTTGCGTTTTATAAAGCACCCTGATAAAAAAATATCAGAAACTTAAATTTGACATGATAGTTGTAGACTAGACGATGTTGAAAATTTTTTGACAAAATTTCAAGCCAACTTGTTCTTCTGTTTTAGAGTAGTGATTTTTCAAAAATTTATTTTTTTTTTTTTATTTACTTTTTTTGGCTTAAATGGCAAATATCAGCAAAACGAGTGATGATAGACCCATAAAAGTTTATACAAAGTATAATTATTTTTTAATAAGGAAACCAAAAATGTCATAATATACTGGGTGTTCCATTAAAAAAAATATAACTTGGGTTCAGTAGGCCATGATGTATCTATATGTTGGTGAAAACCGTTTTATTGCAAAGAAGCTATAGACCGTGGGCTTATGACTATGTATTTTTTAATGAAATCTGTATAAAACCATGTATATTTTAACATGAAATCAGAATTGTTAGAGTTATTTGTATTAAATCCTCTTGTGAACTGTAAAAATTTGATATAAAATTATGGTTAATTTTTGATGGGTGTAGCGTTAAAAGTGATGGGTCAGAATTTTTGGTAGTAGTTTGAAACAGTTAAGTCGGGTATAAAATGATTGAAAATTAAGGTGATTAAAATTAATAAAGGTAATTCATGAATTATAGGTAGTGTAGAGTGTAGTAATAATAATTATATAGAAAAATATGTAAAACAAATTTCAATTCCAGTAGCTGTGGAATCCGTAGGCATAATTTCTATTACCCAACGTGATGGACTTTCGTCCATCATCTCGTCTCTCTTAATTATTATCATTAATTTGTTGGGAGCTTCCCGACAAATTCGAAACAATTTTCGTCCAACGAAACATTTAATTTGTAACGTTATCTTGTGTAGATCATTTCCCAATCAGCAATCAGCTTCTTACCTAACGCAACAACAATTATCGAAGAAAATCCATAAATTATCGCTTTATTGCTGTTATTAGGAGCAAACAGAAGCGCATTTTTATGATTTATAACGGTCGCCGTTAAAAATAAAGGAAACGATGAGTGCGCATAAAAAAGGCGCCTCGACAAGATGTTGTTGCGCCTTTCTTGGCCACAGGAAGGAATCCTCTCACTGCAGGGGGTTGTCATATTATAACCGCATTCATTAACCAAACTACTTACTTGGAGATTTTACGATGATGCACCTCCACTTTTATAATCATTCAATTATGAGAGGCGATGACCTCAGATTTGATGTGTTAATAAAAATTCTCCAGTTTTGGGGTTAAAAATGGATTTGTTGAAAAAGGTAAAGTTGTGTCGGTGTCTGAAACAATAGGGCAATTTGGAGGGCGACGCGCTTCGATTGTTTTGTGCTGTGGCTAGCGTTTTGTTTGTTGGTTGGTGTAGTATTTTATTGAACCGGAGGCGAGGTGCGCCCACCGCGCCGACCTTCCGAGAAGAACTCCGTCGTTATTCAAATATGCGCTGAAGGGTTCAACTTTTTGAATTGTTAATGTTGTAATGTTGTTCGCAGGGGGAGGATCGTCGAGCGGATCGCCAGCGACGGGTTACATGCAGCACTCCTCGCCCACCCCCAGTTCCACCCCGGGCTCGGACATGTCCGGTCAGCCAGCTGCCAGTCCTGGTTGGGACGTCAAGCCACAACAGCCCATACACCCGCCGCCTCATCCCACCTCACACCCGCACCCACCGCACAACTACCTCCCGCAGTACTCGTGGTACCCGACGGATAATCCAGGATTACTCACGTAAGTACCACCTTTAAAACAAAAAAAACCCCAACCAAATATTTCCAACCGTTCTCGAGATATCCTCCAAAATAAAAGCACGTCGCTCAACGACAAATGCGTTAATTACCTCGGGACGCTTTCACAGCGCGCCCGTGCTTTACCACCAAATCGCGCAATTTTTCATTTTTTTCAATTCAAGTCCACTCCATACAACTTGAATGATGGCTCATGACAAGATGTTGATCTCCTTTAGTACGCCCATGCGTTAGTCATGCAACACACCACCAAAAAACTCCTCATGTGGGTTGATCCACCAAGTAACACAAACCATTTATCACTCGCCAGTTTGTTTTTAAGACCGCTACAAATTAAAACCCCTTAAACTTACCAATTAGCGAGGTAATTAAGGGAAACATTTTGGGCACCAATGTAATCACTGAACAGAGTCCAAAAATTTCAGCAATAATTTTGACTTTAAAGTGGCATTTTGCACATTTTTTGTTGAAAACTCATCTAAAGTCCTTTCCAAAAATATAAAACTTTAGTTGAATCAATAAAGGACCCCGTATAAAAGCAATGAGAAAAGACTTTCCATGGATTTCATGGTGACCTGAATGGGACCATTTGGTTACAACTCATAGCTCAAAGTTCAAGATAGTGTACAGCGTACACTAAGCGGTTTTGGAAATTATTTTATTTCCTTCTTCAGAGCTATAAACAAGATACAAATCAGTTAGTTAACAAAATACCTCTATTATCACAAAAGTGTAACTTCTAAAGTTTTTGAAATCAAAAGTTTTTATTAAATAAATTATCTTGTGCTGATTGCTTTTAGTGCAATAAGTATTCTGAAATCAAAAAAAAACAAAAAGTATTTTATGAAAGTTGAGTCATAGTTCGCAGCACGCATCAAAATTGTGCGATTTATCAAAGTTGAGTTCTTGGTAGTTCTGCTTGTTGTCTCCAACGGACATCTTGTTTTTGAAGAACATTTTTATGAAAATCTGCAACGCTCTGGATACTCAGAGTGGTTACCTGGAAAGTACCTATTGGAAGATTTCCTGAAGACTTTTTCCAAATTGTACCTACATATCTAAATACTAATAAGAGTTAGTTCTTTCTTCAGAGTTGCATCAATCGTTTTTTTTTCATAAGAATAGATATTTATCTGCCATTTTTGCAGCTCCAGATGGAAATAGAACTTCATATACAAGAACCTGATTTTTTAAAGCCACTTTGGAAATGTTATCCCATTATCTCATATTTCCAATCTGAAGGATTTTTTTTCGTATGCTTGATGGAAATATCGGATTAACAGAACAGATTTTAAATATGTCAATGTAGCGCAAACTGGAGTAGAAGGTTTTATACAAAGACTAGGTCGATGGAAAGACCTAACTCTAATGCATATACCATTTGTTACCGAAGTTGATTTTGGTTTTCCAAATAAATATTTTTACTCGAATTAACTTATGAAACTTATCAAACTGGACTGACACCAATATAATATCCAAGATTCTTCTTTGGGAGTTAAGCTGGAAAATGAAGATAACCAAAACCCATCTCTGAAATCCATCGGAATTGGGAATTTCGATTACCAAGAGATGGCGCTGTTTGGCTCCCTATGCCAGTTTTTGAACTAAAAGTACAGTAATTGTCAAATTTTATCAGGCTATGATTGATTAAGATTACTATATCTTTTAGTTCATAAATTCGCACCAGAGGGCGTATCTAATCTTAGAAATCGCCAATAGCAATGAACCAGGTTTCCCTGAGTATTTTCTCTAGATTCATAAATGCTGTAATACATAAGCTTTGTTCCAACAACGAATTCTGACCGTAGAATCGAGTTTATGCGCTTGCGCTAACTTCTTACCGACCTACGGTTAAATTTGGTTACAAGCTTATATTTTTATTTGTTTTTGATTTAGCAGTTTAGTTACGGTTTCGTGACGGTCAGAACTCGTTGTTGCAACAAAGCCATAAAGTACGGATAACATTTAATGAGGTTTTTATGAAGATCAAGACGTTGCAAATGAAGAAGAATCTATTTTTGGATATCATAGTACATAAAACTGAATCTTGATCTGAAGCTGGAGGAAGTATGCTTGAAATCTGAACTCATGTAGCTACTATTTTTAATACTTGGCATAAAGATAATGTACATTTCAAATTTTTGTGTTCGTCCTCACTAATGTACATTATCCATCGCTTAAATTCTGGCGAGATGTATTTTTAAACTTTGACCCTTGATTTGTGACCAAAAAGCAAGATTTCAGACTTAGTGCCCATTGACACTTTTCATCACCAGGTTATGAACTATCGCTTCTCTTGGAATACAATTCATTCCTTTAATTTTGTGCCCGTAAAACGTTTTTGTACCTTTTATAGTTTTCGAGCAATCAATTTTTTTGTGAAAAACCTAAAATTTCTGGAATTAATTCATCTAAAGCCTTTTCCAGAAACATATAAAACTCCAGTTTGTTTTTAAGACCGCTACAAATTAAAACCACTAATTAGCGAGGTAATTAAGGGAAACATTTTGGGCACCGCTATTGTAATCACTGATCTGTGGCGGACCTAAAAGGGGTTCGGAGGATGATTTCACCCCCTGATTAATTTGTATCCCGTTTTGTTTTTGAGAAATCAAGCTTTTTCTAAATAGCCAAAAATTTGAGGACTAATTTTGAATCTAAAATGGCATTTTGCACATTTTTTGCTGAAAACTCACTAAAATGTTACCAAATATTTGTTCCCAAATCGACTCAGATGAACATTGCGCAGTTGTACATGAGTCGATTCGGGAACAAATATTTGGTAATAAATGGTGCCCGTCTAAAATTCCTTTCCAAAAACATAAAACTTTAGTTAAATTTCGCTGAATTTCATCAGTGATCAAATATCTGAACAGGCACTAAATCCGAATAATTACCTTTTGGTTACAACTTATAGGTCAAAGTTCAAAAATATATAATGTACAGGGTGAGCTAAAATGATTGTGTTCAATTCAAATTTCCCGCCTAAAAATCTGAGGAATTTGTTTGCTTCAAGTTCATAGTTACACAAAATCATGTCAAAATTAAAACAAAGTAACTAGACTTCACAAAAGCAGAGGCGTATGTGTAATTTTTACCGTTGTGTCAAAACTTCAGATTTTAGAATTTTGTTATTGTGCCTTCTTTTTCATAAACGTCAGTTTTTATCAAAAGTACTTTGCGTAAATCTTTGTTTTGTGTTAACACCTGCCTCAAAAATGAAGAAAAACATTTTCAGTATTTGACATTTGCTGTGAAATTGGAGATATTGGTTTTCTAGGAGATTTTCTTTTTAAGATTTCAGTTGTACCAACCTGTGTGTTTGGTTGTCTACATATCAAACCACAATCATTTTAGCTCACCCTGTACAACCACGCAGATACATGTAAAACTATTTACAAACCCATTTTCATAATGCCACATCTGATGAACATTTTTTTTGAAAATCATCAGCTTCTGTAATATCTGATACTGTAGTTTAATATTCTATATTAGAAGATTTTTTGGAAACTCTGAAACTTTTTCCAAATTGTACCTACATATTTAAATACCTCATAAGAATAGATATTTATTGAAATCTGCCATGTTTATGGGTACAGATGGAAATATACTTCATATACAAGATCCTTACTTTTCTTAAGCCACTAAGAATGATGCCAAAATCCTCTTTCTTGAAAAGGTTCCAAAAGAGTTGTTGGAATAGAGCCTGAAATATCTTCATACTTGATAACGGATTTTTTTATGTTATTCCTATCCTAATGAAGATAGGTTTAGTGTGTTAATCCTAATTAAGCTCAATTCTCATTGGACGAGGTGAATGAAGGTCTTATTATCACACAATCGGAATGAAACTAGGAATGCCCACTGGAAAAGATTATTTTTTTGAAATATCACCCCTTTATCACATATTCCCAATCCGGAGGATTTTTTTCCGTATGCCTGATGCAAATATAGCATTAGCAGAACATGAGTTAAATAGAGGTTAATGTAGTGCAATCTACAGTATTTAGAAGACCTAGTCTTTGTTTAAGACTTTTATCTTCTACTATACAGGGTGTCTCATTTGACGTTGGACTGTATGGGTATCTTTGTTATTATTGGAAATAGAAAGTCTGTTAAATGGACAAAGTAGTAGAGATTTTCTCGAATATTAATAATTCATTTACAAAAAATTTGAATATCGCATTGTTCCAACGCTATCTTAAAAAAAACAAGAAAATGTGATTTTTAAAATATGGCTGTAACTTCTTTATTTTCTGTGGTACCAAATAAGTTTTTTGACATAATACAGACAATTTTTTCTGTACAATGCAGTAAAACAAATGAACATTTTTTTGAACCAAATTTATTTCTTTTCTTATGGCAGCCATATTGGATTTACACATATTCGGAATCAGTATTTTTTTCTGAGTAATTTGGTATACCATATTATGTCATATTTAAAAAAAAAATTATTTGATTTTACAAACTAACTTTAAGAGATGTAAATTGTTAATAACTTAAATGTAACTATTTAAAATATTAAATGTAAAATAAATCTTAACATATATGTATTGACAGTTTACATATATTCAAGGCCATTTTTGGTTAGTAAAATAAAATTATTTCTATTTTTCTTAAAATGTTACATATGATATATCAAATTACTCAGAAAAATACATTAATTCCGAATATGTGTAAATTCAATATGGCTGCTATAAGAAAAAAATAAGTTTGGTTCATTTCCGGTCAATCCGTTGGCGAAAAAAAGTATTCATTTGTTTTACTGCATTGTACACAAAAAATTGTCTGTATTATATCAAAAAACTTTTTTGGTATCACAGAAAATAAAGAATATTTCTCGGAATATTTTAAAAATCGCATTTCTTTGTTTTTTCAAGATAGCGTTGGAACGTTGCGATATTCAATTTTTTTGTAAATGAATTATTAATATTCGAAAAAATCACTACTACTTTTTCCATTTAACCGACTTTCTATCTTCAATAATAATAAAGATTCCCATAGAGTCCAATGTCAAATGAGACACCCTGTATAGTAGAAGATAAAAGACTAGATCGATGGGAAGACCTACCTAGTTTGACTATGGTCTTCAAAATACTTTTTACTCGAATTAGCTTATGAGACTTATCAAATTGGACTTGTATCATTATAATATCCAAGATTCTTCTTTGGGAGTTAAGCTGGAAAATGAAGAAGACGAAAACCCATCTTTGAAATCCGTCGGAATAGCGGCGAATAAGGTTTCCATGAGAATAAGGATTGTCTTTAGATCCACAAATGCTGTAAAACATAAAGTATGGATAGCATTTAATGAGATTTATAATCAAGATGTTACAAATGAAGAAGTACATAAAACTGAAGCTTAAGCTGGAGCTGGAAAAGTATGTATTTTTCTGAAAGACTTACGCCCGGTTTCTCCAACATGTCTCTTCTAATTGGCTGTTTCTAAAACCACGTGGGTCTGATACGCAGCTTAAGATTTAGTTTGGTCTCAAGATATGGTGGAGAAACCGGGCGTTGAAATTTTTGGAATAAATTCATCTAAAGCTCTTTCCAAAAACATATAGAACTTTGGTTTATTTAGTGAATTTAATGTTTTTTTTAAGATTTCATTATTTAAATATTTTCCAAGTTTTATATTTTAATAATTTTCTTGAAAACTACTACTTTTCCTATTTTAATAAATTAATGGATGGCGCAGCACCTTTTTGATCTATTCAATATCCTGCTGATGAAAAATCTTGGGGTCGCCACTGATTATAATTTTGATCGATTTCGCTGGAGGTGCTGAATTTTATGAAAGTTATTTCAAAATCTCTCGTGTGTTGCAACATAAAAATCTAACTGGTGTGATTGATATTAATGGGCTGCAATTACATCGACATATTTTGCTACCGCGAAAAAGTATGCTAATTACTATTTCCAAGAAAATTGCTGACGAAAAGGAAAAACGAAATTGTGCAAATCTGAAGGAAGCAGAAATTATAATGACGTGTTATTATCATGCAGGATAAATAAAACGACAATTGTGCAAAATTTCATAAAAATCTATGGATAAATAAGGAAGTTGGTGAGAAAGCACGGGCGTTAAATGCAAGGCCCTGACGTAATTAACGCGCTAAACTTTAAGCGCCGTGCTTTGAGTTAAAAATAACGCGCGCTACGTTTAATTGAATATCTCGATAAGTACTAGAGATATAAAGGTGATTTCTTTTGTAAAACTCTCGTGAAATATGAGCGAATTTTATAAGCACAAGAATGAAATCTCTTAATCTAAAGAAACTCAATTAAACGTGTATCAATCGTGAATTATTATTTTGTAGTAATAATTGGTTCGATCGGGAGGAATTAAAGTGTTGGGTATAAATAACTGGTCAATATTAAGATACAAGAGGGCTGTGCATTAAAATGTCTTATAAAATAGTAAATAAGCTAATCTCGAATCGAAAATACGCTTCGGACTTTCTAGAGCCCGCAGCGGATCAACCCACCACAGCATAAATAAATTCAGTGATATTATTACTGCCGTGTGCTGATTCAATTTTTTTAGCTTTAGCCGCGTTAAATAAAACGTCAGGTCACGAGAGTTACAAATGCAGCAAGCGATTATCGCGATTTTAATCGCAATTAATTCGACATCTTTCGTTTACATGTTTATTTGTTGCAGAGTATGGCCAGCGGTTTAATGAAGAGCTCGCCGACGAGTGATTAGCTTATTTAGGAAGTTCAAATCAAATATAAGAGAGAGACACACATAATGAAAACTAAACTGTGCCCAGTGACGTACGTGTATATTATTAGTGTAAAATAATGCTTACGTAAATGACGTGTTGATTCATCCCTTATTCTAGGAGTGAAGTAGTTTTATTTTAAACGCGACGAATTGTATGATTTTTAATTAACAAGTAACAAACAAGCATTCCGAATGTTGTGATATTTAAATTTGTTGCAAATGAATTTAATTCAACAAACGCGCGTTTATTTTGCAAAAATTTACAATCAAGGTGCAATAGGCTGTTTTTTTAATTATTTTAATTATTTCTTCACAGTTTCAATTTTTGCAAAATAAACGCCCTAGTGTAATTATGCGAAATTGCGTTGGTACATACAATCCTTGTTTATTAATTAATATTATTATTATTATTTTTGTTAAATATGTAACATAATAAGCGTGTGCCTGTGGGTTAAGGAGAGACGACTTTTATATATAATGTATAGTACCTATTTTCAAAATCTTTCATTTTTTTTCCTGTTCCTTCGATTATACCTATTACCTATTACATAGGTATTTTTTGTTTATTTATTTCGTTTGTCTCTTTTTGTGATTATTTTAGACGATTTTTGTAAAAAAGCTAGTTTTAACAAATTTCAGTAGTTGTTGATGAATGCTGTTGGTATGTGAGCAAGAACTGTACCTAATTATGTAAAGTAGTCTTTAAAGAAGAGTTGTCTTTAATTTAGAAAGAAATTATTATTATTACAAGACAAAAATATTTCTAAATGTGTAAAATATATAAAAAACAGAACCAAATATTTCTGCATTTTTATTCTCCCAACAAAACTGTCGCGGAAGCGCTCACCACAAAGCATTCCAAAAATTCAGGTATGTATGTTACAGATAACGAATCAACTGTAATTATCATTTTACTTTTTTCAAAATGCATAATGTGTTTTAAATTATTATTGAAATTAAAGGTAAGTGCACTTCATTTTACTTACTTTACTACAAAACACAAATTAATTTTAATATACAAAAACTATTCACTATTCATTCAAAATAATTACTTTAAATAAATTCCCCAACACACCTAAAATATTTCATCAAAATACAACAAATACATTTGACACTAAAAAATATAATAGCATATTCAACGCAACAATTTTTAGTATAGAAATACTGATTTTCTTACCAAAAATTAATTTGGTGTTTTTCCTAAAATGGAAGATTCCTTACAAATTTTTATACGGTAAAAATAGACAAAAATGTCAGAAACCTAACCAAAACTTAAGTTTCCTTAATAAAAATACCGAAAATCAAAGCACAATTAACGAAAAAATTGATCAAAATCGAAACCAATCTAACCAAATAAAATGAAGCTTCCCTAACAAATATGTCGAAAATCGTAAGTAATTTTACAAAATCTGTCGAAAATCGAAACTAACCTAACATAAAAATACAGATAAATTGAAACTTCCCCAACAAAAATAACGAAAATAGGAGATAGCCTAACAAAAAATGCCGAAAATTGGAAACCGAATAAAGACCAAATTTTAGAAAATTGCTTAAAATTATAATTAAAACTTTTGGGATAATTCTCTTCAAGTTTGGAGAAAAGGCCTTAAATCAAAATCAATTAAAACTTTTATACGGTAAAATTGGGCAAAAAACAACCATAAATAACTTAACAAAAATGCCGGAAATTCTAGCTAATTTAATAAAAAAAATTGTCAAAAATCGGATTGAACCTAACAAAAGTGCCAAAAATCGGAGCTAACATAACAACAAATACCATAAATCGGAGATAACTTTACAAAAAAATATTGAAAATGGAATCTAAATTGACAGAAAATTAAGGATAAATTGAAGCTTTCTTAATGCCGTAAAATTAAATTTACAAAAATCTGTCAACAATCGAAACTAACCTAACAGAAATAATAATGATTACTTGAAGCTTCCCTCACAAATATCACGAAATCGGGGCTAATCTAAAAAATGCCGGAAATCGGTGCTAATTTAATAAAAAAAATTGTCAAAAATTGGATTGAACCTAACAAAAGTGCCGAAAATCAGAGCTAACCTAACAACAAATACCATAAATCGGAGATAACTTTACAAAAAAATATTGAAAATGGAATCTAAATTGACAGAAAATTAAGGATAAATTGAAGCTTTCTTAATGCCGAAAAATTAAATTTACAAAAAACTGTCAACAATCGAAACTAACCTAACAGAAATAATAAAGATTACTTGAAGCTTCCCTCACAAATATCACGAAATCGGGGCTAATCTAAAAAATGCCGGAAATCGGTGCTAATTTAATAAAAAAAATTGTCAAAAATCGGATTGAACCTAACAAAAGTGCCGAAAATCAGAGCTAACCTAACAACAAATACCATAAATCGGAGATAACTTTACAAAAAAATATTGAAAATGGAATCTAAATTAACAGAAAATTAAGGATAAATTGAAGCTTTCTTAATGCCGAAAATCGGAATTAAATTTACAAAAAAAACTGTCAACAATCGAAACTAACCTAACAGAAATAATAAAGATTACTTGAAGCTTCCCTGACAAATATCACGAAATCGGGGCTAATCTAAAAAATGCCGGAAATCGGTGCTAATTTAATAAAAAAAATTGTCAAAAATTGGATTGAACCTAACAAAAGTGCCGAAAATCAGAGCTAACCTAACAACAAATACCATAAATCGGAGATAACTTTACAAAAAAATATTGAAAATGGAATCTAAATTAACAGAAAATTAATAATAATAAATTAAAAGCTTTCTTAATGCCGAAAATCGGAATTAAATTTACAAAAAAAACTGTCAACAATCGAAACTAACCTAACCTAACAGAAAAAATAAAGATTACTTGAAGCTTCCCTGACAAATATCACGAAATCGGGGCTAATCTAAAAAATGCCGAAAACCGGGACAAAAAATTGATGGTAAAACAACAGAAAAAACTAGGAATAAATCGAACTTACCATAATAAATAATACTGAAAACGAGAACTAACCTAACAAATAAATAGGGAACAGCTTTTGAAATATTATATTTTTAGAATATTGTTTAAAATTTTAGGACAATTATGTGAAGCTTGGAGAAAAGGGTTTAGATCCAAATCAACCATTTTTTAAAGGAAATTGAAATTGATCCATTAATCGTCCAAATTTCTCTCCTTTTGAAAAACTTTTATACGGCAAAAAACAGACCTGACCAAACAAAAATGACGAAAATCGGAGTTAATTTATCAAAGAAAATGGCAAATCTGATTTAATCTAACAATAAATGCCGAAAATCGGATCTAACCTAACAAAAAATACAGAAAATGGAAGTTAACCTAGCTAATAAATAGAAAATAACTTTTGGGACAATTTTTTTTTGGCCTATATGAAATTGGGTAAAATCGATCAATTAAACCACAAAAAAAAATTAAAAAATGTAATTTTGTCTTTTATGATTAAAATGTTATACCAAAAAGTTAACAAAGAGGTTTATTAAAATAAAAATAAAAAATTCAAAAGTTTTGGAATCATTTCAAAAACTATCATCAGATAAAAATCGGATCGAATGTAACAAAAATGGCAAAAATCGGAGGTAAATCAAAATATGCAGAAAATAGGAGCTAACTTAACACATAAATAGAGATAAATCGAAGCTTTCTTAACAAAAAACGCCGAAAATGGGAGCTAACCTAAAAAATATATAGAAAAAAAAATAATACAACATTGAATAATCATGACAACTTCGGGCTCAAAAATTATACTAAAGTAAATCTGATTTTATGTAAAAATAGAGACAACATTTAAAAGATATTAAAAAAGTATTGAAATAATTTCAGATATTAGTAAAAGGCAAAAATCAGATTTTTAATAAAAATGCCGAAAATCGGAGTTATAAAGATTAAGGCAATCAGCAAATGGCTGCTAACCTAACATAAAAATCAAGAAAAGTCAAAGCTATCTTAATAAAAAAATGTCGTGAATAAGAGCTAACCTAAAAAATCAGATCAAATCAAATTTAATAAAAATGCCGAAAATCGGAGCTACATAAAAATTTAGAAAATATGTGATAATCTAACATTAAAATAAAGATAAGTTAAAGCTATCTTAACAAAACAATGTCGAAAATAAGAGCTAATCTAAAAAATCAGATCAAATTTAATAAAAATGCTGAAAATCGGAGCTACACAAAAATGTAGAAAAGGATTGCCAACCTAACATAAAAATCAAGAAAAGTCAAAGCTATCTTAACAAAAAAATGTCGAGAATAAGAGTAGGGTTTATACAAAAACCGACTTTTTGAAAAACCGGTTTTCGAATTCTAAATTTCCCAAAAAACCGGTTTTAACCGGTTTTGGAATTCTAGATTTCCAAAAAACCGGTTTTACTCGGTTTTCGAATTTTCATAACAAAATAAAATCGAAAAAAAATAATTTAATATTTACTTATATAAAATAATCATTAAAAAAATTTGAGTTCAACCGAAAACCGAAAATGTTGGAAATTATCAACAGAACCGATATCGTAACCGAAACGAATATAATCCAAACTGAGACAGAAACCAAAACCGGAACGAATAATGAGGGTTTAAAATCTATTTTCGAAATCGAAACGAAATTAGAGTCCGAATTATATCCAAATAAATTTTGGTTCGAATTTTTAAGACCGTTTTTTTTTAAATTAGAAAAATGTGACAAATTTATTTTAAAAACCGGTTTTTAAATTCGGTTTTTAAAAACCGTCAAACACTAAATAAGAGCTAACCTGAAACATCAGATCTAATTTACTAAAAATGCCGAAAGCTACATAAAAATTTAGAAAATGGGTGATAATCTAACATAAAAATCAAGAAAAGTCAAAGTTATCTTAACAAAAAAATGTAGAGAATAAAAGCTAACCTAAAAAATTAGATTTAATTGAATAAAAATGTCAAAAATCGGAGCTATATGAAATTTAGAAAATGGTTGATAATCTAACATAAAAATAAAGATAAGTTAAACGTATTTTAACAAAAAAAATGTCGAGAATAAGAGCTAGCCTAAAAAATCAGATCAAGTTAAGTAAAAATGCCGAAAATCGGAGCAACATAAAAATTTAGAAAATGGGTGATAACCTAATATAAAAATTAGGAAAAATCAAAGCTATCTTAACAAAAAAATGTCGAGAATAAGAGCTTACTTAAAAAATCAGATCCAATTTAATAAAAATGCCGAAAATCGGAACTACATAAAAATTTAGAAAATGAGTGCTAACCTAACATAAAAATCGAGAAAAGTCAAAGCTATATTAACAAAAAATGTTGAGAATAGGAGCTAACCTAAAAAATATATAGAAAAAAATCGGCTAAATTAAATAATCCTGAGTTAAGCTCCATTAACCAAACGAGAATTTAAGTCCTAATTTTGGACTCGACAAATATAACGGAATGAAACTAATTTTGAATAAAAAATGAGTAAAAAATGAATCACGGCCAAACTTTAAAAAAGTTTTTAAAAAATTACAAGTTTTTGAATAATTTTGAAGAGAAAAGGGTTCTAGAGGTTGGTATGTTTGGTTTATAAAAATCAAAAAAAAATTGAGCCCAAACGTGTTATCATTGACAATTTTTTCTAATGATAACTCCTACTTTTAGATGTAATTAAGAAAATATTTAAAAACTTTGAATATTATTTTTTTTAATCGTAGTTACAAATATACATATTTTTGATATCAATATGCTATTTTTACTTCTTTCTTTTTGTCTGATGATGCTGATAGGGCGAAACATGTTACAACATTAAAGAATAAAAAAAGTGGATTTAAAAAGAATTATTTATTTTTTCAATTGAATTCAATATTACCCCAATTTTTCTAATTTTCCAATCTTAATGTAATTGCAACAATTGGATCTTATCTTACTGATCGAAAACAATATGTGCAAATACTATATAACGTTGTGAAGTCCTTTAGGTTCCTTGCATCTTCTGTGGTTGCTCAGCGTTCCAATATAGGCCGTTATTTTTTTGCTTTTTGTGAATACCCTCAGCAATGAATTAATATGTGAAGATATTTTTTTATGCAGATGACCTGAGACACTTCCGAGTCATAAAATCAACTGATGATACTGGATATATTTTCAAATTGGTGCAAGTCTTGGCATCAACAAGGAAAAGTGAAGAGTTTTAACTTTTAACAGAATCACGAAAAATCTTTAATTTAATCAAAATATTTATAGTATCGATGGGGTACATTTAAGAAAGGAAGAACAAAAAATGCATTTTTGGTCGCGTCATAAACAACCTCTAAAATATGACCTACAAACAAATTTGACGAAACTTACAAACATCCAGAATTATATTCAAAATTTGATATTTTAAGGAAGATAAGCATCTTGAATAAGGTATTTAATAGAAAGGATTCATTTGTTTTTCTTATAGGAACGTTGAAATGCTTCCAAAAATATTCAAGGTAACACCAAATACTAACTACCTAATAACAATGTTTTTGTACATTGGAACTCATAATTTTGAAACAAAAGAGATATTGGAACTTCAATATTATAACAACTTTGGGTAACCCGTAAAACATTATCCAAAATTGCTGTACCTTCCAAAAGCTTTGATGAAAAAACTAATAATATTTATCCAAAATTGGATAACTGAAAGCAAACGTTAAGATAATGGATTTGGTTTCGTAATTGGAAGGTTGTGGATATGAAAGCCACGTTAAAAGACTTTGCTTTCAACAATTTCAAATGAAGATCTTCTTTAGTTCTTCAGGTAAGACCGAATGGTCTGATCAAATGAAGTGGTAATTGTGTTGATTTGAGATGGTCATTAGAGACGATTTGAATGTTTGTGGATAATGTGGGTAGTTGTTGAAAGGAATTTAGGAATGATTGTGAAATTTATTGGTATTTGAGGGGATGGAGGTGAAAGATTGGTGTTGGAAGACAAAGGGTGAATAAAACGAGATGCGTGAGTTGCAGGGAGCAAGGAACGACCGCGACAAACTAACAAGCGAGTAATATTTGGAATTTCGCACAATTTTTAACGCGGCACTTCAAAAGGAAGCCGACATTGTAAAAAACCGCTCCAGTTACATATCGATCTCGACTTGGTGGACAAAAAAAGGGCCGCCGGCAAATGCCAGGAGTGCATGCGTACATGTGCAACTCACTTTTTGCTCAGAGGAATGAGCCACTCACTTGCTTGTGTTGGTCTTTTGTGAGCATGTGTATGTGGATGGACTCTTCTACTACCAACTACCAGGCCACTCACTTCCCACAATGCCATTTTTATCCGACCACCGAATATCTATACGTTCAAGCATTTTTCTTCCTACTCTCCTGCGTACCTATCATTCCTTCCAAAGAAAATCCAAGACCTTCATACCAAAAATAACAAAAATTGTCCCCTTCCCAGCAATTTTTCCGATTTTACTACACTAAAACTCTCTTCGCTGCACTCGAATTAAGCCCTAATGGTTTTAAAGAACGCTTCGCGTTCGCTTTTATTACAATTTGATAAAATAAGAGCTGACTGAGATAAAGTGGTGAGTGGTGAGTGGAGAGACGCAAGCATCAGGGTTTAAATTGAAATTGTAATTCACGCACGTTGAAAATTCTTCCTTTCAACAAACCTCTTCCTCTCGAAATAATTTTATAAAATTCTCGATCGCATCATCAAATTGTAATAATTGAGCTGCGACGAGTGATACCAAACATATGCATAATAAAATCATGCCAATTAAATCACTCCCGTGATAACTCAATTTTCCTCATTGACCCCATGAACCCGTCGCGCTTCCCCAGCACCTCATCTCTTTTTCACCAACATCTAAACCCACAAATCTGAGCGAGATGAATCGATCGAGCAAGACTTTAAGTACCATTTTGGTCTGCGGTCGAGACAATCTAATTGTATTCAATAAAATGGTGAGTGAAGGTTCTGACTTAGCGGGTCAGTTTAATTGTTGCAGAGGTCATATCGTTTATTATGTTTAATCTTTGTTTAAATGACAATCGTTCCTCATGCACGCTAATACACCTTTTCTTTCATCATACAACTCTTATTTACATCTACCAACATGCATTCAACCGTTCATAATAATTAAATATTCATTACCTATCATCTACGTTTTTATCTACCGATACGAGACCTTTCAGATTTATAAACAATTTCTTATAAACAACTCATTGAATTCTAAATCTCCTCAACAACTGTAGTATAAGACAAAATCATCAATTACCACACTTCTTCTTAAATCAGTGAAATTCTTTAAGGGACGAGCAACAAAAACTTCTTTTACTCCGAAAAAAATGCTGTATTTTTTTGAGTTGAGCCGAACAACGTCGAAAATTTACGAAGTGGTGCGAACATGACCATAGACTCAATTAACATAGAAATGAAGCTTCAGAGAAGACTGTATACTTTATTGACGTTTGAAGAAAAAACTTTTATAGAAAATTAAATAGTGGAGAATATAATATTTGTTCCTAAATTTGAATGGAGGTTTAGGAATTTTTATGGGCTATTTGTAGTAAAATTTTATGAATTCCCAGCGGTGATTTTGTGAACATAAAATCTCAACAGTGGTCTAAATAAATGTGAAACCGATGTAATTGAAACATGCTGTCTTTTAATCGTCGAATAAAATATTGAAAACTGGAAAGCAATTTTCATAATAACACTGCAGATCCTTATGATTGCATAAAATGAACCGTAATTAAATAATTTTTTGTATAAACTAGAAAAAGGATAAAATTCAGGCTGTGGTAAAAGACAACAATTGAGTTAATTGCGAATGTAAAAATTGCTTAATTAATTATTTTACGGTTAGTAATATTTGTAGTAATGTAAGAGGAGTAGTAGCACGAAATAGTGCAATTAGCGCAAAAGTTAAGTGTGTGTTTATACAAAGAATTAATGAGGTGCATGTAATTTATATAAAATAATTTGAGTTATTTATTAGGTCGGTCGAGTTGTTCCCTTGCGGATTTGATGAGGTAGGTACCTACAAAAGGGAGAGTTTTTGAAAGGGGACATGTGTCCTTAAGGACTTGCATAGCGCAGAATAACGCAGAACTGGTTCTAAAAATGTGAATATAAGAGACGATCCGGAAGCAAAAAGGAACACCCACTCGCACAACAAAACAGCTAAAAAATTGCGCGGACCGTCATCCGATCCTGTCCCTTTTGTCCCTAATCCCCATTCCCGCCCACGGTTCCTTTTTATAAAGTTACGCGCGCCGAAAACCGTTATGTTACCTTTTTTGTCGCCTCTTTTTTTACACCGTAATTTCGTATTGTAAGCCGGCGATGATTGCTGTAATTTACCGATTTTGAGTCGAGATATTTTAATTTTTGGCGCGTGCCCTTCCAGGGGAAACTTGCTAATTGTTAAATTACTCCCGGAAAGCTGGAGTGTGCACTGTCACTACCAAATAAAATGTATCGTACAATTTGCCTTACTCAATTTTATAATAGCCCTTGTTTAGTCCTTTACACTACCATTATCTATCACATCAACATAATACAATCAATTTTGCCCTAATTTCAAAGATAACAATTTTCTTCTTCAAATGTCATTTAACTGTTAATTGAGTCTATGTTCATGTTCGTACTACTTCGACGTAGATTAGCCCAACAAAATGAATTTTTTTATTTTGATGCCGGAAAAGTAATTACTGAATTTGAAAGGTACTAATTCCAAAAGTAGGTAGCTTTTTTTCAAAACAGTTCTAGTATTAGAGATACAAGCTAATTGATATTGAAATCGTTAAATGCCAAAATTTAAGTTAGTCAATTTGAATTACTTGGTAAAACCTTACTGGGTGATTTGTATCGATCTATAAAAATGGTAAACTTTCGGCATGGACAAAGTGGATATACAAAATATCATTGGTTTTTTTATGTTCTTGGGGAAGCAGAGATAAGGACCAGAATTGGGTTACCAGATATTGTCCTTTAAGAAATTACATGATTTAAGGAAAGATAAAGAGAAAATCATATTTCCACTTTTATATATCAAGTTGTGGTTAATGAAGCAACTCGTAAAGGTTTTCAACCGAGATGGACTTTGTTTTGGCCATTAACACATAAATTTCCTGGTATTACCTCGGATAAACTAAAAATCAAAGTATTTGGTGTTTCTTAGATAAGAATAAAGATCCACAATTTACAGCAACAATGAACGAGGTTGAGTCTAATGCTTAGGCTTCATTTCATTTGTTAAAGTAGAACAAGATTTTCTTAAATATACTCTACAATTTTCATGTTCTTGGTTGTAACATGAGCATAAGAGTTCATCACCTCTATAACCACTTAAATTGATTTCCAGAAATAATAAATGAATTTAGTGAAGAATATGACGAAATATTCTATAAAAACTATAAAGCTGCACCAACATTTTTCCACAATTTCAAATACAACAATCTTCTTCTTCAAATATCACAGGCTACAACAAATCATTTCGGTACCCGTTAATTGTGACTATGGTCGAGTTCGTATCACTTTGTATATTTCCGACGTTGATAGGCACACTTTTTAATGCCTAAACGAGAAATGAAAATTTTGTTTTGGTGCCCGAAAGATTTTTGGATATCAAAAATATCTAATTTATTTTACTTCTAATAAAAGGAAAAAAAACAATGAAATCTTCTGATGACAAAATAAAAGTTACTCAGTTTGAGTTAAAAACCAAGTAACTGAAACTGACTAACTTTTATTTTGGTTTTCCACTACATTCGAAGAACAGTTGTATTGATCTAAAAATAGTTAACTTCCTCCTTAGATAAACTGGAGATACAAAATATCCTTGTTTTTTTATGTCCTTGGAATAGAAGAAAAGTTGGCTATTAAGAAGAAGACATTACATGATTCAAGGAAAACAACACTTAATTTTGTTGCGAAAGAGAAAATCATATTTGCAAAATTGAATATTAAGTTGTAGTTTATGAAGCAATCTGTGAAGACTTTCAACCGAAATGAACTTTGTCGGAATTGAAATATTTGATGTTCCTCAAATAAGGACAATGATTTACAATCTACAGCAAACAACAACAATGGATAAGATTGAATCCAAATGCTTGCTCTTCATTTATTCAAGTAGTACAAAATTTTCTTGGACATCATAGGGAAGAGAAGTATAGTATAATAACTTGGGCATAAACGTTCACTACTTCTACAATTAGTTAAATTGGTTTCCAAAAAGAAACTAGGTGATTTTAGAGAAGAACTCAACGAAATATTCCATCAAGATATTAAAACTACGGAGATGAAGGAAGATAATCACATCAGTAGGTGCCTTCCAGGTAATTTTGTAGTACTTTGAGTACTTCAAACTAATTTCGAACTACGGGAGCTGTGACAACTATACCTACCTATTTTTGACGTGTTTACTCCAGAGGTGGAAGTCTGTAAGCTATACGATTATTTTCGTACAACGAAAAAATCGTTTGTTGAATATGTTGCTATAGTGACGGATTTTGTCTTCTTTCAATCAATACAAAACGTGCATAAGGAAGAGATATAGAAAATCTGTTACCAAGCAACTTAGTCAACAAATGGTTTTTTCGTTGTACGAAAACTATCGTATAGCTTTATAGACTTCCACCTCAGATTCGATTGGAGCTCTTCGGTTGCTTATACTTTGTTGTTTTTTGGTTATGTTTACAGAATACTACTCCTTGCATGTTCCAAGCGCACATTTAATTTGGGAGCTCTGTAGCAATTTACTTTGAAGTACTATAGACAAGTTAAAATTTAAAATTAATATAATCAACGTTTCATAGATCTCCTGAGGTGGAAGTCTGTACAGCTATACGATAGTTTTCGTACAACGAAAAAACCGTTTATTGACTAAGTAGCGTGGTAACAGATTTTCTATAACTCTTCCTTATGCACGTTTTGTATTCATTGAAAAAAGATAAAATCCATCACCATAGCAACATAGTCAACAATACGATATTTTCGTTGTACGAAAACAATCGTATAGCTTACAGACTTCCACCTCTGGTTTGAAAAATTAATAACATCGCACATCAGGAAAAACCAAACGCAAATACAAAATTTGTTTTTTTTTAGCAAAATATGTTCTTTCCAATGGAATCATTGAATTGTAAGACACGTTGTTGGATTCGCTATTTTGCAAACTAGTTTCAGTATTTGGAAGAACAATGACAGACATAAACTTCCATTATAATTTCTGATGAACAACTAATTTCGCAGTTTCTCTTAAGGCGAAGGTGCGACATATTTTATTCGGAGTAAAACAACTTTTTGTGACTCCTAATAAAACTTGCTCCAACATTTCGAAAAACAATTCATACTCATGCGCAATAGACACACGTATTCCATCATACATAGAAGTGACTGTGTTCCAACCAAACTTATAGGCGTTTCATGAGATCGTGATAGGTACTACCATTTTGGTACACTTCAAAGAACAGTTACTGATTGGACTGACATGACACTTCAAGTCTATAGGTCGTCAGCTGAAACCAAAAGCAATTTTGAATGGCTTTTATTGTTCGTTTAAGTTAAATACATTAAAATTGTGGAAGATTGATATAAAGGAAGACGGGATAAAATTCATACCACGAGTAAGTTATAAACGATATCGTGTCACTCTCACTCAACAGCGAATCCTATACTTTTGGTAAGTAAAAGCGAGATGAAAAAGCTTCCTTGTTCGTGACATATATACATATATAGCCATACGATGCTCCCCCAAAATATCTGTTCCGTAGATTTTAGCGTTTAAAGAATAAATAACATCGCACCTTCATAAACGCAAAATTTAAAAAAAAAATGTAAAATACTTAAAAAATAATAATAGTTCTTTCCAATAAAATCGTTGTATGGTAAGATGCTGATGCGTCATTGTTGGATTCACAGTTTTTCCAACTAGTATTATTAATAAAAAGAACAATAACAATCGGAAACTTCAATTATCATTTCTTAGGAATACTAATTTCGCACTTGCGTCATCGTTTCTCTGAAGGCGCGACATATTTATTCGAACTAAAAGAACTTTTTCTGGCTTGCATGTTTCGAACCGTACTGAAGATCTCTTTTCTGCATGTTAAAAACAATAGGCTTGTTCCAACAACCCGAAAGACGATGTATTGCATCATATTCACACTCATGCGCAATACATAAAATGCGCTTCAACCGAGACTTACTATTCTAACCAAATCGGTCGGATTGGTAATTGGTTGGTTCCAACTGCCCCAAAAACCGTACATTGACGAACTCGCTCATGCGTAAGAGTGACCCCCAAGGTTGTGTCAAATCCAAAAGTACACCTAATAACTAAATATTTAGTAATTCTTTTGTACTGTCAATAATCACTGACTTATTTTATTCACAATATAGTCTTTACACTTGCTTATCAAAAAGAGACCAAGCAACATTTTTAGAAACAATGGTATTGTAGCACAAAATGACATCATTGAACTTCAGAATTATTTTGGAGCCATAATCTCATTTTTCTAAAAATATCACTTGGTCCGTATTGATAAACATGGTTCATTTGATCTTGAACGTTTTGATGTTTCTTGCATACTTTAAATCTTCCGACATTGCGTTGTGCTACATAACTACTTGGTGTGTTATTTTTCTTCGCACTGAGTTGATGGTTGTTAACATTATATGGTAGTGTATTCCTTCTATTTTGAAAATTTATGTGTTTTGGTATACGAATACATGTGCCATGTGCCGTATGTTTTAAGTATGAAATGTTGTATTAGACTTATGTCCTTGTCCCCAAAATTGTGCCAAGTACACCAACAGGGATTTAACTATTGTTGTGTATTTTCTTTTGTTTTATTTCATCGTTGATATAGATTATGATTCTTCTGAAGTGGAACTATAGGAACCTATATGATTTTTATATTAATTTCATTGGAAGTTTAATTTGTTGTCTACACAGAGTTCAGGATATTTAGTTTTTTTTCTGTGTTTTTGAATAGAACTCCAATAATTAGCACATTATCAAAATACGTACACATGATGAGTTTATTTATTTTTTTGGTCCAATTTGTTAGTTCAACTATCCCATTTTTTATCTCTATCAGTGATTCTATACTTTCGTCATAACATATAGCCTGTGGCCATATCATCAGCGTACAATGTTATATTTCCTTCTATTCCAATTGTGTTAATGTCGTTTTTGCATAATAGGAATTAGGAATACCATTGGTCCTAGGGATGATCCTTGCGGTACCCATGTTTTTGTGTTATGAAGAGAGCTAATATAATTGTATATTCTTACACCTTGTTGTCAGGCTATGACATTTGTTTTCAGTATATCATAGAATGTATTGTTTATTCTTATTTCTTTCAATTTTAGTAAAAACATGTTTTGAGACTTGATGTATAATGTCAAAGGTCTTCTTAAGGTCCAAGAATAGATATCGTATCTTGTTATTGCTGCTTGTGTTTTGTTGTAGTAGGAATCCGTTTTGGTAATTGAAGTTCCAATTTATTGTAATTCAAATATCTGCTGTATATGTTCTTTTTCAGAAGATTTTTGAGAAGATTGTTAATAGTTATTCAGCCTATTTTTAATTCATCCAGAAACTTTCCCATTTTTATGTTTTTCTTTTTTATTGATATAATGGGGCAATGAAGTTTAATTTTTTATTAGTGATCAGCTGTATTCAGTCTCACACTCGTTAGCTGAAACCTGAGCTTCGATTCTCAACAGTCACAAAATGTGGATAATCACAACAACACTAGACTGCGGACGGTCAAAAGTTAGCGCATGCGCATAAACTTGATCGAAGCAGTTACGGTTCTTCAACTCGGTGTTGGAACAAAGCTATTATAGTCTTGTACAACGAATGCGACGCTCCGATGTTTGTTTTGTGTAGAAAAACAGTGTTCCCATGATTGTACATGTACATAAAATGTGGAGTACATAAAATTTATGTGGAATAATAAAAATTTTATAATGAAGACATAAATAAGGAAGGTATAACACCTCTCGGGGTTTTAGGTTGGGATCCCGCATGGATATTAAAGTCTCGTGCAGTAGCGGCTTTACTTTTTATTAATAAATATTTATTGAACGCGTAATGATATTTAATTAAAGCGATCTTGTTTTAGAGACGAGTCACTCGGCGGCGTATTAATTAGTGTTTGATTGCGCTCGCTTTAATAATATGACAAATATAACGTAAACCTGTCGGTCTGCATGATTTCATTTTAATTATTCTCGGGCTCCGCTTTTTCTCTTTTTCGATGGGAAGTTTCTCGTCTGCAGGAAAATATTCAAATCAGCAGCGTTAATGATACGTTGCGAATTTTTACACGTCCTGAATTAAAGGCACGAATTAAAACTCATTTTTGTCGTGCTGATTTGTATACAACGTACACGTATTTACGACCGAGCCTCGAGGGCCTTCTTCTTCTTTATATCCTACCTCTGCTGCTGTTCAACATTTTACTACTGCTACTCTCACAAGAACACCATGACTTGACCATTTGATCATTCATTGATCAATCACTTTTGAAAAAAAATCTAAAACATTTTTTATCCATAAATTCACACATTGCATTTATACCTCGCCATGATGAATCGCATTTTAATTGCCGTAAAAATATGGACTCAACTTTAATAACAGTCTCAACATGCAAATCCGCTTTATTAACTGAATCAAACAAAACACTTATTAATGAAGTCATTCCTTTATTACATAAATAAAACAATAATTAAATTTTCAAATTTTATACCTTTAAAAATGCGCTTATCATAAAATTTCTAGAATGGTAGTTGCGTTTGTCGGTTCGTAAAATAATAAATAAAATTAATGACATGCTCAATTTTATTACTGTAATTAAACCCGCTCTGTGATGGCGTTAAAAATACACTGCCCCGGCATGCAGATGCTCAGAAAATCTAAAAAATAGAACAGTTTTTAACAAAAAAGTTCCACCTTGCTCTTGTATTTTTTCAACAATTTATAGCTCAATAAAACACAACTAATTATAACTTCCTTTTTCTGCAAATTGCACTACAACCAAAGCAACCATCAAACGATTGGGGTATTTCATAAAATAACCAACACTGGATTTGTGAATTTCAGAAATTATCAAACTAACTACTGAAGAAGAAGAACTCAAATATACAAGCAACTACTACTATTATGTAAAAAAATTGAAAAAAATAAGTAAACTTCAAGCCCTGCATATCCGAAATAGAGCATTTTAGCAAAAAACATATTCTTATTTTTTGTGTTAAAATTGGTCCAATAATCCATTCCTAGATTATCCGACACTTTCCAATTTTGTAGGTTTCAATTAGTGAAGTAGTTCAGATGATTGTTCCCAAAGAAATTTTTCATAAACTACAAAAGCAACTACGAAGCAACCATCAAAGCTACTATGATATATATTTTCTAAGAATCACTAGGATCCCCATAAAGAATAGAATCTAGTCATAAGTGAGAGCATAACATATTATGTCTGCACCAATGATGGATTTATCAAAGCAAGTACTGAAGCAACTGTTTTATTGGAGACTCAAATATACAAGCAACCATTGCAGCAACTATCAATGCAATTGAAGTTCTTTAGGATGTCATGTATCCACACAACGGATAGAGTCTAATACCCAGATCCTGGTCAATAGGCAGATTCTGGTCAAAATTAAAGGCCTTTAATTTGAAACAAATAATGTAACCATGGAAATTGTCCATTACAACCCATATAACAAATTTAAATTTAAAGGCCTTTAAACTTAAATGATTTAACCAGAATCTGGGTACAAATCATTTAAGTTTAAAGCCCTTTAAATATAAATTTGTTATATGGGTTGAAATGGACAATTTCCATGGTTACATTATTGGCTTAAAGGCCTTTAACTTTGACCAGAATCTGCCTATAAATCTACACCAATGTTCGTTTTTATAGCTTCATTGAAATAGTTTTTTTTTAATTTAGTAGGTTTGAACTAGTATTTTTAATAAATGGTGGAATTCTGTGCAAAACCGATCTTACAGGAAATGTAATGGACGGTTTTCTTGGTAACCTTAAAAATACTTCGTGTAAGTACTTACGCTCTTGCACAGAATTGCACCAATAAATTTTGTTCAACATGAGAAATTGATGAAATATTTATTTCTAAACCTTTACAGAAACTACAAAGATGCAAATATTCAAGCAACTATTGTAGCAACCTTCAAAGCAATGGTACATTCATTTTAAGGACCTCTGGGATCCGTACAAAGGATAAAATCTACTCATATGATGTTATCTGTACCAACAATGGATTTATCAAAGCAACTACTGAAACAATTGGTATGTTGGAGATTCAAATATCGAAATATCTGCAAACCATCAAAGCAAGTGTAGTTTTTTAGAATGTCATGCATCCACATAATGGATAGAGTCTTAAGGTGATAGGGAGTCATATATTGAAAAACCGATGATTTTATCTTTCCCGAATTTTTTTAAAGTGTTTCGAACTGGAAACAAAAAAAATATTTAAATACCGAACTTAAGTAAGACTTGTACTTTTATATACAATTTTTGGTTTTCATGTATCTAAGTTTATATAAGCGTAGTTTTGCAAAAATAAAAATATAAATATAGAAGTTTTTCTTGCAAAATTGCATAAATATAGTTGTAGATACATAAATAACAAAAATTGCAAATGAATGTAAAATTCTTTCTTTAGTTTGGTATTTTTTTATTTTTTTGACTTTCCAATTCGAAACACTTTAAAAAATTCATGAAAGATAAATACGTCGTTTTTTTCAACATTTGACTCCCTATCACCTTAAAAAAGCTACATCATACTATATTGAATTTTCCTGTGATCGTTTTTAAAGCTCCATTGGAGTATTTTTTTAGTAGTATTTTTATTTTATAGGTTTAAACTAGATTTTTTAATTCTCCAATAATTGTTGTAGAGATTGTTTCTAAGTAATCCATTTTAGAAATTATTAAGCCAACTACTTATGTAACCAGCTTATGGAGAATTCAAATATCCAAGCAACTATTGCAGCAATCTTAAAAGCAACTGTGGTCTATGGTGTATTTTTTCTAAACATCGCTAGGATCCGTACAAAGGATAAAATCTACTCACAACATATTAATTTAAGTGTACCAATGATATGTTTCATAGCTTCTTTGGAGTTATTTTGTGTTCCAATTTTATACGTTTGAACTTTTGTTAGAACTAGCTTTTTTCTAATTCAACGGTATTCACTAATAAAAGTAGTTGACATGATTGTTCCCAAGGAAATTGAAAGATAAATTATTAAGGCAACCATTGAAGTAAATATTGAATCAACCATCAAAGCAATTCTGGTATAACTTTTCTAAGAATCTCTAGGATCTGCACAAAATAATAATCTATTCATAAGTGAGACCATGAAATAATGGGTTTGTGTGTACCAAAAATGGATTTTGTAGCTTCATTGGAGTTATTGTTTTTTCAATTTTGTAAGTTTGAACTGTTTTTTTTTAATTAAACGTTCACTTAAAAGTAGTTGAAATGATTGTTCCAAAGTTTCAGAAACTATCAAGGTAACTACTGAAGCAACCATCATGTTGAAGATTTAAATATGCAAGCAACTATTGTAGTAATAATCAAAGCTTTTGTGGTATAGTTTTTCTATATCTCAAATTTCTAGGATCTGCATAAAATAATCTACTCATAAGTGAAGCCATGCCATACTGTGTTTGTGCGGACCATGGATTTTGTAGCTTCATTGGAGTTAAGTTTTTTTTCAATTTGGTCGGATTGTATTACTGGTTTTTAATTAAACGAATATGGAAGTAGTTGAAATGATTTTTTTCTTTAGAAACCCTTTCAAAAACTACTGAATCAACCATCATGTTTATGATTCAAATATCAAACCAATGATTGCAGCAACTATCAAAACAATTGCAGTACAGGGTCTTCCGTTTGTGGTTCATCAAACGCCAGGGTTGGAAACTAGAGCAAATTTAATAGTCAAAAAACGAAAAAAGTAGGGGTCTATACTTTTTAGTTATGGAGCTACGGCATTTTGAATTTTAGGTCACCAATTTTTGCCAAAAATCACAAAATCGCTAATTACTTTTTATCCAATATTCGTAGAATTAAAAGAAAGGTATCACAAGAAAGCTGAAACCATCCTCTTACAACTGGTAATAACAGTAATATAGAAAAGGTTGATATAATGTTGAATAAAAAAACGCAAAGAAAAAAGAAGAGAAAATTAAAAAAAATCAGTTTTTGAAAATTATTTCCAAGATAAGACCCATTAAGGTTGTATTTTTTTTAGTTTTATGAAAGTTCTTCATATTTTCAACAAATCTGAGAAAATTTTGGAACCGCAGCTTTTTTCCTTCTCTTAGTATAGCCTTCTGAAGTAGTGCTGTACGAACTTCATATTTTTTAAAGTTCGAACTTTCATTAAAAAGCTCATCGAGTTCGAATTTATGAAAGTTCGAACTTTTATTATTATGTCTGACGGGTTCGAACAAATCCAACAATTAGAACTTTTTATTTTTTCGAACTAAGTTTGAACTTTAATTTCGAACCTCCAAAATAAGTTCGGGATCGGTGAACAGCACTATTCTGAAGTTACTCCAAGAAGAAGTAAGTACTCTGAGCACAATCTGTTACCAACGGCAAGTGGACTGACGTGAAACTGTTAAAAAATATTTTGAATTTAATCAGATATCCTTTATAGCCCAATTGATAAACTATGATTCCCTTATGATATACCGTATACAGCCTAATTGACAAACTATGCTCAGGACTACTTCTGATAGAAATTACTTAAGAATAGCTACGGTTTCGAAATTTTCTCTGGATTGTTGAGAACATGAAGAAGTTTCAGAAAATTATCTAGGAGAAAATTTAAAGAAACTGGAAAAAAAATTATATTTTTTTAATTTTTTCACTTTTCCATTTTCAACATTTTAACAATTGTTTTTATAATATTCTTATTATCCATTGAAAGAGAATGGTTTTAGCTTTTTAATGATAATTTTTATTAATAGATAGACCTCCACTTTTTTGGTTTTTTGTCGATTAAATTTGGTCTAGTTTCTAACTCTGATATTTGGTGAACCATGAACACCCTGTATATTGTTTCTAAAAACTTCTACATAGGATCCAAATAAGGAATAATAATGTATTTATGAATCATGAATATGAGTAAAACTATCATATATTGTGTATACGAATGATGGTTATTGTAGTTTTATTGGAGTTAACTTTGCATCAAATTTGTAAGTTTGAATTAGAGTTTTTTAATTAAACATTTTTGAGTAATGGAAGTACTTGAGACGATTCTTTCCTTAGCAACTTTTTCAGAAACTATTGAACAACCACAATGTTGAAGACTCAATTATCTAAGCAGCTATTGGAGCAACCATCAACGCAACTGTGGCATATGTTTTCTAAGAACTCCTAAAATCCGCACAAAAGACGTAATTATAAGTCACATAGTGTGTTTAGCAATGATGGATTTTCTAGCTTCATTTGAGTTATTTTTTTTTCCAATTTTGTAGGTTTGAATTAATGGTTTTTAATTCATCGTTGTAGAATAATGTAAGTAGTCAAAATGGTTCTTCCCTTAGAAATCTTTTCAGAAAGCAACTACTGAAGCAACTATCATGTTGATGATTCAAATATCCAAGCACCTATTGCAGCAACCATCAAAGCAACTCTGGTATATTGTTTCTAAGAATTTCTAGGATCTCCACTAAGGATATAAATCTATTCATACGTGAGATAATCTTATATTGTGTAAACCAATGATGGATTTTGTAGCTTCCTTGGATTTATTTTTTCCCCAATTTTGGAGGTTTGAATTAGTGTTTTTTAATAAAACGTTTTTGATAAAGGAGTTGAGACGATTCTTCCAATAAAAACCTTTTCAGAAACTATTAAAGCAACTACTAAAGTCTAAAGCCACCATCATGTTGAAGACTCAAATATCCAAGCAACTGTGATTTGATATTTTTTCTAAAAACCTTTAGGATTCACACATTCTACTCATAAGTTATGCCATCGTACATTGTGTATACCAATGATAGATTTTTTAGCTTCATTTTTATTTGAGTTATTTTTTCCAATTTTGTGGGTTTTTAAATAAGAGAAGCAACCATCATGTCGAAGACTGAAATATCCAAGGAACTGTTACAGAAATCATCATCAATCCGCAAATATTGTGCATCCAATGATGGATTTTGTAGATTTATTGGAGTTAATTACTTTTTCTATTTTTGTAGGTTTTGAATCAAGTAGTGATTTTGTAATTAAACGTTGTTGTATAATGGAAGTAGTTGATATGATTGTTCCCATGGAAGATGAGCTACTGTATAATAGTATTGAGGCATAACAAATTTCTTTATTAGTTTGGATGAAAGGAGCCCCGCTGCGTAGGATGTGGTGGAGGTATCTTTTCGCTTTTCGCACCGCGATGAAACTTAATTATTCCTTTAAAGGTCAGTATAGATGTGATGAATATGATGATTAGATTTAAATGGGGGTTAAGATGAATGGGGTTGTAATGAGAGTGAGCGTGCCTGCGCAGGGGGGCGCCACCTACCACCTATTTTTGTGAGTACACGTGGCCATGAATGTCGCCAGATTGGAGCTCAGCTCAGCTCATCTAGAAAAGGGACGTCTTCAATCAGATTGGAGTGCATCGAAATCGGCTCGTTACGTAAACATTATTCCCGGCTAATGCCTGGAAGCAACGCAAATTGACTACAATCGATACTAAATTATCATATTCATGCACTTTCTTTATCAAAAGCTACACAATTTTCATAACCATTACCCAATCGACGCACCAATTCACTAATTTTATTAACTTTCACCAGCCAAAATCCAAAAAAGCAGTTATTATCATTTACATACCAAAATTTTAATCTACCACCTCCGAGAGGGTAATTCCAAATTTTAAAAAAATATTCCATACCCCAACAATATTTGAGGAAATTCCAAAAACCTTCCACCATTTTTGGTTGTCTCAGAAAAATTTTAGCTCAAATAGAATCAATTCTTTCAATATCAAAAAATTGTGATTTTTTTAAATTTAATACTGTCCATTTTCAAGTCACTTCAACACCTACATTTAGGCTCTGTTGCACAGTTGAAGCTTAATATGACATAAAATACAATGGAAAATCTGTGTCAATTTTTTTATTTTAAGTGTCGCTTCAAGCTTTAACTACCGGGCCTTACAAAACAAACAAATGTCCATATTAATATGCTTATTCGTTTTGAAATTATGACCAAAAAGATAACTTTGAAAATTAAAAAAAAAAACAATATTGCATTAGTAATAAATGTCTATAAAATAGTGGTTAAAAAGTTTGTTTTTAATAATAAGTAATATTATGTGTTGGGTTTATTTTAAAGCAACTGAAAGAGGCTAATACAAGGAAAAACCTCAACAATGTATAACCTTTTGGGACGGCATATCCTGTCCATTCTAAAGATAATCTTTTTTAAAGCCAGCGTTGCGGAATAAAAAGATTTGCCTCAAGTTCAGCCACTGTGGACGCAAAAAACTGGCACAAATCACAACATTTCAATAATAAAAAAAAATGATAAAACCTACTTTGTTAATAAAAAAATTATATTAATAATTTATGTATTTTTGAAGGGGTGAAAAACTCGTTTTTGTCGGTTTATAATAAACAGGGCTTAAGCATTGTCATTTTGGTGAAGTGCCGCCCAAAATGTCAACCAAATCGAGGCATGCTTTTCTGAATTTGGTTTCACAAACACGGATTAGTGCGAGTAATGCATAATGGAAAAATAGGGAAGTACAAGTAAATCCATTATACTTTATTCATCCACTTCAAAACATGTCAGACTTATTTTTGAGTATTTTCGAAGGAACGAAAATAATTTACGACCCTATAAATATTAATTAATTAATTTTACGAGCTTAATAATAATAAAAAATCTGTAAAAATTCAAGAAAATATAATTAACGGTTCATTTGTTTGAGGCGAATTTCGTTTTGTCTTTCTCGTAATTTGTAATTGGCCAATAAAGAATTTGTGTGTGGAAGAGTGAGAAAGCGCGATGGATGCAGCCTCGCCGAAGATGTACAAACAGATCAAAGATTCCGGCCTAATTAATCCCGACAAGTTAATTAATATTGAATTTCTTATTGTTGGCTACTGTTTCAGCTACATTCCTGCCGTGTAATAAATGAACTTTTATTGTCATCTAGCTTTTTTGATTCACGCCGACTCAAAAATTTATCAACAAATTTTATTCATAATTACTTTAATTATTTTAATTAAAAAATTAAATTTAGATTTAATTACTTTTACCAGCCACCGTTATAATGTACACATATACAGGGTGTCTCGTACGAGGTAGATAATATTTAATTCAGAGTTAGAAGGTATACAAAAAATTTCATTGTCAAAAAATCAAAAAAGTAAGGGACTATCATTTATGGTATTAAAGCTAAAGCGTTTTGAATTTTAGGTCACCAATTTTTGACATCAGTACATCGGTAATAACAATTTAACAAATGAGTGTAGAGAATTAAAAAAATCACAAAAAATTTAAATTTTTTTTTTGTTTTTCAATTTTATGACAATTTCTCAATACAAAGCCAATTAAGAAGGTAAATTTTTCATCTTCAAAAAGTATCTTCATGAAAATTTTGAGTTACCAATTATTTTCGTTCACTTTCCAAAAGATTGTCAAATTTTCTTCTTCAATTTATGTATACACGTACGTTACGGACTGTTCACTCATAAAATTTAACGGCTTCTAAATTGAGTTGAGTTCCTGCTTTTCGCAGAAACGAGGGAAATATTTGATAAAACATTTCTTTTTAATCCTGTCAACTTAAGTATGAGTTAAAAAAAGAAAACTGATAAAGTTATTTAAAATTGTTAGTTTTATTTATTCTCACGAGAGCTTCCTAAAAATTATATACAGGGTGTTCAGTTTGTGATCGTAGTTATAGTAGTTTTTAAGAAATTCATATTTTTTTAAAAAATGAAGAATGTTATGTGAAACTAATGTATTCCCTTTCATCGACAATATTCATCGACATAGCCTTTCATCGAATTCAATTTGATCGACAGTCCATTCCATCGACATGACGGTTTCATCGACACAGACGTTTCATCGACATGGCCAATTCATCGACACGGATGTTTCATCGACAACAACTTTTCATCGACAACCATTTCGTCAACACCATCTTTTCATCGACAAACATTTTCATCGACAAGGACCTTTCATCGTCACTGCTATTTCATCGACACACATGTTTCATAGACATTACCTTTATGTCGATAACCGTTTCATCAACATCAACTTTTCATCGACAATCCTTTTCTTCAACAAAGACGTTTCATCAATACTACTCTTTCATCCAGTTACCAGTTCTTTAAAAATGTTGTCTCAGCGACTACATTATCATCGACACTACCTTTTTATAGCAAATATATGTTTCATCGCTAAATCTTTTCATCGCTAATATCGACTGTGGACTGTGGTTGATGAAACGACATTTTCGAAGGAATGGTAATGTCGATGAAATTGTTTGTCGATGAAAAGGTAGTGTCATTTAAACAGTTGTAGATGAAAAGGTAATGTCGATAAAACGTCTCTGTCGATGAAAAGTAATGTTGATGAAACGTCATTGTCGAAGAAAAAATTCGTCGATGAAAAGGTAGTGTCGATGAAACGTTTGTGTCGATGAAAAAGTAGTGTCGATGGACGTTCTTGTCGAAGAAAAGGTTTGTTAATGAAAAGGTATTGTCGATGAAAAGGCAATGTCAATGAAACGTCCGTGTCGATGAATTGGCTATGTCGATGATATGTCTGTGTCGTTGAAACAGTCCTATCGATGTCATGTCGATGAAAAAGCACTGTCGATGAAGTGGTAGCACGCCGAATATAAGAAAAGAGGCCAATAACACCAGTATGAGTGATACCGAAACTAGGCAACCAAATATACGGTGTAGTAATTTTTAGTGATTTTAATGTTACTAGGTTTGTATACTGTTAAAATCCAACTAAACTTCAATTATGATCATTTATTTTAACTTTTAAGAAAAGAACTTCTGAGCAGAAATTTTGTCATTTTGTTTTTTTTAAAACGTCACTGAAATACTTATTTTTTATTTCACTGTTGCCAACTGCGCCCAAATTGGGTTTCCTGCTATGAATATCACCAGTATCATCCATTTTGAAGACCCGGTATTATCTGCTCTTTTATGTTAATTAATAACTGAGTAAATTTTTGCGAAAAAATGTTTTCTTCAACATTTTTATCTACACAGGTTGAGTTTTTAGATATAAAACGGTAGGTATATCTTTTATTTTAAGAGATTTGATACGCTTAACCTGAAATTTTTTTTGTATACATATACAGTGTGTTTCATATTTGGAGCGTAGGCTATTTCATCTTTTTTTTTAATATAACACCCTGTATATTTTTTGATATTTGCATTAACACAAAGTTAAAGAATACGACTATATTTTTTTGGGAAAATTTGAGTGCGCCCTTAATTTGTTTTTTTTATAAAATTTATCTCATGTAGACATATTTTTACAAAATTTTAGGGAAAAATGATTTATACAAATGTTAAAGAATAATTAAAGAGGATCACTATTTTATAAAAAAATACAGGGTGTTCCATTTAAAAAATATAAAATACATCCCTTTTGAATTTTCATATTTCTTGCCTCCTTTATGATAAAATTCGAAAAAAAAATGTACCAAAAATATTTCAAAATCAATATTACAAAATGACATTAAAATTGTTTTTTACGTGTTCATAATATGACCCAGGATAAGAACAATAGCACTTTCTAAAAATGTGTCTAAATGTGATAAATTGTATAAATTTTCATAAAGAACCGTTGCATTCTTTAACTTAGTGCTAATGTAAATATCAAAAATTATACAGGGTGTTCCATTAAAAAAAGGTGAAATAGCTTGTGCTCCAACAATGAAACACCCTGTATAGACAAAAATTATTTCTTGATGTGCGCATAATTAAACCAAGCAATTTTGTAGGACAATGACATCCAATTTCTTTTCAAAAATAAATACTCATACAAAAATGAGTTTAAATAATTATAATTTTCTTAAAAAAATGAAAAAGGTAGTAATTTTACACAAAATACATGGTGTTCCGTTCATGGTTCACATTAGGGTTAGAAATTAAAGCAAATTTAATCAAGAAAAATAAAAAAAGGTGGCTACCTTGTTTAGTTTTAGAGCTACAGCGCCAGCGTTTCAAATTTTACATCACCGATTTTTGTCAAAAATCACAAGAACGCTAATTACGTTTTAACCAAAGTGCATAGGGATTTAAAAAAATTGTCATTAGAAAGGTAAAACCATCCTCTTTCAATTAGTGATAAGAGTAATATAAAAGTAATTGTAAAAATGTTGAAAAAAAATCGCAAAGTAAAAACAAATTTAAAAAAACATTTTTTTTTTCAATTTTTCATTTTTTTTTACAAAATATGACCCACTAAAGTTGTATATTTTTAAAGTTTCTCAAAGTTTTTCATATTCTTAACAAATCAAGAAGATAATTGAAATCGTAGCTACTTTCCTTTACTTACTATAGTCTTCCTACAAGAAGCATTCTGAGGACAGTCTGATACCATCAGAAAGTGGACAGGTGTGAAATTGTTATAAAACACTGGGCATTCCATCAGATGTCAGTTATCGCCTAATTGACATACTATGCACCCCCTTTGACAGTACAGCCTATTTTACAAACTATACTCAGTACTACCTTTCATAGAAGCAACTTCAGAAGGCTTTAGTAAGTAAAGGAAAAGAACTACGGTTTCAAAATGTTACCTGGTTTGTTAAGAATTTGAGCAGGTTTCAGGAAAGTAAAAAAAAGGTAACCGTAATGGGTCTTGTCTTTAAAAAAATTTCAAAAACTGAAAAAAACATATTTTTTGTTTAATTTTTTTACTTTGCCATTTTTTTTTCAACATTTTAACAACTACTTTTGTACTAGTGTGGTTACCAATTGAAAAAGGATGGTTTTGGCTTGAAAATGATAATTTTTTTAAATCCCTACGCACTTTGGTTTTAATGTAATTAGCGATTTTTTGATTTTTGACAAAAATCGTTGACCTAAAAATCAAAACGCTGTAGCTCCAAAACTATACAAGATATTATTTTTTCTCGATTAAATTTACTCTTGTTTCCAACCGCGAACCACGAGCGGAACACCCTGTATAAATTCGTCTCTGGCAAAATTTTGATGAAGCCAACTAGGGTTTTTACTAAAAATACCCAAACTTTTGAAGAACTTTGAGTATAAATCCAGGCATAGATGTTTAATGACTTTTTAGATTACTTTTTTTCTAATTAATTTAATAAAGTAGACAATTTCTCAAATTCAACCCCATAAAAAGATGTCTTCTGATTCTACTAAAAAAAATTAAGTTGTCAAATTTTAGTTACAAATCTTCCGGATTCTTTATGTAGTAAAGTAAAAAATGGATCTTACTTCAATTGCTTATTTGATGAAGATACTTACTAAAATATATTTTTTTAATATTCTACAAATCATGCACAGAAGAACAGATGTTGATATAATGGCGCATTTTTTATAAAATATTTCAATTTCTTATATTCACCAGAAACAGAAATATTCTTCATATTGAAGGTTGCTTATGTCAAAGGATATATGACATGAAACCCATATTATTGAAGTTTATCCAAATGTTCAGCAGGAAGACATCTCTCTTTTTGTAACGATATTTGGTCAAAATTTTGTATAGTTTTCGAACAACCTTGTAATTCTTAAATTTCTTAAGAAAAAATGTATCCCTAAGTATTGTTGAAATTGATGCTTCAATTTGCATATATTTAAAAAATTGTGTCTGAGTTTAAGTGGCTGTCACGGGTTTTGTCATTGAGTGGGGCGAAATTACAAGAAATTGTAAAGTAATAAGTGTAGTTAGCGATCTCATGTTTGAACATAAAGCGGTAAGCGAGGCCCATTTATTTAAATAACAGTCATTTAAACAATAATTTACGACACTGTTTGCAAGCAACCAACTTTTTCCAGTTGAACCAAAAGATTTATTCAAATTGTCCAAATTATCTATCATTTACTTTTCAACTTGTCTCACATTAAATGCACTAAATTAACCTGCATTAGTGCACTTTTAGGCGACAACCCACGTAAATATTACCATTTTAAGGAAGAGAATAAAATTTTTAGTAATTAAGAATGATGAGTGCTTAGGTTTGATGTGGATTAGGAGAAAGGAGAATAATTTTGTTATCATAGCAAATAGATCTTGTAAAAAATGTTGGTAATTATAATTTTTCATTTTTATGAATTTGAGCTGTAGTTGGTAAGATTTATGAGTGATTTTTTCGTGATAGTTCTGGCTGGGTGTTTATGAACGGACGTGGTTTGTGAAGAAGCACCCCCCGCGTGGTCGGCTGATGGAGGTGTGAAGTGTGATATAATTACTCGGCATTGTTTGAAGATTAATGACACCGCCTCGGGAATCTGCCGGCTTCTGTTTGATTGCGATCCCCGAACGCCCGTCAAATAATTGACCATATCGCATTCTATGGAAACACGACTCCTAATTATTAACTTCTTCTTCGCCTTCTTTTTTTCCTCCTCAATTCTTCAACTTGTGCGTACAATTTTAATTAACCACAGCGCAGTTCCGCATCAGCATGCTCTGCGTGTAACATTTGAATTTTATAATTAATTTCATCTTCACCAAAAAAATTCATTCTTTCAAAACAAAACACGAGTTTCATTCCTTTACGTAATTATTTACTTTAGAAAAGAAACTTCTTATCCGTACATCAAACCATTCAACAATTAACAAATCTCCTAAAAATGCAAACGCTCTCATTATGAGCATGAATCATAATTCTCTACGATTATGTAAATGCGAGTACAAACAAACAAAAGTCAGGTGAAAATAATGAGCCTAATTTTCTTCATTTTTAAATTAACACTTTGCTTTAATTATTTTATTTATTTAACTCGCCTAACCTATCCTAACCTTTGAGTCCTGATGTTATAGAAATAATTAAGGCGTGATTATCGAGAGTGCGGAAAAGCAGTGCGAAGGCAATTAATCTTAATTAGTAAAATGGGCTGAATTTAAAATCGAGAGCGGCGTAATTCGCGCTTACGACCCTGCCTAACCTGTGCTCGAATTAAATCAAATTGATTCCGATCCGCTTAATTAATCCACCAAGTGTTGTGAAATGCTTTCCAACTACCTAATGCACTTTTAATAGCTTCATTCTGCGACACACGCTCACCTTAATAATCCTTGCAAAATACGGATTCATTTAAAATAATCAACCACCGTGATGATGATGACAATTATTATTATAAAACCCCTTAATTAATCGAGTATCAAACGTCGAATGACTCGCTGCACGAGTCGCGATTAACTCCCTCCACTTGCGCTGTCTCTTAAGCAATGGTAACGCGCAAGTAGTGGGGGATAAATTAAAAAAATAAATCCTCCGATCATCCTGTATACAGGATACAGTGTGTTCCGTACATGGAACAAATTTCATCGTAAAAAAATTCATAAATAGACTTTATTACCCAACAGCAGGGTTATTTTACCCATTAGGACAAAGGCCTGGGACCCAGTTTCAAAAATAATAAATGTAGTGTTTTTTGATGTTTTAAATATAACTCTTATTTAAAATCTACACTATCTGTAAATTTCTAAAAACATACATTTTTTCCAATTTATAATAATCATCAAACGAATTGCATTTACTAAATTTTGAACTTGTACAGAAGTGAAATTTATTCGGGATATTCCAAAAATGAGAATTATTATTTCCCTAAGGGTTCCCAATACTGAAGAATTTTTCCACCATTTATGAAACACCCTGTACAATTAATTACTTTTCTTCAAATTTAAGCAGAAATAACACTGAAAATCTTCAACATAATAATAATAATATAATAATAAATCATTTATTGGCAACTTTCAAAAATAACATCAATCAATACAAAAAAAATAAGCTAATAATATAACAGCGTTACCAAAGGGTACAGGATCAGCTCATAACATAGGAATGTTGTGCTGTTCTTCCTCAAGACCCAAGCAAGATAAAAAATAATACCTATGACTAAAATATACTGACAAAATAGGCGAAGACAATAGATTAAAAAATACATACAAATTATATCATATTAACAACATATCAAGTAGAAAAAATACACATAATAAAATTACTTGCCATTAGAATAAGTTTGGAATCATGAGCTAAACATAAGTGGATAAAACCAACAAAGTGTGAGAAGAACCTCATGTAGATATTTATTGACCGGCTATGAGAAGAGACTTATTTTTTTTAAAGCTGGTAAGCTTTGGAACGAAAAGTCGTACGAATTATAGAATTTGGCCATGGTATAAGCGAATGTCCGTTTAAAAATTTCCTGTTGATGTTTGGGAATGTTCAATTTGTCCCTTCTACGAATATTGATATTGTGAACATCCGTACGAAATTTCAATCTATTGTATAAGTAAGGTGGGCATTTCGACTTAATAATTTTAAAATAGAAACAACCTGTATGCAATACTCTTCGATTGTGCATGTTTAGCAATTTCAGCTCCTTGATTTTGTGTGAGATATGTTGAAATTTTTTAATACCAAAAATGAGCCTGGCACAAGAGTTTTGCACAAGCTGCAATCTATTTGCTGTGAACTTATCAATAAATGAGTGATACTAGGAGTCACAATAGTTGAGGTTACTGAGGACCAGCACTTCACAAAGCAGCACTTTGTTAGCTTTATTGAGCACATGTCGATTTATATAGATGTTTTTTAAATTAATATAAGCTTTTTTGATAAGATGGGTGCTGTTATCTCTAAAACGTAATTCATTGTCAAAGTAGACTCCAAGGTTCTTTTCACAATTAGTGAACTTCAAAACTTCTCCATCAAGATAAATTTTTAGCTGATTCTCAACCTTACTTCTTCTATTTTTGGGGCCGAATACGAGCATTTTAGTTTTGTTGTTATTAAGTTTCAGACAGTGTTTTCTGGAATTGACAGCCAACTTCTGAAGATCAGAATTAATTTTGTTTTCGGCCTCCTCTATTTTGTCGATAGGAAAGGAAAAGTATAACTGAGCATCATCAGCATAAAGATGGTATGAGCAATGGTCAATTATCTTATATAAGTTACTGGTATAAATTGAGAATAGTAAAGGTCCGAGAATTGAACCTTGGGGTACCTCAGACTGAGTATGATTAGAACTCGAAGAGTAATTTTCGTAGCATACTTTTTGGTAACGACTAGCAAGGTAAGAGTTGATTAGTTCATACGCAGATTTGTGAAACCCATGATACTTTAGGATTGACACCATAAGCTTGTGACTGATCGTGTCACGTGCCTTCGAATAATCAAGAAGAATTAAAACAGTTAAGTTATTGTTATCCTTCGCTTTAACTATATCATCTGAAATACAGGTGAGAGCACTACAACAACTATATCCTGGTCTAAAACCCGATTGAACGTCAGGGAGGATGGATGCGTTAGTATCTAAGTAATGACGAATTTGTATAACCAATATAGTTTCAAACACTTTTGAGAGAAGTGGTAATAAGCTGATTGGACGGAGATCATTTTATGACTTAGGATGACATATCTTCGGGACTGGAACAACAATTGCTGTTTTCCAAGAGCTGGGAAAATGAGATAGATTGATGCAGCTATTAATTATGTGAACTAAGTAGTCAGAGACATAATGATAAGAAATGCTGATCATCTTCGCATCTATATTATCAGCACCATGGCGACAAAGTTTGATCCCGGAGATAATATCTGAAAGCTCACTAATAGTTACTTCAGTAAAACTAAACTTAACTTTACCGGGGAGCGCTTCAGTAGTGTCATAGAAGTGGATCAAATCATTGCAAGGATCAATTTGAGAGATATTTGAGGAAAAGTGAGTATTCATATTATTCACATCTTTTAGTTCAGGGGGAAGCGTAACAGATTTATGATTGCCAATACCCAAGCTTTTTAATCTGTTCCAAAAAACTTGTTTTTTATCTTTTTTACTGAATAGTTAATAAAAGAACACTTTTCAACTCTAATAGCGGTTGTCACTCGATTTCTGAGAGATTTGTAGATGAGAGTAACTTTTCGTTCGTAGAGATATTATTAGGTTGAGGTTTCAGCAATAAACGAACTCTGATGTTTTCAGTAAATTTTATTTACATAATTAACCAACGTTTCGACTAAATATTATAGTCTTCTTCAGGGCTAAAAATACATTAAGCTGGTACATTATTCCAATTAAAAACATTAAATTAACAAGTAACATTTATTTTTACATAGCAAAAATTCATTAATATAATTCATCAAACACTACACAGTCACATTTATTTATTTTTTTATTAAAATAATTTATTAAACATTATAAAATACATTAATTAAATTAAAACATTATAAAATTTCTTTTCAAGATTCTAATTGTTCTTTTATTTTATTTTTTTGATTCATTATTATTCTGGAATTCATAATCAACTTACCTCTATGTATTAAAATTTACCACGTTGTATTTTGCATTCCACAATCAACCAATTAATCGAATTTGTAGTAAATAAAATCTTAATTATCTTTGGATTTCTTAAACTTCAATAATGCCTTATCAAAATATAAATATAAATCACTTAGGTTTAAGTATGCTGTGGAATTTTTTTTCAAGTTTGCAAGAGCTTCATTTAAATTAAAAAAAAACTGCATATTTCAAAAATTTATGAAAATTTATCAAAAATTAAAATATAAAGAATAATTCAAAGGTCAATTTAAATTCCACGAAATTTTTCAATTTCTGAGGTAAAATTCGTAATTTTTGATTTAAAACCCTTTACCTAGAAATGATTTATTTTTGAAAATGTTGGGGTTAGTTACGTTTTAGTTCGAAATCTCGATTTTTGGTCCGGTTCTGAATATAAACGATTGGCAGAAAGAAACAAAAAAGAAGCAGCCATCCGAATGAAAATGGATATAAATAATATCATTAAAACTCTTTGATCGTTTTTCGAAAAAATCGAAAAAAGCGTTATATACGAGACATGAGCCTAGTGTCCGGTTAACAAGAGTAGAAGTTCTCATCATAGCCATTAATTATCTTATGAAGTGGACAATTTAAATGGTTTCCACCATTCTGAAGCTATTCTGTTCTGGCCAAAAGTTAAAAAAATCTTTAGTAGTTTCGGAGGTACATGTGAATTAACTGATTCCAAAGCAATGTTGAACATCAACCATGTTGTGTGGATTTATATTCAAAATTATGTAATAAAGTTTGGTATGAGGTATCTCTATCCGGATAAACTTTGTCTTCAAAGAATACATCAATATTTCAATTTGCTACGAATAAGTGCATTAAAAAATTTCCAAATTGTAAATTGAACTAAAAATTTTGATTTCCATATTAAAGCCATTTTAGACGTGATAACAAAATTTTGTCCCAAATCGACTCAGATGCAACAGTACATTGCGCAGAAACGTTCCGAGTCGATATGGGACAAGATTTTGTTACCAAAATATGCACGTCTAAAATGGCATTTATAAGACTTGTGACATTCCTTTGTGAGCTGAGGAATATATTTGAATTTTAGATTTTCATCGAATAACACTCCTAAATCTTAAATCTCACTGATTGTTTATTTTCATAACAGAATTTTCGACTCAAGTCATCAATAATGTCATTAATGAATAATACAAAAAGAAGAGGTCCAAGTTTAGAACCCTGTAGTACCACGTTGGATCGAATGTAGGTTGATGATCTAGCACCTTCGTATTCTACTATGGTTTGTCCATTTTGCAAACAGGATTTTCTATTGCACTCTTACATACTGCAGGTATGCATAAGTGCAATCGAGGAAAAAATCCTGTTTGCAAAATGGACAGACTTTACCTGTGTTTTATTTTTTAGATATATATTTGGTCATCGATTTTTGCCATATATTAGTAAATCGGTAATAAAAATGTAACCAAGTTGTGTAGAGATTAAAAAATATCACTGGAAAGCTTTAATTATTCTCTTTCAATTAGGAATAGCAAAACAACAGAAAGCCTCAACAATATTGTCGGTTTAAATGTCACTAAATACAGTTTTGATGAGGATTGAGTTAAATATATTACCCAAGTGACAATTTTTTGAACAACGAACAACTCACTGAGTTATTTTTAGTGATTATCAAATCAAGCTACCGAGAAGTAAAATTTGAGGCAACTGTGAAACTCCTTCAGTCACATAATTTTTTGAAGAAAAATGTGCATATTCAACGTATCAATAACTGAGTATCGGTGTATGGGAATATTGCTGTAGTAATTTTCGATTCAAATGTACCCAAAACTTTTCGCAGTATTTCATATAGCAATGCCAAAAGTATTCATTATTTAAAATGTAAAAACAGAAGCACCCAAACAGCTGCGAGTGGGAGAGATTAAAGTCGAATAGTGTCTAAAAATATTATCTAAAGAATGCGACTGGAACTGTTCGAGTTTTTTACAGTTTTTTTTTTGAAAAAGGCTCTGATGTGCATGTGCAGTGGAACAATAAATACTACTCTAGAACAATGAAAGGAAAATGGAACTTTTTCAGGTTAAGACAATAGGGGACACAAAACTACAGGAAGTGCTACAAGTAACGAGAATATAAAACGTCAACAAAGAAGATTAATTTTTGAAATTTACGAAGAAAATCTTACTATAAGAAAACCTTCTACAAATCTGAAGAAAAACACAGAGGAAGAGTCAATGAACACGATAGCTTTTCATCATTTATTTTGGATATAAAGAGTGTTCTTCAATTGCTTTCAGCAGATATAGGGCAGTACTATAATTGTACGAAGGATGAAAACAAAACCAGGGTTACTGCTACTATTCCAATAAACCTAATGGTAAACGAAGCTCAAATGAAATCACAACAGTGCATTTGAAGTCCATAGATGGTATTTCCAACAAAGTAACTCATTTTTAGATACTTGTTAGGATCAAAACGAGCCAACAATTGAAGAAATAGAACATAATTTTTCGAGTCATTCTTACATAGAATCTGACTCTATACATTCAGCGAATGAAAATTCAAAAAATTTAGATCGGGTTTTCTCATGAATGATGCGAAAGAAATTTTGTGTGAAAAAGAAGATATAATGTATAAATGAGAGCAAGTGACAAGGAATATAGAACCCCTTGTCCTGAAAATGCATTCCCAAAAAAGGCTTTTTGTCATTATGTGCCTATATTTCCAACGTCTTTTTATAAACTCCTCATTTCTTTTTTTGTTTATTTGACAACCTAATTTGTTGTACCTTCTAAGTTTTATCTATTATAATAATATTGGATCTTGGACTCAAAGAATTACCAATAGGTTACGACATAAAGCCAAAATAAATTTTGAAGTTGATAATTAAACCCAGATTTGTGCTCCATTTAAAAAAAAAGTTTATGATTTATTTGCAGAAAAATACATATTCAATTTTCAAAAGTTAATAACTTCTATCTATTCTATTGGTTAAATTAGAAGAAGAAATAAGTCATGTAAAAATTAATAAACCTTTAAGCCCGGAATTAAGTCAAAATGTCCGAAAATTTGAAAATTTAAGGTAAAATAATAATATTGTTACCTTTTTCAATTTTTAAGTAAATTATAACTAAAATATTGTATAAGTTGTAATATAGGAGGTAGGTAATGTAGTTTGTTGAATAAAGATATTTCCTGATTATATCGTTCGTTTTTGCTGTTAACTACATACTTATTCATTAACTACTAAAATAAAACTAATTATATTAAATAAATACTTTCCTGAAATTTAGAATAATTGTTAAAGGAATAGATGTAAGGAATTTCCAATGAACCCAAAAGTTTGAGCATAAAACCAACACTGGAGAAAAATTGGAAACACTATTTGGCTTTCTTATAAAAGCATGTTCGATACATTAAATCAAAAGTGATTGTCAAACTACATCTTTTTCAATTGTATTTCAGAAAAGATCAATTCAATTTCAAAATCATCACTTGTAATTCAGAATAGTCAATTGTATTTGAGAAAGCATCAATTGTATTTCAGAAAACATCAATTGTATTTCAGAATAATCAATTCAATTCCAGAAAATATCTATTGTATTTCAGTATAGTTAATTGTATTTCAGAAAAGATCATTTGTATTTCAGAAAGCATAAATTGTATTTCATAAAATTCAATTTAATTTCAGAAATTACAAATTATAAAAAAAATGAGGAAGTCAAGACTTTTTGGCGGTGATTGTGCACGTGAACCACAATAGCACACACATTTCATCAAAAATTTAACATTAAACCAGTAACACCAGGCTTAGGTTCTTATTCACCAATGTTAAACCTAATTAAAATAATCTGCTAAAAACTCTTGGCTTCCTCAATATTTTACAAAAGGTCTTTTCTAAAATTAAATTTTTTTTTTCTGAAATACAATTTATGCTTTCTGAAATACAATTGATCTTTTCTAAATTATAATTGAGGATTTTTAAAATTGAACTATTCTGAAATACAATTGATAGTTTCTGAAACTAAATTGATTATTCTGAAATACAATTGATGCTTTCTGAATTACAATTGACTATTCTGAATTACATTTGATGATTTCTGAACTTGAATTCATCTTTTTTTAAATACAATTTGAAAAGGTGTAGTGTAATGTTAAATTTCGAAAGCAGGTTTTTGATAAATTGTGCTTACTGTTGTGGTTCACGTGCAAAAAAACTTCCTCATTTTTTATAATTGGTAATTTCTAAAATTAAATTGATTTTTCTGAAATACAATTGATATTTTCTGAAATTGAATTGATTATTCTGAAATCCAATTAATGCTTTCTGAAATACTATTGACTATTCTGAAATCGAATTGATCTTTTCTGAAATAGAATTGATTATTCTGAAATTGAATTGATCTTTTCTGAAAAATAATTGGAAAAGGTGTAGTTAAAATTTTATAATTTTCAAAACTGATTTTAATATTTTTGAAAAAAAGTCTACGTATTTGCTTTGCAAACTTGATATATTTTCTTTCCTTCAAAACCCCTAGTTATTTATTTATTATCTTATTTATGTATAAAATGTGTGTAATGTTTATTTTATTTTTTTGATTTCTAGATAAAAATGTAGAAAAAATAAATTTTTTGGCAAAAAATGCTTGTTAAATTTCTATATTTTTCAAAAAATTATTTTCTTGGAAACTACTGTAACTACTACAAAACTTATTTCTTGAAAATAAAATAATTATTTAAAGTTGATAATTAAAGCGTCCAGGATTTGTACTCAAATTTCTTTATGGACCAAGAGACAAATCTTCCACGCCTCAAAAACTACTCGTTTGGTCTATGTAAAATTTTAAAAAATATTTCAGTTTTTAAGATTATAAGTTTCAAAACTAATTTTTGTATTTATAATTGGTATGTATATTTTTGAAAAAAAAATGGAAGTATATTTTTCCTTAAAAAGGCTTGTTAATCCTTTTATATACAGGATATCCCATTTTTTTTCCAGCAAACTTTTATTTTCATAGCAAATGTCATTTTACAAAATTATGAATTAACATTTTTTTTCATGATTTTTTTGGGATAGCCTGTATATCTACTTTCCTTTCTTATAATTATTTTTTAAACAATTCAAGTATGCTTAATATTATTTTGTCTTTACCCACATGCTTTTTTTAAACACTGCAGTTGTTTTTAAAATTAGAGAAGTTTTTTTAATTTTCACCTCTAAATCTTTTTTAAAGCTGTAACTTTTTAAAGAGTAAAAAAAAATTATAGGAAACTTTTGGTTTAGAATGACATTTACTACATTACATCTTTTGCTGAAAAAAAGTGGGACATCCTGTATAATTTATAAAGAAAGGTATTAAGAGTATTTTTATGCCTAAAATGTAGAAAAAAACAAAATTTCCATTTGCAGGTATTTTAGACCAACTCATATGTTTTTTAGAAAACTTGAAAGTTTCTTCTAGGAAAGAGATTTTTGTAAGGTAAAACAAGAAATGTAATAAAACATTAAATCTGGTGGTTGTAATGATACAGTTAAGTTAAAATCGCATGTATATCGATGGGTAGGTATTATTACATGCACCTAATTCTGAGAATCAGCAATAATAATAAAGCCGGATTAAACAATGTGTGTATTTGTGTTTGTTTCATTTTTTCCATGTACACGAAGAGTGCGTGCATGTAAAATCTACGTACGCGTTACCTCCATCCTTCTTCCTCTCATTTCTTTCTATTTTATTTTTTTAGACTCAACTGCACGCGACACGCACAAACACACAAACACACATACACGAGGACAAGAGTAGGACAATCAGCCCAGCTACAGATTAGCCATGATTGTTCCTAATTCGACTTTCCGGTGATGTTTTATTTATATGTGTATGTTGGCTCTTGTATGTGTCTCTGCTTCCAACGAGATGCTTCTTCGGAGAAATTTTTGACCAAAGCAAGAATTTTCTTTCGTGGAGAATTCCGACCTCACATTTCTTCCACGTATTGTCAAACCGCATTGTTGCAACGTATTATTACGACTTACGACTACGAACATCCTTTTCCTGCCGTCATATTTTTTTCATACCAGGAATTAACTATGTCTCAACACCACATTTTCCAATTTTTAAACAAAATCCACCAACCTTTTAAATCAAGAATTAACACCAAATTGACAATTTGGTAAATTCTCATGTACTTGAAGCAGCATCCTATTTCATATTTTTAGTTTAGACAAAAATATGCCATTTTTTATATTTCATTTGTTAAACTTCACTAAAATTATCCTAATTAAACGAATTTTCAAGTTTTTTTATTTGTAATGGCGTACTCGTTGATATATTTAAATTGAAGTGAGGCGTTGAAGTATATGCAACCAAACGTGCAGAGGCGTTGGTTTGTTGCGTGCAACCGTAACCACAAACTGCATCATTTCACAGGATAATGTTTGCCGATAATTCATTACAGGATGAATCGTGATCGCAATTAGTGGTAGCGAATTTTCTAAAGTAATTTAAATGCAATAAAACACCGCGTACCAACAAAAAAGCGATGATTAATTACACCAAAAAAGATTTATGTTCACTTTGCAATAAAAAAAAATTGAATAAATATTTCTTTTTTAATCTAAAACGAATTAATTAATTATTCATCAAAAACTATGTAAATTTGTAGGAGTATTTTCTTTAAATTTAAGTATTGAGGTGAGTAATGAATAAATCACTTAGTGCACATTCTCTTAAAGGTAAAATTGGGGCTTTTACTTGTGTATACACAAGTTGAGGATATAATTCTTGCGAATTAAGTAATCAACCAATATAAACGTCAGCGCTAATAACATTTTAATTGAGCGCCATTTCTGGGAAACGTCGGCGGAGATCCTTCGTTATTTCGTGGTGTACGAGCTGAAACGGTGGGATTGTGGATGTGAATTGTTGGAAGAAAAGTCGAAAAGTCATGGAAAGGTTTCCGAGATCATTAACTGTAAACTCGAAAAAAAAAAGTATTATACCGTGGCGAGGTTCGTTTGCTCATACGCGCAAGTTTATCAATCATTTTTGACAAACGTAAAGGTAGGATTTCGCTGAAACTGCCCGCCGCGACTGCCAGCAGTCGCGGTGAGCAGTCGGTGACTGGTTTCTATTGAATTAAATACGAGGTATTTCGCTGCAACGGCTGGGCAGTCAACCGCTGTGACGTCACGACGGTTGGCAGTCGACTGCCGCGGTTCAACCGCTCAGAGAGCAGTGAAACAGTCAACCGCCAAGGAGTAAATAAATATTTTTATTGTGTTTAAAATGCCGAAAAAAAATTTTACCGATTTGGCAGATGAGAAACTAATTGAAGAAGTAATTCAATATAGAATTTTGTACGATCACCAGGATCACAACTATCGCAACATCAATATTAAACATACCACCTGGAAAAAAGTTGCAGATGTTGTAGGGAAAGATGGTAAATATTTTTAATTTAGAAGGATTTATAAAGAGCGGGTACATACAACATATTAGGGACATAATTTTAAGTAAAAAAAATGTTACATGAATATAGGCGCTATATTAAGTATTTATCGAAATACAACAAATCAAATGGTTTATTAGTGAAGTAAAAAATTCAGACTTTTTATAACATAATTCTTTGATTTTACCAAAGCTCTTATTTTAAAGTATACGTGATACATGTGTTGTTGTCAAATTGTGTAAAATCAAAACAATTCATTTGTTATAATAATATATTTTCTACCGTATCAAATCTTTATCTTTTAGAGTTCTGATATATTGAAATAGATCCTACTTTTATAAAATTTACTCAAAATTACCTCCCTAATAATTTCCTGAAATATTTTACACGCAGTATAAATCAACCTGTATACTTTATTAAATCAACATACCATCACATAAGGCACATGTAACATATGAGTATTTGATTAATCTATTATTCTTTATTGAAGTATTCCTTGAAAGCATCTCTTATTTGAAAACCTTCGGCCTGCGCGAAACCTCCACTCCTTTCGAGACCAGTCATGTTCTCTGAAACCTCCACCTCTTGATCAAAATCGTAAAATGGGTTTCCTTTATTTTCTAAATATCCATCCCTAAGAAGGTTATGTAAGCAACAGCATGCTGTAATAAGTTTATCACATGTCTCTGGTTTTACAGCTATTGAGGTATAGAAAACACGAAAAATTTGAGACAGCAGTCCAAACGCGTTTTCAGATACCCTACGAGCTCGCGAAAGCCTGTAATTAAATATGGCTTTTGATTTATCTTTTTGAGCTGCTGATCGAGTGTAAGGCTTTAAAAGATGCTTGTGTAACCGAAAGGCTTCATCGCCAACAACAACAATAGGTAGTGTCACATCCGACGAAGGTAGTTGTTTATCTGAAGGAAACCAATCTCCAGTAAATACCTTTTTACCCATTATAGACTTATTAAAAATTCCACTGTCACCTTCCTTCCCATATGATCCAATATCAACGGCTACAAATTTACACTTTGCATCGACCATTGCCAAAAGCACTATGGAGAAATACCCTTTGTAGTTCCAAAAAAGCGAACCACTATTTTGAGGGCAAATTATCCTTATATGTTTTCCATCTATGGCTGCACAACAGTTGGGAAACCCCCACATTTCATAGAAATCTTCTACATTTTTTTTAAATGATTCATGAGTCGGTTGTGGCAAAAAAATAGGTACCAAACAATTGCATAGCTCTTCTAGAGTTTCACGAACGATTACGCTTAAATAACTAGCAGATATTCGGAAACCAAACGCAAGAGATCTAAAACTTTCTCCGGTAGCTAAGTACCTAAAATTAAAATAAAACGTTAATTAACGATAACTTTTTGAGAAAGAAAAGGTGGAGTAATGAAATAATAATATAAAGTACGATTTTCTCTATTATTTTTAGTTGAGTTATGCAAAAAAAGATGGAAGGACATGCGTGACAATTATTTTAAGATTCTAAGAAAAAGTAAATTGCCTACAGGTTCTGCGGCACCTTCAACAGGAAACCAATGGCCACTGTTTGAGAGGCTCCACTTTTTACAAAATATTAGTCGAGAACGAGATTCTTTTTGTAATATATATGAAGAAAATTCTGGCAGCCTTCATAACGAGACGTTCGATGAGGAGGAAGTTAGGAATACTAACGTAACACCAGAACCGTCTTCGGCTGCTGATAATTTTAGTCCAGCAGAAATTGACAATGTAAGTACTGCGAGTTCTTCTTCTCAAAAAAAGTCACGAAAAGCAAAAAGGTCTGCGTATGAAGAGATTGGTGAAATGAGCAAGAAGCGTTTGGAGCTGCTTCAGACCATTGCTATGAAGAAAGAAACCGTGGAAGACGACGTAGATTTGTTCATGAAAAGTATTGCCTTGTCCGTAAAGAAGTTACCAGCTCATTTAATTTCTCAAGCAAAAATTAAAATTTTATCAACAGTTTCAGAATTGGAAGCACAGACATTTCCTGTCCAATTTAATATACAAAATGCAAATCCAAATTCAGATGTAACTATAGGTTCTTCTGAGACTGAGGCTTTATATAATATTCAGTACTCGACTCATCCCGAAGAACATGAAAATGATATAGTTCAAAGTGTTTTAAAATTTTAAAGAACACAAAAATGAAGTAGTTAATTTAGTTAAAAATTTTGTTGAAATGTACAGACAGTATTATATTTAATTTATTTTTATATTGTAGGTATAAAATAAAGCTGAAATGAAAGCATTTTGGATAGTTGCATTTTAATTTTGTGATTTAAAATGAAAGATTAATTTATAATTTCTTTAAAATATTAAACTAACCTCAATGTAACTGCTAATTTTTCCTTTGCTTCAATGGGGTCTTGCACAGCATTCGTCATTTTTCTTGACAAGCTGGCACCTACCAAGCTTAATACAAAATCAAATTGTGACAAGTTCAGCCTGAAAAACTTTCTAAACATCCCTTCATCAGTTTTTAAATGGTTATTAATTAAAACTCCAAAATAACCTTCAGTTTTCCTTTTTTTAAACATCTCATTTGACTCTTCTCTTGATGATAAGAGTTTGAGTGTCTCTTCTTCTTCTTCTTCATCGTCAATCAAAAAAGCAATGAGTCTGTTTAAATCAATATTTAAACGGGGTACTTATAGCGTGTAGTCTATTAAAAGTTTGATCATAAACTGGCAAATAAATGGGAACCGCGGCGGTGAGCAGTTTCAGCGAAATACCTCAACCGTCGCGGTCAACCGCTACTGCCAACCGCGACTGCCGGCAGTCGCGGCGGGCAGTTTCAGCGAAATCCTACCTTAACGCGCACGCAAATTTCAAATTATCAACTCGAAAAGATTACTCATGAAGAGAAAAAGTGCAAGGAATGCATTCGATGCACATTCGCTTCGTTTTTAACCTACTTTTAATTCGAAATACATTTTTGCTATCAATCAAAATTTATAATATACTTATTTTTTTCCAAAAAAAAAACGAGTCATTTCAAGTTTTTGCAGTAGTCACGAATCGTTCCACCCATATTTTCCTTGATTTGTCATCAAGGAACCTCATTTGTCAAAAAAACCAAACAAAAATTTAATTCTTCAAATTTTACTTATACAGGATGTTCCAAACCACCCGCAACATCCCTTTATTTCGATAACGTTTCAGCACACCTTGCCAGTACAAAAAACAAACCTAAAGAATCTAAATCGGAAGTATTAGAAATTAATAAAAGTAATTTATTTAAGCAAAACATGAATTTATAAATTGTAGTTACCTCTACTTTCTTCCATCATGGATGATGGTAATGTTTTCATCTTTCTTTAAAACATTTTTTAAAAGATCTTTCCAATTGGAAAATACTGGTAAATGGCGTTTTAGATTGCTTATAATGGAGGATAGCAAGTGCTGGTCACTGCAATAAATATACAGAGTGTTTCTAAACATGTGTCCATATTTTCAGAAATAGATTCTGTGACCTATTTGAAGATAAAAAGTGTGAATAAGTTCTTTGCCCAAATATTTTGCAATTTTCTAAATACAGGGTGTTAAAGTTTCCTCATTTTTTTCAATTTTGTTTCTAAAAATAATTTGTTAAAATTTTGTATAGAGTATATTGTGTCAATCGTCATCGAATAAAATTGCAAAATGTTAGTGTTTCATCGGAGATATCCACCACTTTTGAATATTCTCAAAACTTTTTTGATATCTTTTTGCATTCAGAAGATATTAGACCAATAAAATCTTTATTTTCAAAAATTAAATAATTCTTTTAAACGCGTAGTAAAACTGTTAACGAAAGAAAAAAATAGGAATACGTGAAGAAGTAAAAAAATGAACTTATTCTGGGGGTACAAAGATTTGACACTCCCCAAAAAGCATATCCTGAAGTTAGGGAGACATGCCTACAAATACCCTGTATATTCAACAAAGCCCAAAAAGCTTTATTATTTAAATTTAAATCTCAAATGAAACCTGTTAGATAAACTATTGCTTGCAATCAAATAAAAAACATTTGCTTTCTAGGTCAATATTTTTGCCATTATAGTGAGCGAGCATAATTCTAAAATTTCTACACTTAGCAAGGGCATGTCTAGGATTTAATCATGGGGAGTGCAAAATTATTGATGAAAACTCGGAATTGGACTTTAAAAAACTTCAGATTAATTTAACCTAACCTTACATTTTTTTCTAATACAGTGTGGTCCAAAAAGAAGTTATCAGAATAAGAATAGAAAGTAGACGTGATTTCATGCCCAAAAAAAACTCAATAGTCAAGGTGCAACCACACAGTTTTTTGGTAGAACTTTAATATTTTTTTCCTCCGAAAATATTCTTTATTCAAAATTGTTCACGGTCGTCATCAGGTATTTGTTTTGATGGAACAAAATATTCTTATAAAAAATATATGAGAATCTACTTTTTTTCTTGATATTTGATAGTCATGGTATCACTTATTTAAGCCAGTAAAAATTCACAGAAAATTCTATGAGTACCCTTATAAGGTTAATGTCAAAGATTAGGCAAAAATAAATAAAATTTTTATTCAATTATTTTTTATTTGCGCTCATATCTATGATCTTTTGGCACCCCCTAAATACGCCTTTGACATTCAACCTAGGTTGTCATTTAAAAATTCATTGCTACTTCAAGTTTTGGGTACTTTTTTTGGAAATTACGAATTAGGTGCACAAACAAACTGTTTAGGTTCATTTGGGTGGTGTTTTTTTGACATCAATGTTCGACAAAACGTTTCTGAAATGAAAGGGTATTACAGGTGGTCTGGGACATTCTGTATGAACTACAAACATCTGAATCAATTACCACGTTTCCATGCAGTTTTAAAAACGTATTGAAAACGCTAAGCTTGATTCTAATTGGCTTCCTAAATAAATCTTACAATCAGAAGTCAGTATACTTATTAAATATATTTATTATTATTTTCAATTCTATTTTAATACTCCATGGAAATGTATTAAATGTTTTTTTCTTCAAACGTCATTAAAGTACAGTTTTCTGTGACGTTTGACAGGGTTTAAAATGTCACTTTTTATGTTCATTCATTCTATGGTCACTTTGTTACTACTTTGCACTGACAAGGAATAAAAGGGCGGAGTAGAAATGAATTTTAGGCAACCTAATACACACTAACATTGTATTGTGCATTGTATGTAAATTAAATGTCTACTTTTAAAATTATTTATTATATTACTATTTTAAAAATTTCGACGTTTGAAGAAAAAGAACGTTTGGAGTAAAACAACTTTGTATCGTAAAGCTCGTCCACAAACCAACATGCTCGCTACAAAAAGAACTTCTTTTACTCCTAATAGAACAATATACTATTCTATAGTGTTACCAAAATAACTGTAACTTCTTAGTTATTCTCCTAAAGCAAAAATGTTTACTTGTAATCAGGAAGCCAAAAGCTTGAAGTAAATAATAAAAATGGCCATTTTTTTGTGCGATTTTATGGAACTAGGAACTAGGAATCTTCACTCCATAATAAAATTAAATAAATTTCAATTATTTTTTTATATTTTGTTACTAAAGCCCGGTTGTACAGTTGGACCTTATGTTTCACGCGACACTTAAACTAAAAAATTGACAGATTTCGACATTTCCCATTGTTTTACTGTCATCTTTTCAGTTTAAGTATCACACATGTACAACTCGGTCTAAGTATTTTTTCTTATTATAAATTTTGATTTTTTTTCTTGTAAAATAAATTGCTTTTATTGTAATTTTTGAAAAGTATTTGATAAAAACAAAATATTTGAAAATTTTCAAAATGTTATTTTATAAAAAACAAATAGATTATATTGATTTTGATTAATTCATAACTAATAATACTTTACAAAATTAAATGAAGTGTTTTTGTTTTTATTTTCATATTTTTTTTATTGTTTTATTTTTGATTTTTCAAACATTTTGCAAAATATGAACATAGTAAAACTGATTTTTCTATTAAAATGAAACGTTTTTAATACACGTCTTAAAAAAACTGCAGAGAATCCATATATTGGAAAATCTTCAAAATGCTTCTGTTTTATAGAAACCATTTAGATTTTTATTAATTTTGATTGATTAACTAGGAAACTTTAATGCCTAACAAAACTGAATACATTTTTTGTATTTTTTGTTTTTAATAGACGTCTTAAAAAAACTGCAAAGAATCCATATATTGGAAAATTTTCAAAATGCTGTTGTTTTATAGAAACCATTTAGATTTTTATTAATTTTGATTGATTAAATAGGAAATTTTAATGCCTAACAAAACTGAATACATTTTTTGTATTTTTTGTTTTTAATAGACGTCTTAAAAAAACTGCAGAGAATCCATATATTGGAAAATTTTCAAAATGCTGTTGTTTTATAGAAACCATTTAGATTTTTATTAATTTTGATTGATTAACTAGGAAACTTTAATGCCTAACAAAACTAAATACATTTTTTGTATTTTTTGTTTGTATTTAATTTTTTTTATTTTCTGTGGTGCTGTCTTATTGTGTTTTTTAAAAGACATTTAGATTTTATTAATTTTGACTGACTCATAACTAGGGAACGTCAATGCCTAACTAAATTAAATAAAGTTTTTTTGTTACCGTTTTTTTAATTCATTAATTTTTGAATTCTTTCTTGCAAAATGTAAACAGGGTAAAACTGAAATTTTTGTTTTTATAAAAACCATTTAAGTTTTATTAGTTTTGATTGATTAGTGAAGTGAATGCCTAACATATTTAAGTAAAGTTCGATTTTTTTTTGTACTTTTTATTTTCATTTTACATGTTTTTGATTTTTTCTTGCAAAATATAAACACTGTAAATCTGAAATTGTTATTGAAATTAAATGCTTTCAATATGCTTTTTTCCAAAATACACATCATAAAGGTATAATGCGCTACTGACTACATAGGTGAAATTAAAATTTTTGAAATTTTTCAAAATGCTGCCAATTTATAAAATACAATTTAGATTTTAATAATTGTAATTTATGTTTAATTAGAGACCTTTAATTCATAAAAAAAAAATTTATTTCATTTTTTTTAAATTTAATTTTACTTAATTAATTTTTTTTGTGGAAAAATACAATATAAATCGTAATAACTGAAATTTTTAGTGTAATTAATGGTGTTTAATACTCGATTTGTAAAAAAATTACAAGAAGAATTTTTTGATTTTTTAAAATTATTTAATAATTTTTTATACAAAATGTATTTTTGTTTTATAAAAAAAATTAAGACAATTTTGTTGGTAGCTTAGTAATTTTTGCACTTTTAAAGGCTGGGAATTCGGAAAAATATTAGTTCATGAAGTGTTTTGATAGGAAAATTTTGACATAATATGTATGAAAATTTTATTTTTGACCCTGTTTTTATCTTTTTGCTTACAAAATTTTTAAAATAAAAAAGTGAAATTCATGTAATATTGTATAATTTAAATGTTTATTTACATACACGGGTCACGGTTATTCAAAAAGAAGATTTTAATACAATTATTTTGGTATCTCATATGTAGGGTTTAATCCATTTACTTGTGCCAGTTTTTCGTTTTTAATATTTTTTGTACTCGGGATTTTTCAAAATTTCAAAAATAAATAAAATGTCTCACAAACATACTGCTTTTCTAAAATAGTCTTAAATTATGAACAAAAAAAATTAGGTGTTACATTTAAAAAAATAGGGTTGATGTCTTTTCCGGTTTTATTGTTTTTTTATTGAAAAACTTTTAAGTGCCTAAAATGTGTTTTCATGAACCATACAACATGACTATAATTTCAAATTTTTGTTTTCATAAATAAAGAAGTTATAGAAGTGACCCGTATTTCGTTTCCACCCGGTATATCTTAAAAAATATATACAGGGTGTCCAGAAAATGGCGCCTAAGCTCTCCAGTACGTTGTTGGGGATCCTTCAGGGATCCCCAGAAAAATAGTTAAAAAAATCCTCGTGATCAATTGACCGAGTTATGGAGGGTCAAAGTTTGGAATTTAACTTCTTTATTTTTGTGAATTTTGAAAAACCGTCAGTTGTCCTGTAAAGTTTGGCTTCTCTTTAGTCGCTTAGTAATAAATTTAATTTAAATCGCGTATTAATAAATTCACCATTTATTTTTATAAATTGAAAATTACCTGTCATAACTACTTGTCATAATTTTCAATTTAAAAAAATAAATTGTGAAGTTATTAAAACTCAATTTAAATTAAATTTATTACTAAGAGACTAAAGAGAAGCCAAACTTTACAGGACAATTGGCGGTTTTTGAAAATTCATAAAAATAAAGAATTTGAATTTCATACTTTGACCCTCCATATTTCGGTCAATTGGTCACGGGGATTTTTTTAACTATTTTTCTGGACATCCCAGAATGGTCCCCAACTACGCACTGGAGAGCTTGGGCGCCATTTTCTGGACACCCTGTATATTTTTTTAAATTTATTTTTTTACTTTTAAGATATTTTTTTCGAAAATTACATGATTCGATACTCACATAGTATCTATAAAGAGAACAAATAATAAAATTTTTGTACGTCAAAATTTTTCTATCAAAACACTTTATAAACTACTGAAAATTCCCCACCCTTAAAGCTAAGAAACCTTTATAAAAATTTAGGGAATTTTGAAATAAGTAGGTATTAATTTTTTTATAAAAATTTTGAAAAAATATTCAATCCAAACTTAAACTGTTTTTTACAAATTTTTAAAATGATGTACTTTATTACTAATGAAATCCTAAGGTACAGGGTGTCCCTGATTAGCTGTGCTGATAGTGGAAGCAAAACTAAGCATTTTTGAAACATATAACATTGCCTAGAAAAGATTTTTTACTTTAAAATGTTTCCAAAAAAGCTTTTCTGTAAATAAAATAGATATTACAATATATATTAATTATTTTGAATATGTATAGTAGTTTTTTTATGTGAAGTTGCATATTTAAGGGTATAATATAAATATTTTCAAGGGCGTTACTTTTGAAGGGGGGAGGGGACGTCTTGTTCATCAATTTTTTTGATTACATCTTTTCAATTTGTTTTTGATAAATTTCAAGCTACTGACATTGATTATCTTTTTTAGAGAAAAAGTACCTACTGTTATTCGAGATTTTCAAAAATAGCTCTCCCTGTGGGATTAAACTGTCAAGCTGGTATAAAACATCAGTAGTAACTTAGAAACATGAAGGTTCAATACTGGACACTGGCTTCGGAAGTTAATAAAATGCCCCAGAGGGCAAACAGCGCCATCTATTGGTAGAAAAATTATTAGTACTAGTAAAAACTCAGATGACTACTATCTATCCAAATCTTCCACTATGTCTTCTCCCAGAAAAATCATTGTTTAAAAAATTAATAGTCAAAAGAACTAATTGAAACTTCAACGAAAAAAGAACTAATGAAATAATAAATTCAAAAAAATGGTAGATCAGGTGCTATTATTATTTTGCATCGAAGACCTCCAAAGTTTCACATCAAAAAATTTCGAAAAATTCTTTGGTACTTCGATGAACTTCAGGTTTTTCTTTTATAGTATTATTTTCAGTTTTTCTTCAGTTAGCTTTTGGTTTCCAAAGATCTGTTCTTTGAAATATGATGATTTTGTATTTACTATTCTTCTCAAGACATCCGTGAGTCACAAAACTTTTTTTTTATCTTCAATCTTCAGTTTAGACTAAAACCCAGTGTCTTTTGAGTTCGTTTAAGTCCTTGCGAGAAAGAGTTTTGCATTATATGGAACAATTTCGAAAAATTATTTTTCAATTCTTTAATACTTCGATTAAGTTCAGGATTTTCTACTCTATTGTTTTCAGTTCTTTTTTTTTCTCTTAGTTTTTGCTTCCCAAGAATGGCAATCCTTTTAAATACGAAATACACACGATGTTGAAATCCTTGACATCATTCGGGGTGTTATGCCAAAAATATATGCAAAATTTATTGAAACTACAAAACAAAAAACATCAAATTCTCTTAAATTAAACAGTCACATTCTCTTTAATTAAGTAAATTCAAAACTTTAAGGAACTAAATTTTACAGGAAACTTGCTGATATGGGACATATTTCGGGACGTTTACTAGTGTGGAACAAAAAACCCTAACCTAGAAACAACATTAAAGTATTAATTAATTTAACATTTTATTTCATAAAACATAAAAACAGTAAGCACACATTATTTTTGTACTAAAAAAAGCGTTTGAGAGATTTTTTTTGAAGATTTCGTACCGAATGTGTTAATTATGTATAAAGCAATGTTTGCGTTTTAAAAGAAGTATAAAAATGTGAGGATTTTCTTTGTTATTATTGCTGTTATAAATAATGGGGCGCGAGAAGGCGGCTTGTAGCCAAGAAACGCGCCAGCAACGCGTTATTCTCATCGCTTTCAACGCCGCCTTTGTTTTTTCTTTTTGTTAATTAATGCGCGCCGAACAAAAGAAAATCGCACAATAAAATGTAACAGAGGAAGCGGCCCGACTCGCTTCATTATTGCACATTAAAATATAATAAATAATAAAAAAAATGAAGGAGCGAGAGTGATTACATCGGACATTATTATCAAGTCGTGTTTTATAATTAATTATCAAGTCTCGATTAATTAATTTTAATGTAATAACTAGATGGGTAAGTGTCATCGACGTGGAGGATTATTTTTTTCACAACACGCCATCTAGTGTAGAATAGCGCGCGTTAATAGCGCGCCATCTATGATCGACAATCATAGATTCGGTAGCTAAATAATAAAGTTGTTAAATTAAGACACGCGATTGTAGAAATAAAAACGCGTTTTACACAATCAATTCGCATGTCTCATTAGCGGTTATTTAAAGTCTCTGGAGCAGAAACATTTTTGTTTACATAAAAGTAATGATTATGTAATAAAAATGTTTTAAAATAAATGTCGTCGCGCAAGCATGATGTGAGTCGGGGAAACAAAAGAAATATTTATTACGCACACATAATCAAGGCGAGTGTAACACATTAAAAAAGCGTCGAGGAAGAATGAGAAGAGACGCGACCTTTTACGACAATCTGTCATTTAATGACAGCCTTCCGCTTTGACGCAACCATTCCAATTATTTTTGTGCAACCAAGGTTAAAGTGTAGTAGTAGTAAGTAGCATGCACGAAAGGTGGATTTTCATTGGGTGCTTTTTACCCTCTTTAATCTATAAAATGGATTCTCCTTATTTTTAAATTATTAATTAATTTTTATTAAATTTTAATGTAAATTAAGGTCGAGTTGAAAAGGGCGATAAGGTTGTAGGGTGTGCCATTAAGAGAAATAAAGATATCCATCCCCTTTACTAACTTTTCGGTGTTCACCGCACGGAATTGGAATATTTATGAATTTCGTTACATGCGAAATAGAGGGTGGTACTTTCAAAACTCCATTACGAGCAGGGGTGGTTTTACTTTTACTGCCGCCAGTCAGGTCATAGGTTTGATTAAGGCCTTTCGTCCACTAATCTCCAATTTAAATCTCGCTCATAAAGATTTTGTACAAAATTATTATGTACACATATAATAAAGTTGAAACCAAAATTTCATCATTACTTAATTGGCTTCCGGAATCCCTCGAGGGATAGCAATTAACCAATTAGATAATTAGCCAAAAGAACAGAAGATGGGTAGTTTTTAAGTCAGCTGGTTGATGGGCGAAAATGAAAGAAAAAATGTGTGTGATTGAATTGGTGTAATTGATTAAAGAAAGGGGGTGGTGAAAGAAATTGCGCCCTTGTAAAAATTGAGACATGAGTTGAAGGGGGCTCGTGGAAGTAGCGCAGTGCCTTTTTGTCAAAGTGCGCGCTGCTTGTAATGAAGTACCGAAATAAACAAGTGAGCGGCGCCACTTAAATTTAAGCCTCGACAAGTCGAACAAAAGGTCGCAAGCAGCACTGGTTTCAATTGCAATTGCAGTCTCGCCAACTGTTACAAATTCACCCTTAAAAGTGGCCTTTATTAAAAACTCGATTGTCGATTGTTCCTGCAGTTACAGTGCGAGTTATTGATTCATCAGAGCGCGCAAGATGCGTTAATTGCATAATTGAACGCTCGAGAGTGACTCCGAGTCACTCGCTCCAATGACTGATGTATGTTAGTGCCTTTTAACTGACGCGGGGGAATTTTCATGTACAAACATAAATTTCGCGACGCGGCGACCACAATTACATTCTGTTTATCTCTTTTTGCTCACGGATTAGCTTTTTTTCCCGCCGGAATAGCCGCGCATTTTTCGCGGCGACCTGAAAAGGCTTCGCGGCCCTTCTTCGGATGGAAACTTGGAATTCCGACACAGTCCTCCAATACGACTCCAAACCCTGCCAACGATGCCGAGAATTGCCGATCGGATTCCATCATTTTCTTCTTTTAATCACAAAAGGAGATTAACTATTTTCTAACCTCGTTAAAGAGATTTATTTTATTCTTCTCTAAATTTATTATTATTAAAACCTTTTATGATTACAAAATCTTTTTCAAACCGAACGAGGAACTATTTTCCTACTAATCATTTTTTTGAACTAACTAAAAGAAGCGTAGACCAACTTTGTGCGCAATATTATACCGTTGCAAGAATAAAAATCAAAAATCACTACACGTGGTCTTAACAAAGCTTTTCCAAAACAGGTCGTTTTCAAATTTTCACGTCGCTAATTTTTTATTTGACCTCACACCGACCCTTCAAAGTCAAGATTGTGTTTTTCACAATGAGAGCAATATCGATAGTCTGCAACAGGGCTCACTATTTATTAAAATAGGACCAATAATTGAAAATCGCTACACGTGACCTTCATAACAATATTCTAAGGAAACTTATGTTGAAGTTTTGAAGTCACTATCTTTTCATTTGACAACACACGCACCTTTCAAAATAAAGATTGTATTTTTGCCTAAATACTAGTCTACAACTGTACGCGTTATTCAATAAGAATGGAACCAAAAATAAAAAATCACTACACGTGGTCTTTTCAACGATATTTTAAGGAAACGTATGTGGCAGTATTCAAATCGCTATCTTTTTATTTGACTATACAGGCACCTTTGAAAGTCAAGATTGCATTTTCTGTGTAAATGGTAGACTACAACTGTGCGCGTTATTGAATAAAAATAAGGCCAAAAATATAAAATCGCTACACGTGGTCTTTACAACGATATTTTAAGGCAACGTATGTGGAAGTTTTGAAATCACTATCTTTTTATTTGACCACACACGCACCATTCAAATATTTTTCGTCTAAAGAGCAAGTCCAGTAGTCTTTAACTGTGCGTATAATTGAATCAAAATGGAACTAAAAATTAAAAATCGCTACACGTGGTCTTTTAAACGATATTCTGAGGAAAGTCGGTTTGAAGTTTTAAAGTCGCTATCTTTTTATTTGACTACACACGCACCCATTAAAGTCAAGAGAATATTTTTTCGTCTAAAGAGTAGTTCCAGTAATTTTCAACTGTGAGCACGATTGAATCAAAATGGGACCAAAACTCAAAAATCGCTACACGTGGCCTTTTGAATGATATTCTGATGGAGGTGAGTTTGGAGTTTTTACTTCTAGATTTTTGTATTTGACCAAACAGCGACCCATCAAAGTTAAGAGAATATTTTTTCGTCTAAAGAGCAACTCCGATAATCTATACTATTTCACGGTAATATCAAAATGGAACCAAATATAGAACACTTGCAAGATGTTAGCAATAAAACTATCAGCAATAGAAATTTTACATGTAATTCTCTATCAGAGGTTTTTCTTAAATAACGTATATTCTATTTAAACTACAACAAAACTCTACGCTGCGAATTTCAGGAAATTTAGAATAATTTTGAAATTCGCAACGTAGAGTTTTATTGCCAATTCGATTGCTAATTAAAGCCTAACGAAGTGATATATACACCTGGATTCAGAATTAAATTATCTATCTTTGGGTATAATTAACTTTTTTATGCAACGCGTGCAGAAAAGTCTATTCACGTTTAAACATAACTTTTTATGGAAAAATGCCATAAAAAGCAAGTTTTTTGTGGTTTTTTTGATTAAATCGAAGCGAACAATCAAAACCACCTACACCAGGATAATCTACAAGAAAAATGCTTTTCTTTGAGTGGTCAAACTTTTTTATGGGATAATTGAATCAGAAAATACAAAGGATTGTTATTATTCAAAATTTCTTGAAATTTGCAGCGTATAGTTTTATTGCCGGTTCGATTGCTCATTAAATTCTAACGAACAAGCAAAGTAACAAATCTACCTGGATTCAGAATTAAATTATCTATCTTTGGGTATAATTAACTTTTTTATGCAACGTTTGCAGAAGATTCAATTCACGTTTAAACATAAATTTTTATAGGAAAATGTCATAAAAAGTAAGTTTTTTGCGTTTTTTTTATTAAATCGAAACGAACATGCAAAACCACCTTCACCACGTTAATCTACAGAAAAAATACTTTCATTTGATTCGTCAAACTTTATTCTGACTTAATTTCTATTTTCAACGAATTTTTCGGTAGGGTTTTTGTTTTTACCCTGATTATTAGGTAAATCGAACAAGTATACTTGTGCAATCCTCTTGAATGTAGTAGCTTTTAAATGATGTACATTATTTTGTTTTAGTTTAAATAGAATGTAAGTTATTTAAAAAAGACCTCTTATGGAGAATTACAAGTAAATTTTCTATTGCTGGAAGTTTTATTGCTAAGATCTCGCCGGTATATAAAACTGTGTTTTTGCTTGATGATAGTTACCGCTTAATTACGGTTCTTGTCGTAAGGCATATATCGTAACAGGGTGTTTAATGCATGTTCTTGTAGTTACAAGTAATTCTTTAGATAGGCCAATTGAATTTTGATTAAAGTAGGTGTTGAAGTATGATGCCATGTAACAAGTCTGTTATAAAGCAATTATTGCACATGCAATGGTGGCCTGGAGGGTAAGTAGATAAATTAATCAATCCGCATTAAAGATATAAAAATCGTTGGAAGGTTATTCGGTTGTGCGATAAGTGATCTTCATGCTCAGATTAGTTAATCAGTGCACAATCTGCGTACAATGGACGCTAATTACCCTGGAACGGTTCTTCGTTTGTTGAATAATTTATGGGGTAGCGCCGCCATGACGGAATATCTCCTCCAGAGGGAGATGCGTATGTACGTGTGTAGAAGCGTGCAACTTTCCCAACTCATTTGTCCTCATTATTAACTCAAATTGGCCCCTTATCGCACACGCCTATCGCATTAATAAATTTTAAAGAGCCTCCCAAATGTTTCTTTCATGCTAATATCAACGGAATTACCACAAATTTACAACCAAACAAAAGATATTTCTCAATCACTTTTTTTCTATTATACTCCAAAAACAACCATCTTCAACAAGTGTGGAAAAAATTACCTACCTAAATTACATTTTACTACCAAATTTGAACCCCAATATAATAAAATTTGTTTAGTTGGTTTTGATGTTGCGCGCGCAGGTATTTAAATATTGATCAAGAAGCGTTACGGGGGCGAATAGCCCTCTTCTTTTTTCCTGGAATCTTAGTTGGGGTGGTAAAGCGCAGCCGCCGCGTTTTCCAATCGCCGCCACTCCTCGCCAAGGGCTGAAAAGTCCCTTCCGGAAGTGCCACGAGTTTTACGGCCTTAGTGCTTCCGCTAAAATGGAAGCGAGGACGAGCTTCGCAGGAAAAGCATCATCTTTTCAGAACGTGCTCTCCTGCACTTCCACATGGAATTAAGACTAAAAGCCAACACAAATTATTTTACACATAATTCAATCTTTTATAAAAATAACTTTAACTACAAGTATCATTTTACTTTCTGCCACAAGTTTCAAATAATGTGAAATATACACTTACATCATATTTCAAATTTATTTGGAGGAATTATAAAATGTCAAATGTTTTTTTTAAGAATTAACGTTCCAAATTGCGTTGTATGGGGTATACAAAATCAACCAATTAAAGGTGGCAATGTTAGGTTAGTTTATAGATTTGTCAAATATTAAGTTATAATGTTCTAGTATTTTTTATGATACCATCTTTTAGTCCTACAATGTTCCTCGTCTTGGTGATATTTTTTGGTTTTTATTTTAGAATTTAAGTTGAGGTATTTAAATTATTATAATTATTTGTAATTTGCTCGAATAAATTTTTTTGTCTATTTAAGACATTATTAACGTAAATAAATCCATTTAAAATAATTTATGAATTTACTTTTAATTTATTTATTTATAAAGGATTGTTGATCATTATAGTAAGCGCATTTACAATAATTAAAATGAAACCGCTTGTTTATTAAGTAATCTAAAGAAATAACTCATTGAACGCGACAATAATTTAATCAAATCGTAATTTATTACCAATTATTATAATTTATAATACATTAATCCGTGTAATTTGCTAATAAGGAATGTTTGAATTACAATAATTAAAGAATTAAGCGTGAAACCAAATCCACATATATTTACCCCGTGCAATATAAAAAAATGCATTTCAAAAAAGGTGTTAAAAGGTAATCATGAAGGTTCCATTTTTTTAGAATTAAATTTTTATTGGTGTAATTTAACGTGCACAAGTAATAAAAAAAAACAAATATTTTATTTAGAAAATATTAAAAAATGTTTTTTCTACGACTATTGAATAAACGATTCATTACGTTTGCACTTTTTGATAAGTAATGAAATTCATTACAAATTTTTTTACATTATTCAACATGCTCGTAGATCAATGAACCAATCATATAGCTGCAGTATTGCCAACCCATTGAGTAATGAGTAATAAGCAATGGATTATGAGTAATTTTAACCATAGAATAAAATTTACATAGAAGAAATCAAACAATGTCAAATATACGAAAACTAACCTCAAAAAATAACATAAAAGCACCGTAAAATATAAAAAAAAGTCGTGGAAAAAGTGTAGTACTCTGGTCGCAAGAAAATAGCCATTATTTACTTCTTACGCAATTTTGGTCGTCGTGAATAATGGCTATCATTTCTCGCTCGTTGAATAATTTACTATTTCTTACTTTTACGTCAAAAATGAAACTTTTCATACTAATGACATAGATACGTCAAAAAATGATGGTTATGATTGAGTATAAGCAACGTGAATTTCTATATACAGGGTGTTCCTGAATAACTGTGACAAATTTTTTGTGGTGATAAAGGAAGTGAAACTAAGCATTTTTGACATAAAGTATTGCCCGGAAATGCTTCCTTAAAAAGTTAAACCACTTCAAAAATTTAAAAAAAAAAATATGTTTTTGTAAATAAAATAAATATTATAAGAGATATTAATTTGAAATTTTGGCCACAGTTTTTTCACATAAGGATACACATTTTCGACCAATAAAAGTTTAAAAAATATTTTCAGGGCGCCCCTGTAACGCTTACATGTGAGGGGGTCATCAAATGTTTCTTTACATTTTTGATAATTTTAAAAGTACTAAAATAATCCTTGATCAATGTTTTACAGAAAAGGTACTATTGTATGTCGCTTCAGAGTAAAAGTAGATTTTATAATTTTTAACTAAAAATATGAAATTTGTCGCAGTTATTTAGGGACTCCCTGTATATTAAAATGCTGCCAATCTAAGACAAAAGTAAATGCTCTACATAAGCCATACTTCTGTAATTTACTGAAGTTTAGAATAATTATTAAATATTTCATTAATTTATAATAGGTAGTTTTGGAAAAGTAGAAAATACATTGTTATTCGAACCTGTCACATAAATAACTATTAAGGCACTAAATATTTTCAACAAAAAAAGCTCACTTTCGTCAAAAACAAATAATATACTCGTTTTAGATTTTTATTTTTTTATAGCTGATTTTGAAGCAAATGTAATAAATTTTTATTTTAAAAAAGTTTATTTCTCACAACTTAAGTACGCAAAAAAATCATTTGTTTTGCTCCATTGGTATTCTATTAAAAAAATAATAAAAACTAGTACACAAGTTTTATTTACATTTCTGGTCTTACCCTGTAACATTTGAAATTAGATTTTTAACGATTTATTGCACTTACCCCATTTCTAGGGCAGGTGCGAAGTAATTGACATATTTTACTATTTCCTCAAAAATTGAAACCAGAAAATTTTAAATAGCAGATGAAAATTCTAACCTAAATATAGCAGAAACCGGCCTACGCTTATCCCACTTCATTTAAGGTTTTCTTTTTGAATTTTAAGTTAATTTTGATAAACTCGTAATTTTTTTAGATTTTATTTTTAGATTATTAAAAAATATCCCTATCTTAAAGTTTACTTAATCCGGAATACACTTTAAAGTAAATTAATTAAAAGCAAATTCTTTAATTTTAAAAATAAATAATAAGATTGTTTTAAAGTACTTATTTTATTTTGATTATAAATATTTTTGTATTTTTGATTACGTATCTAATCTAATTTTGGTAAAAATGATTTATTAAAAATAATAATAAAAAATAATATTTCAAAAACTACATACCCAACTTAACATTTGCAAGAAGTTGGGCTTTTAAAAACAAAACATCGTCCAATAGTTTTTATTGCTTAATTCATAAAATAATGATGATTTTAAAACATATCTAATTCGAATGAATTTAATAAATAGTACAATATAACTATTTATATTTTTGTTTGAACTTTATGAATATTTATTTGGTATATTTAAATCCTTCAGAAGGAAACACAAATCAAAATTAAAAACATTTGCCTTAAAATAAAATAAATATCATCAAATTGGACAAAATATTAAAACTTGTAAAAATCAGTTTATTTAGTACAAGTTACTTTTGGCTACATGCTACATTATTTTATGTTTTGAATTTTACAATACTTTAACTCCTTCATTTTTTTTAAATTTTCAAGAAAGTTTAATTCGGCATATTAAAAAATTATACAAGAATATAAATTTTTTTTTCTTTTTCAAAAATCTTAAATAGTTAATTAATTAATTCACAGATTTAAATTAGTTATTTCGTAGTAGATATATCTATTACGATGGAAGACCAAAATTGTCTAAATGTCAATATTGTTCGGTGAATGTCAACATAAAACATAAACAAAGTCATTTTTGGTGTATGTCGAAAATCTTTTCTAAATAATATTATTTCTGATTTAAGGTGCTCACACACCAAAAATTTTACAATAACATGTTGACAACGCATAATAGCAGCAAAAATGTTATCAACATTCATTAATGGGGTAATTCTGAACCAAAAATGTTAGCCGTAACAGCGCTGTTAAATTTGACAATCGCCCTCTTGTCAAAAAACACTATTCTGTAAAGTTTACTGCAACTTAACGGTTATGTAAAATAATATTTTCGGTGTTAAAAAACATTGTATATCAATATAATGTACTATTTTGATCGATTATACATTAATGTAATATTATTATTTTGATTGATGTTATTTTAACACCGAAAATGTTATTTTACATAACCGTTAAGTTACAGTAAAGTTTACAAAATAGCGTTTTTTGACATCAGGGTGACTGTCAAATTTAATAGCGCTCTTAAGGATAACATTTTTGTTAAAAATTACCCCATAAATCTATGTAAATAAATCCGCTTGTCAGAAACAATGTTGATAATTGATAACTTAAATAACATGCAGACAGTAATTGTTATTTACTTAGACTTAAGACTTAATAAATGTTGATAACATATTTTCTGCTAACATGTTTTGCTGTTATTAACATCCGTTAATCCGAGACACTTCCAGAGCGATCTCAAAATGTGTGCTGCCAACAAAAACAATGCTGTCAACATTTATTGTCCGCATGTTTTTGAAAATACTAACAAATTTTATTGAATAAGTTAGCACCAAAATTGTTATTAAAATTTTATAATAGAATTGTAACATCGTAACGCTGAAATCCCCAAAATGACTAGACATAATGAAATGTTGAATTGAAAGGTAGAGTATTCAAAAGTAGCCAAATAAAATAAAAAAATTTTGAATTTTTTTGGCTACATTTGAAGACTTCACCTTTCCATTCAACATTTCAGAATAGTAACATGCTGATAAAAATTATTGTCAACAAATGTTGATAACATTTTTGCGACCTAGATTTTAATTTTGTCGGTAACACTGCTTTGTTAGTTAATTAGCTAACCTAACCTAACCTAGCTTAAGTACACATTTGGTCAGATCTGACGTTTTCGACACCCACCAAAGCTCATCTGAGGATGTCAACGTACATCAGATAATATCCGAATGCTAAATATATGTTACAGTGAAAGTACAAAATGCAATCATTGCCTACAATCACTAGTGAGTTTAAACATTCACTGATGAAATCAGTAAAATCAATCCATTTAAAATATTAAGATGGTACTATTACTAGAGAATGTGAACTTTCACTAGGAATTGTGAACATTCACTTTGAGGTAATAGTGAATGTAGCCAATAAAAAATAATAGTACGAAATAAAGTTTAGCTGCTCTGAGTTTGGCTGTCTCGTAGTTTACCATGCACTATTTTCAATTCTTCCCATAAAACTATTAAGTTGTTAATAATTTTATTAACAAACTTCCTTTCATTATCAGATTGAATGACCGACGGTGCATCAATTACAGTAAAAATATCAATAAGGTTATTGGTTACTTCTTCTGTTTTCTTTGATTTAAGCGGTTTAATCGCACAAAATGTTGTTAAATGGTCCTGACACACCATGATAAAATTAAAGTCACCACTTGGATGCGATTCAAAGTCAATCAACTTGACACCTCGAATTTAATTCGTTGTATAATAAAAGTTTAACAACCACGCCTTTCTTTTATTTTTTTATTTTTGTTGGCATGGCTAGCACAAATTTAAAAAGGCATTACCTCTTTGAAAGTGATATTTTTGTACGTTCTTCTCGACTCATGCGGTCACAGCCTTTATGGCCAATAGAAATATGTACTTCTTTTAATATATCATAAAGTTCACAATCATGTACACAATATATTATTTCAGATAAGTACTTCTTTTAATGGCACAATAAGTTTTCTTTTCCATCTACTTCCAATAGGTAAAGTTGCTCCCAACTGGAAGTAGGACAAAGAATACGCGATCGTGATTACTTTTGTCCTACTTCCAGCTGGGAGCAACTGTACATTAAACCTTTTTAAAATATTGAAATCGTCAGATCCTTTCTTCAGTTTTAGTTATGCACTTAATACTTTATTAATTACATCATTACACTTGTTTTCAGACGACCACACACTATTGTCTTTTAATTAAATAAATTTTCCATTATGAATCTAAACTTGAAATGGGTTTTTTGAGGTTAGGAATGTCTAAATTGTAAGTACTTCTCTGATACACTTTCACTAACCACATTCAGTGATTGTTTACATTTACTAGTGTAAGTGATTTAAACATGATTTTTTGCACTTCCACTGACTATTTGATTATTAACAATCACCGATTATTCACTTTAGCTGTAAAATATATAAATAATACATAGACTATATTTAGCTCGAAGTGAAGCCAACTTGATTCGGGCTTGATTTGATCTTTTACATGTATTTCAAATGGTAGAAGTCAAGCCAACCTGAATTCAAGTTGGGTTGAGTTGTTCGAAATAATCGTAGTCATAATAATTATACTAATAAAATGAAAAACGTATTCGCCAGCTACGTTTCTTCGCAGAAAAGAAAATTGTCGGTTCTTGCACTGACGTATTTGGTGTTTATTGACATTCTCTGATTTCGGTGTTCCACTTAATTTAAGTTAGTAGTGGAACACTTAAGGAACAATGATAGCCACAAATGTCGAATTTAGCAATTTAAAAATTGTGTTCTTTGTAAGTAAGTATTGACTTTTTTGTGTTTGAGTATTGTGAGAAATGTTTGAAAGAAGTGAAGTGAGTTAGATCTGTCGTGCATCCCTCTTTCCTGCGATTAAAAATCAATCAAGAAGAATGAGGGTGTTGTGCATTGAGGCGGTGGTAGCCCTGCGCCCTCGCCTTTTTGGTAAAGAGGCCCTAATTCGGTTTCATTCAGGCTCACTTGGATATTTGAAAACGCGTAATGAAGGTCCATTGAGTTGGGACGGGGAGAAATCATTGGCGCCAAAGCCCACCGTCTGTCCTACACTACAAAATACCTAATTATAATCATTTCAACAAGACACCCAAAACTTGAGAGTAGAGTGATACCAACCAACCAACTTATTTCCTTTATTTTTAACAGAGCCTCTCTAATGACACACCGCCTTACCTTTATAAGGAAACACCGAATTAACAACTCACAAATCATCACTCTCAACCAACTCAATCAAGATATGGATTTTATCACAAAAAATACTCATAAATTATACACGACTTACTATTTTTTTTTCAAAAATAATATTCATGAATGCCAATTTTTACACAAATTAAATTACAATTAAAGGTGGTGACAGTTAAAATTTTTATTTTATGTAAAAATAACTAGATAATAAATAATGAAGCAACAATTTAAATTATCTATTTTTTTTTCGTTTGATTAAATAATTTATTTTACAAGAAAAATGGTTTTCCATTAAAGATAATGAACATGCAAGACTAAATGGGCTTTAAGTTGTTTATTTTAAAATCGATCAAACATTGCGTTTCTTGTTAGAATTTAACTTAAAACAACTTAATACATTGTTGATGCCTTTATTTCTATTTACTGATTGAAACACCAAACAAATAAAGTAATAAAATAAGAAAAATAGTACTTTATTTTATTAGGAGCAAAAGTGACACTTTTGCTCTGAAAAAAAACACGTTATTTTTTCTTCAAACGACCAAAATATGTTCAAAGTAAATATGAATTATTGACATATCACAGAAATAATGATCATGACAAGCTTAAGCGGCACATAAAATTACTGAGGTTTGAAGAAAAAAATATTTTTTTCTTCAAACGTCATTAAAGTGCATCCTTCAGTGACAATTGGTGGGCTGCTATAGTGGTTGAGCCTTTGGTCATGTTCGTGCATTTCCGACGTAAATCGGATACAATCTAGTTTACTTTGTACTTTCAAGGAGTAGAAATAGGAATTCTACTCCGTCTATTTGACATAAGCAACATGACATATAAAAATTTAATGTTAGGTACATTTTATAATTATTTTATCTTTTACATTATTATTTTGTAAATTTTTTGGACGATTGAAGAAAAAATAGCATGTTTTATTCAGAGTAAAAGAAGTTTATCGCTCGTCCCGTAAAAACTGCACAAAATGTACTTCTTTTACTCCAAACAAAACAATATACTATTAATCGATAAACACTAAAAGAGCATAATAATAATAATAATAAATCATTTAATGACACAAAATATTAGGTTATTAGTGTATATGGTAAATAAAAGAGGACCCAAGACAGAGCCTTGAGGAACCCCAGAATATATGGAACTAAAACTAGATAACTCATTACTACATTTTATCATTTAACCACGACCCGAGAGATATGATTCTATTAAGGCACAAGCAGATGGATGAAGCCCAATGTACTTTAATATAGAGAGAAGAATTGTATGATTGATTTTACCAAAAGCCTTGCTGTAGTCTAGTAACACTTAAATAGAAACTAACTTTTCATTTGTAGCTCTAATGATATTATCGGTAACATGGCACAAGGCAGAGTTGTAGCTGAAACCTGGACGAAAACCGGATTGACAATCAGGTAGAATATTGTATTTTTGGACATGTTCACGAATTTGCTTTCCCAAGATGGTTTCCAAAATTTTTGATAAGGGAGGTAAGATATTTATTGGTCTTAGATCATTCGTTGAAGCTTGATTTGATTTTTTGGCAACAGCATTTTTCCAACAATCAGGAACTTTATTTAAACTCAAACAAGAGTTAATGATATGTGTAATATACTCAATCAGAAAATAAGAAGATATATTTAGAGTCTATTCAATCAGCACTGATTGTAGAACTTTTAATTTCGAAATGATCTTTGATACTTCATTTTTTGGTACAGCTTGAAATTCTAAATTACAAATATCACCAAGTTTACTATGGTTTGAATAAAAATTTAATACTTCTGGGTCAATATCAGATTGCGTCATAAATGAAGAAAAATGAAAATTAATTTTGTCAGGGCATTTTAAGTTATCAGGTATGCAGTTAACTTTTTTATTGAGATTGATCCATACATCAAGTAATTTTTGAAAAATATTGTGTTCTTGTGCTTAATACGACATGATGTTTTTAGGACAATGAATTGAACATGGAGGTCAAATTTTTTTTCTATCATCAAAACCATGACCTCTACCAAAGTAGCGAGGAGTGTTTGAAGAGGAAATTGACTAAATCACTCTTCAAAGTTTCCAAATTGTAAGATATCACTTTGATAGACATTCCATGAAGAATGGTGATGTTGTGTATGAAAAAATGACATTTTTAGATGTTGATCTAAAGAATTGATGTGATGTTGAGTATTGTTTGCGTCCATCTTTCTTAATTATCATATTAATATCGTGGCGATGATTCGTCGCGGCTAATGAAAAAAGTGGCGGCTCGGTAAATTTATTCATAAAAAGGAACGCCGCCACACCTCAGCTCAGTTGGGGCCAATGGTGGCCGACTTCAACACCGAGATTATCAAGCTGGCTGAGACGAGGATTATTACAGGTTAGGATCAGGTTATAAATATGTATGATCCGCAAAGAACACGCTATGTACTGCACATAACATAACATACGTGTTCTGAGTAGTAATTTCCACTTTGCCATCGCGCCTCATGATCTCCCTCACTCCCCCATTTCCATGTATTCTTCTGCACGTATTTGCTCACTTGCACATGTGTTGGTGCTTTTCTTGGGAATAAAGTCGAAAACCAAGACTTTTCATAATTAATGTTCCAGGGGGCGGTCTTCTCAGATAAGCTACAACGCTTTAACCTTGCACCAACTTAACCTTTTATTATACTTTGCACAAAAACTACAACATTTTTTAAATTGTTCAAAAATGCGAGTGGTATTTTATACGACTGTTACTCTTATCGGTTAATTATTGTTCTAATGAGGAAATTTGGGTGAAAATAAAGGATGTGGTAAAGTTTTTGGTAATAGTTGACAGTTGTTTCCGTGCAATAAAGAAGAGTAAAGCTCATCAATTAGAGGTGTTTTTGTTGAAGCGAAACACCCACTTTTCGGCACAAAATTGCAGACTTTAAAATAATATCTTGTCCATTACCCAGGTGTCATTGCTGTATATTAAAAAAAATTGCAGGGAGCATCTGCGGGGTTTGGGTGAAGAACAGCTGGAAAAAGATTGCGATTAAATTTTCATTTATTAATTAAAGAATGGCGTAATAATGGAAGATAAGTGGGGCTTTTGTTATTTTTCGTCTTGAAATTACACGCGTGGAAAATGATTTACATATGGCGACTTCCCGGGAATAAGTTTGTTGAAAAATTTTCTTTTACATGCAGGTTTATCGGTTCTGGGAATCACCGGATAAATTGAAGCTCTAATAATTAATATTAATTTCTTGGAAATTACACGAGAACATCCAGAAGTTTTTGTATGTAATTTGTCGTCAATATTTATCATTATCCACCCCACGCCAATAAAACCAAATCCTTATAATTTATTTCTAATCATTATTTGAGGAGAAAAAATGAAAACGTTATTTCGTATTAGTTATTTTTATTTAAATTAGGATAAACAATTAAAAAGGTCTAGACTTGTAGCGGCATGGCGCCTTGTCGGCTCTTTATTACAAAATTATTCAACAAAATTGGCCTGACATTTTTTTTTTCTTCTTTCTACTGGTGCGTAATTTTACTCCCGGTTTTTAAAAAATTTGAATTTCAAACGTCTCTTGGTCCCCATAATTTGCATTAATTATAATAATTTTAGAGTTTCGTCATCGCTCCTTTTCTACTATCCACTTTTTAATTTAGTTTTTTATACAAATTAACACACAAATTTTATCTAAAACTTAAATTTCAAAAAAACTTATAATAGAAATTAAACGGAAATAAGTCATTGATATTATCAATTACAATGACCGATAATATAATATTACAAAAATTTTAATTTTTATCGTTTTATTTATTAATTATCTATATTAATTCAAATCAAAAAACTATGAATCATCATTAACAAAATTAAAATAATTAAGTGAACGTAATTTGCAAATTACTACAGAAACTAATACCAAAAACACTAACATAAAAATGATAACCATAACTAAAATATTATAAATCATTAATGAGTTATCAGCTTCATATTCGTATTGCTCTTCGTCTAGTAATATTTTTCTAAAAATCCTTAATATTACTTCTCTTCCAATATATTTTTTTACAGATATTTCTTCTTCAAAATCACCATCATCTTCAAAACTTTCTTCTATAGATAAATCTGTTTTTTCTAAAATAAAAAATTAAAAAAAAAATAAAAAGTTGCAGATAATAATATAATACCTTCTTGAGTTGAACAATTCTTCAGTGGTTTCGTATTCATAATAATGGTAGCATTTTTGGAATATTTACATATTCTCTCCAAATCGACATCACCAATTAAAACTCGATAAGTATCAATATTGTTTAAATTAGGACATTTAATATTCATTTTAATATAAGAATATGGTTCATCATCTAACCAAATTGTTAAACCTGTTAAGTCTTGCGAAGTGATGTTAACTTCTCTTAAAGGATTGAAAGATAATGTCAAATTTTTTAAAGGATGTTTTTTGGTTTTGTAATAGACATTTTCAATATCATTATTGTCCAAATATAAGTTCATTAATTTTGGAAATTTTCCTAGCATGGGTGGGGCTTTTATTGAATTTTTATTTAAAAACATAAATTTTACTTCCTTATTTCCAAAATTTACTTCACTTATATTATTGTCTTGAAGGTCTAATGTTTCCAAAACTAAAAAATCATCAAAGGCGTCGCTTGTAATGTTTTGAATTCCACAATTATTTAATTCCAATCTTATTATTTCATGGAGATTTTTATGATGGGTTTGGAAATATTGGCGGGTAAGGTTTGTTAATGATTTTTCGTGAATTTTAAGTTCTTCATAAGAATAACATTGAAGAATATTAATCCTAAAAATTAAATTTATTAAAAAATACTTGCTCTCATATATTTTGCAGTAATTTACAGCAACAAGAATTTTATCAATTCACAGGGTTGAATTATTTTTTTATACACCATGTTTTTAGCAACTAATATTGTTCTATTAAATTTCCCAATATTTATACTATTAGGAAATGTAGGAATATTTTTTATATCGATTATATATTTAAGTTTTTTATTGATTAAGAGATAAAACTATGTTTTAGTTAATTAATTTATTATCAATGAACAAACCAATCTATAAATAATTATAGTAAGCTGAATATTGAATATTATATGATAGGTCTGTAGTGCTTTTCCTGCTCATGGTTTATCTAAAACCAAAAACATTTATTTTTTATGACTATCGCTGCCACCAAGTAGATTTTAGGATTCTACTAATACTCAATCCAAATAATTGTAGATTATTCAACGAGCGAGAAATTATAGCCATTATTCACAAAGACCAATTCAAACGAATTATACCAATAATTTTTTTTATTATTAGGTAATAATTTTTTTAGTTTAATTCAATTGTTTTCTTTTGTTTTTGAGTTATCAGTTTTCAGTTTTGTATTTTTTAAGTTTTGTTTTTTAATATATTTTACTAATAAAAAATTTATTATTAATACTTTTTAATTTATTAATAATAAATTAGAAAACGAAACTTAAAAAAAAACAAAAAAACTGAAAACTCAAAAACAAATAAAACCAATTGAATTAAATTAAAAAAAATAACAATAATAAAAAAAAATAAAAAAATAATTTAAAAATAATTATTGGTACAATTGGTTTAAGTTATTTTTGTTAATTACTTTTTTCAATCGAAAAAAATATGTTGCCATTTGAAAAAGAAAAGTTGTCCCCTCCTCCCCTGTGGTTTTCAAAAATAAAATTATTTTTTATTATCTGATAGTAGTATTCTTCAAACCATTTAATTTGACATATCACTTATTAAAATCGGATAAGAAATAACGAAGCTACATCGTTGGCCGTTTTTTATGGATCCCTCGGTAAGTAACGCATAAAATTCATTACTACCTTATTATGTGGAATTTTCAATAATGGTCCTCTTTGAAAACTTTATTTTGAATTGAAAAGACATTTTATTTCGGTTGACATGACGTCATTATGACTCCACAAAATTTTTATTTAAATTGGTTGATATACTTTTTGTAACAATACCTTACTAAGAGTGTTTTACAGCAGTACCAAAATAGTATATTACGCAACGAGCTAGAAAGTGATGAATTTTGTGCAAGTGTGAAAATAGCCGAACGAGGCGCTAGCCGAGTGAGGATATTACACGAGCAACGAAATTCACTTTCTGCGAGTTGTGTACGCTATTTTTCCGACGACCACGGAGATTTTGCGACCATTATTAATATTTTGTAGTAACAACATAACATAACCTATGTTAACAGCAGCTGACATTGACGTTATCGATTATTTTTAGTTAAATGTAAATAATTGTAGGTGGCGCTGTTTTGACGGAAGCAACTTATCGAAACGAATAAAAAATGTTCCTATTTTATTTAAAATTTACAGAAAAGTGTGGTTAAATATAATTTTTATTTGAACTATCCTTTTTTAGCAAGTTCAAAAAAATCCAAGAGAGGGCTTTCGGAATTCCTTCGCAGCGCCTCTATCGAAAATTACAAGAACTATTTGACAGTTACAAAATGGAAAGTTAAAGTCACTAGTGTTGAAATGAACGATTTTCTAAACCACTAATATGAATGACATATACGATTTTCTCATATGGTCGTCGGAAAAATTTATAATAGTGTAGAGGGGGTAGGTAACTTAGTAGAAAATTCTTTCTACTGGTGAGTAATTTTACTCCCGGTTTTTAAAAAATTTTAATATTATTCTATTAACTTTCACAACTACTATGAGGAAATGAGAGAATATTTTTTTAAATCCATTATATTTTATTTTATTTTTGATATGTAGATAAAACTATCTGTCTTAGTTAATTAATTTATTATCAAAACAAAAATCAATTTATAAACAATTATATTAATCTAAAAATTGAATATTATATGATATGCCTATAGTGCTTTTCCTGTTTCCCACTCATGGTTTATCTAAAACATTTATTTTTTATATTTCGGTAACAAATTAAGTAGTAATTTAATGGTTCTTTAATGGTTCTTTAACTATCGCTGCTACCAAGTAGATTTTAGGATTCTACTAATACTAAATCCATTTGAAGATGGACATTTTTTGCAATATAATTTTTTTAAATTGAAACTTACCACTTAATTATAACAAGTAATTTTCAATTTAAACGAATAAATTGTGTAATTATTAAAATACAATTGATACGATTTAAATTTAATTTATTACTTATCAATGAAAACGAAGCCCAACTTTCATAAAAAATCATAAAAATAAAGAAGTTGTATTCCAAAGTTTAACCCTTCATATACTTGTGCCAATTGGTCAAGAGGATATTTTAACTATTTTTCTGGGGATCCTCAATAACGTACTGAAGAGCTTATCCGCCATTTTCTGGCCACCCTGTATATCACTTTCTTAGCATCACCAATTTATTAAATTTCATAAATAGATTGTTATATTTTTAATTGGCAGATAAAACAATATGCATTAGTAAATTAATATATTATCAATTAAAATAATAATTTTTAGACAATTATATATTGTTGAACATTGAATACAGAGATAAGCTTTCCAACCCAGGGTTTATCTAAAACATTTTTTTTTAATTTTTGTTCATAATAAATTGAATATAGTATTGTATGGTAATGTTAACTTTGTTTTAAAGATATGGATTGAAAAAAAAAATTCATTGTGCAGATATTAACTTTAATGTAAAGAACCTATTAAAACTATAAAAAATTAATAATCCATTCAATTACTTAAATTTTCCAAAAATTATAGAGATCTCGTTATGGGCATCGTAAAATTTTTACGGGTTGGACCTCATAATGAAATTATCAATTAGGAATTTCAAATACAACTACAGCGCGATTTTGACATAAAATTTGTAAAAAAATGGAGGAAAGTGAGTAAAGGCTTTATTGTGCTTTGAGTTACAGAATCTTCGAAATTGCGAATAGCTGTTAAAAGTATTAATATTATATAATAATACAAATAACTATTCCCTCTGTCCTCTGTCCCATAATAATAGTTACAAACCATAATAAATTAAGAACGCAACATTTTTTATTTAAAAAGTGAATTAAATTCAACAACAAAATTAAAAAAATATACATATAAAATATATGTACATACAGGGTGTCCCACTTTTTTTCCAGCAAAAATTTTTTTTAGATAGTAAATGTCATTCTGAACAAAAATTTTCCTATGAAGTATGTTTTTTCGACTTAAAAAGTTACAGCAATTTTAAAATTGATAAATTTTCATGATTTTTGTGGAACACCCTGTATAATATTCTATCTTATTATATTTTTTTTATTAAAATCAATTATTATTTGGATTTTTTCTTTGCCAAATTGGTTTTTTGAACATTATTGGGTGTATTTAAAATAAGTGAACGACGAGATTAAATTTACCTCGGTAAAATTTAACATCTTATTGGCTTAAAGATATACATAATCCAAAGCATCTTTGATTTAAATATAAAAATTTATACTGGGTGTACCACAAAAATCATTAAATTTTTGAAATTTTAAAATAGCTGTAACTTTTTAAGGAGTCGAAAAACATAATAGTTCATAAGAAAATTTTTGTTCAGAATAACATGTATTACCTATCTAAAAAAAATGTTTATGAAAAAAAATGGGACACCCTCTATATTATATTTCGAGTGTTTACATTGTTGAATAGTTTCTTTAGAGCATTTTAAATATTTATAAGAACCCTTAGAACTTTCATTGTTTTTTGATCTGCTAATGAAATTTATCAAATTTTAAAACAAATATAGATTTTTGTTGGACGGTTTCACAATCTTGCGATACAAGTTACGTTTTTATGATTGCATTCGCTAATAATTCCCGTATAAATATTAACTAGCTATTATTATTATGGGACATAGGACCCTGTATTCAGAAACTGCTAACTGTGCATTGGGTCGGGCGAATAAACAATTAATAAGGGTGGGTTGCACAAAAAAGTATAGGTCAAAACTACATAGTTTTAAGCTTACAAGTATGATAGAATATGCAACTAAATTTTAATAAAAAGCTATTGCTCATTTATCTACATATTCGCCTGGCCCATTGCCTTCAGGATTCAGCTCCAGAAGAGATTCTTGTGGAATGTTATTGACTATTCTTTTTTTGTAACAAAAACAAACTATTAGACTAATAAGAAGCAGTACAATAATTAAAGGTATCAGAATTTTTAAAAGGTATGTATCAGTAGTTGATGTTTTATTTTCGTCTGGCGATGGTTTCATTGTTGGTAGGCTTTCCTTTTTCGAAGTTTTGTCATCGCCTTTACTTAAAACATTTTCTGTTGTAGTACCTTTATTTGAAACATTTTCTTCTAATAAAGTATGTTCATGTCTTGGAGTAGGAGTGGTAAAGATATCCATAGCAGCATCCGTTATAGTAATATCCATTGGAGTGGTTGTGGTTCCGTCTTGTAGAATCGAACCTAACAAGATAAACATATTAGAAGTAGAATTTTTACAAAATTGCAGTCAAACTTATGACACCTCGGTAAATTTGAACTTTAAGTTTTTTGATTATATAATTTTTTTTTAGTTTTATTTATTTATATCTTTTTTCAATGTCCTTACCATACCTTTTACAAAACAGAAAACAGAATTAGTATAGAATATAACACTTCTTAATTCTTTTAGGTAAGGTTTGTTTATGCGATATAAACGCTCGTGGACCAAAATTTTGGTTGGTTAACGAAACAGAGCTTGGTCCTTTTTCAATTGTATTTGAGATAAGATCAATTCAATTTGAGAAATCAACAATTGTAATTCAGAATAGCCAATTGTATTTCAGAAAGCATCAATTGTATTTCAGAATAATCTTCAGGTATTATGGAACAAATGTTGTTTAACCTAGAGACAATTATTTTTGATGAAGCCAAAAAAACATGTATCTTGGTGACTAAAGTAGTAATTTAGGTAATCCAAAATTTCTGCGGAAAAATTTACATTGAATGAAACACAAATAATTCTTTCTGTAATACAATTGATTACTTCTGAAATACAAATTATTCATTCTGAAATTAAATTGACGATAGAAGCCATAGCAGAAGAATTCCGAAGTTATATTTTAACAATACTGCTTTGATCTTCAAACAGAATTTTCTGTTGATGTTGATTGAGTAAAGTATAAAATTATTACGTATGGGGATTTTACTTAGGTCTGTACTCTACGGTATTTTTGTTCTATTATGAAATCAAATATCCAAGAAGTAGAAATATAACTCAAATACAGCAGAGCTAACTAAAATGTTATTTAGAAGATATAAAAGGAGAACAACCTTGCGCATTTCTTAAAAAATATATAAAATGATTTTTGGAAGACCTTCAATTAAATTATATTTTATTATAATATTTACAGTTATTATTTAGTTTTTTTTTCTACGTTTAGGTTCTATGATTGACACATTGGCAGAACTAAGCTTTCTTTAGCAGAGTGGGAAAGATATACCGAAAATTCATGATACTTCTGTTCTTTCAAGACCTGAACAACGTAATTAGCAAACTTCATGATACTATGCATACCTAAATTAAATCTTACGCTTACGTATTAATTTACGTACTAATTTAGAAGTTACTTTGACCACCAAAACAAAAGAATGCTTACCTTCAAATTTTCCTGGACAGCGGTAATTTATCATCTTTGCATTAAAATCCGTTATTATAGTAGTATTGGGTTTTTGACAAAGTGCACGTCTATTTGTTATTAAAATCTGAGAAGTGTCCAGTAGGTTTAAATTTGGAGCATCGATAGAAAGAGTCAAGTTTGGATATTGACTGTTTTTGATTATAATTTCTTCTAAATTTCCAAGGGTAATATTTAGATCCTTTAAAGGATTCTTTGATATTTCCAATACATTTAAATCACCATTTTCGGATTGGTAATTAATAACATTTATGTAATTTTCGTTCAAATACATTTTTGTTAGATTTGGAAAGTTTTGTAAAGGTGGTGCTACTTCTAATACATTGTTCCTAAGATCCAAGAATAGAAGGGGAGTTATAGCAAATTTCACATCCTGTATAAAATTATTAGATAAATTTAGCATTTGCAATTTAGGGAACTTCTGGAATGCATCCTCGGTAACATTTTCTATTTCACAATTGATTAACGTTATCTCCACAATATCGCTCGGGTTATAGCTTTCGAAGGTACTCTGGTTGAGTTTAGGGATACTTTCATTTTCAATTTTGATATCCAAAATTGGTCCGCCAATTACCTTTCTAAAAAATTAATAGCTAATTACTTACTTTATATTCGATATTGTTGTTAATTTTTTACATGAAGGCAAACGAAAAAAATAAAACACCTACTCTCCTCATTATTGAGTATTGAATGATTGTGCATTTCTAATTGAATTGAAATCTTATCTAATTAATCATTATCGTTATATCTTGATTTTTTTAAATAATTACTCATCTGAAAAGTTTTAATTATTAAGCGACTTTGGACTATCTACGCTAAAACCTAGCACTTTTCCTAAAAACGATCGATTTTCCTTAAATTTTTGCCGATCACAGAGCTAGGAAATTTGACCCTTTTTATTCTTCTTCTGAGTATTGACCTCACACACATTTTAAAGTCTGCAAGTGCAATGTTTGGAACCGCCTACAAGCACCAAATATTTTTTTCTTAATTGGTCAAAATACTGCTTTCTTTGACGCTTGTCAGGCTGTAATAAGTCATTTTTTGTTCGTTGAATCATGTTCGTACATTTCCTACGTAAATTTGTACTTCCAAGTAGTAAAAATAAGTTATCTGCTCCGCCTATTTCGCAACCCAATATACATTAGCAACATAACATGACGTAAGTAAGTTAAATGTCACATTTAAAAAGTATACAAATATTAATATTACATTATTTTAAAAGTATAAAAGGTGAGCTAAAATGATTGTGGTTTGATATGTAGGCAACCAAATATGCAGGTTGGTAAAACTACAAATTTAAAAACAAAACCCCCTAGTAAGCCAATGGCGTAGCAAATATTTTTTTCAAAATGAATACAATATTCATAAAAAATCAAGAATTCTAAACAACTATACAAATTTAAGTTATTTACTAAGGTTTCGTGTTTCTGAAAATAAAAAACGTAAAATTGGCTCTCGAATTTTACAACAAATGTCAAATGTTGAAAATTATGACCTTCATTTTCGAAACAGATGCTAACACAAATAAAGATGTGTGCATGTTAGTCTTGATAAAACCTGATGTTTATGAAACAAAGGGCACAATAACTAAATACAAAAATCCGAAGAATTGACACAACGGTAAAAATTCGACCTACGCCTCTGCTTTTGTGTAGTCTAATTACTTTGTTATAATTTTGACATGATTTTGAGTTAATATGAACTTGAAGCGAACAAATTCCTCAGATTATTAGGCGGGAAATTTGACTTGACCACAATCATTTTAGCTCACCCAGTATTTTAAATAATTGGGTTTTCAAGCTAAGCTATCTGCCCTCTTGCGGCTGAATGCTGAATTAATATTAAGACGTCAGAAGTAGGTTATTTGCCATCACGTTGTCATGGTTGACACATAAGTTTCAGTTGTCACTTGGGTTACGTTGCTTCGCACTGACCTATTTGTGATGTCATTTTTGGCGGAAAAAAATTATTTTATAAAATTGGACTTTTGAAGAAAAAATAACATGTTTTATTTGGAGTAAAAGAACATTTTGTGAGTCGCATGTTTATACGGTTGCCTAGTTTCGGTAATAATCCTAATTGAATTGTCTGTATAACTTTTAAAGGCTTTATGAAAAAATGAGAATAAAGTATACTCTTCTATGAGACTTCACCGTCTTTAATATTTATATTAAATTATTACATAAGAATAATTTAGTTTAGTTAAAAAGTCTTAAATCAATGCTTTTTTAGGAATTGAAATTAGAAGTTGGAAATTCCGCAATAAATTGCTTAACTGTATACCTTTATGTAGGGTTTTCTTCTCAAAAATATCAAAAACATTTTTTTAAGATCACTTTTAATCGTATTATGTTTGGACACGTTTTAGTGAAATCAACCCCTAAAAACTGATAGCACACCCAGAATCAATATAATTCGGTTTATTATAGTCTAGTTGAAGAACGTAGAACTCAAACACTACTCCGGTTTTTTTCTTTTAGGTCCTTCATGATTCCTGAGTCCTTTAGGTTTTTTAATTTGGGACAAATATTATTGAATTTGATATTTTATTTGCTCCAGATGTTCAAATATCAGCTCATGCTGATCATACTGTATTCTTTTAAAAATGGATAAAGAAGAGTTCAATTCAAATTATTTATTAGAAGAAAAATAACAATAATATAAATCATATTTATTTAAATAAAAATCAAATGTAAAAAATTGTAAATAAATAAATAAATATATTTATTTACACAAATAAAATTGCAGTTATTTTACCTACATGATTTGGGAAAAAATTAAATTTTGTTAATACATATTTTTGAATATAATATATATAATTATCATGCTATACGCATGTATACATATATTATACATAAAAATAAATTTACAAAATAATCCATACAAATAATAATTAATCTATCTTAAAATAATAAAATTAACATACTAAAAAAGTCTATGAACATATAATTGAATACATTACATACTCAACCTAAGACGAATCATGCCAGTCGAATATTTCTCTCTCGTACTCACCCAAATAATTACAAAACATCAAATACAGTAGAAGCTCAATAACGTGAACATTCAATATGGAAGTAAGAAGTAGCATATTAATTTTGAGATTATAGTTATTTTTTTGTAGGAAGAGAAAAATTTTAATAATCTTCCAACTTTATTAATACACTAATTTTCATTGGATTTTTGGACATCTTCAGACTTCAGATGAAAAGAATCATCAATAAATGTCATGATTATTTAACTTTTTCTCTTCTTACAATTAACAACAGTTAACCTCTTTCATCATTTTTTTTGTTTTAATGCTCTAATGTGAACATGCTTGGGTATCATAATTTCTGACGAAGATCAGGAACACTTTTAATGTTTAGGCGAAAAAGTAGATACTTTTTTTTCGATTTAAAAAAAATATTATAATTAACGTTTCATAAATTTTGGCGTTTCAAGAAAAAATAACATGTTAACCGTAACAGTCTGCTAAATTATAATGTCACCTTGATGTCATAAAAAAGTTATTCTATAAACTTTACTGTAACTTGTAAGCGATGATGACAATAATATTACAATAACGTGTGATGTTCAACATCGGTCAAAATAATATTACATTAAAATTTTTCATATTTTGTATGCAATACGTTTGAAAAATGTATTAGCACTGGTTTGAATAAATTCGAACCAATAATACTTTATTTTTCGCACTTGTCACATAAATAACTATTTTCATCGCTGTTATATCACATACAAATCAACTGTTATTGTGACACTTAACTTTAAGAAGTTTTATCTCAATGATTTAACATCAATTTTCACAATTAATACCTCAAGAATGTATTGAAAAATATCACGTAAAGTGACAGGAATTTTATTTTCATTAAAAAACGCGTACTTAAAAAATATTTTCATTTGGTTCGCTGAATTTTCTTTTGCACCCCATCTATTGTGGAATAAGTTGCCATGGTGACGAGTTTTGTCTCATTACATTTATGTGAACTACATAAGGAAAAGATTTAGAAAATCTATCAACATGATAACTTATTCAACAAATTTGATTATTTAATGATTCGTGTCTGTTATTATTAATTTAAAAATAAAAATAGTAGCTTTTTTAGACAGTCTTTTTTAAATAGCTAATTGGCAATTTACGGTTAAAAAAGCTACTTTTTTTATTTTTCAGTTATCGAGCTTTTACTGTACTTTACATTCAGTATAAACTTTATATTTTTGGATTTTAAAAATAAAAAAATAAATAAAAATATTTAGCTTCTGTAATACATTTGTGGCGCTTGATAAATGCAGGATCAAAATTTTATTTGCGATGCAGGTCAGAATATATTTTTTTTTATTTTTTTTTTTGAGTAGTACAGGACAAAGAGGTTTGTACAAAGAAACGACTTACGAAGTAGATTCGTTATTTTTATCCAATTTAAATAAGTGATAGTCAAATTAATTAGTTCAAAGAATACTCGGTATAATAATATATTAAAAATAGATACATTTTTTAAAATCCGAAAAGCGATAGGCAAATTTTGTTTTTCAAATACAACATGATTACAAAAAATTAATGTCAAGAGCCAATAATACAAACACGTTTTGAAATTTTTTTGTGTACTCATACTCAAATCTGCAGATAGAATTCTCCATCCAATAATCATACAAATACATAATAATATTGTTTTAATTTTTTTATTTCATTTTTACTTTTTGTTTATTTAATGTAATGCTAATTGGCGGTGTTATACATAATATGTACTTAATTTGTTATTCAAATAATAATACAAATAATAATTTGCAAATAATATACAAATAATAATTTGTACTTGTGTTACCATTTAAATATATAAATTTGGCAGTCGTTTTTCGGACGTTTTTATAAAAAATAAAAATCTTTTAATATCCGATTGTAGTATCTTTTGAACCATTTAATTTGACACAGGTACCATTTATTAAAATCGAATAAAATTAACGAAGCTACTGTGTTGGCTATTTTTTTGAATTTTAGAACGTATCATGTAAATATACATGAAATCCTATTACAAAATATGATTCGATTTGAGTTGTTATTTTGATATGCTTCGCAATTTTTTGGAACATGTCAGCAAATAAATCTATTTTAGTAGAAGAAGAAAAAAAGTTCTAATTTCTGATTTCTTGCAAGAATATGTACACCATTCATAAAAATTTTGACATCAACGCGATTTTATGAGGCTTAAGACTTCAAATAAAAAATATTTATTTATTGTCTATTTCGCGTCCATGTTTCTTTTCACCATATTTTATAATGATTCGAGTGAAGACAAGAGAGGCGACAGGCATGATTCGTCTTATTTGAAACTAACAATTTTTGAAGGTATTAAATACCCATTACTTTGTGTGTTGTTATATGAACTAGATTTTCCTAGCTTACAAATTAAAAAAAATATAATACTAAGTAGTATAAGAGCAATTATAAATATTAGAACCATTACCACAAGATAAATTTGAAGTAATTTCTTAGTTTGAAAATAATCTTCGTCCTGTTGATTTTCAACTTTTTTTGTGGAATCATCTTCTTCAACAGAAGTTGTTTCTTCAGAATTATCATATACATATAAATTCTTTACTTCTAAAATAAAAATTTCAAAAAAATAATAACTATAGTTAAAGGGTTTTTACCTTCTGTTATAAAAGTTGAGCACTTTTTGTTTGTTCTGTGGTTCATAAAAATAATAGCATTTTTCGAATTTTTACAAATTCTAGCTAAATCATTATCACCTATCACAATATTAGAAGTTTTAAGATATTTAAGATTTGGGCAATCTATCTCTACTTTAACATAAGAAGTTTCAGGTGTTGTAATTGTCATTTTTTCTATTTTTTCTGGTGTGATCCTAATTTCTTGTAAAGGATTATTTGACAAACTTAAAAATTCTAAGGGATGTTTTTTATTTTTATAATAGACATTTTTAATTCTATTTTCATCCAAATATAAGTTTAATAACTCCGGAAACTTTTGGAGTTCAGGTGGGTTTTTTAATAAATTGCTATTTAAATCCAAAATTTGTAATTTTTTTAGGCTAAAATTTATTTCACTAATGTTATTGCTTTGAAGGTGTAATGATTCTAATGCTGGAAAATCACCAAAAGCATCGATATCAATTGTTTTAATACCAGTATTAGTTAGATCCAGTGTTCTTATTTCATGAAGGTTTTCAAGATTTTGGAAATACTCCCGGTTGAGGGTAGTTATGAAAGTATCTTCAATTTTAAGTTCTTTACAACGAAAACATTGAAGAATTGCCAAGCTGAAATATATCTATGTTAAAAAATACCTGTGGTTACTTTGTTTTGTGGTGGTTTACATTATGGTATATGTCAATAGAATTTTGCACATATTCTTTGTTGCACAGTAAAATGAATTTTTATTTAATTCTATCGACACTTTCGCGCTAATTTTCTTAGTGATATTTTCGAACCTTGGTATAGTTATTAAATATAAATAACTTACTGATTAGATGGCATTAAAAGATTATTATCAAACAACACTTGCCAATCAATTGCAAAAATACTTAAAAATATTAGATATAATTTATTGAGTACACAAATAAATATAAAAATTGTAATTTATATACTTTATTAAGTGGTTAAATTTATATACTTTAGTAAATTGTTTAAATTTATATACTTTAGTAAAGTGTTTAAATTTATAATATTCTAATTTATTTAATTAATAAAAAAATCAATTTATAAACAATTAGGAGATGAAGGTAAATAACAGCTCAGGTTTATTGATAACAAAATAATTTTCAAAAATCTTATCCAAGATTTACGACAATTTTTACAAGTAATTTTAATATACAAGTACATAACTGTTAGCCTGAAGGCAACTCAACCATCATAAAGTTATTAATTGACGGATGGTTTTACATAAACAGTTACAGGGTGTCCCAGCGGTGTGAGGAAGTAACATTACTCTAAATTGAGAAAGATATCGACATAATGTTTGTATGGTCGCATGTCAATGGTTTAAGAGATATTAATATTCAAATTGAGAATCGGTGTAAAATAAACTAAATAGCGCTTTTGAGACTTTTGTTGAGGATTTTTTTTTCAAAATTGCCTAAAATTTGTTTGTCTTTCTCTATTTTCTAAGTCTCAGTAGGTATTGAGTTTTGAGAATTCTCTCATTGCTTCAATTCTTGGTTGTCTGACGTTTGGATAATGTGCTTTATAAATTTAGATACCCAGAAGAAGATTCCTTTCAGCTTTACCACCATATTTACCATTTCTTCTTTAGAAAAATTCATTATTTCGGTTTAGATATTATCAAAAAGTACTAGTCCAGGAGCCGACCGCACTAAAGTCTTCCTGATATACATAGATACGTTTTTATGTACTCGATATTTTTATGTACTTTATTACGTGCTGAAACTTGACCGAATTATTAAAAGATGACTACTTCCGGTACCTCTTTTTGAAATGTTTGTCCCACATAAAATATAGCCCTACATTTGTGCCAATCGACCAAGAGTGTTAAGTAATTTGATAAAAAATATTCTGCCACCCCAAACCCTGACAGGAACCGAGGCAGCAGCCCGGAAGTGGGAATCATTTTCAAAAATAGGCAACCGCTTTTACTGGCGTCATCGACTGGCACAAATGAGGAGCTATGTTTTATGAGGGACAAACAGTTCAAAAAGAGGTACCAGAAGTAGTAATCATTTAATATTCCGATCAAGTTTCAGCACATAAAAAAGATATGCCAGACTCTCAAGTACATAAAAAACTACCGATTCAATAAAAACCGTATCTATGTTTTATCAGGGAGACTTTAGTGCGTTCGGTTCTTTCAGGGAAAGCAGCGTAAAAACGAAATTCAACAAAATAAAGGTTTCCTTGGTAACATCAGTTGTTAAATTTTAGAAGTATACTGAGACTTAGAAAACCAAAGTTGAAACCTGCACACGCTAGGCGACACATTAGCCTTATGTTTTATTAAACAACAATAAACAATAATTGTCTGATAAAAGCCAATCATTTACTACTTTCTAATATTACACACAGACGTCACACATATTATATTTCCCAATATTTTTGGTTGCCTAGTTTCGATATCAATTCTAATTGAATACCCTATAATTGACGAGAAGCCTGGCGATGTGCAAGCGGCGAGCAGCGAGGCTGCAGGCTAAATGTATCCTAAAGGTGTCCACATAGCAATCTAGCCTTAAGGTAGAGCCTTAAAGTAAAGCATGAAAGTAGAGCAGTCATGAAAAAGCAAATCAATGCATTTCAATACCACTACACATGCCAGAGTAAAGTTATGAACGAGCACGATTCATAAAGCCGTCTCTGATTCGTCGGGCGACAGCACGTGCTGCTAATAACTGCTAAAAAGAATTTTTTGCCTAGAGACCTGTAATTTTGTAGGTGGATGGATGATTAAGTTCCAAGATGAAAATGTTGATACTACTTTCTGATCGGACTACACCGAAAAAAGATATTCGCCCCCAAAGCTTAATTTGGTTTCACCCTCTAAATATCCAAACTTACCCCGAATCGTATCAAATTTTAGTATGTTTTAGAGGATAAAATTCTAAAGATCGTGGTTATAACCCGCCTGGACCTATTTGTTAGGGGGGCAGAGATACAACCCTTTTTGTATTTTTACTCGGAATTCGGACTTTGAAAAGCGACGAAATTTGGCTCACATGACATTTTTTTACTCTATTAGTGATATGATAGTGTTAGAAATAATTATAATATTAAAGAATGAACTTATAAACATTATATTTATTAATCTTAACAATTTAATAAAAAGATAAAACTATTAATAATTGTAGTTTCCTAAATAAGTATTATTATCATCAGATCCATTTTTAAGTTAAAGATTTTATAAAAGTGTTTTAGGTTTACGGTTGGCTGTAGTTTAAACACAAGAAGTAACAGTAACAATATTAATATCAATGGGAGTAGGAATAAAAGTAGTAAGAATAATAGCAGCCAAAATTATTCTTCCTAATTCCTATAAAAAAAAAATTTGGGTTTACATCAAAAGGTACTAATTAATTTTTCTGTACTGGTTTAGGGGATAAATATACTGAATCCTTCGTAATATTGACTTATCTTGTGAATTATAAGGAATTCTGATAGATGTAGATCTTCTTAACTTACGTCTTAAGAAGAGCTTGTGCATCGTTCTTATTCGTATTATTTTGAGCAACATGGTTGTTGGAATCAGGAATATTTTTGCAACATATTGTAATAATTAATACTATTAATAGTACACATATTAATGGAAAAATCGTGTAAGTTAATTTACTTTGTCGGATGTATTCATCATATGGCGAAGGTTGATTTTTTCTTATACTTTCGTTTTCTTCACTTATTAAGCCAACATCATTATTTATATTTTTTTCAGGTAAATTATGTCTTCTAGTAGTAGATTTGTTTATAGGATAAATGGTAGAGTTAACCATAGCAGAAGTATCTTCTGTAGTAGTATTCATTCTTGTGGTACTAGTACCTTCTGTAGTAGTATGCATTGTAGTAGTATCTTCTGTAGTAATATCCATTGTAGTAGTATTTTTTTCTGTTGTCATAGAACCTAAAAATATAAAGATTAATAATTTTACAAATCTGCATCCAAAGTTATTACATTAATTTAATTACGAATAAAACTATTTTTTTAAAATTTAATAGAAAATAATATATTATTCAACAAGCGAGTAATGATAGCCATTACTCACGAAGACCGAAATTATGACACGATCCGATAGGCTGCGGTAGGTGAAATTTATAATCCAAAAAGAAATAATCTTAATAAAAAAGTAAAATTGACATTATATTTTTCTTGGAATATGCGTTAATATTACCGCGTGGTTTAGTAAAAGCATGTCTTTGTTAATTATAATCCCAATTTTACCATTTATTTATTTTGCAATTTTAATTTTCGTAAATTTACAATATGTACAATATTAAAAAAAAATTTAATAAGTTTTCATTTTAAAAGACCTTTCCAACAGGATCATACTCGACCTTGTTGCCTTTTAAAATTTCAGAGTTCCTTCCGGTTCTAGGTGCTTCCGATGTCCTCCGGAAGTTAAAAGCTATACCAAATGATTCTTTGGGTTCACTTTGGTATCCAAAATTTTCATTCATGTGTGACAAAGCGTTTTTGAAATAAAGGGGTGGCACGGGTGGTCTGGAACACTCTGTATATCGGCATCCGATATATCGGACTATTTCTATTATTATTATTATGTCCAGGCATATCCTGTCTTAGTTCAGTTGCTAAACTGTGTTTCCGCAGTTACAGATTTTCCCAGAATTGCACCATTAATAAGGTAACACGTAAACCTACACAGATCACCTTAAAATTAGTACTTAAATTAAGAGCTTGGAGCTCTCAAGGTTTAAGGTTTTGTGAAAACTTCATGATACTACGCAAGCCTAAATTGATTCGACACTTACGTATTAATTTACGTACTAATTTATAGGTTATTATGCCCACTCAAACATAAAAGAAATCTTACCTTCAAATTTTCCTGTACAGCGATACTTAATCATCTTTTTTTTATAATCCGTAATTATTGTAGTATTGACTTTTTGACAATGTGCACGTTTATTTGTTATTAAAATCTGAGAAGTATCCAGTAGTTTTAAACTTGGAGCATCGATGGAAAGTTTCAAGTTTTCATATTTACTGTTTTTGATGCTAATTTCTTCTAAACTTCCAAGGGTAATATTTAAAACCATTAAAGGATTGTTTGATATTTCCAATACATTTAAATCGCTACTTTTGAATTGGTAATTAATCACTTTTATATAATTTTCGTTCAAATACATTTTTGCCAGATCTGGAAAGTTTTGTAAAGGTGGTGCTATTTCCAATATATTTTCACTAAGATCCAAGAATCGAAGGGGCGTTATAGCAAATTTCACATCCTTTATAAAATTATGAGTTAAATTTAGCATTTGCAATTTAGGAAAATTCTGGAAGGCGTCCTCGGAAACTTTTTCTATGTTACAATTGATTAACGTTATCGCCACAATATCGCTCGGATTATAACTTTCGATGGTACTATCGATGGTACTATGGTTGAGGTTAGGAATATTTGTATTTTGCTTTACAATCTCCAAAATTGGTCCCTCGATAACTTTTCTAAAAAAATATTAATCAGTTACTTATTTTATATATTAAATTATTATCAAAATTCTTACATTAAAGTTATCGAAAAACAAACAAGTATTTTTAACATTGCGTTTTGGGTACTGAATAATTGGGAATAAGATAAACAATTGTCTTAACTGATTTAATGATTATAATCTTATCAAGTAGCTAATCATTTTTAAGGCATGCGTAGTATAGGGATTTTTTAGTATCTTAAATAAAACCCAACTCTTTTCCTAAAATGATCGATTTTTTTGCAATTTTGCCGATTACGGAACCATTTTGGAGGGAACCTAGAAATTTGGCCACTTTTATTCTTATTCTGAATACTGCCTCACAAAGTTTTAAGTCTGCTATTGCAAAGTTTTTAACCTTCTACACGCATCAATTTTTTTTTCTTTGAACGTCAAAAAAGTATATCCATCTGTATCGCTTGACAGGCTGTAACAAGCCATTCTTTTCTTAGTTGAATCATGTTCGTGCATTTCCGACGTAAATTACTTACAACTAAAACTTCGTATTTGAAAGGAGTAAATATAGAATTTCTACTCTGCCTATTTGGCAACCCAATATACATTAGTAACAGGAAATGACACAACGGTAAAAGTTACACCTACGCCTCTGCTTTTGTGAAATCTAGTTACTTTGTTTTGATTTTGACATGATTTTGTGTTACTATGAACTTGAAGCAAACAAATTCCCCAGATTTTTAGGCGGGAAATTTGAATTTACCACAATCATTTTAGCTCACCCTGTATTTAGTTAATCAAAGTTGAGGTGTGCTAAAATGAAAATTATCTGAACTGAGCTGAACTGAGGAAAATGATGTTAAAAAACACTGCTACTATTAGCTTTTCAAGCTAAACGATTTCCCACTTGCTACAAGCTTGAGACCAAATGGAAAATTATTGGGATGACGTCAAAATTAGATCAGTTGTCATTTGTCATCACGTTGTCTTGGCGTTTACATAATTGTCAGTTGCCACTTAGGTTACCTTGCTTTTTGCTGTATCCTAGTAAAACAATATAATATTTTATGAAATGTAAATAAAGTACAGCTTTCTGTGACGCTTCACAGGCTTTAAAGGTATATGTATAGGGTTTTTTGTTATTTCAAAAATATCAAAATATTATATAAAAGAACGAGTTTCATAAGGGGGTTTATTTTGCACTTTTTATACATATTTTAAGTTAAGATTAAAATGCTAAATGTTGGTTTTGCATTTGACTAGTGATTTTTTATTTATATTTTCCTACTACCACCTATTAAAAAATAAATTATACTACTAAAGCACCGCACTGAATATTATACAAGGTCTTCAGTATTAAAAAATGATTGATACTGTTGACATTGCATGGTAGGAAACCTAAGTTTCCCACAGTTGGCCACACTGAAATGAATATGTTGGGCTCCGGTGAAAAAAACATTGAGAATATTTTAACTGTACTCATTTTAGTTAGCAAGTCTAAAATCACTACAGAGTATGTTGGTTGCATAGTTTTGGTATCAATCATATTTGAATTCACTGCATATTACTTTTGAATATTATATTTTCTCAAAAATATCAAAAGCATTTTTTTAAGATGGTGAAGATTTTCAATTTAACTCGATTTATTAAGTCTAGTTGAAGATTATAGAACTCGAAAAGTCATGTTTTTTCCTTCCGGTCCTTCCAGAATCCTTTCGGTTTTTTTTTAATTTGGGGTCAACATTATTAAATTTTATATTTTATAATTATATTTGGTCAAAATGTTCAAACAATAGCTTATGCTGCTGATAGGGTATTAAAAATGTTTAAAGAATAGTTAAATTCCAACTATTTATTACAAAAAATATAACAACTTGGAATATAAATCATATTTATTTACATAAATAAAATTGCAGTTATTTTAACAATATGAGTGGTGAGAAAATTGAAACATTTTAATATTAAATATTTACGTTTAATTATGGGCGAAAATTTGAAATGGGAAAAAAAAACTTTTTTATTTAATTAGAAGTATTTTAGGAAATATTTAGGACCAAAAATAAAACACATTTATTGTGCAATGATAAAACACGTTTTTTTATCATTGTACCAAAAGTACGCCCCTATCATGAAAAACATAAATTCTATATGAAAAATAAATTCAATTTGAAGGGAACTAGTGAACAAATGCCCAAAATCAATTTTTACAAGCGAAAAGTACGCTTTTCAAACATTTTGCCGACTATCTTCTTCATGCTTAAATTTTAAGGTATTGTCTTATTAAATCATTTCGAGATCATTTGCAACTTTAAGTTTTCTGCTGAACTCACTAACTTATATAAAACAGCCTATTTTAAATTGTAATTATAGTTTTTAATAAATACATATCGTAGTGCTACAACAATACTAAGACAACTTTACAGGGTGTCCTGGACTGTATAGGTAACTTTGTTATTATTGGAAATAGAAAGTCGGTTAAATGCACAAAGTGGTAGAGATTTGTTCGAATATTAATAATTCGTTGACAAAACATTTGAATATCGCATCGATTTTCAAAATATGGCTATAACTTCTTTATTTTTTTAAATGCTGTAAGATAAATGAATATTTTTTTCGCCAACGGATTGACCAAAAATGAACCAAACTTATTTTTTTCTTACGGTGGCAATATTGAATTTACACAAATTCGGAATCAGTGTACTTTTCTGGGTCATTTGGTATATCATATGTAATATTTTAAGAAAAATAGAAATAATTTTATTTTACTAACCAAAAATTTCATTGAATAGATGTAAACTGTCAATACATAAATATGTGTTAAGATTTATTTTACATTTAATATTTTAAATAGTTACATTTATGTTATTGACAATTTACATCTCTTAAAGTCCAATGTTAGTTAGTAAAATGAAATAGTTTTATTTTTTTTAAATATGTGAAAGTCCAATATGGCCGCCTTAAGAAAAAACTAAGTTTGGATTATTTCGGTCAATCCGTTGGCGAAAAACATAATCATTTATCTTACTGCATTGTACACAAGAAAGTGCCAGAATAATGTCATAAAACTTTTTGGTACCAATGAAAATAAAGAAGTTATAGCCATATTTTAAAAATCGCAATTTCTTGTTTTTTCAAGATAGCGCAGGACCGATGCGATATTCAAATGTTCGTCAACGAATAATTAATATACAAACAAATCTCTAGTACTTTGTCCATTTAACCGACTTTCTATCTGAAATAACAAGTTACCCACGCAGTCCACCGTCAAATGCGACACCCTGTATACTAAAGTAACTTATTTTAGTATTGTTCTAGCACTGGAATGGGTAACAATTAAGAGAAAGATTTTTTTCCTAATTTCAAGGTATTAAAGTCAACTTATTAACTTGAAAGATTCTGACTACACGTTTCTTTTAAATCATTCTTCATTAATGATGCGATTTCAATATCTGGAGAATCTTTTCGTTCAGGTTTGTCTTTTTTTAGTTTGCAATATATAATAGACGCTATAATTATTACAAAACATGTTACTAGAATTATAAGGATTTTTGTTGTAGAATAAGCATTTTCGGGTAAAGGTCTTGCAGTGGTGGTAAGATCCATTTTAGTAGTATCTATTGTATTAGTATCCATTACAGTCATATCTACTAAAGTAGTAGCTGTTGTAGTAGTATCCTTTGTAGTCGTATCCCTTGTAGTAGTATCCCTTGTAGTGGTATCTCTTGTAGTAGTATCCCTTGTAGTGGTATCTCTTGTAGTAGTATCCCTTGTAGACGTGTCTATTGTAGTTTTAGTGTTTTTTTCTGTTATAATCTTACCTAAAAATATAACATTACTATTTTTATAAAACGAATAAAAATTGCATTTTCATTCATAAAGAGTTCTTTATTAAGAAGATTTTCGGTAAATTTAAGCACGATATTTTAAAATTGGCTCGATAATATACAGGGTGGTCCAACGAAAACTTCACAAGCCCGATTTTCGGTATGTAACCTGAATTTTTGAAAAATCGCTCGGACAGGTCGATTTTTGTTTCAAGGGGAACGATTTTTACCTAATTACCCATTACCCACTTTCAACCCCTAACTGGGGGTTGATATCAACTTAATAATTTCAAACGGCAATAGGTGTCAAAATGCATAAAAATAAAAAGTACAAGGAACCAGCTTTACAACAGTGCCGTTAATTTTAAAATCGGTAAAATCACATTCAAATTTTTATTAATTAATTAATGTAAATGAACTTATCAAGTTGTTTTTCAGTATTTCTGTTCAGTTTTTGGAAAAACTATTAAATCTGTCCCACTAAAAACAAAAATCGACCTGTTTAACAGTACAGGTAAACGTCGTTTTACGCCGGGGTTCCGTTCCGAGAGACACCGGCGTAAAAAAATCGGCGTAATATGAACACACATTTTTCGTGCTTTTTTCGCACAATGTTTAGGTTCTGAATCACAAATACGCCGTTTTAAGAGAAAAAAGAATTTAAAGATAGATATGCATAGTTTTCATATAGTAACCATACTAATATTTCTCGTAGACCCTATTATTTCATTAAAATTACCGTAAAAAGTTTAAACAAAGATTCTTATGTAATTTCTAAGTGCAACATTCACTTTTAATAAAATATAAATTAAATTAATTATAAACAAAAATTTGATCAATTTTGGCCGATATATTAAGATACACCCTGTATATGTAGATTTGGTCAATGTTTTAAAACTTTTTGGGCAGTATTTTTTAAAGTGTAAGTATACCGGGTGGAAATGAAAACCGGGTCAACTCTATAACTTTTTTATTTATGAGTAGAAAAATTTGAAATTTGGCTATGTTCTATGGTTCAAAAAAACAAATTTTATGTGCATTTTTTATTTTCACCGGAAACACCATGAACTTTGTTTTTTTAAATGTAACATCCCATATTTTTATTCATGGCTTAAAATACTTTTAAAAAAGAAGTATTTTTGAGATATTAGTTTTTACTTTTTGCGAAAAAAGAAATTTTTTCAAAAAAAAAAGGTTTTCGAAGTCGGTGAAAATTACCAAAACTAATTCTAAATAATTCAAATACATAAAATAAATAATCGTTATAAAATCCTCTTTTTAAAAAGTCGAATGACCCGGCATCATTGCATTTAAAAAAAGTTAGATATTTGATAAAATCTTCATTAACTAAGTTTAAAAATTAATAGTTCAAAAACCACCTAAATTTTTTTTCAAATTACAATTTTATTTAGGTATTTGATTTATTTAGAATTAGTTTTGGTACTTTTCACCGACTTCGAAAACCTTTTTTTTTTTTGAAAAAAATTTTTTTTACAAAAAAAATAAAAACTAATATCTCAAAAATACTTCTTTTTTAAAAGTATTTTAAGCCATGAATAAAAATATGGGATGTTACATTTAAAAAAACAAAGTTCATGGTGTTTCCGGTAAAACCGGAAGTGATTTCGAAACTAAAAAATGCACATAAAATTTGGTTTTTTGAACCATAGATCATAGCCAAATTTCAAATTTTTTTATTCATAAATAAAAAAGTTATCGAGGTGACCCGGTTTTCATTTCCACCCGGTATAGTCCCAAAAATTATGGAAGAGCTCCTCAATAAAAATAGAGGGTGCCTAACTGCGGTCAGTAATTTTATTATACTTGCTGTTTTTATATTTTATACAGGGCGTTCCGTTTGTGGTTCACCAAACGTCGGGGTAAGAAACTAGAGCAAATGTAAACGAGAAAAAACAAATAAAGTGGAGGTTTGTCTTAGTGTTAATCTTATGTTAAAATGTTCAAAAATAAAATCGCAAAGAAAAAAAAAATTAAAAAGATATATTCAGTTTTAAAAGTTTTTTCCTAGAATTTTCTTCATATTCTCCACAATTCAGTGAAAATCTGAAAACGTGGCTCTTTTCCTTTATTTACTAGCATAGCTTTCCGAAGGTACTCCTGCAAGAACTACTCTGAGCACACTATGTTACCATCGATGGGTAGACAGACGTGAAACTGTTATAAATCACTTGAAAACACTTGGTATTACATCAAATGATGTCACTTAGAGCCTACTAATAGCCTACTAAGCAACCCATTTGACAAACCCTACAGCCTATTTGGCAATGTTCAGGACTACCTTTCATAGAAGTAACTTCAGAAGACTTTAGTAAGTGAAGGAAAAGGGTTACGGTTTCAAAAGTTTCCCTGTTTTATTAAAAACATGAACAAGTTTCAGAAAAAAATATTTGTTTTCTTTGCGACTTTTTTTCCAACATTTTAGCAGCGTTTTTGTATTATTGTTGAATTGAAAGAAGTTGGTTTTAGCTTTCTAATGATATTTTTTAATCCATACACACATTGGTTACAATGTAATTAGCTTTTTTTTACAAAAATCTATGACCTAAAATACAAAGTGCTTTAGCTACAAAACTAAAAAATATAGACCTTCATTATTTTGTTATTTTTCTCTATTAAATTAGCTCTACTTTCAAACCCCGACGTATGGTGACCACTAACGGAACACCCTGTATATGTAGCAAACGCGCAATGTTCTGATGCGTTATGTATTCATTCGCCAACTTCATGATCCTGCGCATGCCTGAACTATTAATTTACGGTCACTTATTACCAAACCATAATTGTTATTATTTTTGTGACAAGTACGAAAAATAATGTATTAGGCATATGTTAAAATTAACTAGAACGAATACCTAATACATTTTTCGCACGTGTTGCATACAGCATTTTCCCTAGTTTTCCAAAACTATTATTATGCTGTTTGACGCAAAAGTAGAAAATAGAATTCTTACCTCTAGATTTTCCAGCACAGTAATGGATTTCATGTTTATTATTAAAATCTGTAATAATAGTTGCATTCTTGTTTGTGCACACAGCGTTTATATTTTTTATTAAAGTCTGAGAAGTTTGTAGAACTTTTAAGCTTGGAGCATCTATAGAGACCTCCAACATTGAATATTTAGAGTTTTTAATTATAATTTCTACTAAATTCCCAAGGGTAATATTTAAAACCTTTAAAGGATTTTCTGATATTTGTAACATTTTTAAATTATTAGTTCGGGAGTGGTCATTAATTATTGATATATTATTATTGTCTAAGTTCATTCGTTTTAGTTTTGGAAAGTTTTGTAAAGGTGGTGCTGTTGTTAATAAATTATTCCAAAGAAATAAATAATGAAGTGAATTTACAGCAAATTTCACATCTTTTATTAAATTATTAGATAAATTTATTTCTTTTAGTTTAGGAAAAATCTGAAATGCGTCCGCGTCAACATTTTCTATTTTACAATATGTTAATGCTATCAGAATAATTTCACTCGTATCCTTATATTTTTTAAAGTATTCCTGGCTGAGTGTCTGTATTTTTTCATTTTTTATTTCTATAAAGATACGAGGTGCTGTAACATTACTAAAAAATAATTAATTACTTACATTTTATTCTAAAATATTGTCAAAATTATCACTTTATTATGGTTATTATGGTAAATATTACAAGTAGAAGACGTACTTTCAGCATCGTATTTATTAACCGAATTACCTACAATTCGATCCTTAATCTTCAATACTTTAGCTACATATGTTTTTATCACAATTATCTATAAATTATCTTATAAAATAATCCAATATACTAATAATGTAATATCTTGATACGTGTTTTTAAAATAAATACTCACGTGGATAATTACAGTTTTTTAGTTTTTAATCTTTGCAATAAATAAAAAAAAATTATAAACCATAGGTACCTTATGATTTCATTTTAAATATAGATAAAAAGTTTAAGTTAGGTATTTATTAATTATTTAATACTAATATACTTTCTCATCATAGTCATTATGGAAGAGGAATAATAAAGTGGATTATTTTTAATATTAAAATATAGTTTATTTATTTATATAATAATTTAATTTATTTATGTAGGTGTATGAAACTAAATTTAGAATTTAGAAAATATTCATGATAGAGTTTATAACAAGCATTTAAGATGAAAAAACATACAAACTATAGTGGCTTTGAACTATTTATTCAATTTATAAGGTTAGGATAATGTTATACACTTTCACAAGAAAATTTATAAAATTTCTAAAAAAATTAGTCAAGTTGTTATAAATTTTATTCAAGAAAAATATAATAAAGTATTTAAGGATGAGTATTTATTACTTTTAATAATTAAACACTATTACAAAATTTACTAAAATACTTTATTTCTGCTTGTAACAAATTAAAAAAATATACCCAAAGGTAACGAGGAAGAATAAACGGAATAATCATTATTTTCAATATTAAGATGTCTATAACTAAAATAATTTGATCTATTCCTCGTTTTCAAAAGCACACAAATTGTTAGTACAATTCCTGCTATTATCACCAACAAAAGTATCAATAAAGTTGTTGCAACTGAAATCCCCAAAAACGTCCTTCGATTCATCAAAATAGTTTCAACTGAATTATCATCTCGAGTCGGTTTCAATATCATTGAAGGTTTGATTGAATTTGAATTTTTCTTCGGTTTTTCTTCTCGAGGCAAAATATTAAAATCCAAAATTTCTTTACTCACCCCCACCACTTCATCTAAAGCAATAATATAATTGATTTATAGTAGGTTTAATTATTGAAATTTTACCAGAATAATTTACAGGTGTACATTCAATCGTATTGACACTTCCAGGAAAATTGATGTAAATACTAGCGTTATTATTATTACAAATATTTTTATAAATATCCGTTTGAATTTCAATTTGTGAAATATCAAGCGTCGTTAAATTCGGGCAATTTAGATAAAATTCCACATTGGTTAGTTTTGTATTTTTAATTTTAATATCAGTTAATTGGTTTAAACTTATATTGACGCCTTCTAAATTAAGGTTTTCTGATAAATCTAATGATCTTAATAAGTTATGTTGTTGATAGTTAATAGTTTTTATAAAATTATTATTGAGGTTTAGATTTATTAGATTTGGAAAATTTGATAAATTTGGCGGGGTTTTTAAAAAGCATTTTGATAATTCCAAGTATTTTAAGGATTTTATACTAAAATTAAAATTTACGTTGTTGTTTTTGATGTTGGTTATTTTAAGCGATTCTAGGTTTGTAAAATCTTTAAAGGCGTCTGGTGTAATGTTTCTAATATCACAACTGATAATTTCCAATTTTTTTACTTCAGTTAAATTTTTGTATGATTTAAAGTATTCATGATTAAGGTTTAATATTGTACCACCAGTAATTTTAAATGTAGAATAGCCATGGATATTTATTCTAAAAAATATGTAATTAAATAATGAATTAATTGTTAATATTAAATTGCTTACAGGAGTGTAATAATTGTTACCACTTGGTGAGTTTTAGGAATGTTTAACATTTTGATGAAAATAAAATTACACTAATTGAAAAGTAAGTGTTTATTTCTTAAAATGATAAAAAAAGATAATTTGTAGATATTTATCTTTTATCAAAATGATAAGGTTTCAATTCGAACAACCTTACAGGTTGAACTTACAGTTCATGGCAACTTTGTTATGCAACCCAATTTACACTTTAAACAAAGGAGGTCTTCATGTGTTATAGCATAGCTCATATTAAAGATTAGTTTTGTACAATTTATTTAATAATAAAAGAATTTTCATTTTAAATATGATTTGCAGATAAAATTTTCTAGCTATAAATCATTTTATTGTAAACATTTCATGTGATACGCTCTTCGTCATTTTTGGCAACCCACACCAAAATTTAATACCGACATATTGTTAACGCAAATAAAACATAGTCCTTTGTTTACTATTTTATTATTTCTAGGAAGAGATGTAAAAATTTTGGATTCTGTATCTTCATGAAACGTACTTTCTAAAGTTGATGATATGTTCTTATTTCGCACGTGCTGTAACTTATTTGTTTTTTCCTGTAAATTGTCTTCTTCGTTTTTAATTTTTGAAACATTTTTTTATTTATTACAGTATTTGCTTTTTTGACTTTTTTGTTATTGACTTTTAATGCACCTTCAGATTTTTTCTTCTCTTTAGCATCTGATCTCGTTTTTGCTCTTTCTATTTTTGTTGTCATTTCTCTAATTTTTCATTTTCCTTTGTTTCATATATTTTTTTCCAACCACTTGAAGTGACTACATATGGCATCCTTTTAGTTTGTCTTTTACCCTTCCTTTCTGGTGTTCTTGGCCAGAATAAATGTTCTTGTAGGTTACCATTTTCTTCGTTGCACTCGTCTGTTATGTTATTTTTCATGCTAGTCTCTTGTAATATGTTATTTTCTATGTTAGTGTTTCTGTTGGTGGCAGATCCTTGAATTGTGCATACATCTTCATCAAGAGTTTCTTCATTCATTGACGATATGTTTTGATCTACAGATAATATATTATCAGCAGGTAAAATGTTTTCTTCGAATATTAAGGGCATTTTATTTATTTCACCTTGTGTAAAGTTAAGATCGTTATCATCCAATGAGAAATTAAAATCGTCCACTCTAATAAAAGTTTTATTTGCATCAATATTTTCCATTTGTTGTTCCTCGTGGTTTGTTTTAAAATTTTCAAAAATGTTTAGCAGTAGTTGATAATCTTCATTTCTATTACTAGTATTTTGCTTCACCTACTATATTAGCAAAGTCTTCGTAAGTCATTAAATATGATTCTTGCTGAAGCTCTTCTGTTGGTTGCATTTGATTGCTTTTGCCCAAACATTTACTGTAATCTATAGCACTGGGATTCCACGGACACAATTCACATCCCTAGGATAAAAAATATGTTAAATACCTACGTTATCTTTAAGGATAAGAATCTACCTTAAAACCATTACGAATTGTGCTTGGCATAACAGTCTCCACAGCTTTTTCAAAAATTGGTGCAAAGTGAAGCTATGTTAGCTGAATTAAGGGGTTTTCTCTTCTCCATTGATGTACAGCTTTTTTCCAGGCCCTTTTTAAAGGTCTGAAGCAAGACACGTCAGCGGGTTGTAAAATTCGTGTAGAATTAGGATATAATGCAATTAGTATTATTTCTAGTTCTGAACACAATTTACTCAATTCGTAAGTAAGATGTGTCTTGTGTCCATCGAAAAAAAGTATTACCGGAAATTCCACTTTTTGATTTACAAGGGTGGAAACCATTTAATATACTCATAAAATACCTCTGCCTTCATCCACCCATTGTCACTTGTACCTATGCCCCTAAGCTTTTTTGGAAATTTTTGACAATATTTGCTGGAAGTCTTTTATATGGGTATATTACCATTGGAGGAGTTATAGTTCCTGAAGCTGAAAATGTAAACATTACTGTCAGATTTTCTTTTGCGTTTCCCTGATCAATTTGATATACATTTTTTGCACACAATAAAAAGCATGACTCATCGCCATTAAAGATCCTATTTGAATTTTTCAAAATATCAAAGTAGTTTTTTTGGTTAAGGTAATCTTCAATATTTCTAAACCAGTGTCTGATGTCAGTTTCAGCCTGTTTCTTGGGCATACCACTTTTTATATCTGACAACGCATTTTGCAGAGTATTTTTATTATAAGTTTTATTATACACTGTATCTTTTCGAATTTTTGGCATTTTCTGCAAGGAATAGACGACCGACAACGTTTAACTAAAGATTCCTCACCTCAAAATAAATCAATATGACCCTATACCAAAAGTGAACCCTGAGGAGTTATAAGCTTTTAAAGTTGAACTAGAAAAATACGTTTTTCTTTATTGCGTCCAAACCAATGAAGATTTTATGACGAAATTTGGTGTACTTGAATTTTTATAAGAAACGCGCACTTTGTAAAAAAAATAGACAAAATTTAACATCTGCAAAGGGTTTAAATAGAAGAGGATGGGTACAAACTTCATTATAAGTTTTTAGTCTCTTAAGATATTAATATTAAAGTTACCAATTCCCATTTAATCATTCAATTGTAAGATTTTTTGTCTCCTATGTCTTCCAAATAAATTATGCCGTTCTTGCAGAAAATGAGAAAAATAAAACTAGTGTAAAACAGAAAAGTTAGGCAACATAAAGTACTTTTTCCTATTGTTTCAATATTAAGTCGCCCTTTGAAACCAAAACCATAGTAACAACATTGATATCATAATAGATAATACAGTAACTTTCAATTTATAAAAATTAGTTATAAAATGGATGCAATCTATTCATTTAATGAATATGCCGACATGCACCTAGTATTCGGTGAATGTCAATGGTAGAGCTGCTGCTAGAAGATATGCTGAGAAGTATCCAAATCGTCAAACTCCTCATCATACAACATTTGTTAACGTAGATCGTCGTTTGCGTGAATATGGTAAACTGGAAACCGATTGTAGAAATGTATGGCGCCCACGAACAATAAGAACAGTAGAGGCTGAAGACCAAATATTGGGATGTGTGGAGGAGAATCGCAGAGTAACTGTAAGAGAGATTTCAACGCAATTACAAATTCAAAAAAATGTCGTACACAGAACACTTCAAGAACAGTTACTTCATCCATACCATTTTCGCAAAGTTCAAGAATTGCTGCCGATTAATTTGAACATAGATTGTTCTTTTGCCAATGGTTCAAACGCAAATACGACCAAAATCCAAATATGGCCAGAATAATTGTTTACTGACGAATCTTTTGCTTCTCAGGTAGCGGAATGCTTAATTTGCATAGATGAAAATCCCCATGAGAAAATTGTAGCCAATTATCAAAGGCAGTTTTCCATCAACCTGTGGGCAGGTATAATCGATAATCATATTATAGTGCCATTTGAATTACCACCAACACTGAATGGTGTGTCGTATTTAGATTTTTTAAGAAATAATCTTACTGGACTACTAGAAGAAGTACCCCTTGCAATCAGAGCACAGATGTGGTTTATGCAAGACGGAGCCTCCTCTCATTTTTCAATAAATGTGAGAAATTATTGAAATGAAAAATTTCCTCGCGAATGGATTGGTCGGGGTGCTGATGCTCCGGTGACTTGGCCACCACGATCACCGCATCTAAATCCTTTAGATTTTTCTTTTTGGGGTCGTTTAAAAGATAAAGTTTACAGTACTCCAGTCGAAAGCAGAGAAGATCTTTGGGTACGAATCGTCAACGCAACCAATGAGATACGTGAAATCCCAAACGTCTTTGAATTTATTCGATTTTCATTTTTGCGCCGTATCAATTCTTGTATTAGTTCACGTTGATCATGCACTTAATTTATTACAATAATTTTTTTAATAAAACTGTTAAATTAACTCTTCTTCATTTGTTTTATTTTAAATTAATACCGTTTATAGGCAGATTCTGGTCAAAATTAAAGGCCTTTAATAAGAGACAAATAAGGTAACCATGGAAATTGTCCATTACAACCCATATAACAAATTTATATTTAATGGCCTTTAAACTTAAATAATTTGACCAGAATCTGGGTATAAACAATACATTAGATATTCTCCAAAAAATTAAAATTTAAGTTTATGCAACTTCACTTACATAATGTGAAGTTATTAATTAAATTAGTCTTTCACCGAATTTCTTTTTTACATTTTTCGCAGGAACGGCATAATTTATTTGAGAGACAAAAAATCTTACAATTGAATGATTAAATGGGATTTGGTAACTTTAATGTTAATATCTTAAGAGACTAAAAACTTATAAGGAGGTTTATGCCCATCCTCTTCAATTTAAACCCTTTGCAGATGTTAAATTTTGTTTAATTTTTTACAAAGTGCGCGTTTCTTATAAAAACTCAAGTACACCAAATTTCGTCATAAAATCTTCAATGGTTTGGACGCAATAAAGAAAAATGTATTTTTTTAGTTCAACTTCAAAAGCTTATAACTCCTCAGGGGTTCACTTTTGGTAAAAGATAAGTAGGGTCATATCGAGTTATTTTGAGGTGAGGAATCTTCAGTTAAACGTTGTCGGTCGAATAACTGGACACCTTGTATACCAAAATTCACGGTTTTGATTTGAATGAATAAAAATGATGAAAATGTTTTGAAAATAAAATGGCGGTGTTAGGGCGTGCGGGCGCGCCTGTTTTTTTTGTAACTGTCGGAACAAAAGGTGCATTAAAGAAATCAAAAAACGAAACGGCTCGTAGCCATCCGTGGACACCGATTATATGGTTCGGCTGATTATATGTTTTGATTTTTGTAATGCATCTCCGAGACAGAGTAATGATCACGTTGCTCGGGGCAGGGTGATATATTCGCTCAGACTAACATAGGTTACAGGTCAATTGTTGTAACAAGACCTCCAACTCTCTCCAACAGCTCCAATCCTTTGAAAACCTCCTCTACAACATTTCAACCCACATGCTTTACAAAGCACGAAATTTAAATTATCAAAACCACATCAATTTTTTCTTTCACCTAATATTGCGACATTACTAATTTAATCGAATGCCCTTCGGATTAAAAACAACGTTGTAGGAAGAAATAAGAAATACAAAAAAGGTATAAGGTAAATGTTTTATTTGTTTTTTATAATTTATAATTAGTTTGGTCGTTCGTTGATTGGTAGTGTAAAGGGCTGGGTTCCTCGGGTTTTAGAATGGTGCCTGTTGCGTGGGTGTAGCAGGCGTTCCACGAGAATGACCAATGGGATCATGGGCGCCATCTGAAACAACAATACATGAAAACATTGCGGGGGAGGTGAGGTCTATACTCTATACAACTCGCATGGTGGCTCAGCTCAAATATTTACATCGGATAATTTTATTAACACATGAAATGGAAAAATTACACACACACGCATACAAATTTCATTTAGATCCTTATCACTTGTACGCACGTACGTACACAAAAATACAATTTAATTTTATTATCAAATATGAATGCGCCTTACTTTGCACCTCGTTTTTCAAACTCGCTGCATTATTTATTAAACGGGAGCCTCTAATTTTCACACCATACCGACGAGTTAATAAATAAATTAACAACAAATTTATTATTTATTTTACGACATGATAAACGCTTTAATAAATTAACAGCAAACTTCTTTAAACACAAACATATGCATTGTAGTGAATGATATTTTTAGCAAATCGAAAAACTTGATCTGAGAAACGAATTGGTAATACCTGGATGTATTTTTTATGTGAAACAATCCCAAATTAACCGAAAGAGTTTAATATTTAATTAAAGGTTAGGAAATGTTTTGATTTTAAAAAGAGTTTTATTCAGCGAGAGGAGAGAGATCAAAACACGAACAGAAAAGCTCTGGAAATGGTAGAACTGAAACTGTTATTAGTATAATTATAGCCTGCGGTGTAACCCTGTCCGTTGTCCGTTTGCCTGGATCATGGATCCCATTCCGTTCTTATTTCTGATTCATCAATCTCCACGAATGCATTCATAAATTTATTTTATTACCGATTAAAACATAATTTACGCATCTCATTTCAAAAATTAAAAACCACAAAACCATAAGTTCCTTGTAAATACTTCTTCTTCGAGGATTCATTTCAAGATTGGTTCTTTTTTTCTGCAAATTGCTAGTGGAATTGTGTGTCCCGTGGAAGGACATGAGGAGGTTGTGCGTTTACATAAAAAGGTAAAAATTGTACTTTCTCACAAAGCAGCATGATTCCTAGAAACCTGACATAGTGAGCCAAGAAAAATGGTCAAACACGTATAGGATAACACGCGATGTACACTCGGGGCAAAAGACGTGCACGAATACGCCGCATTTAGTCACGACAACTACAAGTACATTCCGAGAAACTTGAAAACCGTGTACACGCTTCCAAAATGAATTCGCTAATATTTGCACAACGGAAAACCATCAAATTTATTCTAATTTACATCAATTTAATCCTCCAAAACTTAATTTCTATCAAAAATTACATTTTTTGCATCAAAACTGGAAGTATTTGAAATTTTGATCCGAATTCCAAAATTAGCAATGCCAATACAAATTTTAAGACGTTTTAAGCTTGGAACACTTCTTGAAATTCAACTTTTAATTTTAAAGGAAAACCACGAAAATTAGTTCCTATTATCTTAAAATGTGCGCAAATTGTACAACTCCATCTCAAAATCAGATGAAGGAAAATAACCGCGTTTTTTTTTTGTTTATAAACTGGACACCTGTAACTAAAATACATTATTCTGGAGATTCTTTTGTGATGGTTACATTTTTAAGGCGTTTTAGAACTATCAAAATCGCGATTGGTTTTTCAAACATTTTTAACATCGATTTTAAAAAATTGTAGCTTACTATAGAAACCTCCTACAACCGCCGAATATTTTTTTTTCTATATCCTCTTTTCATCTTTTATTAGTATAAAATTTGACATTATCCTATTTTTGCTCTAGCCTTTAGAAAAAATTTTTGCGCAAAATGTTAAAAAATTTGCGCAAAATGCAGTTAGTTTGAAACGTCTTCAACTTTTTTGATTTTTGAAATTTTGCAAATCCAGCTATCTATTGATAAGTAGAGGTAATTTCTGCAGAATTTAAACTATATTTTATTATTATATCATAAAGCGTTTACAAGTTATAGCAAAATAAAACCTAAATTACGAATTTTTATACAATGGGCTCATATCAATCTAATTTTTATTGGATTTTCGGTTTTAAAAGTGCAATTGAAAAATCTTTTCAATTTGAAAGTCTTCACGTATAGATTTTTTTAAATTTTAAAAATCAAAACAATTAACGAAAACCACCAAAATTAACCTATTTTTTTGGTATAAATTTTATACCTTATATCTCAAAAACGGTTATTGATAAAAAAAAATATGAAATTTTTGTTTGAAAACTGCATATTTAAAATTATCCAACAGCGACCATATATTTGCGGTATTGTAATATTTATATTGTTTTAAAATTAGTGTTAATTTTTCAACATTCACTTTAAAGAAGTGTAACTTTTTATAGGAATATCCTATAATCGTCAAATATTTTTTTTCTGCATCTTATTTTTATCCTTTATGAGTAAAAAAAATGATGTTACCCAATTTTTATTCTAACCTTCAAAATAAAATTGCGCGCAAAATGCTGAAAAAATTGCGCCAACGGGGGTTAATTGGGAGCGCCTTTAATTCTTACAATTTTTTAAATTTTGCAAATTTAGCTTCATTATAATAAGTAGGAATATTTTCTGTTTGGTACAGGCTAAGTTTTATGATTACATCATAAAACGTTTTGAAATTATATCAAAATGAAGCCGAAATTTTGAATTTCTAAATAATCGGCTCCTATTAATTTTTAACCGATTTTCAATTTAAAAAGCGCAATTTCGATTCGTGGTATATTCAAGCCGAAAGGCCCCACGTATATTTTTTATAAATTTCAAGAAATAAAAAAAATTAAATCCACCAAAATTAAACGATTTTTCAAGTATAAATTTTATACCCTATATCTCAAAAACGGTTAATAATAACAAATCGAGATATTTTTATTTGAAAACTGTATACTTAAAATTATATGACAGTTGCCATATTTTTGCAGTATTTTAATATTTATGTTGTTTTAAGGTTTTCGAAATTAGAGTTTATTTTTCAAGCAATTTCAACCTTCATTTTAAAAAATTGTAACTTTTTATACAAACGTACTATAATCGTCAAATATTTTTTTTCTGCATCCTCTTTTCATCCTTTTTTAGTGAAAAAATTGATGTTGCCCAATTTTTATTCTAGCCTTCAAAATAAAATAACTCGAGAAATGCTGAAAAAATGCCCCTAAATTAAAATTAAATTAAATATTATTGGAGGCGCATTTAATTCTTACAATTTTTAAAATTTTGCAAATTTAGCTTCATGATAATAAGTAGGAATATTTTCTGCATAGTATCGGTTAAATTTTATCAGTACATCATAAACCGTTTAAAAGTTATATCAAAATAAAGCCTAAATTTTGAATTTCTATATAATCGGCAACTATTAACCTAACTTTTAACCGATTTTCAATTTTAAAAGCGCTATCGAATTGTATTTTTAAGTCAAAACCCTTCACGTATAAGTTTTTTTTTAAATTTCAAAAAAAAAAAAAAAAAACATCCACCAAAATTAAACAATTTTTTAGGTTCAAATTGTAGCGCTTATATCTCAAAAACAGTTAATGATAAGAAATCATAGTTTTTATATTTCAAAATTGCATACTTGAAATTATCTAACAGTAATCTTATTTTATGGGTATTTCAATATTTATGTCGTTTGAAGACTTTTTAAATTAAGGTTAATTTTTCAAGCATTTTCAACGTTAACTTTAAAAAATTGTAACTTTTTATAAGGACGTCCTAAAATCGTCAAATATTTTTTTTCGGCATCCTCTTTTTGATCTTTATTAGTAGCAAAATTTGGGTTACTTAATTTTTATTCCAGCCTTCAGAAAAAAATTGAGCGCAAAATACTAAAAAAATGGTGCTAAATATGCGATTAACTCCTAAAATTTTTGAAATATTATAAATTTTGTTTCATTTTGATAAAAAGAGATAATTTCTGCATGGCATAATCTAAATTTTATTATTATATCATAACACGTTCAAAAGTTATATCAAAACAAAGCTAACATTTCAAATTTCTAAATAATCGGCTCCTATTAACCTAATTTTTAACCGATTTTCATTTTTAAAAGCGCAATCGAAAGGTCTTTTCGAGCGGAAAGCCGCCAAAGTTTTTTTTTTTAATTTCAAATAAATCAAAAAAAAAATTAAATCCACCAAAATTAAACGATTTTTTATGTATAAATTTTATACACCTTATATCTCAAAAATAGTTATTGATAAAAAATCACAATATTTTTATTTGAAAACTGCATATTTAAAAATATCTAACAGTGACCATATTTTTGTGGTATTTTAATATTTATGTTGTTTTAACGTTTTTAAAATCACGGTTTATTTTTCATGCATTTTCAACGTTTACTTTAAAAAATTGTAACTTTTTATAGGAACGTCCTATAATCTTAAAATATTTTTTTTTCTGCAGCCTCTTTTCATCCTTTATTAGTAAAAACAATGACGTTATCCAATTTTTATCCTAACGTTCAACAAAAAAATTTGCGCAAAATGCTAAAAAAATGGCAATAAATGTGATTAATTTGGAGATCCTTTAAATCTTACAATTTTTAAAATTTTGCAAATTTACCTTCAGAATTATAAGTAAAGATAATGTTTGCATGGTTTAAGCTACATTTTATTACGATATCATAAAGTGTTTTAAAGTGATATCAAAATAAATTGCATATAGGCTCCTATTAATTGATTTTTAACCGATTTTCAATTTTAATCAAAAGGTCTATTCAAGTCAAAACGATAATATACAAGTTTTTTTTATTTAACAAAAAATAAAAATTTAAACCGTAAAAATTCTACGATTTTTTAAGTAAAAATTTTAGAGGTTATATCTCAAAAATGGTTAATGATAGAGAACCACGGTTTTTTTATTTGAAAAGTACATACTTGAAGTTAGTTAACAGTAACTATATTTTCATCCGTGTTTCAATATTTATGTAGTTTTAAGGCTTTCAAAATCAGATCATTTTTCAAGCATTTTCAACATTCACTTTAAAAAATTGTAACTTTTTATAAAAACGTATTATAATCGTCCAATATTTTTTTCACATTCTCTTTTCATCCTTTGTTAGTAAAATAATTTACATCACTCAATTTATTCTATTAAAAAAATTAAAAATTAAAATTAAAACCGTAAAATGTCAACGATTTTTTAGGTATAAATTTTAAAGTTTATATCTCAAAAACGGGTAATGATAAATAATTAGGGTTATTTTATTTGAAAACTGCATATTTGAAATTATCTAACAGTAGCTATATTTTTGCGGTTTTCTAAAATTTATGTCATTTCAAGGCTTTTCAAATTAAGGATTTTACAAGTATTTTCAACGTTCACTTTAATTAATTGTAACTTTTTATAGGAACGTCCTATAAACGTCAAATATTTTTTTTCAACATCCTCTTTTCATTCTTTATTAGTAAAAAAATTGACGTTACTTCATTTTTATCGTAAGATTCAATAAAAAATTGCGCGAAAAATGTTGAAAAATGGCGCTAAATACAATTATTTCGGGGCACCTTTAACTTTTACAATTTTTGAAATTTTGTAAATTTAGTTTTATTATAATAAGTAAGGAGATTTTATGCATGGTATAATAAGCTATATTTTATCATCATATTATAAAAAATTTCAAAGTTATATCAAAATAAAGCCAAAATTATAATCAGCTCCCATCGACCCAATTTTTAATGGATTTTCAATTTTAAAAATGCAATCGAAAATTCTTTGCAAGCCAAAACTCACCACGTATAGGTTTTTTCAATTTAAAAAATAAAATTTAACTCTTACAATTTTTAAAACTTGTCAAATTCAGCTAAACTATATTCTGTCATTACATTATCAAACGTTTAAATATTATAAAATCAAAATTTGAAATGTGAGAATAATTGAGTTTTTAAACTGATTTTTAAATTTTAAATTTGCTATCAAAAGGTTTTCTTAAAACTGAAATTTGCAACACGTACGATATTTTCTATAGTAAAAAAATTATATTTATAATTTTTCATTTTTGATTTGAAAGAAAACTTAATAAATTTCTGCAAAACCGAGTTTTGGGCAAAAACTTTATTTTCCACAAATGATTAGTAACTTTAAAATTTTATTTACAAAAATTGGTTTATTGGTTGTAAATCAAGAATTGGGATTTATAAAAAATCATGAGTCAATTTTGAAAAATGTTGTGTAGTAAATTATTGTTGCAAATGTGATGTGGAGTAATAAATCAAAAATTGTAAGCCGAGTCCCACACCTTTTTAATAAAACATCATTAAAGCCGTTGGAACATCGGGTATAATTATAAACATGAAGGGATTCGCTTAATTTACAATAAATTACAATCATAACGTCCACATGAACATAACATATAAATATTTTACACGAATGCTTTATAGATATAATAATTCATGTCGCATCTAAAAAATACGACCATTTTTTTCCTTTTCCCGCTCGTGGCGTAAGGGATGAAAAAGGATAAGCGTACAAGACAAATTAAACATAAAAAAATGTAATTATGATGGTCTGATATAACACTACATCATGTGTGATGTGTAAAATACAGGTTTTGACGGCTCGATGTTGTTTGATTTATGATTTTCTACAAGGCGCATCCAATACCACCATTTTTTATTCCATTTTTATTACTGATGTGTGCGATATTTGCCATCAAAACAATAACACTAATGACCATTTACAAGATAATGTAATTGTATAAAAATTTCTTGTCTTTATTTTTTCGAATTTGTGGAATTCCCGTTTAAGTCTATGAGCAAATAATATTTACATAAGGATTATTATTAAAATCCAATTATTTAAGAGCCCGGAATCAGCAAAAGAATCGCAATGCGGTAAAGAAAACTCACGAGATGCACGCGGTTTGCAATTAAAATGTAATCAACTTTTTGCACAAAACGTAAACAACATCACTGATTACTTCTTTGGCCTTGTATCAAATCATTTCTTAATGTCCCAAAAGATACATTTGATACCAAGAAAACGTGCAATAAATTTATTTAATACACAATTTTTTTTTCAAAAAAAAAAAAACAGTACAAAGCACCATACATTCGAATTATTTAAGATATTATGTTGGTTAAAGAATTTTTTATTTAAAAATTACATAAGTAGTTTGTATTTTCATTTGTAATTTAAAGCGCCATCTCTTTAACAATAGTTAAATTATTTATGATAGTGTTGTGTCTTAATTGGGTTATTAATTATAATTTTATTTAAACTATGATGAGACGAAAAATTTTTGGATTGAAGAATTTTATAAATTTTTAGTTGGTGAAATAAAAGTAAAAAATGTGGGGAGAAACTGGAATATGTTTGTGTGGGAATTTGGAATGTGGTTATTGGGGGCCTGGGGCATCTTTGAATCGTATCCAATGGTCATGGGTCCAAAGGTAACCACAAACGTTGCGAGTTGCTTTGGCACTCCCATTTCAACTGGAGGGAAAAGCCTCATTAAAAATACATCAAGAACAAACAATACCAAGGAGAGAAACGCAAGCACCACGCACAAAACACTAAACAAAAGATATGTGTGGGTTTTCATAATTATACTTTTTCTAACTTTTATTTATTTTAGCTTTTGACCTAAAGCGAAAAAATTGATACTGCAATTACAAGTCAACGAAATTTGATGATAATTTGAGGAATTAAGCCTACATCAAAAAATTGAGGTTTCCCCAAAATTTAACACACAAAAATACTTTATGTAATTTTTGAAACAAAGATATTTCCAATTATGGATTTTATCATAAGAAATTTAAGCTTTAGACCTCCCAAGATACGGTTTTGGAACCTTCAAAAATCTTCAAATTAATGTAAATATTTACATCTTCCAAAATTTTTATTTAGCCATAATCAGAAGACTCGCCAGTTTAAGAGTTTTTGAAATTCTACTTGTATTTATTCAAAATTCAACAAAAATAACAAAATTGTATTTTTCTCACATTTTATTTTTGTCAAAAATCGAGGAAATAGAAGTAGAATTTCAAAAAAATTTAATATCTTAGTCAAAATAAAACAGACCGTTAGTTCGTATGAACTAGTTTTTGTAACATTCTGTATACATTTGTAGTAAGTATAATATCAATAAAAAAATCCCACATTTTATTTTAAATATTAGATTAGGCTCCTTATTTTCTAATTCTCAACGATTGTCGTAGAGTTGTATAGGAACGACTTTTTTGTAACTTATAACGACCTGTCAAATTTTTGAAATATGCGATTTGAAAATGTTATGCTGTAAAATACTAACCACTTACTTACAAAATAAAGACTGTCGTTGAGTAACGTATTGGCTTTTCAAGATAAGCGATCTTCCCTCTTGCGGCCGAATGCGGAACTGTAGGGATGACATCAAAAGTAGGTTAGTTACCATCACGTGTTGTCATGGTTGCTACATAACGTTCAGTTATCACCTATGTTATGCCGCTTTGCACTGTCCTACTTGTGACGTCATTTTTGGAGGGAAAAATAAATTTGAAGCGCCAATAGCGATAGTTACAAAATATGAGACTTATGGCCGATCTCACCGACACGACTTAAACTTTAAGAACTACTTAAATGTCTAAGTAGTCCTTAGCGGGTCTCACCGTCATTGGAAAGGCGAACTTAAGGCCTAAATTGAACTTAAAATTAAGTCGTCGATATCGGCGACTTAAAACTCAACTTAACCTAAAACTTACAATTTTTGGTGAAAATAAACTAGCAAATGGCATTATAATTCCAGAAACAATTTATTAATAATTTATATAATTTATATTGATATCCCAAGACAAGTTTACACTAGAAATGACCATTTTAAAACCATGCCAAATTCCCATGTTTTTTTAAATATTTTCGTTTAAAAAAAGACACATTTCTAGAGTTTTTATTTCAAATATAAGACAGTAGATAAAACACATAATTATAAAATTTTATATATTATCACAGAATAATCTAGTATGTTCTAAGATTATATTGTGATTCTATGGTAAAATATTTTTATAATCATAGAATAAAACGACGCGACGCAAGCCGAACGACGCCCGAGTACCAACCGAGTACCAACCGAACACCAAAATCCAATCTCTACTAAACTTAGCGTAAGTATTCGTTTTATATGACTGGAGAGACGTCTTAAAATTTTAAGAAGAACTTAAGTGTAAGCAAGACTTTGTTAAGTTTTACTTTAAGCACTGTTGGTGAGATCGGCCATTATACCCAGATTCTGGTCAAATCATATAAGTTTAAAGGCCTTTAAATTTAAATTTGTTATATGCGTTGTAATGGACAATTTCCATAGTTACCTTATTTGTTTCGATTTAAAGGCCTTTAATTTTGACCAGAATTTGCCTATTTATCAAGAAAATTTTAAAAATTATTTATATTTAAGGCTCATAAAAATTTGCATGTAGTAGCATTGGAACCTTCTGAATCCTAAAATCTTGTATTTTGTATAAATGGTTTTATTTTCCAAAAAAAGTGATGGAATGACATTTTTTTTACTTAATTGTATGTAAGAGGCTCTAATCTATAAATGAAGGCTACTACATTTATAATTAGTTAATTTTGACATTGACAGCTGTCAGTGGATTTATTTTTTTAATTTTCAGCTAAAATTTTTGGAATTTTAATTCCAAATATCTAAATTTCTGCAAAATTTCTTGATTTTCTAAAAAGAAATACAAATTCTTATCAAGTTCAAAAAATGTTTTGGGGTTAGGACTTTTTCAAAAAAATAACACTACTTTTTTAATTTGCTGACCGGTTTCGAATTTTGTTTAATTCATCTTCAGAGTTACAATAAACATATAATTTATCAAAAACACTAACCCCCACTATTATCAAACACGTTAGACGGTCATTTAATTTAAAATTAGGTTTACTTTGACATATACCTATAGTCTATTTTGCAGCTAAACTTTATTTAAACTATATCCAAACTTCCAAAAAATACTATATATGTCAAATTAAACCTTATTTGAAATTAAATGACCTTCAAATTTTTTAATAATATCGGGGGTTAAAGATTAAACCTTAATACTACATTTACATGTGACCAAATTTACCTTATTTGTTTTTTATTAGCGTCACATGTAAGTGTTTTTGATAAATTATATGTTTATTGTAGCTCTGAAGATGAATTAAACATAATTCGAAACGGGTAAGCAAATTAAAAAAGTAGTGTTATTTTTTTTGAAAAAGTCCTAACCCCAAAACAGGTTTTGACCTTGATAAGAATGTGTATTACTTTTTAGAAAATCAAGAAATTTTGCAGAAATTTAGATATTTGGAATTAAAATTCCAAAAATTTTAGCTGAAAATTAAAAAAGTAAATCCACTGACAGCTGTCAATGTCAAAATTAACTAATTATAAATGTTGTAGCCTTCATTTATAGATTAGAGCCTCTTACATACAATTAAGTAAAAAAAATGTCATTCCATCACTTGTTTTTTGAAAAAGTCCTAACCCTAAAACATTTTTTGACATTAATTAAAGCAAGGACACTGAAATTTGGAAATTCTTATCAAGAAATTTAAATTTTTGCCGTAAACCCCTCCACGTATCCAGTTCTTACCAAAAGTTATAATTTGGGCATTCAGCATTTTTATCTTAAAATTTTATTTTCAATATCAATTTTCATAATTTGTACTTTGTACTCTAAAATCCTGAAATCCAATTATTTATGAAGGAATTTTAATTGCTGGATTTTAAGCCAGGATATTGAGTTAGATTAGGTTAGGTCGAGTTTCCATAGACAACTTGAGATTCTTTTTTAATCTGAAATTTTTAGTAGTTATAATATTTTCTCAAAAACCGAATTTAAATAAAAATCTGAGTTTATACTACAATTAATGTCAATCTACTTCATTGGGTGTGGTTTTCGATTTAACTTGCATCCTTAAACGGCAACAATGTTAGCTAATTTTGACATTAACAGCTGTCAGTAGATTTTTTTAAGTTTTCAGAAAAAATCTTTGAATTTGAATTTCTTCAAAATTTATAGAATTTGTTGAAGAAAATAGTATATTGTTTTATTAGGAGTAAAAGAAGTACTTTTTGTGGAGAGCATGTAGGTTTGCGGATACATGCGAGGCACAAAAAGTTCTTTTACTCCGAATAAATCATGCTATTTTTTTTTCAAACGTCGAAATTTTTAAAATAGTAATATAAGAAATAATCTTAAAATTTCACATTTAATTTACATACAACACACAATACAATGTTAGTGTATATTGGGTTGCCTAAAATTCATTTCTACTCCGCCCTTTTATTCCTTGTCAGTGCAAAATAGTAATTTCTATTACTAGGCAGTACATAGTGACCATAGAATCAACGAACATAAAAAGTGACATTTTAAAGCCTGTCAAACGTCACAGAAGACTGTACTTTAATGACGCTTGAAGAAAAAAATTATTATGTATGTATTAAAGTTAGGTTACAGAAACTATTAAAAAAATTAGTCTGCAGGCTTCAAAGTCATAAGGCGGACTTTCGGCATAATACAATACACAACACAATGTTTGTGTATATTGGGCTGCCTAAAAGCATTTCTACTCCGCCTATCTAATCCTTGTCAATGCAAAGTATTCCCGATTGTAACCGATTTACTTCGGAAATGCACGAACATGACCATCAAGAAACATAAAAATGACTTGTCAAAGCCTGTCAAACGTCACATAAGGATATACTTAAATGACGTTTGAAGAAAAACATATTTTTAAACGTTTCAATGTAATCACAAAAATGTGAAAATAATAAAGTACTGATAATTAGACCAAGAAGTTGTTTATATTTCACCTACATCAACGGAATAAAACCTTAATTCAGAAAATATTTTTTAATAAATTCAAATTTTTGTTATAATACTCTGAACTTATACAGAGTGATTTATAAGTTGATATTTTTCTTTTGGCTGGATGTAAAACTCGATAAAATAAGTCGTTTTTCAAAAAAAAATTGTTTGTTAAAAATCTTTAAACAAAAAAGTTATTTGAATTTTAAATTAACGTGTGTGGACGTTTTTCTGAGTAGAAAGGAAAAAAATTAATAAATATTATGTACAAAAAAGGAAGCAAAAAGAAAATAACAAAAATAAAAAATTAAAAAAAAATCCAATTTTGTCAATTTAGAGCATTTTATTCAAGACACACACTTAGAGTGTACTTTTTTATATGAAACCTTTTATATAACAAAAAAATTTGCCAAACCACTTATTTTTTCAAGTTTTACATCCTGCCAAAAGGAAAATATCAACTCAAAAATCACTTGTTGCATTTGTATATGCAAATGCTGGCATACAATTAAAAAAACACAAAGGCAGCCTTGGAGGCTGCATTTATAGTCTCAAGAAATAATTTTTGATTAAAAAACATTTTTGTAATAAATTTAAAAACCCAAAATATTTTTTAGTAAAACGTACTTGATTTTTGGGTTTTTATTTTGGTCAATAAATGGCTATCTAAACAATTATTTTCTGAAGAAATCTACTCCACCATAATTATGAAGAAAACGAATATTTCAAGTTCTGTAAATATTAATTTTTTTTGTTTCTATTTTAAGTAAAAATATTCAATTTTTCAAAAATTTTTAAATACTGTGATAATATACGTTCTAAATTGAAATAATTTGGTTCCTTTTTTAATTTTTTTCAATGAGTTTTTTTGAATTTAGATTTTTATTATTTTTTGAAAAAGTAAAAGCAAAAGCAAATTGAAATTTCTTCTATTTAAAATTTGTACATGATAATCGCCTAATTAAGTTTTTTTACAAAAATAAAAACAAGATTTTTGATAATTTGGATTACATAAGTAACCACAGAGGGTGCAGTTAATTTCAAACAAAATATCCCTCTTATAGAGGAGTTTTTTCTGCAAATCCTTAAATATTATTTTATCATTAAACTTTTTTGATTTCACAAAATTAGATGTAATTTCTAAATTGCTGGTCACAGAGAAAATATTTTCAATTTCACATAATAAGGAAACCAAAATCTATAAATTTCAGTTGTTAGTTGTTAGTTTTATAAAATCAAAGAAAGAAGTAACATGAGACACAATTTTAGGCACTTTGGTTAAAAATATATTTTTTTAAACTCCCTTACTTATTAATACGAGTTAAAATTTTGTGGCAGTAATTTTTCTACATAGATTAGTCAAAAAATTATTATTATATTAAAAAAACCGACAATATAGCCGATTATCTACTAAAAAAATTGGAAATCTAGTGATTATTTACGTAAATTATAATTTTTGTATACAACAAGAAGATTAGTTTTAATCTGGAGACATTTTTTTTAATTACTAAGTTCAATTACGTTATTATAAATTTAAAAAAATAAGTAAACCGCAATTCAATTAATTAAAATATGTTTTAAGTATGCTTTTATTTATAAAATAGTATAGATAAAAGTTTATTTTGAAATTATCAATAAATTTGTAATTAATTATTGTTGCTGTTATAAGTTATAACTTATTCATCCAACCCTTTCCGTTTCATTTTTCACGCATTTTATGTCGACATTTATCATCCAGACAGTTTTCAGGGAACATTTTTCATTGTCCAATGTCCAAGTGAATAATGCATTTATAACCAATGGTTTATTTACATAATCATTTTCAAATAATTTTTTAGAAACAAAAAATAATTAATTATCTACATCAATTTTTGTTATAGAATCTTTAGAATATTCATGTATTTACAATAAATTTGTTTGCGGTTTTTCTTGGATGTGGGAAAATTGTTTTTCCCTGTTGATTCCAAGAATGGTGTTTGAATTTTTTAAATTTTTTAGCAGGTAAACATTTTTTTCTTTCAAATTGTTGACGGTTTTTGTTGCGTGCTGATAAGACACCCAATTTATATTTTTGTTTATCACATAAAATATTTATATAAAAAACGACCAAGTGCATCAATTTTACCTTGTTTTTATGCATCTTTTTTTAATTTTATTATTGCTTAATTTGAATTGATTTCAAAAATTCAATTTCAAAATAATGCAATTTCGATTATAAGAATTAAAATCATATTTTGGTTATACCAAAATTTTCCGTCGGAATTGAACTTAAATTTGTATTCAAAAAAATTAATTTTTTTATATTTTAAATATTATTTTTATTATTGTTTTTTAACATTATAAATATCAGAGTTTTGTGATTAAACTCTCTGAAATAAAGAACTTTATAAAAGTTTCCGACGGAAAGTAAGCTCCTGGTTTAAAAACATGAGGTACGTAATTAAATTCATAAATGAATTATTCATCATAATGAAACGATTATATCGTTACAATTAATTTAAAAAAAATCCAAATTTATGATATTCCAATTAAATCAATTATTAAAATCTATACTTTGTAAGAAATAAAGCAAATACAGCATTAATATGATGAATAATATTCGTTTTACATAAAACGAAATCCTTACTAAAATCTAAACCAAATTTTTGGGGATAGTTCAAATTTGAGAAACTTAAAAACTAAATTTAATTTTTCTTAAATAAAATCAAGTGTAATGTTGAAATATAAAGACCATATCATAAACCAGGGGTTCTCAAACTGTGGTATAGCGTTGGATCTTCCAAAGTAGCACAGAAAATTTCAATTTTTTTTGTGTGGAAAGGAAAACAAGTTAAAACTATATACTGTGTTCTGTGTATAACTGTGAACAACTCGATTAAGATATACTTTGATTTTTGACATCGATGTGAGTTGAAAAGTATCACAAAGTTAGTTTAATCTTTTACTACATTGAACAAACATACTCATATTTTTGATAGAATTAAGTCCGAATTACAAAATATTATCATTGGGCTGCACAAGTTTTAGCAGTTTATTTAAGTGATCAACATTTCCAAAATTTGAGAACCCCAATCATAGACCATGAATTTCTTCTTAAAATTGTAATCAAATTTTTGGTATCTTTAGACAATGATAAATTTATTAGGAGCAAAAGAAAAAAATTCTTTTACTTCGAATAAAACATACATTTCTTCTTGAAACTTCAAAATTTATGACATGTTAACTATAATAATTCTCTTAAGGTGATCAAAAAGTACCTTCTTCTTCTCCTAGTCATGAAAAGTATACTTGAACTACGTCGGAAATATACGAAGTGGTACGAACATGACCATAGACTCAACTAAAAGAGAAGCGACTTGCCACAGCTTAAGACTATAGATCACTAAATAGTAGAGTGACCAGAGGTTCTATTTTAAAGAGAACATGTTTTCCTTTTTAGTTGGTATCTTTAATATTTTTTTCAATTGTATTGGGTGCTTCATTTTAATTGATCCAGCTAAGTGATTTCCTTAGAAATATTTTTAGATAAAACTTCTAGTTTTTCGAAGAAGACATTTAATAAAGCAATGAGTTATTAGTTTTTTTGAAATTTCATACGGTGGTTATGGGGAAACTTTTATTTTCAAATGGTAATTCATATCATTTTTATTGTAATTAATGAAAAACAAGACGCAACTTTTAAAAAAAAAATTTTCACAATAATCGCCAAAACCAACAGAAATTTGGGAATTTTCAATAAAATAATTTTTTTTAATAATTTAAAAAATAATAATGATTTTATAGGATATTATGCCGTTTTTTTGGAATCACTATTTTTCACTCCAACGACATAAATACAACTGATAACAATTTCCAAAAAATTATGAATATTTTTTGTTATTATAAATAATATTAATATAAAAAATAAAATACAATATAGAACGTTCATAACGATTTTTGAAAATTCTTGCCTTTATTTAAGGATTTTTGGCCTCCTACAATTTTTTTGACAAAACTTACTGACATTGGATCTCATTTGGTTCTCAAGACATTTAGCTGAATCAATTAAAATTGGACACCCTGTATACAATAATTTCCTTGATGATACATGGCCTCCCTACTTACTTGACAGTTTTAACCATTAATAGATGGCGCTGTTCGCCCTTTGTGGCAAAAATGTAAAATATCATTATGTATTAAATTATTTTGAATCAAACCCAACAATTCACTACTATGGTGATACAATCATTTTATGTTAATTCCAATACTACAGATCTTAGTAAATTATGCACTACACCAGAGGTTCCCAAACTTTTTCATTAGGGTGTAACCTTATACAATTTTTAAAATATCGCTGAACCCATGTCATGAAATGCAGCTCTAAAATCATGTATGGCCTTCTGAAAGACTGATAACTAGTGAGACTGAAACAGATTTCTGCCAATTTCTTAGTTTGAGCTTCAATTATACAATTGGGCCTAAAACGTCCGGTTTTTCCGATATGTCTTTAGACGCAATTTCACCGAAGCTCAGCTCAGATTAAAGTTCAGTTTAAGTCGAGCTTACGTTACTTGGTTTGGTCATGTGTTTGACGAGAGTTGGACGAGATTTCGGTGTGGTGCACCCGTGTAAGCTGAACTTATGACTTGAGACGTAGCTTAAGATTTAGTTTGGTGGAGAAACCGGTCTTAAATGTATTTAATTAAATTTAAATTTAAGTTTAATTATTTAGAGAATGTGAAATAAACAATTTTTTATAAAAGTAATTTTTACTTAAATATTTTTGGATCTTAAAACATTTTGATTATTGAACTAATATAAAATGGATAAATCTGACCTCTTGAAACATAAAGATTTAATCTAGAGTCTGGAGTAAAATACTGTAAACATACATGCACGCTTTTTCCAGTTCCTAAATTAATTGGCCAAGCTTTTCTTTTGTCTTTTTTTTATTTTTCTTTCAAAGCATGAATTAATGTGAGGATGCGTGAAAGAGAAAATTTTGTTGCATCTTGTCAAGTGTCACAGAAGGATTTAATTGACGTTTAGAGAAAATAGTTCATTACTCAACTGAAATACGTAGAGTAATGAAGCCATTACTCAACAGGAGTGGGATTATAGAATAACCAAAAATGAAATTCAGAAGTAGATTTATGTAAGAGGAGATACATTGATGATAATATAAAAATGGTTTTCCTTTAGGAATGATATTTAAATAATTGATATGATCATTATTCTGTGGTGTAAAATTGGAGTCTAATTCATAAAATAAGAGTGATGGATATGAAAAGAATGTGTTGCAGTAGAGGTAATTTGAATGCAGTGTAATAAATATTTGTAAGAGGCCGTGCAGAGGTGAAATTTAGCGATTCCTGCTGCGTATGGGGTTCCGGTGGAAATAAGGCAGGAGTGTGCATAAAATTGAACATTTTGAGCGTGGGGTGAGATTTGTTTATCGTTGCGGCAATATTCCTGCGCCTGCAAGTTTAGCAGAGCAAACATAAATTCCGCCCTCTTATGATGGGCGAATGTCGTGCCTAAAGTCACTTTAGATTAGCCGGAAACCATGACTCCTCTAGTTCCCTTTCCTGGCGTGTGGCGGCGCAGAAACGCGATTATACGGGATGTTTGCTTTCAGTTTGGTTTGTTCATTTCCACGTTCCACGCCAAAATTCATATTTATTTCTCCAAATTCCAACGACCGTAATACTTATTATAATATTATTCATGCGACTAAAGATGGTGCATCGAGATATTCGACGAATTAATATTCATTAGCCCCTTTCAATTTTATTTTTTAATCCGAGCAAAATAAATTTTATCTAGAATATTTTAACATATTTAAAGAAGGCCCGAGGTGCTCTGTTTTTTCTCTTTTATTATTATTTCCCCGCTTTTCCTCGCAGTAGCGCAAACAAATGACACAAGCTGGCAATTTTCAGCGCTCGTTTAGGGCATGCAGTAAATCAAAGAAATATTTTTTACCACACGTCGTTGTAAACCGATAAATCTTACTCAGGAATTTCCTCATTGGGTATTCATAGATGTGATACGCCATCTACAGTCGACCAAGTGCGCACTCGCTCCCTTCAAAACGAAATAACGTTCGCCATCATCGCGGCCTACCTTAATAAAATGTGGGCGTGGTGGATATATATTAAGTTAATTTATTGTCTGTCAAAACTTACTGAATTCAAGGAGATAAAATTAACAGGGAAAAATTTAAGGTGCACTGTTTTCGAGCGGAGGCGGAATGCACGTACGCTTAATAAAAAAACGCCTCTCATTTTATTATTATTATTATTATTTAGCCTAAATATAGCAATTTGTGCGTGCTTTATCACACATGAAAATGCCACCGAAATTTTAAACAAATATACTTTTAATTACCGTAATTATCACGGAGTGTTATTAAAAATTTGTCTCGTACAGTGTTGCCAAATTTAAAATTTATAAAAAGCGGTTGAAATAAATAAAAATTTTTAGGGTGGCTCTAATGGGTGGCAATTTGTGAAAAAGGACGTGTTTGTATAGAAAAGCAAAGGCAAAAGCAGAGTAAAAAGTTTTGGGCGCCGTTCGGCGGCACAAAATACAAATTTGGGCCTAAAATAACAGAGCGGAGGAGCGCGGTTTCGGCCTGCGGGGCCTTCGTACTCAAACCTACAGACAGATAATTATTACTTATGACGTTCCGTCTACCGGCACGTATGTTATTATATATTTTTTATGCCGGAAACGATGGGCATTCGGTTTTTGTGAATGTGACTGGACTCGTTATTTCTCTGTTTCTTCGCGTGCTCCCTCCCGCCCCCTCTCCCTCCTCCTCACCATCGGCTTTTTTGATTTTTCGCCGGTACCTTCTGTCTCTTGATGGTCATGTGATGATGCTGATGGCATTGTTTTTACCTTTCCGATTTTTACGCCCATCGCATTTCACAAACAAAATCACTCGACTCGAAACGCTTTGCTTTGCTTTGTTCATTACCCAACATACAAATGCCAAAATGCATTTCCCACAAATCAACAACTAATACCACCTTTCATACCAAATACACACTACAACCATATATTTACATAATTAACAAAAACAAACCCAAAATTAACTTACACCTGAATTATTTCTAAACAAAACTACATCTACCAATTCTTCTGGAAAAGTATTTTAGATTTAAAACATTTTGGTCCTAACACTTTTGATATTCAGTGGTTTTAGCAACGTTTTTGCCGGAAAAATCGGATAAAAAGCAGTGCTCACGATACGAACAAAAACGAATCGAAAATAGAAAATCGCTATACATGGCCTTAACATCGAAGTTCTGAACGAGGTCGGTTTGAAATTTTGAAATTGCTATCTTTTTACAACAAAGTTGCAATCGATGATGTAGATCTTGGTATGATAAAAATCAAAAAAGGATAATTCCTTAGATCTACCTTTATAGTGGCCAGGTGTAGCATGAAGCAATTACACAAGTTTGTAGAATGATGGACGCTGCGTTTCGTGCTTATTAGCACTCATCAGCATGCTATCTTTTTATTTAACCTCACACCGATTTTTTTAAGTCATATAGTATTTCCGTATAAAAAAAACGATGTGTAGTATAGAACTGTGCACGATATTGATTATTGATTCAAAATGTGATCCAATATCAAAAATCGCTACACGTGGCCTTAACAAGGGTTTTTCCAAGAAGGTCAAGTTGAAGTTTCGAAATTGCTATCTTTTTATTTGATTTCACACTGACCCCTCAAAGTCAAGAAATTATTTTCTTCTTCTAAAAATTACCGTGTAGTTAACAACTGTGCGCGATATTGTGTCAAAATGTCATACAATATCAAAAATCGCTACACGTGGTCTTTACAACGATATTTTAAGGAGACGTATGTTGAAGTTTTGAAATCGCTATCTTTTTATTTCACCACACACGCACCTTTCAACATCGGGGTTGTATTTTTTGTCTAAATGGTAGACTACAACTGTGCGCGTTATTTAATGAAAATAAGACGAAAAATAAAAAATCGCTACACGTGGTCTTTACAATGATATTTTAAGGAAATGTATGGGGAAGTTTTGAAATCGCTATCTTTTTATTTGACCACACACGCACACTTCAAAGTCAAGAGAGTATTTGTTCGTCTAAAAAGTAGTTCCGGTAGTCTAAAACTGTGCGCGATACTGAGTCAATTTGGGATGCAATATTAAAAATCGCTACACGTGACCTTTACAACAATATTCTACGGAAGGTCGGTTTGAAGTTTTGAAATGGTTATCTTTTTATTTGACCCCACAGCGACCCTTTATGTTTTTCACCTTAAAAGCAATATCGGTAATCTACAACAATGCACGCTATTATATAAAAATGGGACAAAAAATAAAAAAATGCTATACGTGATAGTTACAACGATATTCTAATAAAAGTCGGTTTAAACTTTTCGAATCGCTATCTTTCTCCTGGACCACACACGGGCCATTCAAAGTCAAGAGAGTATTTTCGCGTCTACAGGGTGTCTCATTTGACGTTGGACTGTATGGGTATCTTTGTTATTATTGGAGATAAAAAGTCGGTTAAATGGACAAAGTAGTAGAGATTTTTTCGAATATCAATAATTCATTTACAAAAAATTTGAATATCGCATCTTTCCAACGCTATCTTGAAAAAACAAGAAATTGCGATTTTTAAAATATGGCTATAACTTCTTTATTTTCTGTGATACCAAAAAAGTTTTTTGACATAATGCAGACAATTTATTGTGTACAATGCAGTAAAATAAATGAATATTTTTTTTTCGCCAATGGATTGACCGGAAATGAACCAAACTTATTTTTTTCTAATGGCAGCCATATTGGATTTACACATATTCGGAATCAGTATTTTTTCCTGAGTAATTTGGTATACCATATGTCATATTTAAAAAAATAAAATTATTTGATTTTAGAAACTAACATTGGACTTTAAGAGATGTAAATTGTCAATAACATAAATGTAACTATTTAAAATATTAATTGTAAAATAAATCTTAACACATCTATTCAAGGCCATTTTTGGTTAGTAAAATAAAATTATTTCTATATTTATTAAAATATTACATATGATATATGAAATTACTCAGAAAAATACACTAATTCCGAATAATGTGTAAATCCTATATGGCTGCCATAAAAAAAATAAGTTTGGTTCATTTCCGGTCAATCCGTTGGAGAAAAAAAATATTCATTTGTTTTACTGCATTGTACATAAATAATCGTCTGTATTAAGTCAAAAAAAATTTTTGGTGCCACGGAAAATAAGGAAGTTATAGCCATATTTTGAAAATCGCATTTTCTTGTTTTTTCAAGATAGCGTTGGAACGATGCGATATTCAATTTTTTTATAAATGAATTATTAATATTCGAAAAAATGTCTAGTACTTTGCCCATTTAACCGTATTTCTATCTCCAATAATAACAAAGATACCCATACAGTCCAACGTCAAATGGGACACCCTGTATAGAGCAACATCGGTAGTTTATAATTGTGAGCACGATTGAATCGAAATAGGATTAAAAATCAAAAAATTCTACAAGTGGTCTTTACAAGAATATTCTAAGGAAGGTCGACTTGAAATTTTCAAGTCTATATCTTGTTATTTGACCTCGTACTAACCCTTCAAAGTCAGGAAAGTTTTTACTCGTATAAAATGTGACGAGTAGTGTTGAACTGTACATGTAATTGAGACAAAATGGGATCAAATATTAAAAATCGGTACACGTGGCGTTTTCAACAGTATTCTAGGGGAGGTCGGTTTGAAATTTTGAAGTCGCAATCTTTTTATTTGACTTTACACCGACCCGCTGAATTTAAGACTGCGTTTTTTACCTAAAAAGGAGCTATGGTAGTCTATTACTGTGCATGCGATTGTATCAAAAAGGGATCCAAAATAGAAAAGCAATACACGTGGCTTTCTTATTGATGTTTTGGGGGAGGTCGGTTTGAAGTTTTAAAATTGCTATCTTTTACATAGACCCCACACAGATATTCTAAAATCAAAAGAGTATTTTTTTTTCCTAAAGAGCAGTGTCGTTAGGATGTAATTGTGCGCGCTATTGAAACAAAATGGAACCCAAAACCAAAAATCGGTACACGTGGTATTTAGAACGTTATTCTGATGGAATTTGGTAGGAAGATTTCAAATCGCTATCTTGTTATTTGACCTCACACCGACCATTCAAATTGAAGAGAGTTTTTTACTTAAAGATCAGCTGCGATAGCCTACATGCAATTGTTTCAAAATGGGACTAAATATTAAAAATTGCCACATGTGGTATTTTCAACTATATTCTGAGAGAGGTCGATTTAAAGTTTTATATAGCTTTTTATTTGATTACACATCCACCCTTCAAAATAAAGATTGCGTAAACAGCTGCGCTGGTAGTCTACAACGGTGCGCCTAATTTAATCAAAATGAAACCCAAAACCAAATATTGCTACACGTGACCTTTACAACAATATTCTAAGGGAGGTCAATTAAAAATTTTGAAGTCGCTATCTGTTTGTTTGGCTGAACACCGACGTTTTAAAGTCATTTGTGTTTGTTTTTCATCCAGAAATGCAACGCTAGTAGTAATTGTGCACGACATTGAATAAAAATAGGACCAAAAATCAAAATTCGCTACACGTGGTCTTTACAACAATATTCTAAGGGAACGTATGTTGAAGTTTTAAAATCGCTATCTTTTTATTTGATCAAAAACGCAACCTTCAAAGCCAAGAGAGTATTTTTTCGTCTAAAAAGCAGCTCCAGTAGTCTACAACTGTTGGCACGATTGAATCAAAATGGGACCAAAAATCAAAAATCGCTACACGTGGCCTCTACAATGATATTCTGAGGAAGGTCGGTTTGAAATTTTTAAGTCACTATCTTTTTATTTAACCACACACCGATTTTTCAAAATCAAAATTTTGGTTATACTTAAAGAGGAACTTCTGTAACCCATTGCACACAATTTTATGAAAATGAGACCAAAAATAGAAAATAGCTACCCGTCGCAATTACAACATTATTCTGAGGATGGTTGGTTTTTTTGCAGTCAAATACACCGACTCTTCAAAATAAAGTGTCTAATGTAGAACTATTTCAAGTCAAATGTTTCATAAAATCTGATAATGCCAATCGAGAGCTCAAGGTATGTAGAAATTAATGTTGAAACATTCTAGTTTGTATTCAGCGCCATGATGAAAAATTTAGAGACGCCATTAACGTTAAACACGTGATTAAAAAATTATTCTTCATAAGAACTATTTCTTTAAAGACATGATTAACTTTAACGACGTTTCTAAAATTTTCATTACGGTCGCTGAATACAGGCTTCTTACTTAATCCAATAAAATAAACTAATCTGGACAATGTCTTTAGAAGGACAAACTTTAACATATAACTAAAATAAAATATACTCCCTCTAAAAAAAGTGTTTTTTTGACATAGGATAGTTCTGCATTAGACCAATGAATTGTGATTGAGTCAAAATGGGTTGAAATATCAAAAATCCCTACGTTTTGGAATCGCTATCTTTCAAATTGTGGATCCAAAATTACTTTACATCTAGTCACGTTCTTGGAAAAATGCTATAAATGCTACTGACCTACGCTGATTTTTCTAATCCATGCACATCTTACAATAAAATCGGCATTATTGTCATCTTGTGCTGTTGGTAAGCTTACAACTTTCTAAATCCTTACGTTATTATGTTCCCGATGAAGCCCTAAATAAACTAGTTGCACAATAAAGCTGCTAAACAGTTGGGAGTTGATATATTGAACATTACTCCTAGTCTAATCTGATGTAATTATCGAAAATTTCGGTAATGAGTTATAAACTTTTTTGTGAAGTTTCCAAGTTATTGAAAATTAATGTGGGACAAAGTAATATTGAATTAGTTGTTGTGTGTAGATTCGTTATCAAAAAATAGGTATATTTTTTGTTTTGTTTCGACATTGGACACGATTTAGCAGTTAGGATTTGTGTGATTGCGTGTTGTCCTTGGTTCGGGGGGTGAACTAGTGAAATAGTGAAATAGTGAGAGTTGTAATTAAAAGGGAGCAAAGTGCGGCGTTTGCATGAAGAAGAAGCGGCGGTAGGTAAAGGGTGGCAATTAAAAAATTAAGTCGACCATCAATTAAGAAGAGGCTTAACCGTAATGATACGTGGCGAGCATTTAAAAGTGGCGGATCTGTGGAAAGTGGCCGCTCGGTAGCGGCCAATAATTAAGCACTGGATTTAACATTTAGTTAATGATTAGTTCACTGTGGGAGCGCTTCGGGGGCGCCACGCTCGCCTCCTTTGTTTCCTCGCTTCGTTTTTTGGCGCCATCTCGCTTCGGGCGCCACGAAACTAACAATTATAGAGTCTCGGTGCATATTAGATATATGTATTGTCTGATCGCGAATTTTCACCATTTTTATGTTTTTCGCTTTTCGCTTATTTTCGGGAGGTTTAATATTGTTGACGTTACAGCCGAACCGCCGCGGACAAACTAAAGCGGGCTGCTAAACATGCTCCCAGAGTAATTTGTGACGAAATAAGGGGAAAATTATAAAATTACATTGCTCGGCATAAACTACTCTCTTTATTTGTGGCTGCGTTTCGACTCTCTCTCCAAACGCTACAATTTTCGACAGCCATTAATAATCACTATACCTCAACCCATTATTTTAATCATTTTATAACAATACGACTTTATTCTCTTATGTAATTAAATAATCACACTTTCAAAACGCACCACAACACTTATCCACTATAAATTACTTAAAAGCTTAAATTACTAACACCGTAAACACAAAAATTAACGCACACAATTATAACAATTTAAATAATTCAAATGAATACCTTTCAATGCTTTAATTACTAACCTATTATTTGATACATCACGAAACGTGTACAACTATTCCACCCTTAACTTGTAAAATATTATACCTAGTGGATCTTGAGAAACATCTCTAAAATCTTTGGTGCGTGTAGAATGTGAGTAAATTCTAACAAGATCGAGTTTGAGATGTAATTGTTTGGACATGGTGTTATCTGGTCGCTTAAATGTAGCAGTAACTGTGTTTCTGGATGATGAATGGTTGTGTATTATCGCGAAATCTAAATTATTAACGTAGAAAAGCCGGAAAAGCCGATGGAGCGTCTTTTTTTTCACGCTCAGTGTGAAAAGTTAGCGTGCGCGCATTTATTACAATGCTTGAGACTCAATTTGCTGCATTACTTATAGTGCAAAAGTCGTTAAAGAAAAAATTAATCTCCGCAAGATAATTGTGTTAACTACACGATTTTATTAGATTAACAATTTTTAATATAAATTCAGCTATAAATAACCCAGCTTATTACATAATGCAAATTGAAAATGCGGTAAGGAATATTTATAACTTTATTTTTTATTAATTTAAACTGGTCGTGTATAATTAGGATTTTAAGCATTTTAAATGTCTTATTAATTGCTATAATTTAGCAAAATATAAAGTATATCGGCAGAATAATTTATCATTGTGACTGTGTTCAGTGTTCAGCTATTGGTAAGATAAATTTGAAGTTGCAGAATCAGTAATTTATGTGTTGGTCGTTAAATATTAATCTGGCTCGCTATAAATAAGGCAGAACCGACTTCATAAATCTGATAGCATCGGTTATCGGCGTTCAATAAATAATACATCTGTCGCTCTTTTCATGAATTAAACAAAACATTTAGCATGTTTTATTGCGTCCTTTAATCATTGTTATTTTAAATATATAATTACACGTCTCCACCGAGTTTCTTTATATTATACATGCTACTGTTCTCCAGATATGCCCGACTCTGCCACTTAAAATTATTCTCTCATGCCTTCGGAATACATTAACTAACGACGACTCGCTCTGTATATGCATATTTCGCCTCCAGCATCTCCTGGAATTTTTCTAAACTCGATACTCTCTCATCATCACGTGGGACGCACTTAAAAAACACTACCGACATTTCGAATTCCCAACAAAAACCACCGCACTACGTTAATACCACCATACCAACACAAGTACACCGATTGAAACCATTTGTATGACATTTTTAACAAAAATAACAAATTTCTACTCCAAGTCCCTCACAAAGGATGATTTTTTTAAATTTTACAACACCTAAATTTAGATATTTTAAGTCCCAATAAAGATAAGACTTGCTTAGGTTAGTTTTATGTTTTTCTAATCAACCTAGAAACGTTTGGGAGCATTTCTTCAATATTTCAAAATCTTTTTTGGACAACAGCAAAAACTCAACAAAACGTTATAAGCATTTGAGCAATCTTATCCCTTTATAATTCAAACAAATATTCATCCAGCTTATCTGGGAGTGATAGCACATAGTTGTGTTCTTTTTATAATTCTGGTTAATTTTTCTCACTTCGTTTAAAAAGAACAGCTTATTGGTAAATTCAAATAAAAAATGACAATTGACATTCTTTAAGTTGGAGTTAAATGAATAAATCTAAGTGAGCAAGTGATTCCCCTCTACAACAAGTGCACTTACGGGAAAAGTGGGAGGAAAATTGAACAACTGAATTATTTGAACAGATCCTGATATCCTAAATTTTGCGCAGTAATGATACAAAGGAAGATATAAAATCGCTACACGTGGCTTTAACAACATTTCTATGAACAAAGTCGGTTTGAAATTTTGAAATCGCTATCTCTTTATTTGCCTATCCAACGAATTTTCTAATTCAAGATTTTTTTTCGTTTATAACTCCCCAAAAAAATGTGCGTGCGATTGACTCAAAACTAGAACAAAACTATAAAATGGCTTCACGTGGCCTTAACAACGATTATCTGAGTAAAATTGTATTGAAGTTATCAAATCGATATCTTTTTATTTGACCACACACCGACCCTTCAATGTCAAGATTGTATTTTTTATAAAAAAGCGTGTGTAGTCTACAACTGTGCACGTGATTTAGTCAAAATAGGATAAAATATCAAAAATTGCTACACGTGGCCTCAACAACAATTCTCTAAGTAAAATTGTATCGAAGTTTTGAAATCGATATCTTTTTATTTAGCCACACACGAATTCAAGAGAGTGTTTTCTCGTCTTAAAGCGGTGCCGGTAGTTTATAACTGTGCGCATGTTTGAATCAAAATGGCACCAAAAATCGCTATACGTGAGCTTTGGGCTTTACAACGATACGCTATATGAGTTTGGTTTACAGTTTTTAAGTTGCTAGCTTTTTATTTGGCTACACAGCGACCTTTTAAAGTCAGAATATTTTTTCACCTAAAGAGCGATGCTGATAGTCAACAACTGTGCAAGCTATTATATGAAAATGGAACTAAAAATAAAAAATCCCTACACGTGATCTTCATAACGATATTCTACGGAAACTTATTTTGAAGTTTTTAAGTCGCTATCTTTTTATATGACCTCATACCGACCCTTCGAACTTCAGATTGGTTTCTTCACCGTAACAGCAACACCGATAGTCTACAACAGTGCGCGCTATTATATGAAAATGCAACCAAAAAGAAAAAATCGCTATACGTGACCTTCATAAAGATATTTTAAGGGAACTTATGTTGAAGTTTTGAACTCGCTATCTTTTTATTTGACTTTATACCGACCCTTCTAACTTAAGATTTGCTTTTCACCTTAAAAGCAACACGTGTAGTCTACAACAGTGCGCGCTATTATATGAAATTAGAACCAAAAATAAAAAATCCCTTCACGTGATCTTCATAACAATATTCTAAGGGAACTTATTTTGAAGTTTTGAAGTCGCTATCTTTTTATTTGACTACACACGCACCCTTCAAAGTCATGAGAGTATTTATTCGTCTAAAAAGTAGTTCCGGTAGTCAAAAACTGTGCGCGATACTGAGTCAATTTGGGATCCAATATCAAAAATCGCTACACGTGGCCTTAAGAAGGGGCGTTTAAACAAGATCAAATTGAAGTTTTGAAGTCGCTATCTTTCTATTTGATTTCACATCGACCCCTCAAAGTCAAGAAATTATTTCCTTCTAAAAATTAGCGTATAGTTAACAACTATGCGCGATATTGTGTCAAAATGTCATCTAATATCAAAAATCGCTACGCGTGGCTTTTACAACGATACTCTAAGCTAACGTATGTTAAAATTTCGAAATCGTTTTTTATTTGACCACACACGCACCTTTCTAAATCGAGATTGTATTTTTTGTCTAAATGGTAGACTACAACTGTGCGCGTTATTTAATGAAAATAAGACCAAAATTAAAAAAAAGTCCTACACGTGATCTTCATAATGATATTCTAACTTATGTTGAAGTTTTGAAGTCATTAGCATGTATTCAGCCCCTGTGATGAAAAATTTAGAGACTCCGTTAACGTTAAACACGTGATTAAAAAATATTTCTTCATTAGAAATATTTTTTTAAAGACGTCTTTAACGTTAACGACGTCTCTAAAATTTCCATCACGGTCGCTGAATACAGGCTATTATCTTTCTATTTGACCTTATACCGACCCTTTCAAGTCAAAACTATATTTTTCTCCTTAACAACAAGACCGGTAGTCTACAACAGTGCGCGCTATTATATCAAAATGGGACCAAAAATAAAAAATTGCTATACGTAGCTTTCTTACCGGTGTTCTGAGTGAAGTCAGTTTGAAGTTTTGGAATCGGTATCTATTAAATTAACTGCATACCGACCTTTCGAAGTCAAGAGAGTATTTTTTTCCTAAAGGGCAGCGCCGCCGTTCGTTTATAATTGTGCGCACGATTTAATCAAAATGGGATCAAAAACAAAAAAACTTCTACATGTTGCAACGATATTCTGAGGAAGGTCGGTTTGAAATTTTGAAATCGCTATCTTTTTATTTGACCTCACACAGACCCTTCAAATTAAAAATTGTATTTCTTGTTTAACCGGTAGTCTACAACTGTGCGCGTTATTGAATAAAAATAGGAGCAAAAAAAATCGCTACACGTGGTCTTTACAACGATATTTTAAGGGAACTTATGTAAAAGTTTTGAAATCGCTATCTCTTTATATGACCGCACACGCACCGTTCAAAATCGAAATTGTATTTTTTGTCTAAATGGTAGACAACTATGCGCGTTATTGAATAAAAATAGGAGCAAAAATCAAAAATCGCTACACGTGGTCTTAACAACAATATACTAAGAAGTTTTAAAATCGCTATCTTTTTATTTGACCGCACACGCACCCTTCAAAGTCAAGAGAGTATTTGCTCGTGTAAAAAGCAGTTCTGGTAGTCTAAGACTGTGCGCGATACTGAGTCAATATGGGATCCAATATTAAAAATCGCTACACGTGACTTTTACAACAATATTCTACGGAAAGTTTTTTTGAAGTTTTGAAATGGTTATCTTTTTATTTAACCCCACACCGACCCATCAAAATCAATATACACTCGTATAAAAAGGTACGTTTAATGCATTACTGTGCGCGATATTGAGTCAATATGGAATCTAATATTAAAAATAGCTACACGTGACCTTTATAACGATATTCTAAGAGAGATCGGTTTCGAGGTTTGAAATCGCAATCTTTTTATTTAACCTCACACCAACCCTTCATACTTCATATTCTAGCTTGTGTTTTTCATCTTAAGAGCAACAGCGGTAGTCTACAACAAAACGCACGATTATATCAAAATGGGACCAAAACTAAAAAATTCCTACACGTGGCCTTCTTAACGGTACTTCGAGGGAAGTCACCCTGCAAAGTCAAGGATTGTGTTTTAATCTAAGCAGCAGTTTCGGTTGTCTATAACTATGCACGCGATTGAATCAAAATGAAACTACAGCGGCCTTTTTAACGATATTTTAAGGGAGGTCGGTTTGAATTTTTTAAGTCGTTATCTTTGACATTAACCACACACCTTTCAAAAACAAGAGGATATTTTTTCTTCGAAAGAGCAGCGCCGATAGTTTACATCTGTACGCGACATTGAATCAAAATGGAACCTAAAATCGTAATACGTGGCATACACAACGGTATTCTGAGGAAGGTCGGTTTAAAGTTTTCAAATTGATATATTTTTGTTTGACCTTAGACCGAGTCTTCAAAGTGAAGATTGTGTTTTTTATGTTTAATAATAGTACTCCAGAACAATGTGCGCGATTTAATCAAAATAGGACTAAAAACCAAAAATCAGTCATGTGGCCTTTATAATGATATGCTGAAGGATTTTGAAGTCAATATCTTTTTATATCAGTACACACCGATCCTTCAAAGTGAAGGTAGTATTTTTTTCGTCCAAAAGTAATGCAAATTTTAGAAATGATACATGCAAAACCTCGTTGGGCAATGCCCAAATATCAAACGATTGCATACTTTGCCAAATTTAAGATGGATATTGTGTTGATACTGTCATTTGCCAATTAGAAAACCGCACATTTGATTTATGATCGAGGATTAAGAAGCATTGAGTTATCCTATATGTCCACTCTCATTTAACCCGTTTTGGTCCGAAAAGGTGATGTACATACCAGCAAAGTTTTGAAATGAAGCAGTGACAAATTAGTACCGTATGAGATCTTTTTTGTAAAGCAAAGGTCAAACATAACATCATTGTTATTCTCAAATAGTGCAAATTTATGTCCCAATCTTCTTAAAAAGTGGGACGTATATGTTCTACCATCCCTAAACTCCGCTCCTTGGGTAATTTTTTTATGCAAATACTTACTATGACAACTTTGTAATTGGGATCGAAAGGATTAAACAAAAAATGAGTTTGCTCTTTCATTTGGTAAGTAAGGGTGGTGTAACTGAGTAGTGAGCATGCCTATACCCTTCTCATCTCATCTCTGCAGGAAAAAATTGAAACAGATAAGAAATATTCAGTTTTTTCTTTGGCTTAAGTTGTTGTGCAAGTATGGAATAAAAATTTTTCCTGAAAAGTGAAAAACTTAATTCAGGTTTCATGCTGAAAAATGAAGGATAATAGTAATCGTATGAATAATATTTAAATATGTAAATAAATGCACGTGTTTTATGTTAAACAGCGCGTTTGTGTTTTTCTTGCAGCCAAGATAAGGGCGTTTCGCCGTTTGCTGTTTCATTTTTGTAGTGTTCATAATTATTTCGAAAGGCACGAATGCAAATAAGGCGAATAAATTAGAATGCCCCTTTTTGCTGACCTACCGCGCGCCAGCCGAAAAGTTTAAATATGCAAATGACATCCCCAGTTCTAACACTTTGCGTTCGTTTAATTGCACGGTGCTAATTAATGATTGTCGGGCGTTATGCAGGTGGAAATTGGAAAGGGCACAAGGACGACAATTTTAAGCGCAATGACGTTTGCTCTTATTGGTTAATACGCAAGTAAATAAATAAACACAACTATAATTATAATAATTAGGATATGTTTATACGTCGGCTCGTGTAAAACTGTAATTATATCTCAATGAAACTAAGAGTGGGCTAGAGCCGCTCGTTATACCTGTCCAAAGTGCGCATGATGATATTTTTATGATGATTTATCCCTTTAAACATTAAAAAAGGTTTATTATTACACTTTAAATACCCACATTCCCCATTATAATTCAACAAATTTTTCTCCATTTATTTATTGCACACATTTGTTTTTTTTTTTTTAATTTAATCCTTTTAAAGCGAGAGATGATTTCGTGGTGCGAGCGTGTGAATAAATAATTCAAGGTGTGTTTTACAAACGAACATATTTCGTTGTTTCCCGCTTTTCATTAGACACGTTGGGGAATGAATAATAGAAACGAAGCATGAATTGAACCGTTCAGAGAAACAATTAATAATTGAGCAAAGTAAAACAATTTTACCTCACTCCTAAATATTTAATTGCCAGACATGAAAGTGGAAAAGAAATTTCAGGCTGCACAATTTCTCAAAAAATCTTAATTGATTTGAGGCTTTAATATTAAAATTATACCTTCAATAAACGGATCTCATCCCGGATAATGTTTACCCAATTTTTATAATTCGGGCGCGCTTTTAAAACGGCGGAAATTTAGCAATAATTCGTATTATTAGCGAAATTGCGAGACTGAAGCTGTAGTCCTCGAAAATAGAGCAAAACGCCTGCTTGCTGCCTATTATCATAAACGCGATTATTATGCGAAAAAATCATCTCCGACATAATTTCGAGCTAAAAGCCATTTTTTTAGTCAATACCGATTATTAATTTTGCGACACGCCTGCCAATATGCAATTTGCTTCAAAACCATAAAAACATATCCCACATCTTCCATACTTTATTAATATCATTAAATTAAATTGCATTCCCTACAATTTTTAAACCCTTCACTTCACCGTTTACAACAAGAAAAAAATAGAGGCAGATTTTAAATTAGATTAAATTTAGAGAAAATAGGTATGCAATTTTTTAAATTGTACCACATTTTTTTGTATTAAAATATAATTATGCATTTCTCTTGTCCTTACAACCCCAAACACTTGAAATACTTCTTCAAAATACTTTTGTAAAGGACACGGCATCGTAGCGCTTCTTTAAACGAGTACGCCCTTAAATAATAATTCAATAAGAGCCATTTTCGCGCTGTAAGATTTGCGAGAATACATTGTTATCAGTAGCTTTGCTTAATTTTGTTTCTTGAATATAATTGTTGTTTTAAAATTAGATAAGATTTTCTATGTTGTGTATGCAAATATAAATCTAATTACCCAAGTTTATGAATAAGGCAGTCAACATCCCAGATAATCTCTGAAAATAAAAGCTCTGTTTATAAATTTACGTTTCAATTCTCATACATTTGTATGCATTGTATAATGAACATGCCTGGGTATGACCGGTTGTCGGGGGCCTGGGGTCATGTAAGATGGCCGCCTACCACATCGCCTTGGGTATGGGCGGCACTGGATCCAGATCCAAGATCCAGGCACCAGCACCAAGAACCAAGAAAACTCGCCACACATCTGGTAGCAGCCGAGCTACACATGAATTCCATATCTTCGTGTTTAATCGCATTATCGAGCCACCTTGTGTATTTAAATACAACAACCTATGGAAAAACTCATTAATCTGTTTTAATATTAAGATGATAAATTGGATTATCGCGTTTTTCATTCAACATTCGCGCTCATTTGCTTCGCATGCCAGCTTATATAAAACATACAAACAATAAACATATTTTAAACATGACACAAGCTTAAATTTAGAAAATTTCACCACCAAAACAATCCCAAAATAAACCTACTACCTCATATCAACATCACAAAATCTAATAATGAAAAGAACCAGAAGAAATCATCTTCGAATGCATTGACACCAATTTTATTACTTGTCTAATCCTCCAAAGGTCTAATTATAGTTTAAACCTTATTGTGGTTTCATTATAGTATATTACAATACAAGGTCGGTAAGTGCGTTATGACAGAACGATAAAAAGGTTAGAAAAACGATCCCCGTACTTACCGTTCATAAATTCTTATATCAGAATTAAAACTTGAAAGAGCGAAAACTGATTATTTGCACTCAAATTTCAATATTTTGATAGTAAAAACCATTCGTATGAGTTTGGACATGTATTAGGCTTACAGCTTCCAGGCTTAAGCAAAATTTACCTTCAAAAAGTCCCCTGTAACTTTGTTAATAATAAACAAACAAAATTGAAATTTTGCACAAACAAAGCTGAATATATTGTCCTTCGAACGGACTAACTCCTTTTTTGATATTTTGATTTATAGTCTCTTAATTCACTCTTTAATTGTGTGTAAAATTAACACTATTTGATGGAACATATCTAACATAATTTTAACTTTTTTAAAAATTGAGTCTGTCCGTTCGAAAGATCGATGAATGTACTTTACTATAAAAAAAAGAAAATGAAAAAATATTAAAAAACAACGTGTCCAAGAGTCCCCAAGCAAACGTCTAAAAATGCACCGGGATGATTGCTCTTAAGATCACAGAATAATAACATTTAGAAGTGCAAATTGTAAAAGCAGTTGTGGCGCAAAGTCTTATATTTAAGACAAACTATTTCATAACGATACACTGTTCTGTTATAAATCAGAAAGAAACTGTATTTTTCGGTTGCCATATCAATCATCCTTTGTTTGGGAATTTCATAGTAACGCGTTTGTAGACATGAACTGTAAGTGTAGCGCAAAAAAACTCATTTTTGCTTAAAGATTTGGAGGAAAAGTACCAAAATCGAACCGAATTAATTAAAACTATTAATTCACATTATTTAAACCCTGTTAAGGTAGAAAAACGTTTTAATAAGTCTTTAGTATACAGGGTGTCCCATTTGACGTTGTATTGTATGGGTATTTTTGTTATTATTGGAGATAGAAAGTCGGTTAAATGAACAAAGTAGTAGAGATTCTATTGAATATTAATAATTCATTTACAAAATAATTGAATATCGCATCGTTCCAACGCTATCTTGAAAAAACAAGACAATGCGATTTTCAAAATATAGCTATAACTTCGCTATTTTTGGTGTTACCAAAAAAATTTTTTGACTTAATACAGACAATTTTTTGTGTACAATGCAATAAAACAAATGAATAATTTTTTTCGCCAACAGATTAACCGGAAATGAACCAAACTTATTTTTTTCTTATGGCAGCTATATTGGATTTATACATATTCGGAATTAGTGTATTTTTCTGAGTAATTTAATATATCATATGTAATATTTTAAGAAAAATAGAATTAATTTTATTTTACTAACCAAAAATGGCCTTGAATTGATGTAAACAGTCAATACATATGTGTTAAGATTTATTTTACATTTAATATTTTAAATAGTTACATTTATGTTATTAACAATTTACATCTCTTAAAGTCCAATGTTAGTTTGTAAAATCAAATAATTTTATTTTTTTTAAATATGACATATGGTATACCAAATTACTCAGAAAAAAATACTGATTCTGAATATGTGTAAATCCAATATGGCTGCTATAAGAAAGAAATAAGTTTGGTTCATTTCCGGTCAATCCGTTAGAGGAAAAAAATATTCGTTTATTTTACTGCATTCTACACAAAAAATTGTCTGTATTATATCCAAAAACTTTTTTGATACCATCGAAAATAAAGAAGTTATAGCCAAATTCTAAAAATCGCATTTTCTTGTTTTTTCAAGATAGCGTTGGAACGATGCGATATTCAAATTTCTTGTAAATGAATTATTAATTTTCGAAAAAATCTCTACTACTTTGTCCAATTAACCGACTTTCTATCTCCAATAATAACAAAGATACCCCTACAGTCTAACTTCAAATGGGACACCCTGTATAGTAATAATTTCATATTCAAATTGATTTCACATAAATATTGTTATTATCCTGGTTTAATTAAAAGTAAACTCGATCATAAAGATGGTTGTTGGTATAACTAGTAAAGAAAGGCCATTAAAGTATCATCACTTTTTCAATTTCCGTTGTTTTTAGCTGGGATTCGCGTGCTGTTTGTTTATCGGCCTTTTTCGGTGCGGCATTCCGCTAAAATAGATTGCCTAGATATGGGGTGCGGCTAATAATTGCGGCCTTATCATAATAATGCCGCATTATCGGACGCGCCTCTTATTTTAAACCACACTACGTCGAATTAAAACGCCCCAATAAACATAAACAAAGAAAATTTACATAATCATAACTAATAAATCGAATAATTAATAATTAGAAGCAAACATTACATTAATTATTAATAAATAACATGATTTTAAATAAATTATACAGGTATGAATTATTTTAAATTATTTTTATTCCTATATTAAGACATATGACGCCATCTACGTGTAAATGCTTGAACCACGAGAATACTGTAATCGGTTTAAGCTATTGAAACAAATGGCCTCTTACATATTTGCAATTATCATCGTTATTATTGTTTCATATATTTTTTTTTAGATTTGCTATTTTCTTCTATAGTAATTAGTTCTATGGTCCGGTGTGAACTTCGCGCGCGCGGGAATCCTGCTGTAAATGACAGGTACGTCAGCAGGAAATAGCTGCGTTCGTTTTAACCCGCATTTTACAACATAACCTTAAAACTTATCAAGTAATAAACGGTAATAAGTAATAATAAATAAATAATAAAATTAATGCGTTTAAAATGTTTGCAACAAGCACGCAATGTAAGCACTGGATGTTTAATAACGAAGAAGAAATTCAAAAGCTGCGAGAGAAATCCAATATAAAACACATCGAAACTTATGGAACACACATTCCGGTAAGTTAATTTACTTTAATTTAATTAAATTACATTATTTTTAATAGGAAGCAGCACGTTATGAATTCTTTTTAACGCCTGAAGAAGAATCGTTGATGCTCAATCGTTACGAAGGTTATTTACGTGATTTTTGTAAACATTTTCAACCACCCATGCCTCGATACGTTGTAGGAACCGCTTTTCATTATTTTAAACGCTTTTATGTTTATAATTCCGTTATGAATTATCACCCGAAAGAAATTATGGTTACTTGTATTTATTTAGCGTGTAAGACTGAGGAATTTAATGTATCCATCGTGCAATTTGTGGCGAATGTTAAAGGCGATCGTGAAAAAGCTTCTGATATAATCCTAAATAACGAGTTGTTATTAATGGAGCAGCTGAATTTTCACCTCACAATTCATAATCCGTTTCGTCCAGTCGAAGGATTATTAATTGATATTAAAACACGATCCGCTTTAAATGATCCTGAACGTTTGAGGCTAGGAACAGAACAATTATTAGATAAAGTATTCCTAACGGATGCAATACTTTTATACTCGCCCAGCCAAATAGCTTTAGCCGCAATTCTACACGCCGCATCAAAAATACAGGAGAATTTAGACTCTTACGTTACTGATACTTTATTTGGAGTTGATGGACGTGGTAAATTAGAAGAATTAATTGAAGCTGTACGTAGCATACGCTCAATGGTGAAAATTGCTGACGTTACATATGAAAAAAATCACATGTGGACCATCGAAAAAAAATTGGAAAAATGTAGGAATCCAGAAAATAATCCGGATACGGAAATGTATTATTTTAAAAACCAATCAATTCTTAATTATAATACTTTATTTTTAGATACAAAAAGCGAATGCAGGCTTTATTCGATGACGATGATGAAATTTATCAACAAATCGTCAGTTCCAACGAATTGCTGGATAATTCAGCCCTTAATTTAAACGTTTAAATTATTTGTAATATTAAATAAAACTGCTATAACTAATTTTAATATCAGGAGCTCTCAAAATGTCGCCCAAAATTTTGTAATTGCAGAATTGGTGATGTCTCAGGTGGGCCTGAATCTTGATAACTCGACAGGCAGTGTGAACTCATCGGTGGGATTATATTGTGTGAAGGTGGAATGGGCATGACTGATGGAATCATCTGGGGTACACCTCCTAAATTATTTTGATTGAAAAACCTAAAAAAAAATTTTATAATTAATATTAGTGTAGAAAATTGTAAAAGATATTTTTCGGTTGAGTTTATTGTTTTTTAAGTTTAAATTTAGTTTATTATTTTTGTAATTAAAATAAAACAAATTAAAAAATATTAATGTTCTGGCGTCATCTATTGGCGATTTTTCGAAACCTAAAGCTCTAGTGGAATTTTTTTGAACTAACTAAATGACTACACGCCTCTAGCGTCGTCTAGTGGTGTACAACGACACTAATGGGAATTTAAAATGCGCAACCAAGTATACACTTGGTTAGGTTGCCTGATATATACCCAGATTCTGGTCAAATTTAAAGGCCTTTCAATTTAAATTTATTATATGATTGTAATCAAAGACTTCTATGTTTTCTGTTGTTATACATAGACCGGACACGCTTGACATTTCGAAAAAATAGGTGTTTTTTATTTCCCACTTTTACCAGCTAACTTTTGACGTATAACTTTTACCATTCAATCCTTTAATAACCGAAGTTATCTTAATCCATCGCATTAGTTGTTTGTTGTATCTAGTAATTTGTAAAATAAAGAAAAACAGCTATTTTAAAATAGACACCAGCGCCCCCAATGTGTATCAGAGTGAACTACGGCGGCCATTTTAAAAGTGTCCGTTAGCTATATTCAACTCGGTTATTTTCTTAATTTTTTATGTTCTCTGATCAAATGAAAATCGAATTTGACAAGTTTTTATGAGTATTATAAGTTATGTGATCCAATATTTCAAATTTACCGCCAAAACGGACACTTTTAAAATGGCCGCCAGTGATACACAAAAAATTGACACGTGTCCGGTCTATGTATAACAATAGAAAACAAAGAAGTCTGTGGTTGTAATGGACTATTTCCATGGCTACCTTATTTGTTTCTAATTAAACGCCTTTAATTTTGACCAGAATCTAAATAATAAGCTCCTTATTTATACAGGTTGTCCCACTTTTATTCCAGCCGAATATTTTTATAGATAATAAATGTCATTCCGAACAAAAATTTTCTTATGAACTATTTTGTTTTTTCGACTCCTTGAAAATTAGCAAAGAAAAAATTCAAATAATTAATTTAAATAAAAAAAATATAATAAAGAAGATAATTATACTGGGTGTTCCACAAAAATCAAAAAAATTTTAAAATTGCTGTAACTTTTTAAGTAGTAATAGTTCACAGGAATTTTTTTGTTCAGAATGACATTTACAATCTAAAATAAATTTTTGCTGGAAAAAAAAGTGGGACACCCTCTATAATTTATTTCCAAAAAGGAAACAAAACTGCTCAGATTGAGTTTATGCGCTTGCGTCAGTTTTATCTATTGCGCATGAGCGTGATCGTCAATATACACTTTCTGGAGTTGTTGGAACAAACCTAATAACTCACCATAGTCTATCCCCTAAAAATATGGGCCTAGGAGTTAAAATACCCATTGAATTATAATATTGCTGCGCTAAAACTTCAATATCATTTGTATATTTTCTCTTCCATTTCGTTCGTCGATTTTGAAACCATATTTTTATCTAAAAAACAGGACAAGAAATAAAATAATTCCTTCAATAAAAATTGACTAAAATATAGACATTAGAAGTGGATAACAAATGGAATGGTGCCAGTTAACCAAATCATTTACACCGAGATTATTTTAATTTCTTCAATGAGGTTATTAATATAATAATGACTCTATTTTCTTATTGACAAATTCGTCACTACATTTTCATTGCTATTTTATCTCTCTTATTCAGTTCAAAAGTTTAGTTATAAAGGTGATAAAACGTAAACTGAACAGCTTAATATAAAACTGACAATTGACATTATTTAAGTTAGGTTATGAATGGAGTCAAATAGAGAGAATTAACTGCAGCCGTATTCTTGGGCCGGGCGAGATCGTGTCGTCGACGAGACTAGAAGGACATACTCTTCTTTTTTCATGTAAATGAAAAGGACAGACGTCGACCACACGATCGGCCGTTCGAGATCTTGTCGTCGACGAGACTAGAAGGACAGACACTCATTTTTTCATAATGAATGAATGTTTAAAGTCGTCGACGACACGATCTCGAACGGTCCAAGAATAAGCCCGCTGAACAAGTGATCAATGATCCCCCCTCTACAGTAAATGCACTTGGGGGAAAGGATGGATGAAAATCGTTTAAAGTGATCCCGAAATGATCAAGTAAAAATATCAGATACAAATAGTAAATTTAACTGATTTATTTGAATAGATCATGTTAAAAGAATACAACTTCTGATTCGTTTTCTTACAATTCATCATCTACTTCAGATAGAAAGGTAATAAAAAATGAACTCAATCGTTTAAAAAGAACAATTTAAAAATGACAATTAACATTCTTTGAATTAGGTTATGAATCGAGTCAAATGGAGTGAACTAACTGACGAAGTGATAAGAGATATTCTCCTTTACAGTAAAAGCACTTAGGGGAAAGGGGGTAAAAAAATCGTTAAACACTTAGAAATGATCCTGAAGATGTCGAGTATAAAGAACAGACACAAATTGTAGACGGAACTGAAGAATTGAATTATTAGAACATAAAACATGTTAAAAAATACGACTAATTATAACGGACAGGACGGCTTATTAAAAGTAAATTCAATTACAAAATTAGAGTACTTAAGAGTCATTTTCTTTTTGTAGGTATGAATCGCTAGGAACAGTTCAGAACCGTTTCAGAACATATCGCGCATTGTTGGCTGTTCCAGAGCTGCTTTAGTAAGCCCCCCCCCCCTTGTACTTAGTACAAGAGTTGTGTTCTTTTAATATGATCCGTTCAAATAAATCAGTTGTTCAGTTCAACTACTACTTGTGCCTGTTCTTTTTACTCAATCAATTCGGGATGATTTTGAACGAATTGAACGATTTTCTTCCACCCTTTCCCTCAAGTACTCTTGCTGTAAAGGAGGATCACTTGTTCGGTTAAATTAATTAAAAAATGACAATTTAAGTTAGGTTATGAATGGAGTCAAATGGAGTAAACCAACTGAACAAGTGACAAGGAACCCCCTTCTACAACAAGTGCACTTAATCGTTCAAAGCAATCTTTGAGTGATCGAGTAAAAAGGACACAGACACAAATTGTAAATTAAAATGATAGCACTGAACAACTGATTTATTTGAACGGATCATAATTAAAGAAAACAATTTGGAATTACCTAAATTCTGGAATCTGGAACAAGTTGCACTTTTAGAGAGTGGGAAGTTCTAATGTGACAATTGATTGTGACTTATTTGTGACTAACAGTTTAGCAAAGGAACTCGCTCGCTGCAATTGGCGTATTCTTTTTGATGTCAGAGTATCAATTATTCGGGAACAGTTCAGGACGCAAACTTTTACTCGTGAATCTTAATTCGCCTGGTTCAGACCAAGTGAATTTGGATTCGCTGATGAGATTTTGACGCATGCGCTTCGAGGAAGGTGAATTTAACATTCATTGTGGGAGATTTCAGGAATCCACATCCAGGACAAATTACACCAAAAACATTTTACTTCCAAAAAGAAAGCGGTTTGGAGATGCTTTCTTTTTAGCAGTTAGATGTATTAAAACAAGCTGTTCTGAAACAAGTTTTGCTAGAAGCCAAAAAAGAACAATCATTCTTTCCTAAAATTCCCATCCTATTGAATGCATATGATGTTATTGCCACCACTCTAAAGTACAAGTTACAAGAAATTAGGTAGGTGCACTAGGGATAAGGGAGAAGAAAATATCAGATTAAAGCTGATTTCTGTTTGTGGCTATGAACTGCTGTGAACAGTTCTAGAACGTATACATTTATACATATGTTCTTTTTGACTAGCTTATCTGTTCAAGAGTTATTAGATTTTCTAAAAAGAGAAGTTGTGACGTCAGAGAAATTAAAATTCTTTTTTTTTTAATTTTATAAAAAACTGATTGAATATAAGTGTTCAGTTAGGCTTGATCTTTATAATAAAACTAAAATTAAAAAATCGGGGAAAGGCCCATTGATTGGAAGATCAGAGTTTCGAGCCCCAAAATTGTAAACAGAATTTAGGAGCTTCGGTGCAGCTCCGAAGCTCCCCAGAACAATAGCCCTTTTGTAAGTGTTTAGCAAGGGAACTCGCTCGCTTTCGTTGCCATGTTCTAATTGCTCAGAACAATTTAGAACAAGTTACTCCTGGAACATTTTACTCTCAAAAAGAAAACGGCTCAGAACGGACAAAGAAAGCGCTTTAGTTCAATTTACAATTTGTGTCTGTTTTTTAATAGTTAACTTTGGGATCACTTTGAACGAATTGAACGATTTTCTTTCCCCCTTTCCCCCAAGTGCTCTTGTTGTAGAGTAGGATCACTTGTTCAGCTTGGTTCACTCTATTTGACTCCATTTGAATTTGTACTGATCAAAGCCAATCCAGGTACCACGACAAAATACAGATAACACCTACTGGACATTTGAAATACCATCCGAAATCATATCTGTCGATTATGATATTCAATATTCAAGTTTAAGCCTCATTACAGTAACTATCACCTTGAAATCGACGCTTTACTTTCAATTATCAGACGGGGAACTACGAGGTTGTTCCACACTCCAGAAAACACATATTTATGTTCACCATCAGCGGTAAGAAACATCGAGAATAGTCCAAATTACATCATCGATGAAATCTATCAACACACAGAAAGAACAACATATCCTGTTAGCAAATTGACAATTTCATCAATTATCTGAAAGCAACTATACCTGCCTAATACCTGGATGTTCATTACAACCCAGAAAGATTGCTTTGACTGTAACGAAAAAAGAGAAGATATCACACTCGTCAAAACCAGACTACTTCAAATCTCACAAGACAATGCTAACTCCAAAGAGAATGGAATTTCTAACTGAAGTTAGACTAAAAGGGAATTGAACCAGAGAAGTAAAAAACACAACTATGGTCCATGTTACGAACAAGTAAGTTTTTTATCTTGTTCTTGCTCACCAAATGTATAGGACCTACTCTTGAGTGGGAGTGAGATGATATTATGACTTACTCGTGACATGGATTTTATTAGTAGTGATCTTTTAATATGATATGTTCAAAAGTTCAAATAAATAAGTTGCTGAGTTCAATTTGCTATTTGTATCCGTTCTTTTTACTCGATCACTTCGGGATTACTTTGAACGATTTTCTTAGAGGGGGATCACTTGTTCAGTTAGTTAACTCCATTTGACTCCATTTATAATCTAACTTAAATAATGTCAATTGTCGGTTTTTAATACAATTTACTATTAAGCTGTTCTTTTTAAATGATTCAGTTTACGTTTGATCACCTTTATAACTGAACTTGAACTGAAAGAGAACCGAACCAGAGTTGTAAAAAAACACAACTATTGTTGTTTTCTTTTAACATGATATCCGTTCAAATAGATCACAGTTGTTCAGTTCAATTAACAATTAGGCCTGTTCTTTTTACTTTACTTTGAATTGGTCGAGTTTTCCTCAGCTGGATCACTTGTTCAGTTTGGTTTACTCCTTAGACCCATTTGATCCATTCATAACTTAACTTAAAGAATATCAGTTGTCATTTTTGAAATGAATCTATGTTTAAGGTGTTCTTTTTAAACGATTTAGTTCATTTTTGATCACCTTTTTGAACTGAGCCGGAGATGTAAAAACCCCGTGAACGCATATTAACGGATCATATCAAGGGTTTCATGGATGAATCTTTTTTTAAACTTTCTGCTGGAAAATTTGAACTACTAGATTTCTTGGTAAAAATCCGTATACGTAATGAATATCAATAATGTGCGAAAATCCTTTTACATAAACGCATTTTTTGTTGTTCCGAAAAAATTTTGAAATTGGCTCACATGTTTCTCTTGCATGAAACTCTCGATATATCAAAAGTCCACAAAAGTAGTATCAAAGAAAGAAAATATGTAGTTTTTTGGTCCAATTTCTGAATTCTTGGGTATAAATAAGTGAAGTAATAATTTACCTGTGTTTCGGTGAGTTTAAGACTTTTGGAAAGTTGACACCTCTTGGCAACTGACAAATACTTATTCCTCTCAAACTCTGCCTCGAGTGATTTAATTTGTGCGGCGGTAAAAGCAGTCCTAGGTCTCTTCTTCCTATCGTCCTCCTTGTGCTGGGAATCTGAAACATCACACCTCTTATCTGAAACTTTGGAGCAGTCGCGTTTAATTTGGCGTGTCGAAATTTATGTGTTGCGGGAAGTGCAGACACTTTTATAAAAAGAGAGGCTAATTTGCGCCGCAGCCAGAATTAGAATTTAAACGGTTAATGAGCGTTGAAAAACGACTACGTTTGAGAGAGATAAAAACGCGTTTAAGCGTCGAAATTTGCGACGATTAGAAACGACGCTTGGGATATAAACGCCAGCGTCGACTTGCGCGATTCTAAATTACATTTCACATTATTTTATTGTGCGCAATTTCGACCGCAAAACTGAAGGCTCCTTGATTTATGAGATGTAAAATTTTAATGCCCGTTAATGATATGAGATGGCGTTTATTACCGTTTATTTTAAAACGCCTGCTTTAATTTATCAATCAAATATTATTTTAATAATAGGATTAAGAAATTTAAGAACATTATTTTCGTTACATGAATTATTTTGTTTCTGAAATAGTCGGACTAATTTAATGTGTTTGTTTGCGCTCTTCTTTTTATAAAAGACGGCGTGAAATAGTGAAATTCTCAACTGGGAATTATTTAAACGTTATTCGTGCCTTTCGGACGTATTTATTGCGGTATCTGGTATCAAAAGATCCACACATCCGTTTGATGTTGTTGCCCAGCAATCCCAAATTGCTGCCTAAAGAATGACTGGGCTATTTACACGTGCTATTTGATATTTTACAGCTAATACCGCTCGGATTAATGGGATTAAAGACCTAATTTAAAGAATTTCTCGCTTTAAAAAATAAGCACAAGGATTTGTTTCGTGTTTCAATTTATTGAGGAGCTTTAGAGTAAATTTAGTTTGATGTATGTACAGTGTAATCCAACCCAACCGCGCAACGCTTAAGCGACTTAAGTATATCGATATTATTGAATGATTTAAGTGGAGTGGGGGTGAGCGACACAGTAAACGCCTTTATATCGCTTCGAATTTCCAAAAATATAAATTAGTTGTAGTCCATTTTATTTTAGAAATGATTTAATTTTAATGAGAGGATGAAAAATGTGTCCGATTGCAAATGGGATCGAAATAGTTGGCGCGGATGCGGAGTCGGCGGTAATTAGACAGCGTTTAGTGTCACTTTGTCTTTGGGAACAGGCACTGTCAATTAGGCGTTGATATATGCGCGCTCTTACACATGTACGCCGTTTACGTTTATATTAGTGTAAGTGCGTAGCCCCCTTTACCCCACCACTCCCATAACGCGCCAGGAATCTTCAAATTTGTCTGCGGATGGCGTTTATTTCGGTCCCGACCGAATAAATCAATCTTTTAAAACACCGTTTAAGAATTTTACACCAAAAACATTTGTAATGAAAAACAACGTTTCTACATTTTTTTACTTACACCACAAAATCTAATGACCCCTACACACTATCAAACTTCCGCTATCATTAGTCGTTATCCGACAGTATTCAATTCAATGCTAATCAAGTGAACATCAAACTCTTTAGTTTAATTTGAGATTAGTTCATAAATTTTCTTCCCGAGTTGAATTTTGCACTTGAGAAAAATTAAGTATATTCGCTAGTAAATTGAAATAATTGGAGTTTTCAACAATTTGAGAGCAATTAAAGAGTTTAAATTTGAGCATGTGGAGTGGATAGTGAAACGAGAGTAAAACCGTTTTTAAAGAGGCGACAAAATTTATGTGACACAATGATTTACTTAATGTTTAGACAGGGGTGTCGTGTCGAGGTAATTAGTATCATAGGATCCGTCCCAAAATATAATTGCTCCGGCCGCCAAAAAATGATAATTAACAAAAACTCGTACATTAACACTTCCACCAAGCGTTAACTCAAAATAAAATAAACTAATAATAATATAAACTCATAAATGAGTCGCTGAATTAAGCATAACAAACACAAACTTGCCTTTTTTCAAGTCATTATTTTGATGATTTCATTTCCATTTTAAGGTTCCAATAAGTTGAAATTTTTGTAGGAATATTCAATTCACCAAATATTATATCAATAAGAATATTTTGGAACAAATCAAAATAGTTTAAATTTAGCATGGTGCTTTGTAGGGCGCGTTCCACTAAAGACTTGCAATGCTCACGACGACCGCAAAGTCGTTCCACATAAGACCGGGGTTGTTTCGTTCGTGCATAAAAACGTCATCGATGACGTAACAAATGGCGACCGCAATAAGCCCACAACGACCGTATTTATTCGTGGGTTTCTGTGGTCGTTTGTTGAACGGTGACATTTGCGTTTATTATGAGGAATAACGTAAAAAAATGGCAACAAAATCAATCATTTTATTTGATCCTGAAACAGAACAAGTTATTCAACTTCAGATTTCACTAGATCTTCTTCAGAACTGTATAAACTATCAGACTTGGATAAGTGATAACTGTTTTCCGACCTCATGTATTCTTTTTGCACCTATTTTTACCAAGATTAAAGCGTTGACAGCCATGTTTATCAAACTGTTATTAAGAATTTTTGGGTTATGTTATACATTCTCAACGCAAAGTTCAAAACCCACTCCACTTATGTTTTCGATCGCAACGTTTTGACCTAGTGGAACGGGAAATTTTGCGGTCGTGGGGTTTAGTGATCATTAGTGGAACGCACCCGTAGTTATTTTTGACGTTTTATTGGCTATTCAAAATTAATTTTTGCCATCAAAAAAAGTGACGTCAGTGCAAAGAGTGTCAATCATGATAACCATCTTGACAACGCAAAGGCAACTAACCTACTTTTGTAACCCTTCAGTTCCTCATTCGGCCGCAATAGGGAAGATCGCTTAGATTGAGAAGCTATTACTTTAATGAGGTTTTTAATAACCTAGAAACACGTGGAATTAACGTGAGCCAAAAATTATTATTATTTTGATGGGTGTAATTTTATAAAGCACTTAATTAGTGATTTTCCAAAAAAATCAAACCGCTCCGTTGATTTTTTACTAAAATGTAAAAAAATAACGTTATTTCAATACGAGTTACAAATCACATCTCCGAAAATCACTACACGTGGTGATTTTCTTGCAAATTTCTTGTGTTCCCTAGCAGTGTCGGACTGGCCCTTCCCGACTGCTCGTGGTGGCCCCTAATACAGGGTGTCTCACTTTTTATCTAGCAATTTGTTTTAGATAGTAAATGTCATTATGAACAAAAAAATTCCTATGAACTATTATGTTTTTCCGACTCCTTAAAAAGTTACAGCAATTTAAAAATTTCAAAAATTTATTGATTTTTGTGGGACACCCTGTATAAATTTCATTTAATTTTAATTTTTTTGCGAAATTTAACCTCGTCGTTCACTTATTTTAAATACAGCCAATAATGTTAAAAAAAAACAATTTGGCAAAGAAAAAATCCAATAAATAATTGATTTAAATAAAAAAAAATATAATAGGAAATAATTCTATACAGGATGTTCCACAAAAATCGTGAAAATTTATCAATTTTAAAAATGCTGTAACTTTTTAAGGAACCGAAAAAACATAATAGTTCATTGGAAAATTTTCCTTCAAAATGAGATTTACTATCTAAAAAAATTTTTGCTGGAAAAAAGTAAGACACCCTGTATAATACATGTCTGTCAGTGACTCCAAAAAATCTAACCTTCTTGAAATTAATCATTATTTTACTCTAATAAAGATCTTACATTTAAATTTTTTCAATGTATAACAGATGTTTGAATTTTAGTTTAATATTATATTCCAATTTTTCCTAATTTTTTAAATTAAATATACGACTGTACAAATGCTAGCACATACTTCTAAAATACATATAGAACGATTTAACCAAAAGTATACAGGGTGAGATTAAAGTAATGCATAATAGCAGTAACTTTTTAACGTAATGTTATTAAAATCATATTTATCAATTTTTGTAGTTACTCAGTGGCGTACTATATCATTTTTGAGCACCGAAATTCATAAAAAAATCAATTTTAATAACTTTAGAATGGTGCAAGATTTTTCAAAAATTCTTTAGGCATAATGAATTGCAATTCAATAGGTAATTAAAACCACATTTTTCAATATTTTGTAGTTACTCAGGGGCGTACCCTGTCGTTTTTTGCACAGAAATTCATAAAAAATCAACTTTATTTTTAAATTATTTTGGAAAAACTTCAATATGGAAAATTTAGTGATATGTTAAAGTTGGACTTTCTAAGTGCATTACCCAAACTCTGCATTAGACCGAAGAAATATTTTTCCAGATTTTCGAAAAATGAACGATAATTAATATTTAAAAAAAAATCAAATTTAAAACTTGGAATTTCATTTTTAAAAGAGCGAAAACAAAAATTCTTTTAACTCTATTATTTTTGGCCCATGGAGATCATATTGTAAAGACTTTTTTATAAGCCAATGTTTTATTTTGTAAAAACTATGGATTAATAATTAAATAATAATTTTCCAGAAATGTCCAAAAAACCTTATAAAAACGTTCTCATTTTTAAGGAAATCACCTAGTTTTCAAGATATTCATCAGCTGGATTAATTAAAATATCACAGCATGTAGCATGTAGCATGTATATAATAAATAATAGGTCCAGCTAGGGCAAAATTTCCAAAAGGTTGGTGGCCCCAGGCACATGCTTGCCCGGGTGGCCTCCCCAATGAGCCAGTCCGACACTGCTCCATAGAACATATTTCAAGACAATATCTTTTAAATCGGCTTGACACCGATTAAATTAAATATGTCGATTTTGAAATGACTCCACCATGGAAGAGCGGTTCCTGTTGAGTTATTTACCAACCTATCCTCGATTTTAAATACTCACTTGAAAGAGTATTGAATATTGTATTTTCGATTCTAAATCAAAAATTTAAAAAAAATCGTACTGAAATTTCGTAAAAAAAATAGTGTTGTGAGTCGTGATAAATATCAAAATGATATACAGGGTGGTGATTATTTCGATGCTCACCATTGGTATCTTTTAAAGTGGAAGAGATGCGAGGTCGGTTTAATTAAAGAAAAGTTGCGCATTTTTATGGCCATTAAAAATCTGAAAGAAAATTTAAGATATTTAAACTCATTGCAAAACTATGGCCAAAAATCTAAAAAATGTGATTTTAGAAAATAATTTATATTTTCCAAACCATTACTGCTACATCAATGAAATTTGGTACCTTTAAATTGTTGACTATTTTGAGATAAATGACGTCAAAAAATATTTTTTGGCCTCCTGGGTTCGAAACCGCGATATTCAACTTTTTTATTTCTTATAGCCGCCATATTGGATTTTTACCTCATCAGATAATAAATAATAATACATTTCCAGATTGCTAATTATCATTATTGTGTTTCCTTAGAAAATATGTTAAATTTGAAAATTTGTATAAAAAACAAATAAAATTATTGTTTTATGGACAGTTTCCATGGTTACCATAAAAATATCGCCTCAAATGAAACTTTAAATTTGATCAAAATTCTAATAATAAAAAAGCAAATACTTTAATCGTTTTATTTGTTTAATATTATAAAGACACCTTATTTACCATACATAAAATGCTTATTTGTTTATTATTATTATTTTCTTTATTATTAAATCAATTTTGAGGAATTATTTTTATGGTAACCATGGAAACTGTCCACAAAGCATTGCTTTCATTTGTTTTTTATACAAATTCTTAAGTTTAGCACATTTTCTAAATTCTGAAGGAACATATTAAAGTTAATTAGCAATCTGAAAATGTATCATTATTTATTATCTGATGTAAAAATCCTACATGGCGGCCATAAGAAAAAAAAGTTGAATATCGTAGCTTCGAATCTAGGAGGCAAAAAAAATTTTTTTACGTCATTTAACTTGGAATAGTCAACAATTTAAAAGTACTAATTTTCATTGATGTAGCAGTAATGGTTTGGCAAATATAAATCATTTTCCAAAATCACATTTTTTGTTTTTTTGGCCATAATTTTACAACGAGTTTAAATATCCTAAATTTTTTTTCAGATTTTTAATGGCCATAAAAATGAGCAACTTTTCTCTAATTTAACCGACCTCGTATCTCCCCAACTTTAAAAGATACGAATGGTGAGAATCGAAATAATCATCACCCTGTATATCAAAATTTGATAAATATGCACTATGATATTTTCGTTTATAGCGGATATATATCATTTTCCCTGTTTTCTTTAAAGAATTTGAGGTTAAGTTCGAAATATTATTTACGTTTTGGCTAATAACTTATATATTTATGAAAATTATTGTAATGTTTTTTAGTTTTTGGCTTTACGGTGTCAAATTAATATTTAAACAAGGCCCAAAAGACAAATATAAAAATGTTAATTTTAACGAAATTTATTTATAGCAAATCTTGCTTGATATTTATCATGCTATATCATGCCATATCATGCCATATCATGCAATTTATGCATCACTAAAAAAAATTAAAAATCAAATGATAGATGTTTTTCTTCGAATCTTCGATACACGAAAGCCCCTTAAACCTTCTTTAATCTACAAAAAAATTCGTTTTGATATCTTTATTTTTTCTCAAGTTATGCCCTAAAATAAGCGAAGCGTTCCGAGAGACACCGGCGTAAAATGAACACACATTTTTCGTGCTTTTTTCGTACAATGTGGTTCTGAATCTCTATTGTCGCCTATAATGAAACTACAAATTGAATGTTGTTTTAATTTTATAATAAAATAAAAAATATAATCATATCTTTTTATTTTCAAAACTACTTAGGATAATAATAAATTAGAGCTTAAGCAGTTAAATTTATATGGTTTTATAATGTACTTTATTTACGGCTGAATACGGAACTAATGTGATGACGTCAGAAGTAGGTTGGTTTCCATAACGTTTTCATGGTTGCTTCATAACTTTCAGTTGCCATTGAAGTTACGCGTTACGCCGTTTAGCACTGATCTGCCTGTGACGTCATTTAATCATTTTTGGTAGGAAAAGTAAATCTGAATTGCCAATTGGTGATTGTCCAAAAAATTAAATCGTTACGGTAATTCTAGTTATCCGCAACGCATTTTTATGAAAATATGAAAACAAAACTTTATTTCAAATCACATATCTTCTCAAAGGGTATATTCGGTACCCAAAATCGCTACACGTGCTGATTTTTTGGCAAGTTTCTTGGGTTCCATAAAACATATTTTAAAACGATATCTTTTAATTTGGCTTAACGCCGATTAAATTCAAAATGACAATTTTAAAATGACTCCACCCCGGAATATTGGATGTTCCTGTTGGGTTATTTATAAACCGATCATCGATTTTAAATACCCATTTCAAAGAAGTTTTAATGCTCTAAGACACCACGCATAGCTTTTTTCGTTTATAAATAAACAAGTTAAAAAAAATCGTTCTAAAAATTTTGTAAAAATAAATAAAATAAATGATAGTTGTTTTTGTCTTCGATATATGCCTTTTTATTTGTTAATTCTAATATTCTATAGTCCATTTGAAATCCACATAAATTAGCGTTAAACCACAAAAATATTCGTTTTGATAACTCTATTCGTTCTCAAGCTGCAAGTCTTACAATATGCGAAGCGTTCGAAATACATCAATTTTGTTGAAAATATTTTTTTATAGAAAACTATGGGTGCCTTCCGAGTGGAGCATATGCAGCATGCTATGCGTTCCGTATGGAGCATATGCAGCATACGGTGTGTTTCAAGGTCGTGCATACCATGCACTACCTCTTGCAATGATGCTTCGTATATAAGCATGCGCACTTCTTCACCTGTGGCATTTAGTTGTGGGTTCTAGGTGGTTGTTACTTGTTACTTGAATTTTTAGGTTACATTTTTTAATTTTTAACTGTCCGCGATTTAAGAATTGTTCTTTTTTGTTAAGAGCATTCACAGCTAACCTAAAAATCAAGAAACAACTTCTCATTTTTTAAATTCTTAGATGTTTAAAGTTCGTTTTTGTTTGTATTTTTTATTTTTTTTTTATAAAAAAATTTAAAATTAAAATAGAAACAAAAACCAACTTCAAACAACTAAGAATTATTGTAACTTAATTTTCGACCGAAAAATAAAATTAATATATTTAAAAATAAATTTAAAAAATGAGAAGTAGTTCTTAAATTTTTAGGCAACCAAAATTACACGTGAATGCTCTTAACTGCTACTAATAACAACTACAAACAATAAACAGCTGACGATTGACAGTTCAAAATTTAAAAAAAAAAGCGTTCCGAGTGAATTTGCTGCATATTCACTCGGATCGCAACATATGCAGAATATGTTCCACTCGGAAAGCACCCTGTACTTAGCTGATGATAACAATAATTGCCGATCTCATAGATACAACTTAAACTTTAAGAAGTACTTTAATGTGTAAGTAGTGCTTATTGGGTCTCACCGTCATTGGAAAAGCCAACTTAAAGCCTTTATAAAATTTTATATATTATTACACAATAATCTAATATATCTAATAATCTAATAAGATTATGTTGTGATTCTGTGGTAAAATATAAAAATTATAGAATAAAAAAACGCGACGGAAGCCGAACCATGCCCGAATACCAACCGAACACCAAAATCCAATCTCTACTAAACTTGGCGTAAGTATTTGTTTTATGTGAATGAAGAGAGGTCTTAAAATTTTAAGACTTTGCTACTGGAGGAGCTTAAATTTTACAAGTGAAACTTTTCTACCGAAAAATGATAAAACTATATCTACTATTGTTTCATTGATTCTGATAAAACTATATCTACTATTGAATAATTGCTTCATTACTCAATGGATTTTAGTTGAGTAATGAATCATTTTCTTCAAACGTTAATAAAAAAAGGCCTTCTGTAACGCTTCAGAAGCTGTGAAATGTCATTTCTCTTTTAGTTGAGTCATGTTCGTAACATTTCGTACATTTCCGAAGTAGATCGAGTATACTTTTTTATTTTAGCCAAAAAATAAGTGCTTTTCCGCCGCTTCGAGACTCGAGACAGTAATAGACTTTATATAGATGGTCAATATTTTTTCATTAATATACACATTAAACTATTCGTTAATTTCAATGTCCTGTAGAATAAATGAAAGCACCTTGAATCTTTTTTAATCCAGAAAAGGATTCGTTTCGATACCTTTAATCGTTCTAATGTTATGTGAGTTTTTTCAAGAATTTTGTTATAAAAATTGGAACGTTTTGCAAAAAAAATAATATTTCGAAAAGTACTTAGCCGATGATAACAAATAGGAGCTTAAATTAACACCTTCTTTATCAGAAAACGCAAGTAACTCAAAAATATAATCTCCTGGTTACTTAACAGAAAAATAGTATCAAATGTTGTCAGCTTTTTCCAGAAATCCTTTATTTTTGGTAAAAATTTTATTTATGGATTTTCACAATATCTAGCAATTTTTCAAGGACTTTTTTGGAAATGGAGAAAACATAAGAAATAACAAAAGATTGCACTTATTCAAAGATTTTTATGGAAGACAACAAAATTCATAAATTGATAACAAAAATAAAAAGGAGCTTAACATTTTGAAATTTGAGAATTGAGGTTTGAGGTGATTGAAAATAATCAAATAATAGTCTACTAAACATTTCAATATTTTTCCCAATTTTTATAGTTTATCTTAGAACCTTGTTGCAATAACCTATCAAAAATCCATGTTTTATATTGCATGCACTTTTTTGGAAAAATCTATTTTCTAAGAACCGTGGATCGATTGGTGCATTACATGGTAAATTTGTTAATTAAGTTTAGAGTATATCTGGAGAATTTGGATTGTACCAAGGTTTTCAATTTAGGTTTAGAGTTTATGCAAATTTTCGACATCTACTAGAGATTTCAAAATTTGGACTAAATATTAGAAAATATTGTTACCTTCTGAAAATTGTTGTTCATAACTGGTACTCCTTGATCCACCATCAGTGCTTCCCAAATTCCTATCAGAATACACTCCATCACTAATAAACTCAACCTCCTCACCTTCTTCTTCATTAAACCCGTCGCACGCTTGTTCCTCCTTAACACATTCAACAACACCAATATTCTTGACACTTTCTTCTTTTTTCAGCAAAGCCTCAATGGAAAAACTGTTTGGTTTTTGTTGCTTGGGCAGAGTGTGCGTTAATTCCTCCATTCCGATCGGCGTTAATTGCAGATTAGTAACGGTTTAAGTTGTTTAAGCTGTGTGTTTAAGTTGTGTGTTTAAGACGCCTTAAGCGATCACCAATGGGAATCAAGAGTGGGCGGGGTCGCGAAAAGTGGCGGGGATAATTGAGATATATTTAGTAAGGAGTATACCGACACCAAATTTATCGTTTCTTATTATTTCTCCCGACTGTTTTTAATAGATTTTAATGAAGCGAGATCTTAATGATTATTACACCAACATTTATTACACCTTGAGTTTAGAAGTTTTTAATACATCATTAATTTTTAGAAAAATATTTTTTCTACAAATTTCATAAAAATAGTAAAAGATTTTCAGATTTATAAAAAAACAACCAATTGATTTTAATTATTTCCGCCTATTTTGATGTGACACATGGTTGCAATCAAATATTTCGATTCCAGGGTCTTAATTTTCGTTTAATAGGCAGGGCGAAAATGTGTGGCGTTAGAAAATTAAGTTTCTCATAAATAGTCGACCAATGGACCATTAAAACGTTTAAAAACTTTTTAAAAACCCATAAATTATATCCAATTAAAATTTTGATGTTAATTTAACTTGAAGTGTTTAATCCTTGTCACAAATTTTAATAATTGGTGGTACACAAAAGCACGGTTCAATAATACACATTATTACAGTATTATCATTAAAATAACTTTTTTGATGTTTCAATATTTAAAACTAATAATTGTTTGATTTTTGTGATATGTTTGGGGTGAGGGATGAAATAAAGGAAGCGGTTTAAGTGAATAAGAAGGGGACATGGATGATTAACATCCCCGAGATAAATATTACACCCTACACATGTGAGAGGCCCGCAAGAATTCGGCACAGAGGGTGTTAGAATTTTGGTTTGGCGCCGCTTGTTAACCCCTGATGGGTCCCTTATTTTATTCCCTCCCGATGATGAATATATGAAATTTAAGAACGCCAATTTATTAAAAGCTTTTATTTTTATCAAACGACCCACAAAAAAATTAAAAAAAAAATTTACAACACAAAAAGAGAGGGTGTAGAGTTAAAGGTTTTTAAAGAATGCGGTTTATGATTTTTTTTTAATCTGAAAAATTATAAAAAATAAAAATGACCTTATTCTACTTAAATAGGAATTTTATTTTAATATAAAATTTGTGTTTTTCATCTATTTTTTTAAATGTTCATATGTAATATCACGAGTGGTCAAATTTGAGTCGAATATTTTTCACTGGTCATTACTACGAATGTCATTTGGGGTTAATTTTTAATTTTTAACCCCAAATGACATAAGTGGTAATGTATGAAAAATATTCGACTTATAATTTGAGTGCATATTTAAGGGACTATTAAACGATCATTTTCCACTTTTTTGTGCAAAATTTGACAGCTAACTTCAAACTTATTCAAATTTGATATTAACGTCATGAAATAATCGCTGATATTTTTGACGTTTTACTTGTCAGAACAAATAATCACTTGTGAGTTGAATAGTCAAGTAAATTTAAAAAAATTACATAAACATAATGGAAAATCTATCAATTTTTTAGTTGAATCGTCAACCGTCACTTGTAGCTTAAGTGTAATTTGTGCAATTTGGTCTAAGCTCCACTTTAATAATTTAATTAATAATTTAATTAATAACTTTTTCACTTTATTCATCTTATTTTAAAAAATGAAAGTCTGTAAGTGTCACTTAAGTTTTAAGCAGAAATTTTAATTTTTTATTTTAATGTTTTAAGAGTAATTAAAAATATTAATTTATAATAAAATCATGTATGTTCATTAATTTTCCAAAAATGCGTTCAGGAACGTTTCGGTAAGTCTCTAAAGTCAAGGAATTTGTGGAATTTTAGCTTGGAATTTGGGATTAAAATCAACGTGCTCGTTATTATTCAGATTTTCAGGCGCCAGGATATCCGCAAAAATCTAATTTATTCTTCAATTTTTTCCATAAATATAATAATACCCGATACATCTAGAATTTTTAAAAAAATTGTAAATATAAAAATCAAAATATTTTGAGAAACAAATTGCAAAGTTGTGTTTACTACTTTCAAAATATTTAAAAAAAATTAAAAATATTTATGATTCGTATATTGACAATAAATGTCAAGTGTCAAGACACGAAACTCGATGACATGACACTAAATACCATTTGAAGTGCAGATTTTTTTTTAATTAGACATAAAATACAAGTTTTATAGGTAGATTCATGTCAAAATTAAAGGCCTTTAAGTGGGTTCACCATTAACCTAAAAATTAAAAAAAAACATTCTATTATTTAACTTTACTTTAAAATATATTAATTTTTTTTTCGGTTGAAAATTAAGTTATATTAATTCTTAAATGTCTAAAGTTGGTTTATGTTTTTATTTTAATTTTAAAAAATTTTAAAAAAATTAAAGTAGAATTAAAAACGAACTTTAAACAACTAAGAATTAATGCAACATAATTTTCGACCGAAATAAAAAAATTTAAATATTTTAAAATAGTGTAAAAAAATGAGAAGTTGTTTTTTTTATTTTTAGGCAACCAAATTTACAAGTAAATGCTCTTAATTAGAAACAAATGATGTATTCATGGGAATTATCCATTACAATACATTTAAATTTAAAGGCCTTTAAACTTAAATGATTTGACCCGAATATGGGTATTAATATGGCATTTTCTCGAGCTCAAATGGAAAAACAGACCTACTTTTAGTGTCACGATATTAAATTAAATAACAGAAAATGTCATCATGTGAATGTAGGAATATTTAAATCAAGTGCTATTACTGTGTATTAGCCTAAATAACTACTCTAAAGAAACATTGGTTGCCTATCTTAAGATTCTATGTAAAAATACTACATATTAATTCGGATATTTACACAAAAAAAAAACGAAAAACCAAATGGTATTCTAATTTTTTCTTATAAATCCTATAAAATCTACCGATTTACACCTATTTTTTTCGTATTATCCTTAAAACTGACACATTAAATTTAAACAAAATTATGTTTAACGGTAATTTCGATAATTGTCCAACTTCCGGTGTAAATGAAGTTGCATAAAAAATGCGATTTTCAAGTGGGCGTAATTCCGAAAGTATTATTCGTAGACCACACTATGTTAGGTCAATTTAATGGTATTTTTATGGAGAATACGAAAATGCAAAAATATACTGGGTGTTTCATTTAAAATAAGAAAGTTGCCATCCACTTCCGGTATAACCGGTATAACCGGAAGTTCCACAAAATCAAAAATACGTTTAGTAGAAAGTTTGAAATTGAATTCCTTCGTAGACAAATTTTCAAAATCAAAAACATAACCGTTGAAAAGTTAGCAGGGGGGGATTTACTTTTGTTCGCACTGTATGTATTAGAAAACTTAAAAATATCTGATAATGGTTGATTTTTTTGTTTTTTTTTTCTAATTTAAAAAAAATGCAACGCCGCTGGGTCTGCAAAAATGTAACGAAAATCATATTCTTTTTTCCATCAAAATAATACAAAATTTATAGATTTTTTTATTGTAAATGTAATCAATTCATTTTAATTCATTATTTCTAACTTTGACATACAGGGTGTCTCGATTTGAGTAGCATTACATATGGGTACCATTGTTGTTAATAAAGTTACAGATTTAGTTAAATGGACACTGTTTTGCAGGTTTTTATATTTATTCAGATGCCGTTTAAAATAAAAATCAAAAATTTCGAGCCATTCCGAAGATAAACGAAAAAATCCGAAAAATGCATTTTTTTAAAAAGTTGATTATTTCGTTAGCTACAAAAGTTACAAAAAATGTTTCGGATGTTATAATGTAGTATGGATTAAAATAGACTACCAAATATTTGATATTATTTGTTTTCAATTAAGTAAGCCATGACTTTTTGATAGGTCTTCATTAAACAAATGACGATTCGACCTGTCAATTTAGATTATTGTATAGGATATAAGTTCAAAACATCTCATATTCTTCTTTTAGTTATTTGAAAGTTTGGCATTTGTAAATGATTAATCAATCACTACAACTTTTATTAATACTAAGTTGCTGTACAATAATACTATTATACAGGGTGTGTATAATAGTAATTTTGAATAAAAAAAAATTAAAAAAATTTGAAAAAAAAATCGAAATTTGGCCAAAAACTTATGTTATAAGTCTACTATTTAATAATAGATGGCGCTGTACATTTATAATTGGTAATTATTTAGAGTGGTCAATTTATTTTGAATTATGGAAACATCTTCAAAATTACGATTTATAGAAAAGAAAATGCTTTCATTAAAATTTGTTTATTTTGAAAGGATTCAGAGTATGTATACAGGGTGATGATAAAGTTTGGAACCTTATTCATAACTGCCGTATTTACTTGTTTTGAAAAAATCGCTCTGACAGGTCAATTTTAGTTTTTAAAATCCCATCTCTTGATATAAAAGAAATATTAATGGCGTCACTGGTGCTTCAACAATGACGTCATCAGCGATGTTTTTAAAAGGAAGCCCCCACTTTTTTTACTCATTATTTGAATAAAATATTTTTTAAATCAAAAAAGAAAATTTTTATTTTAACGGAAAAGGTTTTATAAAAATAAATTAAAATGAATTTGAAGTTACCAATAATAACAAAAGAAAGTGTATGTTTCAATAATGCGCATTCTAATGCGAATGTTAAATGTATTTAACAAAATTTAATAAAGAGTCTTCAAAAACTAATTTTTTGATTCTATTTAAATGAAAGGAAATTTACAAAAAATAAAATTTACCATTTATTGAAATCGGCCAAAATAAACGTTGCAAATTTAATAATAGGTACAAATTAATTTTAAGTTTACATTAAAAAGTGTTAATACGAAAATTTGTTTATAAATGCAATCATTTTTTTATATCATCGTTTAAGTGACATAAATGTCTATCAAAAATCAGTGAAAAAAGTGGGGGTTTCCATTAAAAAAAAAACGATGATGACGTCATTGTTAAATCACTAGTGACGTCATTAATATTTTTTTTGAACCAAGAGATGGGATTTTATAAACTAAAATTGACCTGTCCGAGCGATTTTCTCAAAAAAATTAAATACAGCAGTTATGAATTAGGTTCCAAACTTTATCATCACCCTGTATAGTTATTTTTTATCTGGAAGACTTATTTACGTTTTTATGGTGAGTTTAACCTCAACTCTGTTAAATAAAAACACACTTTTAAAAAACAAATATGTCAAAACTAAATATTGTTTACTAGATTTTGATTTTATTAATTGTTTCCATTTGAAAAAAGTGACAGTCCAAGAGCCGTCTGCACTAACCACTAACATAACACAGAGATGCTTTCTATTGTTGTTTTGAGAATGTGACATCATTTGATCGAAGTATTAAAAAATGGCTACTTCCGGTATCTCTTTTAAAACCGAAAATTCGCAAAACAACAATCAGTCGAAACTTGTTCTAGTCTCTGAAAAGTTTTAAGGAAATTGATAAAAATTATATTGTCACTTCCCAGTAAACCCTGATGTAACAATTATATAACATATACATTATATTTAAATACCGTATTTACATTACAAACTACAAACTCTAAAATTGTTTTAAATATAGTAAATGTCTGAACAAAAATTTTCCTATGAAATATTATGTTTTTTCGACTCTTTAAAAAGTTTAAAATTTAAAGTTTTATAAATTTAATGGTTTTTGTTGTGCACCCTGTATTAATTTCATTTTATTTTAAACTTTTTTATTTAAATCAAGTATACTTTGGACTTTGTATATCTTTAAGCGAATAAGATGCTAAATTTTACCGAGGATAATTTAACCTCGTCGTTAATTTATTTTAAATACAGCCAATAATTTAACAGCTATCAGTATCCAAAATAACGTCCTGTTAATACTTTAGAATTGGTTAGGTTTTTTCTTAATTTGGACTTTAAAAGTCCTAATTGAGAAAAAAACTAACCAAATTTTAAGAGCCAATAATGTTTAAAAAAACCAATTTAGCAAAGAAAAAATCCAAATAATAATTGACTTATAAATAAACAAAATATAATAAGAAAAATATTATACAGGGTGTTTCACAAAAATCATGAAAATTTATCAATTTTAAAATTGCTGTAACTTTTTAAGTAGTCGAAAAAACATAATATGTAGTTCATAAAAAAAATTTTGTTCAGAATTACACTTACTATCTAAAAAAAATATGCTGGAAAAAAAGTGAGACACCCTGTATAAGGACGAAACACGTGTCCATGTCTTTGCTACTCGTGGGTTATTGCAGCAGTTTTGTCAGATCAGGGTTTTTTTTACCTCAGAACTAAGATTTTTTGAAGGTGTTTGAGGCCTGAGGGTTTTTTTTTTGATAATTTGGGTTTCTTATAAATCATCTAGATTTCAATTTAAAATTTAAAAAAAAGAAAATTCGAGAATTATAAGTTTAATTTATTTCGGTTCTCGATTTTCGTTGTATATTTTTAATAAAAAGACTGCTTATTAAATGTTATTTTTTATTAAAAATAACAAATATTGAATTAATTTCAAATTATAATATTGGGGATTTTACTAACAACTTGGGTTTTTTTGATACGGCCATGTGGCAACACTGTGTTGCAGTCTACTTGATAATGGTAGATAAGGAATAGTGCCTTTTCCCTTTTGATACAATGGACGAATGGTCCAAATTCGTATTATTTTAACATCAGTACACAAGTTACATGATTTTTATATTATAGTTTATAGGTATTTTTTATACAGGGTGTCCCATTTGACGTTGGATTGTATGGGTTTCTTTGTTATTATTGGAGATAGAAAGTCGGTTAGATGGACAAAGTAGTAGAGATTTTTTCCAATATTAATAATTCATTTACAAAAAATTTGAATGTCGCATCGTTCCAACGGTATTTTGAAAAAACAAGAAAATGCGATTTTTAAAATATGGCTATAACTTCTTTATTTTCTGTGGTACCAAAAAACATTTTTGACATAATACAGACAATTTTTTGTGTACAATGCAGTAAAACAAATAACTATTTTTTTTTTCGCTAACGGATTGACCGGAAATAAACCAAACTTATTTTTTTCTTATGGGAGCCATATTAGATTTACGGAATCAGTATTTTTTCTGAGTAATTTGGTATACCATAAGTCATATTTAAAAAAAAATTATTTGATTTTACAAACCAACATTGGACTTTAAAAGATGTAAATTGTCAATAACGTAAATGTAACTATTTAAAATATTAAGGGCCGGTTTATTCATCTGTCCAGTAAAGTGTCAGTTAGTTACTTGTTCATTTAAGTTACAGGTCTCCTGTAAAAAAATGGGTATATTCATTCTATTTTATCTGTCAGGTAACTACTGAACATTTAGCGACGAAAGAGACATGGCAACAATGTTTTTTTGGGCTTTTGGCGTTTTTTGCACTTCTATTTTGTTCTATTTTTATAAATTTTATTGCATTTATGACGTATGAGTAAAAAATAAAATCTTTCTATAAAATATGTTGGCGAATGTACTAAGTGATTAGAGATTATTTTTTTTATAATTTCTTTTTTTGATATACAAAAGTCTTGTGTCTTCTTATCTCTGTTGTGGCAAACCAAACAAAAAGAGTATATCGTATATCTTAAATATTGGGCACTTTTGCTATAATGATTTGAACGTTCGATTTCCGTTTTCTTTGTAATACTAAAAACTCTCATAATTAAAATTATTAGGAGTCTGAAAGTTCCCGAAGTTTTGCAGACTTTTTAAAGATTATAAAAAACTAATAAAATTTTGCACGCTTACTTCGGGGAATCAAAAATTTGTAATGCTAAAAATTAAATATGATGGATTTAAAAAAAAACAAAAATATCGCGAAGGAAAGCCTAAAAAATTAAAACCGGTGGTGGTGCAGAAATTCCAGAAAGGAAAAACTCCAAATTACCTCAATAATTTAAATTAACCCATTATTTAAACCTGAAACTAACTGAACTAAGATATCGAGGATTATATACATGGCATCAATACTTTAATAATATTTTTTAAAAATCGATATTTTCTTTGAAGAAAAATTTGAATTTTAGGTTATAATCTTCTCATTATCTCCTTACTGGGAGGTCAAACTGATCAGTAAATTAAAGTATTCAGTAACCTAAAGTTACTGAAAGGTTGCTATTACTGACAGGTGAATATACACTTACAGATGACAATCCTGTCAGTAACGCTAATGAACACTTTACTGAAAGGTGAATAAACCGGCCCTAAATGTAAAATAAATCTTAACACATATGTATTGACAGTTTACATCTATTCAAGGCCATTTTTGGTTAGTAAAATGAAATTATTTCTATTTTTCTTAAAATATTACATATGATATATCAAATTACTCAGAAAAATACACTAATTTCGAATATGTGTAAATCCAATATGGCTGCCATAAGAAAAAATAAGTTTGGTTCATTTCCGGTCAATCCGTTGGTGAAAAAAAATATTCATTTGTTTTACTGCATTGTACACAAAAAATTGTCTGTATTAAGTCAAAAAAAATTTTTGGTACCACCGAAAATAACAAAGTTATAGCCATATTTTAAAAATCGCATTTTCTTGTTTTTATCAAGATAGCGTTGAAACGATGCGATATTCAATTTTTTTGTAAATGAATTATTAATATTGGAAAAAATCTCTACTACTTTGTCCATTTAAGCGACTTTCTATCTCCAATAATAACAAAGATACCCATACAGTCCAACATCAAATGGGACACGGTGTATATTGAAAAAATTGAAATTGGTCAGAGAGAGAATAAAATCAATGAAATATAAATATAAATAAGTTTGGTTCATTTCCGGTCAATCCGTTGGTGAAAAAAAATATTCATTTGTTTTACTGCATTGTACACAAAAAATTGTCTGTATTAAGTCAAAAAAAATTTTTGGTACCACCGAAAATAACAAAGTTATAGCCATATTTTGAAAATCGCATTTTCTTGTTTTTTCAATATAGCGTTGGAACGATGTGATATTCAACTTTTTTGTAAATGAATTATTAATATTCGAAAAAATGTCTACTACTTTGTCTATTTAACCGATCTTCTATCTCCAATAATAACAAAGATACCCATACAGTCCAACATCAAATGAGACACGGTGTATATTGAAAAAATTGAAATTGGTCAGAGAGAGAATAAAATCAATGAAATATTATAATTTTTTGGTTGGAAAAGTTTTGAAAAAGTAAAATTACAAGCCACTTTGGAGATTTAATTTAAGAAACGTTTGTAGTTGAGGAGAAAATTCAATTAAATTCTAGTAGAGTCGTAATTGGTGGTGGTTTGTGTGTGTGTGTTGGTCGCGGACAGAAAACGAAAATCCAATTCGAATGAAAATGCGGAGTCGGGGGTGGCTGGCAAAAAGTCCCCTCTAGGTCCGGCTAGGATATTCTTGAGGCTAATTGCCAATGTTGTCTCCGAGTGTACCGTTAATGGCCGTTGGGGGACGCGCCAGTTTTAATCTGGGACTAATTCGGACGCCAGCGCCGCTCTCCACAACTAACTATCCTGTCGGTTAACTCTTAATTACGTTACACTTTTTTTCTATCCTATATCCTTCATCCTACGATAACAATATTAATAATATTAATCGATTCGAGTTGTTAAAGTTACTATCTACGAGAACTACTTTCGTTAGTGTGCACTAATTAAAGTTAAATGAACAATCAGGCGCTTTTTACGAGGCCGTTTCGTCCGACTTAGTTCTAGATTAATGATTTTATGCAGCTTTTATGCTCGCAAAGGCCTAATTTGTTTGGATTTTGCTGTTTACGTTTCGCATTCGGCCGCCATCATTTTCCAACAGGAAATTAGTCTTTTTATAATAAAGTTGTTATTAATTAATTGGATTTTATGAAAGTAGTAGGGGTGGGTTGGGGGCTGTTGGGGGGTTGAAATGGGGATGTTATAAAGTCGTGGGAGTCGAGAGAGCGCCCCCGACGGCCATTTATCGTAGCTTTCCTCCTCCCGCTCCGTTAGAGATACCGGCGCACTACACTTTTAATTAACAGAGCTAAATCGTTTAATGTGTCCCCAGACATTACTTTAATCTGGTGCTAATTATAACATCCCTTCCGCTCCGCCGCCCCCCACCTCCCCACTTCTATAAGTCGATTCGGAAGATGCGCTTAACGCACCCCCCGCAATTTATTTTATTTCTCCATTTCCCAAAAAAACAAAATTATTTCAAATCAAATTTCTTGTAAACGCAAAACGTTTATCAAAAACACAAATATTTATTGGATACACATATATGATAAGAAAAAGTTGAAGGTTAGTTTTTCTTGTCACAAAACGATCAATCCAGTGGCGTACCCAGAATTTATTTTTTTTTGGGGGGGGGGGGGCGACGGAGTTGAAAGGCAAAAAACCATGACGACGGGGGATGACTAAAAATTTTCTCATTTTTATTAATTTTATTAAAAATTTCTTAATAAAATACATTCTTTTTGGGGGGGAGGTGCAAGGTACGCACGACCCCCCCCCCCACAGGGTGAGCCACTGGATCAATCGTTCGTTATTTTTGTTGTAATCATGAAATGATTAAAAAAATGAGTATTTGTGATTTGCATGGCAGAGCAAATAATATCTATAAAAGTATATAAGGTTGGCAAATAAAAGGAACAGCGATTTAGTTGCAAAGATACCGCGAATTTTGGGCGTGAGTAAACACTAAAGACAAGCTCGGAAAAAAAGGGCTGAAATTGAGAAAGCAAAAGCGGTGGCTGCATTTTTCCTATCTTTATTTGCTCAAGGGTATTATCTACTCACAGCAGCGCATACATCACTAAATTATTGGAATCATCCGCAAATTCAATATTTTTATAAAAAAATCGTAAGCAAATATTTAACGATTATAACGCAGCAAGCTAATGAAGGTATAATTTGTTGATTCAACAAATTGCACTTTTGCGCATTTATTTAATTAAAATTAAAAGGAAATTAATTTGCAAACAGTCGCTGCTTTTAAGCTTTTAATGGATTGCAAATAAGCCAAAGATAAACACAACATTCAAGAGTTTTTCTTGTCGACGTTTCAAGAACAACCAAGACTCAAACAGTGAAGAGTTATCAATTCATTACACGTCTTTTTAAATTAATCGCTTTTTGATTGATTGCCACAAATTCATGATACCTATACTACAAGTGCTTTTCGTGTCAATTATGATGTAATTAACTTGTCCACTTCACTTTAAGGAGATCCCATTCAAGATAATCGTATTAACTAGCGATTAATGACGGATTACCTCTTTCGTAAACTCATTCCATACTTTGATACATTACAAAGTATAAAAAACTAAATCTTATAAATCAATTTTGTTTATTACTCGCATTCATTATTTTTCACCAATATATAAATAGATTTTTTTTATCATTTTTTTAAAATCAATAATTAGCCTTATTATTGTTTAAGCCAGGCTTACTTATATATTGATTGATAATTTAATTATAGAAATTAATGCTTTTATCGTAATCATAGGGATTTATTTAATTAGATTTTTTAACAAAGATTATAGCTTTTTCATTAATTTATTATACAATAATTTTTTATTCCAATTTTTTATCTTTTAATTATTACTAAAATTATGCATAAAATCAATACTAAAAGATCCATTTGTGGTGCCAGTATTGAAGAAGTTATTACAAAATATAAAAGATCAAAACTAACTGTGTTAAAAAATTATTACAATTTTTGGATATAATTTTGAATCCGGCACAGTTATGTCCTAAACATTGCCTTTTTATACATAAGAATTTGATTTTGAACGGTCGGTGTAAGGTGACCTTACTAAAGTCAAATAAAAAGATGGCGATTTCAAAATTTCAAACCGACATCCCTTCGAATATCGTTGAAAAGACCACGTGTAACGATTTTTTATTTTTGGTCTTATTTTTACTCAATAACGCAGACAGTTGTAGACTACCATTTAGACAAGAACTACAATTACGACTTTGAAAGGTGCGTGTGTGGTCAAATAAAAATATAGCGATTTAAAAACTTTAACATAAATTTTGTTAAGACATCGTTGTGAAGACCACGTATAGCTATTTTTGATTTGTGCTCCCATTTTGATTCAATCATGCTCACAGTTGAAGGCTACTGGAACTGCTCTTTAGACGAAAAAATACTGTCTTGACTTTAATAGGTGCGTGTGTAGTCAAATAAAAGGATAGCAACTTCAAAACTTCAAACCGACCTTTCTCAGAATATCGTTGAAAAGACCACGTGTGGCGATTTTTAATTTTTAGTTCTATTTTGATTCAATCGTGCGCACAGTTAAAGACTACTCGACTTGCTCTTTAGACGAAAAAGTACTCTCTTGTCTTTGAATTGTGCGTGTGTGGCCAAATAAAAAGATAGCGTTTTCAAAACTTTAACATAAGTTCCCTTAAAATATTGTTCTAAAGACCACGTGTAGCGATTTTTTATTTTTGGGCTTATTTTCATTCACTAACGCGCACAGTTGTAGTCTACCATTTAGACAAGAACTACAATTTCGACTTTGAAAGGTGTGTGTGTGGTCAAATAAAAATATAGCGATTTAAAAACTTTAACGTAAGTTCTGTTAAGACATTGTATTTTTTGTCCCATTTTGATATAATCGTGCGCACTTTCGTAGACTACCGGAGCTAGTTTTAAAGTAAAAAAACATTATCTTGACTTTGAAAGGTCGGTATGAAGTCAAATGAAAACATAGCGACTTCAAAACTTGAAACCGATCTTCCTCAGAATATTTTTGAAAAGACCACGTGTAGCGATTTTTAATTTTTAGTTTCATTTTGATTCAATCGTGCGCACAGTTAAAGACTACTGGACTTGCTCTTTAGACGCGAAAATACTCCCATGTCTTTGAATGGTGCTTGTGTAGTCAAATAAAAAGATAGCGATTTCAAAACTTCTACATACGTTTCCTTGGAATATTGTTGTAAAGACCACGTAAAGCGATTTTTTATTTTTGATTTTTTTTTATTCTATAACGCGCACAGTTGTAATCTACCATTTAAACGAAAAATACAATCTTGATTTTGAAAGGTACGTGTGTAGTCAAATAAAAAGATAGTGATTTCAAAACTTTAGCATAAGTTCCCTAAAAATATTGTTGTAAAAACCACGTGTAGCGATTTTTGATTTTTAGACCAATTTTGATAAAATAGCGCACACTGTTGTGGACTACCGGTGTTGCTCTTTAGGTGAAAAACACAATCTTGACTTTAAAAGATTTGTGTGAGGTCAAATAAAAAGCTAGTGAATTTAGAATTACAGACTGACCTCCCTCAGAATATTGTTGTAAAGGCCACGTATAGTGATTTTTAATATTGGACCTCAATATCGCGCAAAGTATTAGACTACCGGAACTGCTCTTTAGGCGAACAAATACTCCCTTGACTTTGAAGGGTGCGTGTGTGGTCAAATAAAAAGATAGCGATTTCCAAACTTTAACATAAGTTCCCTTAAAATATCGTTATAAAGACCACGTGTAGCGATTTTTTATTTTTGGTTCTATTTTTATACAATAACGCGCACACTTCTAGACTACCATTTACACAAAAAATACAACTTTGACTAACTTTGAAGAGTCAGTGTGAGGTCAAATAAAAAGATAGCGATTTCAAAATTTCAAGCCGACCTTCCTCAGAATATCGTTGTAAAGACCACGTGTAGCGATTTTCGGTTTTTAGTCAAATTTTGATTAAATCGCGTGCACAATTATAAACGAATGGTGCTGCTCTTTTGGAGAAAAAAATACTCTCTTGACTTTGAAAGGTCGATATGTAGTTAATTTAAAAGATAACGAGTTCAAAACTTTAAACGGACTTCCTTCAAAGCACCAGTAAAAAGGCCACGTTTAGTGTTTTTTTATTTATCCTATTTTGATGTAATAGAACGCACTGTTGTAGATTTACGGTGTTGTTTTTTAGGAGGAAAACATAATCTTGACTTCAATGGGTCAATATAAGGTCAAATAAAAAGATATCAGCTTTAAAATTTCAATATAAGTTTCCTTAGAATATCGTTATGAAGATCACGTGTAGGGATTTTTAATGTTTGGTCCTATTTTACATAAGAAAAATGTTTCGGCTATCGCTGTAGCCCTCTTCAGTATCTACAATTATAGTTGGTTAATTACATAAAACATTGTGTACATTATGGTTACATAGTATCAAATCAAGAAAAAGAAGGTTACCTTCGTAAAACAAAACTCTCAGTGTATTGTCATGAAAATCATTAACTAGGTATTTAAACGAAACAGATTTCATCAGAGATATTTTGGATGTTTATGTTTGAAAACTAAAAAATCAAAAACTTATTAGGATCATGTTGTAAAAGCATATGGTTTTTTTTTAGGTTAGGATTATTTTTAAATTATTTTAAAAAACTCACCAAACAAAATTGTACAAATTGGTTGATAGTTTATTTTGAACATTTTTAAAGTTTACTATCAATATTTCCAAAATTTTTGACTTTCCAATTTAGCAATTTTTTGGATGTAATCTGTGGACTTTATTTGACAGGTGTTTAATTATGTTTCAGGTAGGCAACCTCAACATGTGTAAAACTTAAGACCTATTACCAACATTGCATACATTATATTTACAGTGTGTTACATAATTTTAGTTTACAGTGTGTTACATAATTTTGGTACATACATTAAAGTTTTATGAACTAAGTAAATGACAATAAATTTTACCAAGGCCTTGAGTGTCTGTTTTAAAGTTTACTGTATTATTATTCATTATACAGGGTGTCTCAGTCATCTGCCCACGATCTATAGTTTCTTTGCTATAAAACATATCGACTTGCGGTTTCCACCAACATATAGATACATGCATGCCCCACAATTTAAAAATATTTTCCATATATACAGAGTGTCCCATCATGGCCTAAAAAACCAAAGTTATATTTTTTTAAATGGAACACCCAGTATATTATGACATTTTTGGATTCCTTATCAAAAAATAATTAAACTTTTATGGGTCTAACATCACTCGTTTTGCTGATATTTGCCATTTAAGCCAAAAAAAGATTTATTTTTGTAAAATCACTGCTCTAAAACAAAAGAACATTTTGGCTTGAAATTTTGTCAAAAATTTTCCAACATCGTCTAGTCTACAACTATCATATCAAATTTAAGTTTGTGATATTTTTTTATCAGGGTGCCTTATAAAACGCAAATTGAACAATTAAACGAAATTTTCAAATGGAACACCCTGTATATTTTAACGTCAGTCGATGGCATTTTTTACAAGCTTTCTATTGATATAATGTTTGTATGGTCGCTTATCAATGGTTTGGGAGATATTAATATCCAAACTGAGAAACAGTGAAAATAGACAAAATTGGTAAATTTTTTTCAGGATTTTTTTTAATTTGCCAAAAACTTATTTGTGTCTTTCTCTATTTTGCTTTTTTAATAATGTTGTTATACTACAAAGCAGTTTTTGTTGCATTACAACACAAATAAAATCGAAACTTGCAATTATCAATTTTGGTTTTCTAAATTTCAGTATGTTTTGAAAATTTAACAGCTGATGTTACCAAGGAAACCCCTATTTTGTTGAATTTCGTTTTTACGCTGTCTTCTGATAGCTAGAAGCGGATTTTTTTCAGCTTCACCAAGCGCTTACAGCATATTTGCCATTTCTGCTTTAGAAGAGCTCACTATATCGGTTTAGTTATTATCAAAAGTACAGAGAAAGGTGTTAAAACAAAATTCAACAAAATAAGGGTTTCCTTAGTAACATCAGTTGCTAAATTTTCAAAGCATACTGAGACTTAGAAAATCAAAATTGATAATTGCAAATTTCGATTTTATTTTTGTTATAAAACAACAAAAACTACTATTGAAATAAAACAACATTATAAAAAAAGCAAAATAGAGAAAGACAAAAATAAATAATAGGCAAATCCTTAACAAAATTTATCAAGAGGACTATTTTGTCTATTTTTCACTGTTTCTCAGTTTGGATATTAATATCTCCTAAACCATTGATAAGCGACCATACAAACATTATATCAATAGAAAGCTTGTAAAAAATGCCATCGATTGATGTTAAAATATACAGGGTGTTCCATTTGAAAATTTCGTTTAATTGTTCCCTGATAAAAAATGTCACAAACTTAAATTTGACATGATCGTTGTAGACTAGACGATGTTGAAAAATTTTTGACAAAATTTCAACCCAAAATGTTCATCTGTTTTAGAGCAGTGATTTTTCAAAAATTCATCTTTTTTTGGCTTAAATGGCAAATATCAGCAAAACGAGTGATGATAGACCCATAAAAGTTTATACAAAGTATAATTATTTTTTGACAAGGAATCGAAAAATGTCAAAATATACTGGGTGTTCCATTTAAAAAAATATAACTTTGCTTCAGTAATTTTGATCGCGCATTTTAACTGTAAATGCAGCAAATACCTTCGTAGTCTAGTTGATACAAATTTTAAAATATAACAGAAATGAAGATTTTTATTGGTACTTTCAGCCTAATTATGTAGAATGTTTTTGGGTCAAAATTTCTTCCCCAAATTTAAGAAGTTAAGGCTTGACTTTTATTAATCGGTATGTAGTAAAATAAGGAGATAGAAATTTTAAAAATTTTAACCGATTTTGTTCAGAATATTGTTATAAAGATGTGTATCGATTTTTTATTTTCATTCTCGTTTCGCTTCAATAGCACTTACAATTTTGGTATACCAACTCCTACAATTTGAAAATAAAGATATTACAAAAAATGGCGTCAAATTTGATCAGAGTTCTTAGAAAGCTTCCGGGTTTTTTTTTTATCGATTTTTTTACTATAATAAAAATTATTGATCATATAAAAAAAATAATCTATAGTCTCAATTAAAATATGTATAATTAATTATCGGTTAATTTGAAGAAGGAACCGTTTAGTGAGAACGAGTTAATTATTTTTGTGAGTAGATTTTTGAGTAAAAATGGTTGTTAATTAAGTGTAGTTTGTATTCATATCGACAAAACGGCGTTATAGCAATAATTAACACTGTGGTTTAACGGTAATCAGTCTGGAACCGCCTCGTTTTGCCCAAGGGAATACTTTGCCTTTCTCGCTACTAATTTCCTACACAACGGCTAATGTTGATAACAAATCATCTTGATTATTTTAATTATTTACGTGTTATGTTTGAATTAATAATATAAACTCATCACGGCCAATATTATTTATTATAAAGAGCATGTTGAAAAACATTTTAATTTAAAACGTTGTAAATCGCGTCTATAAATAATCGTCCCTCATGTCGGCCAATATTTATTTATTTGCGCAAAATAAAATATCAATTTTTTACAGATTACGGGCGCAAATATTTATTTAAAGCCCATTAAAAAACTATCACTCCGCAAAGGTTATAAATAACGAAAGAACACGGTGATAAAAAAAATAAATTGGTTTAATAAAATGGGATTTTTATATTTTCGATTCGTTTCGTTTCGAGTGCTAGTTTGAACTCTATTAAAATAATTTTAATGTGACAGATGGATAGCTGAATGTCAACAATCGATCATATGCTACTGTGCACATAAAATCGGCCAATAAATTATTGAAGCATTTGGAGTGATAAGCAGAGGTGTTGATATTTTTGAGCGATTCGCTCCTATCGATAATTGTTAAAGTGCGTTTTAATGTTAATAAACAACGTAATGTGGAGCAAACAGGGTAATTTAATTAATTAGCGTCGTTCTGGGATTCGAGAGAAGAGGAGGGGAATTATGTGAATTTTAAATTTTCGGGGGGTTAGGGTGCAATTTGCGACAAAAGCGCGCGAGGCTCGTTTGTTTTAACGACGTCGCTAATGAAACAATCCTGGGAGGCAATTATGAGAAATGACACATTCAAGTGAAACTCTCTCCCAGGACGCTCATCTCATAATACAATCTTCACTAGGCACTAGGACAGAACTTCCTCAGAGATTCGTCAACGCCCATAAAATTATCCGCAAGATTACTTCACACAGCGAAGAAAATTTCATCTACCTACACAAGTTAAAATCTTATTAATTTCATTTCACCTCATTTCCATAAAACCCCTTTTCGACCTACATAAATTCACAGTGCTCCACAGCTAAGAACATACAATCATTTTCTCGACAACTTCCTCATTTTATACAACAAAAAAAAACTTCTAACAAACTTGAGATAAAGATTAAAATGTCAAATTTATATTATTTAATAATGCGATCTTCCCTCTTACGTCTTACGACGGAATTAATAGGATGACATCAGAAGTAGGTTGGTTCCTATCACGTTTTGATGGTTGCCATATGACTGTCAGTTGTCATCAAGGTGACCCACTTATGTAGTGACCTACTTTTATGACATCATTTATGGAGGGAAAAATTAATTTGAAACGTCAATTGGTGATTATTTAGTAATTTCCAACGCATTTTTATCAAAATATGAAAACAACTTGTTTTAATATATGCAACAAATCACACACATATCCCCTCCAAAGGTGCTATCGATACCAAAAATCGCTACACGTGGTGATTTTTGTGTAAGTTTCTTGGGTGTCATAAAATATTTTTCAAAACGATATCTTTTAATTTGCCTAAATGCCGATTGAATTAAAAATATCAATTTTGAAATGACTCCATCACAGAAAAGTGGTTCCAGTTAGGTTCTTTACCAACCGATTTTCGATTTTAAATACGGATTTGAAAGAATATTTAATGCTTTAAGACACCACGCTTTTTCGATTGTAAATGAAAAATTAAAAAAAATCGTACTGAAAGTTTTTAAAAAAAAATAAAAATATATAATAGGTGAATTTTTCTTTAATATTCTCGTTTTTTTATTTGTTTATTTTAATATCCTATAGCTCATTTGAAAATTACTTATATCGGTTTTATTTTACAAAAAAATTCGTTTTGATATTTCTATTCGTTCTTAAGTTATAAAACTTACAATATGCAATGACGTTATAATCTAAGATTCATGTCACGAACAAGTCAGTTTTTTTATCTCGCTCTTACTCAGTAAAAGTATAGGACCAATTCTTGAGTGGAAGTGAGATGATACTCGTGACATTGATTGTAACTTGTTTATCTAGACACACAGTATTTATAAGTCTTTTAGAAAATAGTTCATTGCGTTTTACAGGAACCCCAATCGTGTGACAATCTACAACTAAGAGCAAGTGAGAAGGAATGAAGAATCTTCTTTGTTAGTTAAGTCTATGATAGTGTTCGTACCACTTCGCACATTTCCGACGTAGATCGTGTATATTTTTTATGCCTATAACATTTCCGTTATAAAGAAAAAACTATTATAATTAACCTTTCATGTAAAATGTAGGATTGTTTTTTAATGTAAAAATATGTAACATTACTATGGAGTTGATACATAAACATATTACAAAAAGGTATTATATACAGGGTGTTTCAGACCACCCGTCCACCCCTTTTATTTTAAGAACGCCTTGTCGTACAAGGCTAAAATAAAAAAAATTATTACCAAAGCAAACCCGAAGAATTCATTGGTGCACTTATTTTTTTCCGGAACAATCCGGAAGTACCCGGAACCGGAAGTAACTTTCGATTTTTAAACGGCAACATAGGTCGAGTATGGTATCGTTTGAAAGGTCTTTTCAAAATAAACAACTTTTATTAAAATATTTTTGTAATATCTTGCATAATTAACAAATTAAACGAAAAAAAATTATGCAAACAAGTGACCATTGGTCTCTTAAATTATGGAAAAATTAAATCGTTACCATCATCCGCAAATGGGCAAGAGAAAGATTTTTTTAAATTGAAACTCTTTTTTGCGTTTATCGCTTTATTCATTAAAAATAATCAATTTTTTTATATTTTTTGAATTAAGGTAAATACATAACCTAAAAAAGTTGATTATTTTTAACAAGCGAAGTAAAAAATACATGTTTCCATTTATAAAATCATAATTGCCTCTACCCTTACCCATTGAGGATGATGGTAGTGTTTTAATTTTTCCATAATTTAAGAAACCATTTGTCACTTGTTTGCTTTTGTTTTTCGTTTAATTTGTTAATTATGAAAGATATTAAAAAAATATTTTAATAAAAGTTGTTTCTTTTTAAAAGACCTTTCAAACGATACCATACTTGACCTATGTTGCCATTTAAAAATCAAAAGTTACTTCCGGTTCCGGGCACTTCCGGATTATTTCGGAAAAAAATAAGTGCACTAATACATTCTTCGGATTTGCTTTGGTAATATTTTTTTTTATTTCAGCCATGTACAACAAGGCGTTCTCAAAATAAAAGGGGTGGACGGGTGGTCTGAGACACTCTGTATATATTATATACACATATTTATATAAATATTATCTAATTGTATTTACATACATTAACTATAATATACAGGATGTCCCATTTGACGTTGGACTGTATGAGAATCTTTGTTATTATTGGAGATAGAAAGTCGGTTAAATGGACAAAGTAGTAGAGTTTTTTTCGAATATTAATAAAAAAACAAGAAAATGCGATTTTCAAAATATGGCTATAACTTCTTTATTTTTTGCGGTACCAAAAAATTTTTTTGACTTAATATACACAATTTTTAGTGTACAATGCAGTAAAACAAATGAATATATTTTTTCGCCAACGGGTTGACCGGAAATGAACCAAACTTATTTTTTTTCTTATAGCAGCCATATTGGTTTTACACATATTCGGAATTAGTTTAGTTTGTAAAATCAAATAATTTTATTTTTTTTTAAATATGACATATGGTATACCAAATTACTCAGAAAAAATACTGATTCCGAATATGTGTAAATCCAATATGGCTGCCATAAGAAAAAAATAAGTTTGGTTCATTTCCGGTCAATCCGTTGGCGAAAAAAAAAATATTCATTTGTTTTACTGCATTGTATACAAAAAATTGTGTGTATTATGTCAGAAAACTTTTTTGGTACCACAGCAAATAAAGAAGTTATAGCCATATTTTAAAAATCGAAGTTTCTTGTTTTCTCAAGATAGCGTTGGAACGATGCGATATTCAATTTTTTTGTAAATGAATTATTAATATTCGAAAAAATCTCTACTACTTTCTCCATTTAACCGACTTTCTATCTCCAATAATAGCAAAGATACATATGCAGTCCAACGTCAAATGGGACACCCTGTATAACAATTATGTTAAAAAAACGAATTTTGTCCATTCGTCCATTTTGTATCAACCAAAAACTTATCAGCACCATTCAGAGTTTATTTTGGAACTATTCAGGTTAACACTTGACAGATTTCCCAATATTTATGTAACATTTATGTAACACTGGTTAAATTAAAATAACAAAGTACAATCGGCATTCGTCTACAAATACCGTTTGTTACTCAAAAATCTCACAAAATACATAAATAATATATAATCTATTGGCGAATGATTTATATATTCAAAAGTACACAAAAAATACATAAACAGTATATAGCCTATTGGCGTGTGAGTTATATGTATATTCAAAATTATATAAACTGTACTTAACTTTTCTTAAATTTTTTTTAGGACATAATTATGATATATTCTCTATGTAAAGAAAATTACATATATTTTATATCAATTGTATATTAATAAGAAATATATTATGTATGTTTTAAAGTAATCTTTATATATTTTTGTAATGTAAACATGTTATATAATTATTACATCTATGTTTATTTGTAATGGTTAGTTAAAATGATTGTTTTTGAATGGCCCTGTAGTTGAATAGTTTTAAATAGTGCACTTATTCGATCTTGGTAAAAGTGTTTCGTGCAATTTGGAATAACGACTGTGAATAAAACAAATTCTGGGTGGTAATGTGATTGTTGGCTGTTGAGGAGGCTTGAGGAGGCCCCCTTGCACCCTGCACCCTGCACCCCGGAGTCTCTTGTTGTCCATATCCGCATCGTCGTATACAGTGATTCAGCTCGGATGTGCGTATAATGTGGGCATCATGAGCGAGATTCGAGAGAAGTTGGGAAAATAATGAGGCGCCCTAACGTCACTCGTCCTTGGGGCGAAGGGCGAAAGGGTCGAAAGTCGAGCGTCGCGCGCTCCTCCCTTTGTAATTCGGACTTCGGGGCGTCGCTCTTCAGCTCTTTCCGCCAATGAAAAGTTGCGGAAAACGCGAGCGCCGTATGTGTAATGTATACCGTCTAATGTTGCTGTAATATCAGATATTATTGCGATAATACATTTCAAATCGTTTAGTTCATCGACGCCTTTCGTGTCGCCTGTACTGCACACTGCACGCCCCACAATAATCCTAATTTACGCAAAAACAAATTTATTTGTGATATGAGTGATTAATTTTTTTAAAAGTGATTTATAATGTCGCATCATTACTTGGACGAAAGACAACACGTGCTACACGACTCTTACCAAAGCAAACCCCTCAACATGGACACAAAAATTCAAGAAAACAAAGGTTCGTTTTGCATAGAAGCGCTTTTGAGTAGATCTGAGGAAAGAGCGAATAGTCCCGATAACACCTCCAGAAGCATCTCACCATCTTCGACGAGGAGCCGCAGCCCGCCGATTTCTCCAGGAAGCGAAGAAGTGCCCGCTAACCACTTTGTACCGAGGCCGGGGCTCCTGGGTCACATCTACCCCAACGGAGGCAGTTTTTACGGCTTCCATCAGTCACAACCCCAAAGCTCGGCCTTTCATAGTATCGATGGTTCCATGCTACAAAAAGTTCAGGTGCCAGTTTCTCATCATGGTCACAATCAGCTTCATCAGATGCAACTCGAGTGGCTCGCCAGATCAGGGATGTTTTATCCAAGATTACCAGATCTTCCAGGTAAACAATTTTTTATAACTTCATTTTTTTGGGTAAAGATAAACCTTAAAAATTTACTATTTTTTGGTAATAATTTATGTCCAAAAATAATTTTAATAAATAATAACCAATTTTGAAACACTAAAAAAACACCATCGGCAGGTGTCATCAAAGAATGGGTCTCCTCCATAATTTCCTTAATTTTGAAATTTGATTATGTTCAGAAAATTACATTTTAGGTACTGATTTTTTTAAGTATTACATCCAATTTTACTGGAAATAAGCTCAACATTTTTTTTAAATGTAACTTTCCATTTTTTATTCATAATTTGAAACAATTTGAAGTACTCAAGTATGTTTGTGATATTATTTTTTTAAAAATTATTTATTAGTTTGTACTCGAGAATAAAACAACTGATGATTAAAAAAAGAGTTATAGGTATATTTTTGATCGAACAGTTTTGGTTTTTCCGAACGGGTTCAGATTTTTGATAATTGGACTGTGAAAAGAGTGAAGACCAGAGGTAGTGAAAGAAATAGGTGATTAATAGAAAATAGATATATATTTTTGAAAAAGGTCTTTAAAAAAAATTAAGAAATTAATACTTCAATAACTACTTTAGTTTTAAAAATTTCAACATTGTTTATATTGTAAAATGCAATTTTGGTAAAAAAAATTTAAAAAACACAGTTTTTGTCAAAGATTGTTTCAAACGTTATAAAAAACCGGAATATTACATTAAAAAAATGTTATTTCCGGTGAATTGGTAGCACTGAAATTTCTTGATTTCCAAATGGCAGTTGCCAAGCTATTTATAGGTTAGTTCATTCAAGATATAACAAACGTCACATCAGAGTTGCCAACTACTAAAAGAATTTTCAAAGTTGAAAACTACAATATTTTATTTTAAAAAGGTTAAATGGTGCAAAATAGAAAAAATAGTACAAAAAACTTGTTAATTAATTAATTCACTTGTTCATTAAAGTTGGATACGTACCACAATATTATGAGACTTATGAAATTCGTTTTTTATTATAGTATTCTTGAACCATACAAGATACAACAGTTATTTGAATTTCAAATTTTTATTTCTGAAGAGAGCAAAATAAATGATGTACAATTTCTCAAGTGATCTCGAAAGACTGCAGCAATTTAAATACCATTTTTGTCCATCTAGTTTTAGTACCTCTTTTTTGTGCTTCGTTGCACTTGATAAAAATATGAAATATATTAAAACATCTAGATGTATTATTTTAACCATCAGTTTTCCCTTGATTATGATTTTGAAGTTATATACAGGGTGTGCCAAAAGACTTGCAACAACAAATGTTCTAGTAAAAAACGGCATTAAATAAATAAATGAAAATCAAGAGGAGTAAATAGCAGCGTATCTTTTAACTATACTTTTAAATTTTTAACACCCATAGTTTCCAAATGATGCCATGTATAGGGTGATGATAAAGTTTGGAACAATATTCATAATTGCCGTATTTAATTTTTTTGAGAAAATCACTGGGACCGGTCAATTTTAGTTTTTAAAATGCCATCTCTTGGTATAATAAAAATATTAATGACGTCAATGGTGATTTTGCAATGACGTCATCATCAATTTTTTTTAAATGAAATCCCCCATTTCTTTTACTCATTTTTTGACAGAAATTCATGTCACTTAAACAACGATATAAAAAACAATTAAATTTTTAAACAAATTTTTTAATAAAAAATATTTTTACTTCAATGAAAAAGGTTTTATAAAAATAAATTAAAATGAATTTTAATAAAGTTACTAATATTAACGAAAGAAAGTAAATGTGTAAATAATTCGCAATGTAATACGAATGTTAAATGTATTTCAAAAAAATTATTAAATAAACTTAAAAAAACAAATTCACAAAGAATAAAATTTTAAATTTACCATTTATTGAAATCAGCCAAAATAAATCTTATACAACATTCAAATCTTGCAAATTTAATAATAGGTACAAATTAATTTTAAGTTTACATTAAAAAGTGTTAATACGAAAATTTGTTAATAAATGCAACCATTTTTTTATATCATCGTTTAAGTGACATAAATGTCTATAAAAAACGAGTGAAAAAGTGGGGGTTTTCATTTAAAAAAACAATTGCTAAATCAACAGTGATGTCAAAAAAATTTTCTCAAAAAAATTAAAGACGCCAGTTATGAATATTGTTCCAAACTTTATCATTACCCTGTAATTTTTTTTTAAAATCAAAGTGGGTTATCATCAGAAGGCTTATTTTTGGGCCTAGACTAGAAGAACAGATTCTTATTTTTTCATGCGAATGAAGAGGACACAATGATCAAAGTCGCCGACGACAAGATCTCGACCGGTCCGAAAATAAGCTCGCAGATAGTCAATTATTTAGAGAGATATAATATTCGAATAATAAAACAAAAAAGAATAAATTAAAAATATCCAAAATCAGGCAAAACACTTGCTTTAAAATTTCCTGTCTCTAATAACAAATTATTAATGTTTCATTTTCCTTAGGAATAATCAATTAACTAATTTTTGAGAGCTTTAATTAGACTTTATAATTGTGAACGGATAACATTCTACACTTGAACACATTTTCTAACATTTCCTATTAGCGTTATTTAAAAATGTAATATAGAGAATAAAATATTATTTTTTGCATTTAAAAATTTTTTTTTTTAATTTCGTTACATTATATCAAATTTATGATAGCTTGTCAAATTGAAAAAAATAGCAATCCAATAAATTAAAACAAAACCTACTTTGACATTTAAAAAATGTATACAGTGTGTTCATTTCAAAAGGAACCACCCTAAATAATCTAATGTAAAAATGCCGTGACAGGTCAATTTTTATTTTTAGGCTGACATCTATTTTCAATAAAATTAAAGTTGTCTTTGCAACCCCCTACCACACAGGACCAACCCCTTTAATTATTTTAAATGGGAATGGGGGTCGAGTGATGCATAATTTTTAAGATCTATTTATTCTGAAAATAAAAATATGATTTGTTTTGGCTTTATTTTAATTTAGTCATTTACAGGACACGATAAGAGAGAAAAGTAAAATATAAAAAAAACTGATTTGTTTTTCAACAATTATAATTAGCTTTTGTTAAGTTAAAGGATTTGTTTCGTGGTCAAAACTCAAAAATTTATCCAAATGTGATTTAAAAGTACCTAAATAATACCATTAATATTAGGTACTTTTTTGTAAATTTTTAGGTAGGTTAGGAATCAAAAAGTTGCCAAAAAATTATTACTGCCATTATCAGGGTAAAAAAATGCTTTCAAATGATGTATCACTCGACCCCAAAATTGAAAGGGTGACTCCGTTGGGAAGGGGGTTGCAATGACAACTCTTATTTTATTGGAAAAAGATTGTTCCCCTCAAAGTAAAAATCGACCTGTCATTTTTATAATAAATTATTTATTCGAGAGTTATTTGGGGTGGCTCCTTTTAAAATGAACACCCTGTATAACATATAACACCACCACTCGAAAACTATATGCAATAAAAATTTGAAAATATAGATAACATTTGCATTGGGAAATTCCATTCACTCTCTATAATTTAATTCAAAATAGTTTTCACATTTGATTGTTTATTGCAAAATTTTGGGGCATCCTGTATAACATTTCAGCAAAAGCAATATCATCGACAGTCTGTTTTATTGACAAGGCAGTTTCAAAGCATACTTGATTAGAATAAAAAAAATACAAATAAAATGGAATTTATACTTTGCTGGAAAAAAAAAAAGTAAAAACACCCTGTATATTACTTTTTCAAAGGAACTTTTCTACGATAAGAACTTTTTTCGCTGGTTTTTAGCCACACTATCCGATAAATTTATGTTCGTTGATAATGAATCAAGCAATATTAGTGCGAATCAAATATACAGGATGTTCCAAAACTCGCGCCTGAGCTCTCGCAACATGATCTTCAAAACCCCTTGGTGGAGTACAGTAAAAAGTAACCTACTTGCAGAACATTCACGAAGTGCAGAGTGAATTAATTGACATTTTTAGTATAAAACCCTTATTTCTTAACAAATTCGAACATTGTATTGACAATTTCATTCAAAAATGGTTTAATTTGTAATTCTTTATGCAATTTCTAATAGTTCTAAACATAGAAGGATTCTTTTTGAATATTTTTTAAGTATACTCTACCAAAGGTTCCTGATAATGTAACAAAAATAAAAATGTATGCGTGAGTTTTGAAACAATCTGTATTTGTTTTGTAAACTTTGATCTGCTGATTACGATGAAATAAAAAGTTTTACTCTCTGTAAGTTGCGGTTTTAAGGTTATAATCATTTTTGAAACACTAAAAAATATTTATTTTTGTAAATCATATTAAAAAAATGTTCTTGGAATACTATTGGAACAATCAAATGGGAGGAGGCGTGAAAATTCGTTATATGAAAAAGTAAAAGAAACATATATAAGAACCAAAATATGGATATAATTCTACCACTAGAAAACTGTAGACACTAAAAATTTGAAAATAGATAATATTTACATTCAAAAATACCATTCACTCTATTTGATTTAATTTAAAGTCGTTTTCACATTAAATGCGTTTCAAATTTGGATTGTTTGTTGTAAAATTTTTGACGCACCCTGTATATCGTTTATACACTTTCATGAAGATATTATTTTCATCGATTGCTACCGGATTTAAAAAAAAGATGATACTGGTAATTTGCATGGTAGGAAACTTAAACTTTTCGCAGTTGACTACAGTGAAATAAAAATTAAATACTTCAGTGAAGTTTAAAAAGAAACAGATTGAGGTTGATAGTTACTTTTAGTATAAATTTTTTTATTATCTAAATAATACTCAAACATAATGATGCTGAGAGGTTCTTTGGTTAAAATAAAAGATCAGAAATAAACTTTAGTTGAATTTGAAAAGGTATACAAACCTAGTAACATTAAAATTCCTAAAAATTATTACAAATTATATTTGGTTGCCTAGTTTTAGTATGAATCCTTATAATGGAATTCCCTGTATATCATGGACAACAGTTTTATAGACATTCATCCATTTTTATTAATAGGACGTTTCTTCAACGAACCAATTTTATCAATACAAAAATATTGTATGAACATCGCATTTTGGAATTTTCATCAATATTTGTTTCATCAACATTACTTTTTTATCGTTACAGACATTTTATCAACACTCCCTTTTTATGGAAATGATCTATACTACTTTTTTGAAAAAAATTTTCTTCTACTAGGACTTTTTTTCTCTGTTTTTAGTCCTATCTGATAGATTTAGGTTCTTTGATAACGAATCAAGTAATATATTAGTGCTTGTAATGCTATTGGAACAATCAAATAATAAATGGGCTTAAAATATTCCCTTTGAGGAGTAATTGCGCTACATGAAAAAGAAAAAAAATAGAACCAAAATTAAAAAACTTTTTTTATAAGGACAATTTACCAAAAAATACAAAAAACTAACATTTTGTACATAAAAACTATTTAAAAAAAAAAGTGTTCTAAGAATCTTTTAAAAAGGTAACAATTTTAGAACGTTAGTATATACAGGGTGGCCCAACGAAAACGAAAAGGTTGAGTTTTAATATAGTAAATAAAAAAACCGCTCGGACAGGTCAACGTTGATTTCGAGGGGGACATCTTTTGGAATAGAAATGATGCAAAAATCGTGCGGTATGGACACGACCCATAAAATTATAATAGGCATTGTAGGGTAAGTATTACCTCGTTAGAAAGATCTTTTTACCAAAAGTTAAATCGATCGATTCGTTTTAAAGATATTTGCATCATCTCTATTCCAAAATATGTCCCTCTAGAAAGCAAAATTGACCTGTCCGAGCGTTTTATTAAATTTTTTTTATTAACTATTTTAAAACTCAACCTCTTCGTTTTCATTGGGCCACCCTGTATATAAATATACCTTGAGAAAAAAAATTAAAATCTGATATTTAAAAAAAAAAGGACAATACCCTTAAAAACAATTGAAATAATAAATGATTTTTTTGGGTTATTCTGATAAGTTTTGGTTCACAAATAACAAATCAAGGATTATTAGAATGATTGAAGCTTTTTTAATACATATTTTTTGGTTTGAAACGAAAATCTTTTTAATAATATTTAAAACCGTCGAGTTTTTCTAAAATAATATTTTTTTCTATTTCGTCCTCTTCCTACGAAAAGTCACTAACTGACTTTTTGGATTAATTCCCAGATTTTGGTCAAATCATTCAAAATTAAAAGCGTTAAGAATTTAAATTTGTTATATGAACTGTAATGAACAATTTTCATGGTAAGTTTAAATCTTTATGTTTAAGGGCTTTTAATTTTGACCGGAATTTGTCTATAAATGTAAGTGATTAGTTCACTTGAACCTATGTATACTCGATTCAGTTTAAACATAGAGTGACTGACAACAAAGTGTCACATGAAGAAACGAATTTGATTGGTCGTTGTATTTCTCAGAAGCGTGTTCAGAAATTTTGTCCCACGATTGTCAGTTTGACAGAATATTAAATCGATACTAGAAGAAATATTAATTGTTTAATTATTTAAAAATGTCGAGCACTGATACCGACAAAGACATTGGAAATTTAAAATTTAGCCCTTATAAGAAAAAACTGAAAATATATCATCTGAGCACCCCCAAATTCAGCGCCTATGTAGGAGAATAACACTTGGTAGCTAAGTACGGTCCTGTAGAAGGTGACGTTGACAGAAATTTGTTGTCAGTCACTCTTTCTTTAAACTGAATGGAGTATAGTACTTAGTTTTTGTGATATCTTTTCATTTTAAGTCTGTAGTTCCTAAAAGGACAGAAGATGTAAGAATATTTGAAAAAAGTAGTTAAAATTTATAAATTTAATAATTTCAATAGTAACAAAATGTCAGTAACTTTTTGCAGGAAGGGGACGATTTTGCACGTTTTGTTGGGAAATTTTGGAATTGTTGGCAACATGTTTATGAACACTGACGTTTTTGAATGTCATACTAGTCTATACTTTATTTTTTAACTAGGAGGGGTGATTTAAATTTCCTGCGTCCCTGATTGGTTAAACGACAGCAATATTTACAACGGATTTTGGATGATTTTTGACATATAGCCTCAAAATAATTATCATAAAAATTGAATTTCTAATGTATTTACATGTATAAATTTATATTGAATACAAAGGAATGGAGAATTTAATCATGTTTCTGTACACATTTTATCATTAAAAAGCCAAAATAACCTAAAATTCCTGCCAAAACCTGTTAGGTTATTTTTTTAGTAACTGTAGTTCCCTGTCGCTCCTCCTAGTTAAAAAATAAAGTATACATCATTTTTAAATTTTCCTTTTAAAGTTAGTTTAGCTCAAAATGCATATAAAGTAACTTAAAACATTCACAACTCAAGGGACTAATTCAATTTAAGTTTAAGTTCAGAAACAGTTACTAAAGATTTATTATCCATTTGATTAGTCATTTTTTATTGACATTTGCGTACTGCCTTTGTACTTTAAAAAAGATAAATTTTATTACTCAGTATTCGTGATTTTCAAGATCAGGAGGTTTATTTTTAGGCCGGTTGAGTCGTGTGGTCGACGACATTCATCATTCTGTCCTTTTTGTTTACATGAAAAAATAAGAGGATGTCCTTCTAGTCTCGTCGACGACACGATCTCGCCCGGCCCAAGAATAAGGCTGCAGAGGTGGAAGTCTGTAAGATGGACGAGTTACCATGGTGACGGGTTTTGTCTCATTTCAAAAAATACAAAATGTACCTAAGGAAATGAGATAGAAAATCTATCACCTACTTACAAGCAACTTATGCCCGTTTTCACCAACGATTCCTAAAACGTAGGCATTGCTTATATGCTAGGTATTGCCTAGTTGCTAGGTATTTTTTATTAAATGATTAAAAATACCTAGCAACTAGGTAATACCTAGCATATAAGCAATGCCTAAATTTAGGAATCGTTGGTGAAAACGGGCTTATGTCACTAAACGAGAGTTTCATCTGTGATACGACCTCTGATAGTCATTTCATGAAGCTAGTAGTGGAGTAATAAATAAAAATCTGTTTTTCTTCAACGTCAACAATAAAAAAAACGGCCTTTTGTGACGCTTGACAGGCTTTAAAATGCCATTTTTCTGTTTGTTGAGTTTAATATTGTCATGTTCGTACGTTTCCGAAGTAGAATCGGGTATACTTTATTCTTCCAAGGAGTAGAAATGCAATTGAAGTTTTCAATAAAGTTGGCCTATTTCGATTGGATAAAATTTGATAAATTTAATGAATTTGTTATAAAATAGACGGTTAATTGAGTAAGTATTTGAGAATTTGTTAAAAATTGTGATGTTTTGGTTTTTGGTGGTCCCTCATCTGGCATCTCCCTCGGGAGGAAAATGAAAATCGTTGTCCGCCCTCTTCGCCTGGAAATCCACTCACTCCACACTCTCTCCTCCGCCATTCTTGTCTCTGCAATTAGCTAACTCAATTTGGGAGATCCCTTTCTACGGATCTGTTCACAATGTGTTGTCAATGTTTTGTTCGGATGGTTTTTTATTGCCTTAACGAAGACCTAAACGGATTACGGAACGGAATTTTGCGCACGACGCGCTCTTTTTTTTTCAGCAGCACCGAAGCCCAAAAAATATCTCTACTATAGTTTTTACAAATGGCGCGTTAATTTTGCAATCGCATCAATTAATCAGCATGCCGATTATTAGACGAGCCGGAATAAAAAGCGCGGGGCTCAATCAAAATTACGCATTTTATAAATTACGAAATTAAAAGCTCGCGCGCGGAATTAAAAACGATTTTAGGTAAATTGCGCTAAATGCAATTTACTACAAAAATTTAATCATTTAAACAACGACTAATGAGTAAATTGGTTTAATTAATAATTAATTTATTTAATAAATCTATTGTGTTGTAGTAAGTAAATAGGTTTAAGTCGCGTGTGATAAGAGTAATACGTGCATGCATTATTTCGAATATTATCTCGTTTTTACAAGGCATATGGGAAATTTAATTTATTGCTTTAACAAATATCAATTATTCAATTAATTTCTCTATTTGTCAGCTGGATTGAGATACTCAAACACACTGCAAATAGAAATTAGCGTTTTATTAAAACATTATTTCTTTTTATTGGAGTAAAACGTAAAACTAATTGTAGCTAGCTAAGTTTCAAATTGAAATGGGAACAAGTGGGGTGTGAATGAATATCGCGCCCATCAAATCACAAATTCAAATTTCGCACGGAAAAGCGGTCCGATTTCACGCTAAAATCGGCACGGACCGTTTTAATGCGAATTATATGTGATAATTAAATGCAAATTGCAGCTCATCTAAGCGGCATTGCTGAAAATTGCGCGCTCTTGATGAAGCCTGATTCAATTATTAGTACGACAAGTCCGTCCGACAATGCGAACAGGGGTTGTTCAAATTTTCCAAAAGCACCGTATTATTTTTTTGCATCAACGACATTAAGGAGAATTGCACGAAATGCTTTGGTAAACAAGTGCTAAATGCAGGTCTAATTCGAGGGGGTGGACCGCAAATAACAAGGGAGGCGATGTGCATTTCGGGCATAAATAGCTACCATCTGCCCTCAATTTTACTAAAAGAACATAATTACCACAAATTCATACTCAACTCATTCAGCCGTATCAATAAAAATACACCAAATCTTTTTTCCTTGATTTTTATAACAGATAAATCGGAAAAATAGTATAAGTTCTATGAAATTTTAGGTTAGGTTATTGTTTTTTGTAATTTACGACAGTCCAAAAAAGTTAAAGTTGAATAACAAAATTTTATTAATGTTTATTTTTTATCATTTAAATAATATTTTTTGGGGATTATTCTAAAGTATTAAAAATTGACTTTCCAATGATGTATTGCATGACATGTTGCCATTTAAAAAAATTCAAAATGGCTGTCCTGTCAAAAATCCGGGCAATATTTTTTTTTCATCTTAAAATATTTGTACCAATGCCCCATTTGATCCCAACAATTTTTTCCAGCCATTTGGTCTTTGGTTCTGTACATAAAAATCACACTATACAGGGTGTAACCAAAAAATATTCTTTACTTTTATCTTAGATTTAGCAAAGGAATCCTCCTGATTATTTTGCTTACACCCTGTATACAGGGTGGTGATTATTTCGAAGATCTTTACAAAATTATGGCTAAAAAACGATAAAATTTGATTTTAGAAAATAATTTATATTTTCTAAACCATTACTGTTACATCAATGAAATTTGGTAGATTATTTTGAGTTAAATGACGTCAAAAAAAAATTTTTTGGCCTCCTAGATTCGAAACCGCGATATTCAACTTTTTTATTTCTTATGGCCGTCATATTGGATTTTTACCTCATCAGTTAATAAATAATAAAACATTTTCAGATTGCTAATTAACAAATATTTGTGTATAAAAACAAATGAAATCAATGTGTTTTGAAAAGTTTCCATGGTTACCATAAAAATATCGCCTCAAATGAAACTTTAAATCTGATCAAAATTCTAATAATAAAAAAAAACAAATACTTTAATCATTTAAAATTTTTTAATAATATAAAGACACCTGTTATTTACATAAAATACTCTCATTGTAAGTCATTTGTTTATTATTATTATTTTCTTTATTATTATTATTTTCTTTATTATTACATCAATTTTGAGGAGATATTTTTATAGTAACCATGGAAACTGTTCATAAAACATTGTTTTTTCATTTGTTTTTTATACAAATTCTTAAATTTAACACATTTTCTAAAGGAACAATTAGCAATCTGAAAATGTATTTTTTTTATTTTCTAATGATGTAAAAATCCAACATGGTGGCCTTAAGAAATAAAAAAATTGATATTCGCGGCTTCGAATCTAGGAGACCAAAAAATATTTTTGACGTCATTTAACTTCAAAAGTACCAAAATTTATTAATGCAGCAGTAATGGTTTGGAAAATATAAACTATTTTCCATAATCACATTGTTTGGTGTTCCAAAATTAAACAGCCAAATTTTAGGAGGCGATTCTGTGACTGATTTTTAGAAAAAAACTTCCTATCAACATTTGACCGATTTCACTTCCCAAGAATTAATCAACCTTAAATGTAGTTTTAATTTTATTAACATAGAAAAAATATTTTTTTTAAGAATTTATTAAAATAATTACATTTTAGCAAGTGATTTGTAATAAAATGACAATTGTAGAACAAAAGTAACTAAACTAGCAGAAAATCTGGAAAAAATCATTAAAGTACATATTTGAAGCGTATTCTGATTCACATCAAATTTTAAATTTCTACATCAATCTGTTTTTAAAAAAATTAAAAAACATTTACTTTTAAACACAATATTTTAAGGATTTAGGAAACAAAATTGGACTAATGAATAGATGAAGTTTTTTCTTAAAATTTACGAAAAATCACTTCCTAAAATTTGGCTGCTTAATTTTGAAACACCCTGTATACAGGGTGTTTCCCATTTTTTCAAGTCAAATTTTTTTAGACAGTAAATGTCATTCTGAACAAAAATTTTCCTATCAACTATTGTGTTTTTTTGACCCCTTAAAAAGTTATAGCAATTTTAAAATTTCAAAAATGTACTTAATGATTTTTGTGGGACACCCTGTATAAGTTTCATTTATTTTTTTTTATTTAAATCAAGTATGGTTTGAAAAAATCGAAATAATAATTGATTTAAATAAAAAAATATAACAAGAAAGAATATTATACAGGGTGTTCCACAAGTCATGAAAATTTTAAAATTGCTGTAATTTTTTAAGGAGTCGAAAAAACATAATAGTTGATAGAAAAATTTTTGTTCAGAATGACATTACCTACCTAAAAAAAATTACAAATAGAAGCTGTCTCAAAATACTCCCTTGTGGAACCCCGACAGAAACTTCTCCAAATTATTTTAATTTTAAATAAATAAGTTAGATATTCAAAGATATAAATACAGGGCGAGCTAAAATGATTGTGGTTTGATATGTAGGCAACCAAATACGAAGGTTGGTACAACTGAAATCTTAAAAAGAAAATCTCCTAGTAATCCAATGGCGTAGCAAATTTTTTTTCCAAAATCTCTAATTTCACAGTAAATGTCAAATATTGAAAATGTTTTTCTTCATTTTCGAGGCAGATGCTAACACAAAACAAAGATTTACTCAAATTAATTTTGATAAAAACTGACGTTTATGAAATAGAAGGCACAATAACGATATTTAAAATTCTAATGTTTTGACACAACACGACACAACGGTAAAAATTACACCTACGCCTCTGCTTTTGTGAAGTCTAGTTACTTTGTTTTGATTTTGACATGATTTTGTGTTAACTATGAACTTGAAGCATACAAATTCCCCAGATCTTCAAATTTTAAGTTTACTATTATTCTTAGGGCACATTTTTGGATGAGAAATATTTCTCGTAGATAACTTGGGTGACCACAAAATGCTATGTGAAAAATAAAGGTAATTTTGAATATCTGCGTCAACTATTTATTCAAAAAGTCAAAAGAGACAAAGTTAAATAAAGACATATATGGACACCAAAGACTTTTTAAAGAATCATAAAGATTTTGTCATACTAAAAGGATAAGACTAGAACAATAGTAATGAATCAAACGGAGTATAATAAAAAATGGCTTAATTATTGGGGGATATCCAATCATGGAAAATTATAATATCTTGAAAGTCCTGACACAAGTAAAGAAGATGGTGAAAAATATGAAAGAAGAAGGGTGTATCAAGGAAGAGAAAGCAAGAACCGAATACGTGAAATTGGTAAAGTGTATTAAAGAGGATACCCATTGCGACTTGTGGTTTCATGCTATGAAACTTCAACTTATAGGCTATCCAAGTTTTACCATCAGATAAATGGTACTACTATAGGTAATCTCATTAGTCCAATTTTGGGTAAGATCACTCAGTCTATCACTCTAGATCCCTAAAAGATGACTAGATAATCATCTTTTAGGGACCTTTATATCAAAACTAATTAAAACTACTCTTCCTCTACAAGTATCTGGATGACCTATTAACAAATGAGAGTGATAAACTAGATGAAACCTTAAAGGTCAGTTAGAAGCGCACTAAAATTTACCACGAAGTTGGAAAATGGAAAAGGATGTTACTATAACTTTTCTTGACGTAAATTTATACAAAGATAGCAATGGTCGTATTACCATAAAATGGTACAGAAAGGCTACAGGCATAATAAGATGAAATCTATCGTTTATGTACCCGACAATGGTGCAATTTTGGGCAAATTTGTAAGTTATTATGTGAGTTGGAATAGATGGTTTCCATGCTTACCTATCTGTAAGGGCTTACAGATTTCCTCAGAATTGCACCATAAGTTGACTCATAAACATTTTCCTTTCGAATGAGTACCCTAAAGCGATAATAAAGCGAGTTATAAACAATAGGTCTGTAAATAGAGATGTAAGAAACAAAAAAGCCAACCCAGAAAGGTATTTTAATACATATAACGTATGACACGAAAAAATTTATGCAATTTATTATTACAGGTGAGTTGTTAGTTAGGTCGTTATCAGTTCACAGGACGAAATAAATACTTACAATTGAAGCCTGAAGAAGGATAAAATTGTTACGCGAAACGTTGCTTATAATAACAATTTATAACTGGGACAATATTGAACTAATTGGATTACAAGTGAGGTTTTGGAGTTGCATTATCACATAACTTCCTGGAAGACTTACCTTAACGATGACTAAAAAAAGTAAAAAAATAAATATAGAACCCAAAAAAAAGTTGTATTAATTTTTGGTGTAATGTCAAATCTAATCTAGACCAACCATTTTTCTTAATAAACTAAGTACTTAACCCAATTTAAAATAATAAAAATCTTTAATTTGAAAAAATATTGAGTTCAATAACAGTACAAGTCCATAATATTTTTTTGCGAATTTGTTGGTGCACAGTGTTTTTTTTTTCCTATAAATGTTGGGATAAAAAATATAATTTCAAAAAGTACTACAAACCTTCTGGACATATTACCAAAGTTGTACTTTTACAAAATAAAAATTTACATACACCGGCACCAACCGACGTAATTGTGAATCGACGTAAATCAAACCGGCGCAAAACGATTTTTACCTGTATTTAGTTTACATCGTTTACTTCAAAATTAACTTTTTGTACTCGTACTATCCTAGCCCTCACCGATTCAAATACAAATAAGGCTTTTTGATTAAGTTGCCTGAAAAGAATTTTGTTCTCTTTTGAAATTTGTTTGATATCCTTATTTAAGAGCATTATGGAGGTATCATCTGCATAAGTTATAAAATTATGATTTCCATGAAAAATCTGGTCTGGTAGATCAAAAATATGTATGATAAATAAAAGTGGTTCCAAACTACTCCCCTGTGGAACCCCGTTAATACTCTGTTAAGAGAAATTGGATCTGAAGTGGTCTTGTTTGTTAGTCAAATGTTTTACTGAAGATCGGAAGCAAATAGTTTTTTGGCACATTTCCATCTCCTTTCTTGGATATCAGATTCCTTGTTGAAAGAGAAGACTATTTCAATTATATTTTTGGAGAGTAAAAAACCGACATCTTAGTGTGCTCTCTCGAAACGATAATGGATAAAAGTTAAATAGTTTCTCTTGGTACGTGATGGTTTTTGATCGGATTCTCTGAAAGTTTATCCAGAGATGTGTAATTTGTGTAATTTAGTGTGGCCGTTGGTATCGATTTGACTTGTGAACGTTCGCTGAAAGTTTTAATCTCCATACGGGGATTATTTTTGCAATGCAATCTGTCTAAAATCGTTTCCAAAGTCCGATTGGGAGCACTAATGCGACTCATTTATAAGCATTGAGCGTGCACATAACCTCCATATATCAGAAGGCAATCGGCGAAATCGCTCGAGGGCTTTAAAACATTCCGATCATCCTACCGATCATTCTACCGCCGTGATTTACTGCTACCACCACCGGAAAAGCGAAAAAGCTTTTCCACCATACACACACATACGTACTCATCATAAATAAATTCATGAATTTTCTTGTAATTGCTAATTTTATTTTCGTTTGAAAATTTGCGGGATTGTAAATGAAATAAAGTGGAGATTTCTAGATTTGGGGATGGAGCACGTTTTGTGGAAGAGGAAGAGAGGAAGCGTCGCGTACGTTTCCCGTTTCCGGTTAGTTTAGTCGGGTAACAGAGACGGCATGGCATGGCATAGCAGGACCTAATGTAGTGCTGATCATGTTAGAATGTGTTTACAGGGCCAATTTACAATCGCAGTCCTCGCCTTCCTCATCGCTCGTCAAGCCTCTCTACTCTTCTTACTGTTTATCTTACCAATAAGACGCCAACAGAATTTACAACTCTTGATGTCGCAAATTTACTGCTACTGCTCTTGCTCTACTCTCTACTCTCTACTCAGTTTTAGCAGCTCTAAACGTGAGATATTATATTATTGTCATCACGTTGGAAACTGGAGAAGAAGAATTGGGGTTGCTGTTTTTAAAAAGGGATGATGAATATATATTTTGTTGTTAGTAGTCGAATAAGCGACAGATGGCCACCTGCTGAAAGTATAAATACCGGGGTGTTTCTAAATAGCTCCTAATATAAACAAGCCATTGAATTATAAGCGACGCGGGACAATAAAATTTAACGCCTAAATGCTGGTGATGGTGAATGGTGATGGGGTGGAACTCACAATTGTCACATCAACTCTGTTTACAGACAACTCACTATTAAGCCAAATTGTAATTATTATATCAATTGTGTTATTTGGGAATTATTTGCGCCGCGAATCCTATATTCATGAATAATAGATACAAATCATTTCACAAATTTAATCCCTTTTTTTACTTTTTACAGTCCTTACACTCGTCACAATCCAAAGAAAGCCAATTACACTACACTACCAATATTTTTACAAGCGATTAACATGTAAGAGGGGAAGGGGAGGAATTCCTAATGCAATTATACTTATTGGCTCCTGTTTATTGCGAACATGTCGCTGCATCGCCTAAATGGATTATGTAATTTTATTGATACCAGCCCGGCCCAACATATTTAAACTTATCGACTGGAAATTGACGTATTTATAACTCATCAATAAAAGTACCAACTTGAAAAAAAATCTCCTCTTCTCACAATTTTAAATCAACAACCACAAATCGCAAATTTAGCTTTACTCTAATAAATCACACCTAAAATCGCAAATAATGATTTATTCTATTTGTAATTACATCAAACAACCACCAAAAATTATTAATTAAAATTCTATTAAATAATAAATACGAGTAAATTAAATTTTAATTTAAAACTAGCTTTCATTTTCAAATAATTAAAATAAATTATACGCTCAATTATTATAACATCTATTATACAGGGTCTTCAAAAAAGGACGTTACAGTTGACCATAATCAAATAAGTACTTTATCGACAGAGAATTTTTAAGACGTATTTTTAGTCGTAGAGTTAGTAGAGATTAGATTTTAATATTCGGGTGACATTCGGCTTCCGTCGCGTTGCTTTATTTCATGATTTTTATAATTTTACTACTTTACGTTCTGTTGAGTTTAAGTTTAGTTTTAAGTTGAACTTACGCATTAAATTTATTCGCTTTTGCAGCAATGACAATAAAACCCGATAAGTTCTACTTTAGAAATAAAGCTGTTCTTAAATTTTAAGTCGTGTGAGTGAGATTGATCAGTCATGTTAATGGTAATATCAGTTTTCTTTTTTTATTATTTAAAGAATTAATAACTCTGCTCAAAGATCTTTTAATAAAAATAAAAATTCAGAAATAAAGTTAAGTTCGATTTTAACAGGTATACAAACTTAATAACAATAAAATCCCTAAAAATTACTACATAGTATATTTCAGGTAAAAGTGATGGGGATTTTTATTAATAACAAATACAATAATTATAATAATTAAATTTTTCAAACATATAAACAAACGTGCGTTCATAAGGTTTGAGAAAATATTTTCAAAAATAAAAGCCGACTTTTATATTTTAAATTATGACCGAAAGCTCACTTCAAGAGAATTTCTGTAGAGTTTAGAGCTTTTACTCGTCACGGCCATAAAAATAACGATATACTTAAACGAAAAGTCTTAGGTTATAAAAAAATTACCCTTCTATTATTGAGTGAAAGAATTTTTTTAACAACTCTATTATTTTTAATTTTATAAACAAACAAAGTTGCCTAAACATTTTAATTAAATTAAAAATTTCAATTTTTAACTTTATCATTTTATATTATGTACAGCTTTAATATTTTAATATTTGTAATTAAAACATCTTTACAATTAATTCGTGTTAAACGCCTGCTTTCAGAAAATTCTTTAAAAAATTGCATATGACTTTTATATTTTGAGTTATGTGCAAAAGCTCACTCGAAGAGTTCAGAGCTTTTTCTTACCACGGTCATAAAAATAAAGATAAAACTAAATAGAAACTCTTAAATTATAAAAATATAACCCTTCTACTATTGTGCCGAAGAAATTTTTTGATAACCTTATTATTTTCAATTTTATAAAAAAACGAAGTTGGCTAAATATTTTAATTAAATTGGAAATGACCATTTTAGGCAAGTGAAATGAGGAAAATGGTTTTAATTTGAGATTCAAATTAATTTTTCCCTCCAAAAATCACACCAGAAGTAGACAGTGGCGTAGCTATGACCTCTCAGCCTCCGCGGTGTGGGGGGTATATATTTTGGGAACCAATTTACGATTTTCACATACCGAGGGGTGCACAAAAAACGGCCAACGATGTAGCTTCGTTATTTCTTATCCGATTTTAATAAGTGATATGTCAAATTAAATGATTTGAAGAATACTATCATCAGATAATAAAAGATTAATTTTATTTTTAAAAACATCAGAGGAGGAGGAGGAGGCAACTTTTCTTTTTCAAATGGCAACATATTTTTTTGATTGAAAAAAATCATTAAGAAACATAATCTAAACCAATTATATCAATAATTTTTGTAATTTTTTTTTTTATTTTTTAAAAAAATGTTTCTTATTTTGTTTATTATTTTTTTTTTAATTTAATTCAATTGTTTTTTTTTTGTTTTTGAGTTTTTTATTTTTTTAAGTTTTGTTTATTAATTTATTCCTAATACTTTTTATTTATTAATAATATTTTTTTAATTTATTAACAAAACATAAAAAAATAAAAAACTGAAAACCAAAAACAAAAAAAAACAATTGATTTAAATTAAAAAAATTAATAATAATAAAAAAAATTATTGGTATAATTGGTTTAAATTATTTTTGTTAATGATTTTTTTCAATCGGAAAAAATATGTTGCCATTTGAAAAAGAAAAGGTGCCTCCTCCTCCTCTAATGTTTTCAAAAATAAAATTAATCTTATATTATCTGATAGTAGTATTCTTCAAATCATTTAATTTGACATAACGAAGCTACATCGTTTTTTGTGCACCCCTATGTATAAAAGGGCCATTTTAATTAATTTCGAAATTTGACGCTACACCACTAGAAATAGATCAGTGTAACCTCAGTGATAATAGAAAGTTATTTGGCAATCATAATAATGTGATGACAACTTACCTACTTGTGACGTCATCCTAGTAGTTTCTCATTCAGCCGTAAGAGGAAGGATCGTATACCTTGAATAGCTTAATTTTACATCAAATTAAGGTATTCTAATTTTTTGACGATAACTCGATGCGAGATTACATGAGGGCTTAAAGATAACCACACAATTTTTGCACTTTTTCGCATATAACTTGAAAAGTATCCTTCCAAACGAAAACTATATTATTAGAAAAATTAAAGAACATTGAAGTTTGCGTTGAATAGGTATTTAGCATTTTAAATTATGTTTAATCGAAAATTCAAAATCAACAATCGAAAAAACGACAAATTTCAATACTTTTGTCAACATAGTCAATCTAGTGCCTTTCAAACATCTGTAGATGGAAACGGTTATTTTAAATGAAAAAAACTTAAAGAAATAGAGTTATAGAGTATCAAATTTTGCTTTCAGCAAATATCATCAAATTACTTACAAAATGCAAGCGACGAAGCACAATATTATTTCTCTATTGACCCCAAATATGACACAATTCTGTACAAAATCCTATCACTTGATACTTTAAAACCAACCCTCTGTCTAGAATACTATTTTTTACATCTACCGTTAACCAGATATCGAATTTCAAACTTTGGAGTTAATCTCACTTTTGAATTGATTCATCGTTAGATATTTTTTATGATGCTCTAACTTATATCAGAAACAGGACATACGTTGTATTTCTTACTCAAATAATTTGGATATCTCTGAACTTTTAACCGTTACGGTGTTTACCACAAAGCCCACATATAATGAAAAATTGAAAATTCAAATTTCTCTATATTTACTTCACTAAATTTCAAATATTAGATACTTACTACACGCAGAATTTGATGCTCTACAACTTTTGTTTAAGATTTTTTTTAAATTGAAAATAGCCGTTTTTGTATTATTGGCCTTTCAAGCCAAGCGATCCTCCTTCTAGCAGTCGAATGCGGAACTAATGGGATGACGTCACAAGTAGGTTAGTTCCTATTACGTTGTCATGGTTGCCAAATACTTATTTATATATTGCGTCTATAAGAAAGCTTATAGCTATAAACGAAGTGCGTTTATAACAGTTTTTTCGAAGTTTGTTGATTTCAAAATGGCAGTTGTCACCCAATTTTTAACCGACTTTTTGAAACCTGTCTAGTGATGAATGTGTAAAAAAATGTGAGTTGCGTTATATGATTTAATTTAATGTGTGTAAGCCTTTTAGTATGTTTATAATTGGGGGTAATTTAAATAAGAGGGTGCATTAACTAACATGTGCGTTTGAGCATTGTTTATAAGTTGATTGCATTTGAAAAGTGGCCATGCACCCGTTCGTTCGCTGGCTGTGCTGTGATAATGCTGTCCACACTCGAGTACTAATTGTGTGTACCTGTTTTGATGTAGTTAAAGTTGGTCTAGTTGAATTATGGGTTGAAGAGGGGTGCGGTATCAAAGGCCGAAAATCGCTCGGCGTGTCGTGGCAAAAATGCGTTTGAATCGCATCGACCCCGCCGAAGGAAAAAGAGCTTTACGTGAGCAGGCTGCGCTCGGAGCCCGGAGCCAAATTAGGGGTGTCGTTAAACGTATTAGGATATTAAATTATCATGACAATGGCGCAATCAGGGGGCCCCGGTGATAAATATACGACAAACATGCGGCCCCTTTTGGCCACAGGTTTTATACGCGCAATATGGTGACAAATTGACGTACACCAATGAATAATTAAGCAAATACTTTAATGTCACTGTTTATTTTTTATTTCATTGCAGGTTGCGGACCTGGACATGCACTTTTGGGCAAGACGAGGAGGCCGAGAACCGCCTTCACCTCGCAACAACTCCTCGAGCTCGAGAAGCAGTTCAGGCAAAACAAATACCTGTCGAGGCCGAAACGCTACGAGGTGGCCTCCAATCTTATGCTCACCGAAACGCAGGTAATTTTTTGTGCGATTTAAGTACGATTACATTCACCACCCTCGGAATCACAAATCCCCGTCACATTTCAGTACTTAGTCATCGCAATCCTAAAATATCACTTCTGTCTGCTTGTTTGGCCTGCGGATCATCTCCGCAATAACTTTCAGCTTCAACTTCCGCGTCAAGGAAACAATCCACACTCTAAATTCACATCCGATTTTATAAAATTGCGTTTTGTTCCAGGTTAAAATCTGGTTCCAAAACCGGCGCATGAAGTGGAAGCGAAGCAAAAAGGCGCAGCAGGAATCAAAATCTGGTAGTAATAATAAAGAAGCTACGGTGGAGAGTGGAAAAATTGGGTCGAACAGCACGTCGGGGAATAAAACAACCACCCTTCAGCAGCAGCAGCCGCCTTCGCAACCGTCTTCCACCCTCGTGCAAGAAAACTCGAATCTTCTACCCACCGCGGAAATCCAAAATGGTGGCCGCAAAATTTCTGATGGTGAGAGCCTCTACAGGCCTTATGTTGTTTAAATATTTAACTTAAACGAACACACTTTCATGTGAATATAAATAATTATAGCGATGAGTGATAATAATAACTTACAGTTTTTGTCATTATTACAAAATATTATAATGACACGCCCTGTATATTATTCTTGAAAATTTCGTTTTAGAAATTATTTCCTCTTGAAGAATTAATTTATCTCATTATAATTTTAGTGTCAGGCCATAAAATATTTTTTGCACAATATCAATTTACTACTGCAATAACTCGCTCAAACCAATTTTTATGTAAATAATTTTTGTAAATATAAATTTGATCTTTTGTTTATTTTTAATATTTAAATGTTTAATGTTCGTTGTGATTTTTCTCGTGATTTCATTTATTTGTAAATAACAAAATTATCAATGTAATTGTAATTTATATTGTTTTTATATACTGGGTGTTGAGTAATTTAAACACCTCGTTTTAAACTAGAATGTTTGTTTTATTGTACAAAAAAATTTCTTTTTTATATTTTACTTTTACGTTCGTGTGAAATATGTAAATAATTTCAAGTTCCTACATATTGTATAAAATATGGTATGTATACCATATCTTAAATAAGCGAATTAAATAAATTATATTAAAAAAAACAAACTGACGTATTTTTAATAAGTTTAACCAAAATTATACAGGGTGTCTCGAAAATCTTAACAAGATCCAGTCATGTTCGTACCACTTCCTACGTTTCCGACACAAATAAGCTTCCAGACTCTGATAAATAGAAAAGTCGGTATAGAATCACTTCGAAGCGTTTAAAACGAACGAGCATCATGTCCATTTGATTCAATTCTTGAGTTATATTTATCAGAATACAGGTAAACGTCGTTTTACGCCAGGATTCCGTTCCGAGAGACACCGGCGTAAAATGAACACACATTTGTGGGTTCTGAATCACTATTGTCGCCAATAATGAAACTACAAACGGCGTAATTGTGAATTGGCGTAAAACGAACCGGTACAAAACGACGTTTACCTGTACTGGAGTTTAAAGAAAAAGTAGCATTTGAAGTGAAAGAACTTTTTTTGGATCTACCTCCGGGACTTTGTCAATTCTTCCTAAGAAAACAATATATTTCCTCTTCCTGGGGAATATCCAAGACTATGTACAATTGTGATGTCAGAATACACAACACATGTGGACACATTGATGAGATGTTTTTTGTTTAGTGTTTGGATTTATTGATTGAAAAGGGTTTAAATTGTTGTAATGGTAAAAGTATGTTGATTTATGTGTATGTGTCGGGAAAATCGTGGCGTTTATCGTAAAAAAAGGGATCATCCCGGGAAAGATGAGGGCAAATCTCCTCCCCAGACTATCCCTCATACATATAAACATGATGGCGAATCAGTTGTTAAGTTAAGCGAGAACTCCACTTTAGACAAAACCTTTTAGCAAATTGCGGCAAAGAGCGAGCGATATGGACTTGTTATACATTCGTTCTGGATTCGGGAGAGTTTAGGGGGTCGAAGAGTCGAAGGCAAGGAAGATAGAACTGAGTGTCTGATGTCTGAGAGGGATGAAAGCGATAAGCGGCCTTTTAGCTTTTCTAATTCTGGAATCGATTGGCGTCGCTTTACGCGCCGATCTAATTCCGTTCTTTAATAAAATTTCCCTAATTTCATAAAACAAATGCGGATCGCGACGCTCGGCGTCCAAAGTTGATTGGTAATTGTTTCCCTACGGCGTCCAATCAACGAGCGAGATCAAGTGGCGCGGAAACCGGCACTCGCTCACTACTCCTGCGGAATAACAATACCCATCTCAACTTTTCGATCACTTCACCAACTCCAAACACCAACCACGCGATAACAATCATTAATGCCTCCAGATAGGATTAATCAACCTCCAACCTTCTTATTTCTACCACCTAATGAAACAAAAAAACTTTCACAACAACTCCCAATCTATTAATTAAACTTCTACTTCTCAAACACCACAAATAAAATTTATTTCCCCCTTCCACTATTCATAACATAAATCTCAATCCACAAACTTTTCCAAGACGAAAAGCAGCAATTTGTAAGAAACTTTTACCCCAATCAGCAGATTAAATCCATTGTTTACTCCAGACTAATCTTAATAATCGCAATTCACTTTGATATTTAAACCAAAAGAAAACGCATACTCGAAAATTAAAAAATAATAACGATAAACTAACCTATACTTGAGACGATAAGACGGCAGCGCCATCTATGAAAGGGAAGCCTATACTACGATTCTAAATAAAAAGTGCAAATAAAAACTAAAATATATTAATCAAATTAATAACTAATTTTACAATAGTAAACGAATTTAAATTATTTAGTGTAGTATAATAATCAAAATGAGAAGGTTATACAAATATTTACATTTGCTGGGTAGAATTACCATTCCACGTATTATTCTCATCATCACTGTCATGATCATGAAGCCTATGAATATTCCCTTGCCTTTTAATCACCGATTCACCTGTACGCTTCTTAGGAAGAGACCTATAACAAAAACGCAAGGTCCATAAAAACACTAAATTTTTTTAAAACATTCTTATTGAAAATTAATACATTTTAGTAACTTCTTACTTTGAAGTGCTTGGTTCTTCCTCCTCGTTGCTCCTCTTTCCATTGGTGGTATTAATTTTATCATTGCTGCCGAAAATAAATCCCTTAATGTATCCTAAAAGATTAATTATAGGTGTAGCTAAATACCAAAGTAACCCAATTAATCCCTGGTTCGAACCAGAAACGAGTGATTCAGGAACAGGTAAGACCAAAACCACAGCAGTTGGAACCAACTCCAAGTCGGCTAAAGACTGACTGAAATCGTTCTCAACAAACTCCCTTCGCGGAAAAGTCGTTGACAAAACAAAATTGTAATTAACATTTAAATTGGCTTTAATGTAATCGATGACTTCCTGCAGACAAACGCTGCTCGGAAAATCATGCATGTGAGCACTACCATCGCTTAATTTGAATTGTAAGCGTGCTGTATTCGAATTTACTGCACGTGGAGTTACTTTTGGTGGCTCTACTACAGGTGCAGTGGCTTTAGCATTTCTAGCAGCCTTTTCACGCTTATCCTCCTCGATTTGTCGACGAACCTTCTCGCGAGCTTCCTTTTCCTCGCGTTTTTCACGCTCGCGCTCCTCCATCATTTGTTTAATTTCCTGATCTTGCTGGTCCCGTTTCATTTTTAAAATATCTTGGCCAACCTTACGACGCTCCATTTCTTTAACCCTTTCTTTCTAAAAAAGAAGAAGTTAACAAAATTTAAAACGCGTACAATTCTCAAAATTGTAGTGCTTTTAGAGCTGGTGACAGAAATAATTGACCAAAAGTGGAACTGAGTGATCAATTTTAATCAGGTTTTAATTATCTTTCATTTGGGGGATCGATTTTGCAAAAATAAAAATAAAAAATTCATAGTTTTTAAGGGTTGATTTTTTTCGAAATTTTCGTTTCTCTTAATTTTCTCAAAAAGTATTCACAATAGCAAACTAAAAATTTACCAAACCTAGACACCCATAATAGAAGTATTGTAAGTCCTGTTTGATGAAAATCGTCCAAATAACTTTTTCGAAAAAAAATTCCAAAGTTTTTGTAAATTTCGAATACAAATACGGCCCTAGAGGGCGCATTTTTAACTCCACATGATTAGGTTTTGCATTTTTCGATGGAGGAACGTATTCTGAAAATTTTAAGCCACTAATCGTTTAAATCGGCCAAAATTAATTATTTTCTGATTAATCAAAAATTTCATAGCAATTTCATCGTCCAAAAGTGAATTTTCAACAGTTATTCAGTAACTTCTAAACGAAAAAATATATCAAAACGATTCTTCTTTTATTTGAAAGCTAACGTGAAGACCTTTTAAATGAGCCATCATTCGTTAAAATTGATTAAGGGAAAGCTGGTTAAAAAAATAGTCGAAATTGCGATTTTTTACAAAGTTTTTTACGTGGTTAATTTTTATGATTTTTTTTTTCGAAATTGAAAAAAATCCACACGTACAATCGTAGTGCTTGAAAAACCATTTCCAATATATATTTTAGTACAACGATACGATGTTTTCTTACCTTACAGTAATAATTTTGGTCACGAGGGATTGAAAAATCACAATTTCGACTTTGGTGGGTCGATGTAAAGCCAAATGAAAAAATAGTGATTTTAAAACTTCAAACCGACCTCGTTCGAAGAACCCTTTTAAAGGTCACGTGTAGCGATTTTTAATTTTTTTCATTCGTTTGGGCCTCATTTCGCGCACAGTTTTGCTCGATATTTATCGATGTTTTTTTACGAATTTCGAAAAAAAAAAAATCCAGACGCCGCCAGAAGGGCCAAACAAAACCGAGTATTTTTCTGCATAATAAGGGTACCTTAGACCACAATCTAAGCTACGTTTTGTTAAAATCGGTTGCGTGGTTTGGTAGCTACGATTTTTTAAATGTCGTTAAAAAAATATCGAAAAACGTACGCCAATTTCAAACCGCCGAAAAATTGGGGAAAAATAAAATTTTCGGGATAAAAACCGGCCTACTTTACTTTCGCGACATTCTTGTTTATAAAAATGCCGCGCTCAATTTTTTCTCGTCGACCAAACTCTCGATGAGATTAACATCGATTTTTCCACTTTTCCGCTAAAAAGGGGGTCATTTCGAAGAAGAATTTGCCCTCGCCAGCGGTTTCACCTAGGAGCGTCGAAACTTTTGGATCTTGTAAATGAGGATATGGGAAAAACAAAGGGGCCCGATTTGGTAGTTTCGACTTTGAACCCGGCGGAGCTACGATTTTTCAAAGTCGGACGCTCGAAAAAAACCGCAACAAAACCCACGAGTAGCAGAGACATGGATACGTGTTTCGTCCTTACATAAAAACTTATCAGCATACCATACTACTAACTCTTAATTATGACCCGCATTAATCGGAAATCATGACTTGAGTTGTTGTATTGAATGCTTCACCGAGAAAATTTATCAGCGCCATCTAGAATTCATTCATACTTGGGTTAAAACTTGCCAGATTCCCAAAAATAATGTAATATTTATGTAACACCGATTATATAACAGATACATCACAAACGTTTGTAGGTAAAACAAGTTCTTCGTTGTATTCTTTACTTATAATAAAACTCAACATTAGTTATATAACAGAAGTATCACAAAATAGGACTGCAAAAACCAGCACAAAGCACATTCGGCATTCGTCTACAAACGTCCGCAAATGGCGTCAAAAAAATCTCATAAAATACATAAATAGTACAAACCTATTGGCGAATGATTTATATATTCATAAGCACATAATAAATACATAAATAGTATATAAACTTTTAGCCTATGCTATATATTCTCAAAAACATATAATGAATACATAAATAATACGTAACCTATTGACGTGTGAGTTACATATTCAAAATTATATAAACTATACCCAACTTTTGTAACTTTTTTTCATAGGACATAATTATAATATATTCTCTACGAAAATTACATCTATTTTATATAAATTGTATATTAATAAGAAATATATTAGCTATGTATGTTTTAAAGTAATCTTTATATATTTCTTATATATTTTTGTAATGTAAACATGTTATTTAAATATAATGTATATGTTATATAATTGTTACACCTGTGTTTACTGGGTTACTTACAATAAACATTTCCATTTAGGATGAAACTAGAATTTTTTAAAACTAACGAAAAACACACCATTTCTGGGACAAAATATCAGATTTCGAGGTAAAAATACAAAAAGGATTGTATCTCCACCCCATTAACACATAGGTCAAGGCGGGTCAAAACCATGGTCTTTACAATTTTGTCCAGTAGAACATACTAAAGTTTGATGCAATTCCCAATGAATTTCAGAAACTTAAAGTGATGTAAAGGATTTTTCGTTCAGAGTTGAATACCTTTTTTTGAGAAAGAGCTAAGAAAACCCTTCAGAATTTTTCATTTTTTTTTTATTTTGTTTTTATAGTACGGAATTGAATAACTTTTTTTAAAAAAACCTTTCAAAGATTTTTTTTTATAGTTCGGAGTAGAATAACTTTTTTTGAGGAAACCTTTCAGATTTATTTTTTTTATTTTTTCATTTAATTTTTTTATTTTCTTTTTTATTTTTTCATTTTCATTTTATTTTTTTTTTTATTTTTTCTTTTTTTTTTTATTTTTCATTTAATTTTTTTTGTTTTTTTTTTATAGTTCGGAGTTGAATAACTTATTTTGAAAAAACCTTTCAAAGATAGTTTTTTATAGTTCGGAGTAGAATAACTTTTTTTGAGGAAACTTTTTAAAGATTTATTGTTTTTATTTTTTCATTTTATTTTTTCATTTATTTTTTTTATTTTTTCATTTAATTTTTGTTGTTTTTTTTATAGTTCGGAGTGGTTTAACTTTTGTTGAAGAAACCTTTCAAAGATTTTTTTCACAGTTCAGAGCTGAATAACTTTTTTATTTTTTCATTTTATTTCTTTATTTTATTTTTTTGTTTGTTTATATTATATTTTACAAAGATTTTTTTTTATAGTTCGGAGTAGAATAACTTTTTTTGAGGAAACCTTTCAAAGATTTATTTTTTTTTATTTTTTCATTTAATTTTTTTATTTAATTTTTTCACTTTTTTTTTATTTTGTCATTTTTTTTTTTCATTTAATTTTTTCACTTTTTTTTTATTTAGTCATTTTTTTTTTTTATTTTTTCATTTAATTTGTTTTTGTTTTTTTTTATAGTTCGGAGTTGAATAACTTATTTTGAAGAAACCTTTCAAAGATTTTTTTTTATAGTTCGGAGTAGAATAAACTTTTTTTGAGGAAACTTTTTAAAGATTTATTTTTCTTATTTTTTCATTTATTTTTTTTTATTTTCTTTTTTATTTTTTCATTTTTTTTTTCTTTATTTTTTTACTTATTTTTTTTATTTTTTCATTTATTTTTTTATTTATTTTTTTTATTTTTTCATTTAATTTTTTTTGTTTTTTTTTATAGTTCGGAGTTGAATAACTTTTTTTGGGGAAACCTTTCAAAGATTTTTTTTTATAGTTTGGAGTTGAATAACTTTTTGAAAAAAAACCTTTCAATTTTTTTTTTTATAGTTCGGAGTTGAATAACTTTTTTTGAAAAAACCTTTCAAAGATTTTCTTTTTTATAGTTCGTAGTTGAATAACTTTTTTTGATTCGATTCAGATACAAAATTTCCACTCTCTACCCAAAAAACTAACACCCTCTTCCTTCACCCTATTATGAACTTCGAATTTTTGCTTAACATTCAAACTATCTTGAAGTTAGAACTTTTGAATGACAAGTTCGAAAAGTATTTAAAATTCATAAGTGAATTCAAAAAAGACTGAAACCGCAACTAAGCAACCAAACATACTCTGTAGTGATTTTAGACTTGCTGAGTTGGTGTACCTGTTAATTTTCATTCAAATCTGATCTGTCACTTTAACCAAAGCATCTCTCAGCAATTTTTTCTTCTGGTATTTTTTCAAGTCATTTCTAAGTGTGTTGCAAATTTTATAAAATTAGTGCAGTTGAAATATTCGCGTTGGTTTTTTCACCGGAGCACAACGCATTCATTTCAGTGTAGCCAACTGTGGGAAACTTAGGTTTCCTACCTTGCAATGTCATTGGTCTCAATCTTATTTGAATTTACTGTATATCTCTAGTTAATATTACCTCTTCCTCTTCAGCTTTTTTCTCCAATCGTTTTTTCTCAATCAAATCGTGAGCTAATTTTAATTTCTGTTCTGTAGTCATCGTTTCTTTGGGAGTTTCTTCGACTTTGGTTTCTTTAATTGCCTCTGCTTTATTATCAACAGGTTCATTTTTAACAGTTGAATTATCAACTGCTTCAGCATTATTAGCATTCGGTTCTACCTCGACTTTCAAATTTTTATTCGCATCACTTGCCTCGCTTTTAAGAAGATTATCTAAAACGATTATAATTAGATACAATATTTATACAAGGTGAGTAATTTACCTGTTTTAATTTGAATTGGTGTACCTCCGTTTTGTATAACGACTTTAGCTAACAAATCGATGACTTGCTGCGAGTCATTAATTTCTGTAACGATTTCTAAAGGCGTACCAGTCTTGCCGATAAAATAAATTGAAGGGGTCGCACTTTGTTTGTAAATTTCAGAAAATTGTTGATGTGAAAGACTGTCGGATTCGACTTTAATTGATACAAAGTTAGTGCTCTCCAATAATTGTGAAACTTCAGTCGTGTTAATTAATTCTGTAAATTTCTTTGATTTCGCATCATCACCTGCAATAATTATGACTGCATATCGGAAAATTAATTAAAACAATTCTAACCTTCAATGTAAACGACGAATATTGAATTATTTTTTCGGGAAACCGATACAGCTTCTGCTATATTTCCTTGATACCACTTCATTTTTATGCAAAACTATTGCACTGTAAATCACAGGAATTTTAATTTATTTAACACGTAGAAGAATAAATTTTTGAGGATGACAAATTGATGATAAATACAAATATGTCAAATTTGAAAGCGACCATAGAGCTTTTATTTATGAGAATTTTGACGTGCCTACTTCACACTAGAAATTGGGAATTTTGACTACGGATAGATGGCGCTATTTTGACGTAAATTTGAAAAAAACATGGAGGAAAAAGTAATAAAAGATTTTTGCGCCGATTTAATTTTTATTGCTTTTAGTAACTGCGGCTCTGTTTGGATCAAGTTTTTTGTGTTTAAAAATTGTGTTTATTTTTTATTGACCAGTGTGTGTTATTTCTTACTTGCATAATTGCTTAAGGGGTTAGGGCACTCTAGGATTAAAAAAAAAGAAATTTTAAAACAGGCACAGATCAACTTAAAATCGGTTAGAAAAGAAGCACAGGAGCAGGATATTAATGATGTGGAAGGCCAATTGTATGGTAGAGGCATCGGAAATTGAAGGTAGGTACATAAAAAAACTTTGAAAGCATTTTTTTCGAAACCATATTTCTCAAATTGGTAAGTATTAATTAATACTTCAATCAACGCTTTAATGATGTTTGAATAAAATATATTTTAACCTTTATTAAAATGTCAAACCATAGAACTTTAATTTACGAAAACGTGAGGTTGACAGCTTCACACCGTGCAAGTTCAGGAATTCCTGCTAAATCAGGAGTATTTTTTTATATAAAAATCAAGTATAAATAAATTTATCTTTATTATTAATACCATATTGCATATTTTTTTTAATTATTCTCAATATAAAGATATTTTACTTAAATTTTAATACATAAAGTTATAATCAAGTATTCTTTATTAATAAACGGATCCTATTAAAATTGAAATAAATAATGGAATCCCTGAGCAGATATAAAATAAAAGCTATCACAATAATAGAGAAATACATGATTATCGTTATTCAAACATTAAAATCTTCCTCTACGTTATTAAATTGGGAGCAAACCCATGCAAGGCTCCACTTTAAGTTGGTTAGCATAAATTTAAGAGCTTTAGTCCATTGCTCTTCAGAATTTAGTTGTAACCTATAAAAAATAATTTTTACGATCAAATATGATTATAATAAATACTTACTTTATAGAATAACCATTGGTTGTGTCTTCAATTCTACCACTACGTGACATGCGATATGGTAGTGCAAAATCCATATCAGTTTGATTTACTTTATTTTTAAACTGCTGTAGACAATCCAAAAATGCAGCCATACCCGTATCGAATCTATGATCCCATTTAAAGTTAAAGCCTCCTGTCCCGTACAATGCTAAAACAGGAGTATTTTTTTTAAATAAAAATCAACCATAAATAAATGTATCTTTATTATTAATACCTATTTGCATATTTTTCTTAATTATTCTCAATATAAAGATATTTTACTTAAATTTTAGTACATAAAGTTATAATCAAGTATTCTTTATTAATAAATGGATCCTATTAAAAATGAAATAAATAATGGAACCCCTACAGCAGATATAAAATAAAAGCTATCACAATAATAGAGAAATACATGATTATCGTTATTCAAACATTAACACCTTCCCCTACATTACTAAATTGGGAGCAAACCCATGCAAGGCTCCACTTTAAGTTGGTTAGCATAAATTTAAGAGCTTTAGTCCATTGCTCTTCAGAATTTAGTTGTATCCTATAAAAAATAATTTTTAGGATAAAATATGGTGAGTATAATAAATACTGACTTTATAGAATAACCGGTTGTTGTGTCTTCAATTCTACCACCACGTGACATGCGATACGGTAGTGCAAACTCTTTATCACTTTGATCTACTTTATTTTTAAACTGCTGTAAACAATCCAAAAATGCAGCCATACCCGTATCAAATCTATTATCCCATAGAAATTTAAAGCCTCCTGTCCCGTACAATGGTAACTCCCTTTGATCATCAATAACCAATATGTAGGAATGATTTCCATATGGTACTAACTTATATTTCTCGAAAGTTAAATTAATTTTCCTAGCCAATGCTGCTAAAAGTAATGCCGATTGTCCCCAGGCTGCATTAATTTCCGACCAATCAATAGGTGCAGTTGGTAAACGACCGAGCCTAAAATTATTGATGGTCCCAAAATGGCCAGAATGCCAAATATGAAAGGTCGCATTAAAAGCATTCATCTTATTTAACTTATCCAATTGCGTTTGTGTGTAAGCCATCTGACACTCCAAGCTTCGATATTCATCTTCAGTCAGCAAGAAATCTTTTCGATGTTTATTATATTCCGACCAATACTTATCCTCCTCCAAAGCTAAACGATTAGATTCTTTTTCTTGCTCCTTAATAGCTTCGAGAGTAGCAATTTCTTCCTGCTGTAAATTTTCTAATTCGTGCATTAACTGTTGCTCCTCATTTTTTAAGTCTTGTAATTCTTTCTCTAACTCACTCAAACGCGGCTCAGTAGATTCACTATCTAACCTATAATTACAACATTAATAAATTTAAATTAAAATTTAATTCAAATTTTACTTCTTTAAATATTTACAATAATCCTGGTAATCGGTTTCTGTAAGATTAATTTGCCCTTCTAAAAATTCAATAAGAGCGTCAGTGCATTCATCACATAAAGGGTGATCGATGTTGGAATTTCCAGAAAGAGTATCAAATAAGGCAGATCGGACCTAAATACATCAAATAAATTATTGTGTTATTTTTTATTAAACTGACAAGTACCTCTAAAGTTTTGCCTAGAGTATCAACTTCATGCCCGTCCGATATGAGCATGAAACCATTCGCACCATTTCCTGAATCGGATAAACGACAAGGATGGATATAATTATCAAAACTTGTCGCTTGCGATTCAAGATCTACATCTGGAGTTAAATGGATGGGCACTAAAAATATTGAAGAACAAAAACAAAAATGTTACTACTTATTAAGCTAATTAATAAAACAGGATTAACTCACGTGATAATTCAGCTAAGATATGTTCCCCGAAGGAGTTGAGTGAGTCGTCGAGGCATAAAGGCTGCAAACATCTCTGGCAGGTGAATGATACAAAAACCTTTCCTTCAGCCATTTTGACAATCCGCAAAGGAACTTACATCTTTACAAAGTGCTTTTATTATTGTGCACAGATATTTTAATTTTACTAAACTAGAGTACAAAAATTTCAGTATGATGCTTTATTGTTGATTGTTGTTTTGACAGCGAACATATGATAACACAGCTGCCAAAATTAATGGCCGCCACAGCAAAAAAATGTAAAATCAGCAAACAAAAAAATTATATGTAAAATTTATATAAATTATAAAACATAAAATTAGCGTTAAATAATTTAAATTAATTAATCATTTAAAATAATATAATAAATGAATTATTATGAAAAATAAGATTGATGTATACTTGGTTGCTTACATAAATGTAAGCAACCAAGTATAAACAACAACAAAGTACGTTCCACTAAGCGCTCATAACGCCTACAACGACCGTCAAATTGTTCCACTTAAGGCTGTTATCGCTTCGGTATTGGTTATTTAAGTTTTTTGGCAAATTTCCATAGAAACATGTTGTTTTACCCATAGATAAAACTTTTACCCATTCGCGATTTCGACTACCTGTAGCCGGCGCCATTATCGCGGAATTGGTGAATACTCGTCATTGTTATTATTTAAATAAATTTGAAAATTTGATTAGTTAAAGTCACAAAACAATATAAATTCCTTTAATTTAAACGAAAACTACGAAAATACGTACGATCGGCGTACATCGCTAATGTAATATTACTAGTGATGCATAAATAGCGGCTATTTATTTATTCTGATAAATAGCATGATATATAGCATGATAAATATCAAGCAAAATTTGCTATAAATAAATCTCGGTAAAATTAACATTTTTATTTTTGTCTTCTGGGCATTTTTTTAATATTAATTTGACACCGTAAAGCCAAAAACATTACAATACTTTTCAAAAATATAGAAGTTATTAGCCAAAACGTAAATAATATTTCGAACTTAACCTCAAATTCTTTAAAGAAAACAGAGAAAATGATATATATCCGCTATAAACGAAAATATCATAGCGGATATTTATCAAATTTTGATATATATCATTTTGATATATATCATTTTGATATTTATCATGACTCACAACACTAAATATTACTGACAAGTACTCACCGATTTTAGTTGAAAACGCTAAATCCAGAGGGCGCATGGAATTCCGAAATCGCGAGTTGGATTACATTGTATCGATATTTTATCCCTGGATTTGAGGATAGAGATTCAGGGTATCGATTCTAAACGCCGAGAGAATGCAATTCCTAAAGAAATATCGATGATATTCTCATATGTAATATCACGAGTGGTCAAATTTAGGTCGAATATTTTTCACTGTCATTATCACGAATGTCATTTGGGGTTAAGTTTTAATTTTTAACCCCAAATGACATGAGTGGTAATGTATGAAAAATATTAGACTTATAATTTGAAGAAGCTTCAAACTTATTGAAGTTTGACATAAAGGTCATGAAATAATCGCTGACATTTTTGACGTTTTACTTGTCACAAAAAATAATCACTTGTGAGTTGAATAGTCACAAATATTAATTCAGTTCCTATGACAACTGTTTTTTCTACAAAATCTGAACTATTTTTAAATAGACTGTATGTGGCTTGTAGCTTTATATGTTGTGTATGATCCATTTAATACCCCCATTTCAGTCAGTAAACCTGTAAGTAGTGCTTTGAGCCACAATAGAGGTGTGAATATGTCAATAGAAAAAACATTTGTAATTTAAAAGTAGGAAAACACTTTTACGGTAACGTCTGTAGTAGATCGGTGCTTGACTAACTGGTAATGTACCACTTTTTACGTATTTACACTTCAAATTAAATACTAACCTAGTTTCATCCATTTTCAAATAGTATAAACGATTTTTATTGACGTATTCACAGCTCTTTTGCTGTTCAAAGCACCACTTTCAACTTGATTGAACGAAATGAAGCATTCAACGGATCATAGACAACGGGGTGAGTTGCGGGGCTCTAATATGGGACCAGAGGGAAGAGCAGCGCAAAGACACCTGGTGTTGTTCGCGGAGAAAGCCTAAGCGGACAGTAGGTATCGACGAACACAAGAGTTAAATATGCAAATGATTTCGGTGCAACTAATAGCAAACAATTGAACGGAGAGAATGAAACGGGACAAACCAAAAAATTAAAGATTTGAAATTGAATAGGTACGTTTTTGGGAGCAACGGGGATTCAGAAGGAGGAGACCACGGGAATATTGTTTAAATTACATCAAAAGCTAAATACAGTTTTATAATTGGGAATTTTACCTACCTGTAGGGGACGCTGTTTTGACGGAAACAGCTGATCGAAAGGAGTAAAAAAATCCAATTTTATTTATATTATAAACAAAAGCCCCTTATTTTTACTTATTATAGCTCATAAAACATATTAAACAGGTAATATTCACTTTTTGTCAGCAAAAGTATAAAGTTAAACGTTTTTTTTACTTTTATTTTTTTCGTGTAAAGGGCGTCTAGAATCTAAAAATTGCCAATAATGTTAATCCTAATTATTAAGAAATTTCTGTATAGTAATTATTGTATGTTTTTTAGCTCTGGGGAAGGCTACGATTGCTGCCGAAACGTTAGCTTTTGATGTAATTTAACCAACAAAGTAGTCTGGTTAGCCAATTACATTTCGCTTAATATTACTATCAGACATTATTTTGAATTATTTATTAATCTACGAAATATTAGCAAGGGAAGCAGGACATGCAAATAATAGAAGAATAAAGCTAGGCGGTACTTACAGGATGAGGCGAATGGCGGTTTGTATACGGCGGCACACTTACACGGTCTGGGAACAAGTATTGACAAGTATTAACAAGTATCAAGCACGTGTCAAGTGCCTTCTCCTTTCTCCTTGCGCGATTTCAGAAAATTTCAGAATCGCGCATGACGTCACGGCCGAGTAAAGTCGAATGGACTTAAAGAACGAACGTGACTTAACTAATATCCTTTTCGGATTATACAGGGTGGTCATTCTTACGGTGGACACCATTGGGATAGTTGGATCAAAATAAATGAAATCTAGTTAACCTAAAATTTTCTTCTTACGGCCAATCGATAGAGAATGTCAAATTATGTAAAACTGCCAAATTGCAATCGAAAAAGTTAAGCTATTACAAAAATATGGAAGGAAAACGAAATTGCGAAATTTCAGATTTTTCATGATATTTCAGGACCAGAGCAAGATATCTTGGATTTCTAAATAGATTCTAAAGGTGTTTAATAAGGGGAAACTTTTTTCTAGTTTAAGCTACTTTGTAACTCTTTAGGTTCACAAGATCCCAATGGTGTGCACCGTAAGAGTGACCAAAGGGGCAAAAAAAAACCTCTAGACGCGAGGCTTCGAAAAGTGTTGAGTATTAAGAAATGGACAAAACAAACTAAAAACTAAAAATCGTTACGTGACGTTTTTGAGGCTATTTTCGAATCAAATCAATTTTTTAAAACCAAAAATTACGTCAGAAATAGGTCAGTGCAATGATAAGATGATGGGAACTATATCCTTCAGAATTGTTTGAAATGTTTTTCTATCTTTTTTGACCCGACCAAAATTATATCGTTCTAAGGTAAAACTAAGTAACGAATAGTAAAATCATTAATTTTAAGAAACAATATGTATCAGCAATGAAACGTTGATTATTTCCTCAAAGCAGCGGAAAGCACATATTTTTTCGCCTAACACAAAAGAAACTGTACCCGTTCTACGTCGGAAATGTACGAAGTGGTACGAACATGACTAATATAAACATGAGTAAAAGAGAAATGACATGTCACAGCTTCTGAAGAGTTACAGAAGGCCGTTCCTTATTGATGTTTAAAGAAAATAGTTCATTACTCTCAACTGAAATTCATTGAGTAATGAAGCCATTACGCAATAGTAGATATAGTTATTTGTAATTTTCGACAGAAAAATGTCTCTTGTAAAATTTAAGATATTGTCTTATATCTTGAGAATGAATAAATTTATTGAAACGAATATTTTTGTGGTTTAAAGTTGATTTATGTGACTTTCAAATGGACTATTGAATATTAGAAATAACGAATAAAAAATGGCGTACATCGAAGACAAAAACACCTGTCATTTATTTTTATTCTTTTACAAAACCTTTAGTAAGATTTTTTAAGTTTTTCATTTATAATCGAAAAAAAGTTATACGTGGCTGTCTTAGAGCATTAAAAGTTCTTTCAAATGAGTGTTTAAAATCGATGATCGGTTGCTAAATAACCCAATAGGAACCGGATTTTCGTGGTGGAGTCAATTCAAATTTGTCATTTCAAATTTGTCATTTTTAATTTATTCGGCGTTAAGCCAAATTAAAAGATATCGTCTTGAAATATGTTTTATGGAACCCAAGAAATTTGCAGGAAAATCACCATGTGTACCGATTTTGGGTACCGAGTATGTCCTTCGAGAGAAAGGGTGATTTGTCAGACGTATTGAATCACCACAATTACCGTAACGATTTGATTTTTTGGATGATCACCAATTGGCAATTCAGATTTACTTTTCCTGCCAAAAATGACGTCACAGGTAGGTCAATGCAAAGCGGCGTAACGCTTAACATCAATGGCACCTGAACTTATCAGGCAACCATGACGACGTTATGGAAACCAAGCTAATTCTGACGTCATCACATTAGTTCCGCATTCAGCCGTAAGAGGGAAGATCGCTTAGTTTAAAAGGCCAATAGGGTTTATAGTTTTTAAAATATAAAGAAATAGACAAATTTAATCAAATTTATTTTTAAAATATTTACATTCACTTTACAGTCGGTTTAAATATGCATATACAATGTATAATATTTTTTATAATTACTTAAATAATTAAAAAAAAAACTATAATTTCGGCGTAAATACAATGTAATTAAATGAATAAAATTAATTGATCAATATTGAAATACATAAAAAGTAAGTTGTAACATAAATTCTATAATGCATATTTTTGATTATATTTAATGCCACGTTTTAATTGGCAGTTTTAAACTTGTAAGTTTTAAATTTTAACACGTTAACTGCCGCCCATATATTGATATCGTGGAACGCTGAGAGCCAAAGTAAATATCTTGGGCATTTTTTATTTAATTAAAATTTTGAATGCAGAGACTTTTTTATAGTACTTAATTTAGATAAAATAAGTAAAAATATATAAACGACGACCGGCCGTCGTATGGCCTGATAATGAATAGTATTTATTAGGAGGCCGTACGACGACCAGTCGTCGTATGTATTTATTTATTATTTTATTGTATTATTTTATTGTGTTATTTTATTGTATATTTAACAATATTATAATATTTCCTTATAAAAATAATTTCTTTCTAAATAAAGCGCCAGTTGTATTTTTGAAAGTGGTTGTTGGAGTTTATCGTCTGTAGTGATTCGAAAATGGCAAATTTTAGTAAGAATTCAACAACTCGTTCATATAGTGATAATTCTAGTGAAGACGATTTTGATAGTGATGATATGAAAGGAGATCCAAATTATTCTGAAAATGAAAGTGAAAGTGAATCGGAATTAAGTGAATCCATTTATCAACAACTATTAAATATCGAAGATGAATTAGTTGAAACGAATGACAATAATTTTTGTACTTCTTCAAATGATGAATGGAAAACTATAGGCAGTAACTCGTCTGTACAACAGCCGGTTTTTATACAAACGTTCAAGGAAGGAATCAAAAATATAAATTTAACTGCAAGTGACCAACCGATAAAATATTACGAAATATTTATAACTCAAGACATTATGGAACACATAACGGATCAAACTAACCTTTATGCTGCACAATTATTGTCAACAAAAATAGTCAGTAGAAGTAGTCGATTGAATCAATGGAAAGATTCCAGTCCACAGGAAATGAAAAAATTTTTTGGGCTTCTTTTATGGATGGGATTGGTTAGATATCCAAAATTATGTGATTATTGGAGTACAAAGCGAATATATAAGAATAGTATTGCCCCAAAAACAATGCCGCGTAACAGATTTGAAATATTATTAACCATGTGGCATTTTTCAAATAACAAAGAAGCTCATGGCGATCGACTACATAAAATAAATATTCTCAGGAACAAACTTCAAGACCTTTATCAACATTATAATGTACCCGGCGAATGTCTATGTGTGGATGAGACAGTAGTTCCATTTAGAGGACGTTTATTATTCCGTCAATACATTCCAAATAAACGACATAAGTATGGAATTAAATTGTTCAAAATTTGTGATATTACTGGATACACCTACGGAATAGAAATTTATCAAGGGAAGCAAGAAAAAAATCAAATAAACGTTTCACTATCAACTGATATTGTTCTCAAGCTAGGAGAAAATTATCTTGACGAAGGCCGTTTATTTATTACGGATAATTATTACACGTCAGTAGAACTTGCAGAATATTTATTAAACAGAAATACACATCTTACAGGGACACTTAGAAAAAATAGAAAACGCATTCCGAAACAGGTGGTAAACAAAAACCTCTCCAAAAACGAAATTATTGGAATGCATAATGAAAAAGGAATAGTTGTAGTTAAATGGAAAGATAAACGAGATGTTCTTATGTTGTCTACAAGACATGCAACAGAAATAACCTCCACAGGTAAAAACAATAGAAAAAAAGAAGAAATTTTTAAACCGAAAATAGTTCAAGACTACAATGCAGGAAAAGCAGGTATTGATTTATCTGATCAATTCTCCAGTTACTCCAATGCAATACGAAAATCTGTGAAGTGGTATCACAAAGTTGCAATGGAACTTATTTTTGGTACTTCTGTGGTAAATGCGTATATTATCTATAAAAAGATATCTCAAAAGAAATTATCCATTACTGAATTCAGGGAGTATTTAGTCGAAAGTTTACTTGACGTCGACGACGATAATGACGAAAATATAACAAATAATTCAAGAAAACATAAATTAGAAGAAAATGGAGAAGTCGATGAACGAAATAGAAAAATCAGAAGACGTTGTGTCAGCTGTTATTCTAAAAATCGTCGAAAATATGGAAGCCGTGAAGCAGATAAAGGAAGTGTAACACCTCGAGTTATTACATACTGCTCACAATGCCCGGAAAAACCTCCAATGTGTGCCAATTGTTTTATAAAAAATCATTGAAAGGTACAATTTAAGTTTTCTTTTCCATAAATTTAATTTAATTTAGAATTTACTTGTTTAATTACTTATATGTAAATAAAATAGTTTTCTACAAAGTTTTTGTCATTTTGAACATTCACTTACATTTACCTACTATTGAAAACATATTCAAACAATTATCATTTTCTTTCGAAATGTAATAGGTTTCTAGGACGAGCAGTCGATGTTTTTCACATCATAAACATTCATATGTGGCAACTGCTCACATATAACACTAATAAATGTAGAGAAAGATTGACTTTATGTTGCTGAAACTACAAGCGTTATTACGACGACCGGTCGTCGTATGGCGCATTCAGTCAGAAATGCGTACGACGACCGGCGCGTCGTATGGCAGTTAACGTGTTAAGCTCATTTTCTTATGAATAACTGCATGGTTTATTTTAAGATAATCAAAACCTCGTATTTTTATTATATTTATTAATGAACACTTGATATAAAATTATTATGTGTAATTAAAAAAAGCGGCCTATGACATTCTTTTTATTGTAAAATAAAATATACACACTCAATGATTATAATTTATACTTATGGAATCTAATACAAAGTTTATAATTATGTTTTTAATATATAAACACCCTGTGAGTGATTGAGGTTGGTAATAAGCAGTTTAAAAACTATAATGGGCGGTTTTTAAATTTAAATTTTATTCCAACTTGCAGTTTCAATAAGTTAGTAATTCTACACGATGGAATAAAATAAAGGAAAAAAAATGTAAGGCAATGTTTTTTTTGATATGTTTTTAAACAAATACCTTTTGAAATGATAGATAATAATGGTTTATTAGTTATTAGTTATATAACCACGTTTTAATTCCTTAATTGCTATTTTAATTATACAGAGAGAAATTTTAAAACATCTAAACATTTATAAAGCCACTTATTACTTAATAGTAATTTACAACTTTTCATTTTTATCTCGTATAAAAATATGACCCTTTTGTATTCACTTTTTTCAAGTATAATTAATCGAGTTAAATGCAGCTTATATCTACGTCATATCCTTCCTTTTTCAAGTTTTAACAAGTATATATTAGTAGGTTATTATTTGTTCCAACAAAACTATTTTTTTTTGCAAAAAAAAACTAATGGAAATAAGTTTAAACCGCAGTTGGAATTAGTTTGTTGGAACAATTATATTTTAAAAATAATTTAAAGCTAGGTTTTTTTTTCAAATGTTTTTGGCTTTTGTCTTTTAAATTACTTTGCAAAAATTCTGTGTATCACCAAATTTAATATTTATAAATTATGCCAATATTTTTAGGTATTTACATAAAAAGGCATTAATTGTGTGCAAATACTACCCGTCTGTGGATGCAGTCTGTTCATTTTAGTTACACCATTATCTTGGTATAATACTAATAAAAAAAGCACACTATAAATGTGTGTTATTTTTTTTCAATACATTAGTTTTTCAAAACAGCAAAAACCCTCTTTGTGCGGTTCGTTATAATTTATAGAAAGGTACATTTTTTTTGTTTGTTTTAAATATTACACTGGTATTTATTTTTTATACAAAAAATTATTGCAAATTATATTAAATTAAATTAATATATTAATCGGATTTTAAGAAAAATTATGCATTGATGATTGTCCTGAATTGAAAAACTTTTTTAAAAAATGTAATTGTAATAATTAAAACTTTTTGTTTTAATTTTTAGGTGAGAAAATATGATTTATACATCAATATTATAAAGGTTGTTCATTTACTTCGCATTTTTCTGCCTAGTCTAAAAAACGATTTACAAATGAGATCCTTTTGGAAAGCACCCTATTAATCAGACTATATTAAACAATTACCTAAAATGCATGTAATTATATTTACAAATGAATTTGGTGATGATGAGTAAAAAGTTTCAATAAAAATCTTTTATTAGGCTCATTTTATAAACTTGTTTTTTTGTTGATTCAATAAATTATAGTAGCAAGTATAATCTCGTTCTTTTTTTGGCTTAAAAATATGATTTTTAAGCAATATAATTCAATTCGGTCCCAAAATTTCTTGTTTCATAAATTATCCTGTTTACCTGCGCGTCGTTGGTTTTATAAGATGTTGCAAGGCGTGTGCATTACTTCGGAGATGAACATGGGCGTCCCGGCGCCGAGACCGCCGTCCGTCTTCTCCTGCTCGTTTTGTTCATATTCGCAGTCGAAATAATGGCTTTGGCAGTCGAAGCATCGGCACTGATCTGACATTTTGCATGTGATGCCAAATTGCTTCGCCAGGGCCCGATATAGGGCCTTACTTGACTTGTGGATTTCCGGAGCCTGTGTAGGCGACGACACGCTCGCCTGACTCTTCAATCGCGTCTAAACACATCAAAAATTTCATCCATATAATAACAGTTATAGTTATACAGTATACAATGTCCCAGTACTGCGAGGAAGTAACATTACTCTAAAATTAGAACTAACCCAGTACAGGTAAACACACATTTTCGCCCATAATGAAACTAACTCGGAAAAGTCATCCATCATCATTCACCAATACTAGTCGGAAAACTAAAATTCTTTCCTTAATTTAGCTTCATTATTATTTTATTATTTACAAGTAATTTTCGCAAGGATCACCCTATTTAAGTTAAATTTCAAAAATTCATTAGAAGAAGATAAAGGTGAATTGTAAACAACAAAATGGTTTACAAAATTATAATGACACATCTTGATTTTTTTTAAATGTTCTAAGACGTTCACTTCTGAAGATGACTTTGTCGAAACCGGTCAAGTGATAATTTTCTATAATATAAGGGAAAGTATAATAACTCGGAAAATCCCATTCCCTCACCAACCGGCATAATTGTAAATAGGCGTAAATCGGACCGGCACAAAATGACGTTTACCTGTATATTGACATTTTTGGATTCCATTTAAGCGAAAATAAATCAATTTTTGAAAAAATCCCTGTTGTAAATCAAATGACAGTTTTGGGTTGAAATCTAGTTTACAAGTATCATGTTAAAATTAAATTTGTGATAAACTTTTATCAGGGTGGATGATGACACGCAAATTGAGCAATTAAACGAAATTTTCAAATAGAACACCCTGTATATTTTAACATCAATCGATGGCATTATTTACAAACTTTCTATTTATATAATGTTTGTATGTAGTCCAATCAATCGGTGTTCAAAACTACCAGTTTCGTCACAAAATTGCGGAAGTTTTTTTCTCAACGGTTCTATAAGTTTTTTGGGATTCTGAATCATAATTTCAAGGATTGTATACCGTTTTATCGACATAAACTTTTCATCGAATGCAATTTCATCGACAGTCCGTTTTGTCGACATTGCCAATTCATCGACACGGACATTTCATCAACATTAGCTTTTCATCGGCCACCGTTTCGTCGACACTATCTCTTCATCGACAAACCAATTAATCGACAAGGACCTTTCATCGACACTACTATTTCATCGACACATAGGTTTCATCGACATTACCAATTCTTCGACAATGTCGTTTCATCGACTACAATATCATCGACACTACCTTTTTATCGCAAAAACATGTTTCATCGCCAACGCTTCTCATCGCCAATATTGACTGAGGTCGATGAAACGACATTATCAAAGAATTGGTAATGTCTGTGAAAAGTTATAGTGTCGATAAAACGGTTGTCGATGAAAATCTAATGTCGATGAAACGTCTGTGTCGATAAAAAAGTAATGTTGATGAATCGTCCTTGTCGAAGAATAGATTTGTCGATGGAAAGGTAATGTCGATGAAACGTTTGAATCGATGAAAAAGTAGTGTCGATGATACGTCCTTATCGAAGAATAGATTTGTCGATGGAAAGATAATATCGATGAAACGTTTGAATCGATGAAAAAGTAGTGTCGATGATACGTCCTTATCGAAGAACAGATTTGTCGATGGAAAGATAATATCGATGAAACGTTTGAATCGATGAAGAAGTAGTCTCGATGATACGTCCTTATCGAAGAATAGATTTGTCGATGGAAAGATAATGTCGATGAAACGTTTGAATCGATGAAAAAGTAGTGTCGATGATACGTCCTTATCGAAGAATAGATTTGTCGATGTAAAGATAATGTCGATGAAACGTTTGAATTGATGAAAAAGTAGTGTCGATGATACGCCCTTATCGAAGAATAGATTTGTCGATGGAAAGATAATGTCGATGAAACGTTTGAATCGATGAAAAAGTAGTGTCGATGATACGTCCTTATCGAAGAATAGATTTGTCGATGAAATGGTTGTTGATGAAAAGGTAATGGCTATGAAACGTCCGTGTCGATGAAACGGTCGTGTCGATGTCATGTCACAATGAAAACACCTCAAAATTTTTGCACTTTTTTCAATGTTTCGCTTATATCTAGAAAACTATGCGTTTGTTGAAGGTGACCATTCCATACAAAATTGAAGTAGATAAAAGTACCTAGTTTAATTTTATGACAAACGGTTTCGGTTGTAGAGAGCGCTAAAAATTTTTTGGCCCTTCTGCTAAAACATCAAAAACGCCCATCTATTGCAACTCGAAAAATATACATGTAATTAACAAAAACCCTTATACAACGTCAAAGTACATTAAAATTCTTATAAGAGATAAATTTTCCAAATGGGGGAGAGGGAGTCAAGCGAAAATTCCGAAAAATTCCTTCGCGCCCTACAGCCAAAATGATAACTCCCATCTCTCGGCGGCTCTGTACTTTCGATGTTTTACGGTTAAAAGAGATTGTTTTGAATGAATTTATGGAAAAGCATTTTTTATGAAAACATTAAGAAATTATATATACAAAATATTAGCCACATTACACTGAATATAAAGCCGAAGATGAAATATTTATGTAGTAATGTAAATTGAGTGAAACTCGAGCTCGGGATTGGGTCATCACTTCGTGTAGGTTCTCCATCCGAAAAAGAAAGAAGTCATTTAGTGTTAGAACATGGTTACGAAAGAAAGGTAAGTTGTAATGTGTATCGATGTATGAAGAAATTAGTCATATCAGTTTGGTTTTTGGTGCCCCAGCAATATTTATTGGGTGCTTGAAGGTCCAGGTAAAGGGTCTTGGGCAATGGAAGGTCTAAGTAAAGGGTCCGGGGCTGTGAAAGGCTAAACATTGAGTTTTGTTGCTGTTCTCTGTTCTTCAACTGTTAAAATCGTAATAGATTATTAATGTTTATGATAGAGAAAAACTAATTAATGCATGATGCTGAAAAATATAAATGTTCAAGTCGTCTTCCTCTACTGCATCCAAATTGTTGTCGATGTCGCCTCTTCACAATGGCACAGTTTCGTACATAGCCTTCAGCTTTCACCCATAGTGACCTTGGCAATCTCAGTTGCAATTGCGAGATACAAGCTGAAGAAGTATCTCAGTGTTTCAGTGTGGTAATGGGAACTAGCCCATTTTTTTTCAACTTCCATCCCTAGAGATCCAAGTAGTTTCCGATCCACTGCTCCACCTGATGAAAAACCCTGAAGACGAGCTTCTCGCAGTATAACTGTCTACAGCAGCTCACGTGACAGAAGGTATTAACGTATTTTTTTTCAGCATTATGCATTAACATTAATCAGTTTTTCTCTATCATAAAACTTTAATCATTTTATTATAAATATATCAGTTGAAGAACAGCAACGACTCACTGTTTACCCTGGACTTTCCACAGCCCCTGATCCTTTGCCTGGAACATCCATTACCCAAGACTCTACACCTGGACCTTCGAGCGCCCAAGAAACATTGCCTGTGCCACCAACAACCAAACTAATAACTTCGCACATGACATCATACATCGATACTTCAAAATACAACTTTTTTGCGATTTTCGTTGTGAAGCCGATCTCCTATAAGCCAGCAAACTTATGAAATTCCGATTCAGCATCCCAAAAAATATATAGAACCGTTGAGAAAAAAACTTTCACAATTTTGTTAAGGGAAAACAACCATTCAATAGTCGCATTTCAATGGTTAAGGATTTAGAAGATATTAATATCCAAATAAAGAAACAGTGAAAAATCTGTCTATTTCTGGCCTGTCTTTTGTTTTTTTTTTTACTATAAAGAATTCTAATCAATCGAAGAATAGTGAATATTAACTGTATGAAAAATAACGAAATATTATAAAAAATAATCTGCTAAACTAAACTGGCGTAATGGATTGAAATGCTTGTCTTATTCGATCTTCCATGTCATCAGATGTGACTTAAGTGTAATACACTAAACATTTTACATGGTTCCAAAGAAAAAAGTCTATCGGGGTTAAGTCAGGAGATCTGGCTAGTCAATATACAGACCCATTTCTGCCAAAAACCAGTGACCAGGTAGCCAATTATTTAAATATTGTCTAGAAATCCCATGAAAATACACAGTGTGGTTCCATCTTGCTGCAGCCACTTCTTGTCACTAAGTCAACATTCTCCAATAATAATGTTAGTGAATCTCTTAAAAACTCTAGATACTTCTCCCCAGTTAGGGTTCCATCAAAAAAGTAAGGATCAATAACATGGTTACCTAATTTTTCTATTTTGAAGATCAATATTGCGCACCCAGTACGGGTTTTCTGTTGCACAATATAGTGCATATTATGCTTGTTGAACCATTGTTTTTGAAAGTGGCTCGTCACTAAACAAAGTTTTGTTTATTAAATTTACATTCCTGATCATCATGTTTTGTATCAAAACAGAAAAGTAAACTCTCTTCTCGAAGTCATTACCAATGTGTCTGGTGCAGTTCAATATGATATGGATGAAAACGATGTTTTTTCAAAATGCGGTTGACTAAAGATTTTGAAACATCAGCCTGTACTAATGGAAGGATTTTTTTGAATCACCAATAAAACATCCACAACAAAATTGGAGCTAATACATTTGATTAATCAATAGTTTTTTATTGTACAACACACTGCCCGAATTTTCAAAACGCCCCATCAATTTTCTCATTGCCTAAATTCTTGGTTGTCTGGCGTTTGGATAACGTGCTATATAAATTCTGATAGCCAGAAGAGGATTTCTATCAACTTCACCAAGCGCATACACCATATTTACCGTTACTTCTTTAGAAAAGTAGAAAAGTTCAGTATTTAGGTTTAGCCATCATCAAAAATATCGAAACGAGCGTAAACAATATATGGGTTTCCTAGATAATAACAGTTGTTAGAAAACCAAAATTGATAATTGTGAGTTTGGATTTTATTTGTTATTTGTGTTGTAAAACAATTGCGATAAAACAGCAGCATTAAAAAAGCAAAATAGAGAAAAAATTCTCAACAAAAGTCATCAAAAGTGCTATTTTTGTCTATTTTTCACTTTTTCTCTGTTCGGGTATTAATACGTCATAAACCAATAACATGCGATCATATACAAACATTATATCAATAGAAATCTTGCAAAAAATGCCATCGATTGATGTTAAAATATACAGGATGTTCCATACTTGAAAATCTCGTTTAATTGGTCAATTTGCGTTTCATGAGCTTATCACAAATTTAAATCAACATGATAGCTGTAAATAGAGGCGATATTGAATTTTTTTTTCAAAATTTCAACCAAAAATTGTCATTTGATTTTGAAGAGTGACTTTTTAAAAATCGATCTTTTTTTCGCTTAAATGGCAAAAATCCGCAAAACGAATGAAAATGTTATAATATACTGGGTGTTCCATTTAGAAAAACGTATCTTTGGTCCGCCATCTTGGAAGGTCACTCGGTTATTATGAAAATAAATCCGCATGTCGATATTTTTTTTGGTTTGAAGTAATGATACTTGCTCGCAGCGTTGGGACACTCTGTAGCATAAAAAACTCCAGACAATCATAATTTTTGAAGAAAACAAGTGATTAAATGATTAAGGAAGAGGTAATAAACGTAAAACAAACTTTAGGAGTTGCAGTAAAACAGATTTTCCCTATCTGCAGTGTGCAATTCAACTAAATCCTGATTCTAAGAAAAGCTGTAACAGCGAAAATTCCAACAATTCTCCCCACCCCCTTATTTCGCCGACTTGGGGACTTCTAGACTTCCCGGAAACTCCTAAAAGCTTGCCGAAGGAAATTCGAGGAAACGTGGGGAGATATTAAACCGAAAAATCGTGGAAATATCACGTGGAAATTTAATAAATACTAAAAAATTTTTACTTACTTCTTCGAGCACGAATTCATAAGACGGTGGTGGGCTGGAAGGAATGGAATCAGGATTTTCGGTGCCTTCAAGAATCGCCGGGACGTTGCCTTGGGGACTGTTGAGTAAATTCAACTCGCTGTCGCAATTTTCTGGAGCCTCCATAGAATTGCTCCTCGTCGACGAATTCGACTTTGACATCCTACTGAATTTTAACTTAAAAGGCGCCACTTTGGAAAATTTTTAGTACTGGGGTTAAACAGAAATTTATTACACACTACTCAGTCTCTTCTTTAAGTTCTATTAAAAAAAGTATGGCCCTGAAATTTCAACAAAAATCAATCACATAATTTAATTACACATTTTATTACATAATATTTTTGTATATCAGCAATAATCAATCATTTTTTCTTAAATCAAATTTAACGCGATTTGTATAGTTTTATTATAATTGAATATATTTACTCACCACGTTTATTTGCTTTTCTTGAATGAGGCTACCTCTTGTTTTTTACATTTCTTGAGGACAGATGTGGAAAAGCACATTAGGCCAGCGGAACACTTTTGCGCTTGCTTTCGTCGGAAAATTCACTTTTCTCTCACCCGCTCTATATCCCATGCGCGTCTAGTATTGATATTTCCCAAAAGCAAAAGGAAACCACAAACACGTACCGTATACAACCAGCGTATCAAATTTTGTTTACACAAAAATATCAACCGATTATCGAAACGAAAAATTTGCGGGAAAATTAAATTTTTTTAGTAATTAATCTTTTCTTATTTTATTTTTTAAATAACAATAAATCAATTTATATACAATCTTGTACAACAAACCAAAAAAAAAGTGACAATGATTAACAAATATTATTTTAAGCTTGTTCTTCTGAAGTTTCCTCGTGCGTTTCTTCTACATTATTCTACATTATTAATAACTTCATGAATCATGCTCATTATATTATCCAACTGTTGATTCGCAGCTTGATACTCCTTATCAAAATCCTCATCATGCCCAACACCTTCTAAATGATCCTCGTACTTCACCTCGAAATCATCATCATCCAAAATGAATTCCTTCACATCATCACTTTCATCAGCGATTTCTACGGATTCTTTAGTCTCAACAGCCTGCTTTTTATCCTCCATTTCTTTTAAAATATCGCTATTAATTTCAGTTTCTTTCAAAATGACATCATGGATTTTCGTTTTAATAAATTCTTTATTCATGATGCTTGGGTTTTTGTCTATAATTTCGAAGATTTGTTGTTGTACTCGGATTAATTCTTCTTTTTCTTCCAACGTGCGTTTCTTTTCGATGATTCGTTTTATCGACTGTTTCGTTTCTGTTTTTTTAATCGTATCTTTAACAGCCACCACGTTTCTTCTTAAATTTATCTAGGACGTTATGGAGTTTATCTTTAACTGTTATTTTCGGCTTCTTATGTTCGCGCACGATATTTCGCACTGATTGCTTTATACTTCCTTTAGTTGCATCAGTTACGTTCAAAACTTTCGGAGTTTCTTCAACATTTGTTTCCTACTTACTTTTATTCTGTTTTTTAATTCAGACTTTTTCGTTTTGTTTTGTACAGGTGATTTTTTGACACGCGTTTTATCTACTTTTGTAGTTTCCCGAATTTCGTCTTCAATTGGAAGGACATTAATTTCTTGAGATTCATTTTTTGACGTTTTTTGGGTTTTACATAAATTTTAATAATGTGCTTTTTATTACCTTTATCTTCACCACTTTTAACGACTTTCGCATCACTTTTGACCACCTTATCTCTTACTTTCCTAACGATTTTATCATCAAGTTTTTTATCTGGTATATTGCATTATCTTTCTTTTGAGTTATCTTAGTAACCTTTTCAACTTCTTTTTTATCAATAATTCCATCTTCTCACTTCGTTTTCTTACATCAACAATTTGTCTTTCAACAATTTTCCCCCAAGTTTTATCACTTTTTATACTTCTTTTAATTCGTGCATTTTCGTCAAGAAATTCAGACTTATTTATAATCTCATTCTTTAAATCACTGATGATATTATATCATCGCTTTTTTACACTCATCACGATTACATTGATACTTTCAGAATCTTCTTCACTAGCAATTTCAACCGATCTTAATTTATCTTGAAGTCTATCAATTTCACGTATTTTATTTTCGATTCGTGTAATAATTCCTGATTTTTCTTGATCCTCAATTTCTTGCGATAAAACTTTTGAATTGTTTAAAAAAGCGTCTCTTAAATAATATCAATCCAACTACGAAAAATTTGCGGGAAAATTAAATTACAAGTAATTACTCTTTTCTTATTTTATTTTTTAAATAACAATAAAACAATTTATATACAATCTTGTACAACAAACCAAAAAAAGTGACAATGATTAACAAATATTATTTTAAGCTTGTTCTTCTGAAGTTTCCTCGTGCGTTTCTTCGACATTATTAATAATTTCATGAATCATGCTCATTATATTATCCAACTGTTGATTCGCAGCTTGATACTCCTTATCAAAATCCTCATCATGCCCAACACCTTCTAAATGATCTTCGTACTTCACCTCGAAATCATCATCATCCAAAATAAATTCCTTCACATCACCACTTTCATCAGCAATTTCTACGGATTCTTTAGTCTCAACAGCCTGCTTTTTATCTTCCATTTCTTTTAAAATATCGCTATTAATTTCAGTTTCTTTCAAAATTACATCATGGATTTTCGTTTTAATGAATTCTTTATTCATGATGCTTGGGTTTTTGTCTATAATTTCGAAGATTTGTTGTTGTAGTCGGATTAATTCTTCTTTTTCTTCCAACGCGCGTTCTTTTTCGATGATTCGTTTTATCGACTCTTTCGTTCCTGTTTTTTTAATCGTGTCTTTAACAGCCGCTACACGTTTCTTCTTAAATTTATCTAGGACGTTATGCAGTTTATCTTTAACTGTTATTTTCGGTTTCCTATGTTCGCGCACGATATTTCGCACTGATTGCTTTATACTTCCTTTAGTTGCATCAGTTACATTCAAAACTTTCGGAGTTTCTTCAACAGTTGTTTCCAACTTACTTTTATTCAATTTTTTTAATTCAGAACTTTTCGTTTTATTTTGTACAGGTGATTTTTTGACACGCGTTTTATCAACTTTTGTAGTTTCCCGCATTTCGTCTTCAATTTGAAGAACATTAATTTCTTGAGCTTCATTTTTTAACGTTTTATTGGGTTTTACATCATTTTCAGTAATGTGTTTTTTATTACCTTTATCTTCACCACTTTTAAGGACTTTCACATCACTTTTAACCACCTTATCTCTTACTTTCTTATCTTTCTTAACGACTTTCTCATCAAGTTTTTTATCAGGTATTACATTATCTTCCTTTTGAGTTATCTTAGCAACCTTTTCAACTTCTTTTTTATCAATAATTTCACCCTCCTCACTTTTTTTTCCTTCATCAACTACTTGTCTTTCAACAATTTTCCCCCTAGTTTTATCACTTTTTACACTTCTTCTAATTCGGGTATTATCCTCAAGAAATTCAGACTTATTTATGACCTCATTCTTTAAATCGCTGATGATATTATCATCGCTTTCTTTATACTCATCAGGATTAACAACTACATTGATACTTTCAGAATCGTCTTCACTAGCGATTTCAGCCGACCTTAATACATCTTGAAGTCTATCAATTTCACGTATTTTACTTTCGATTCGTGTAGTAATTTCCTCTGATTTTTCTTGATCCTCAATTTCTTGCGATAAAGCTTTAGCATTGTTTAATAAAGCATCTCTTAAATAATGCTTGTAATCATCACGTCGCTTTAAAATAAATAAAGTTGGTTTAACTCGAATGTGAATAGGGGGTATAGTTAAATAATTGAAAGTAATTTGGTGGAAAGCTTCAATCGTATCAATAATCCTATGCGTGGAAACATATGGTTTCAAATTTTGGGAAAAAATACTTTTCCCTTCAGATATTATATGAGTGAATTCATACATTTCCGGAGTACCAGGGGATAAATTTTCAGTCTTATCATATCTAAAATTTTCGAAATACACACCTCATTCTCGTATAAATTAAAATACTTACATCCAATCAGGATTAATTTGCGTAAATCTTGAAATACCAGTTTGAGCAGCTAAATTATCAATATGGACATTTACGTGGCTTTCATTTTGGGCTAATCTATGAAAACGTGATATAGCAGCTCCTCCTGGATAGTTTGTTCCCGAAATTGTGAGCAAGAACATTGTGAAAAATATGTTAACAAAAAAATGAGCGATTACACCAATCGATAAAATGTGGTAAATAGAACTTTTACGCCTATTTTCCCAACTAAAATTAAAGCAACATTAATTACTATCGAATAATAGTATTAGGTAAATTTACATTCGATGGCAAGCAGTAGCGGCAGCAACATTTAAAAATGGGTAAACGTATATGATAAATCGTAATTCTTTATGAGGTAAAAATGAGTATAAAAATACAAAGACTATAGCTGGTATGAATAATTTTAGCACCCGTCGATCCAAAAATATACCTATCGGGATTAGAAATACAGAACAACCCATTCCTCGAGGAATCGCCGAGTAAAAATACCACAAAAATGGAGAAACCTATAAATAATTCAATTACTACAATAAAACATGCGAATTAATATTTATTACTCCATAATTCGAACTTTTATTAAGGATAGTGTTGAACCATAATACCTCCCCTTCAGGCCAAATAGGTCGATTCCAAAAAATTGAATCAATGACCACCGTTAAGGCTAGGAACGTAATTCCACCAGGTATCGCAAGCTGAAACAGTCTACACCAAAATTTACCGTAATAAAAAAAACATTTCAACAACAATACCTTTTCATCGTTATTCGTTTAAAGTATAAATCGTAGATTAATAATAATCCTAAAAACGCAGCCAATTCCGAGCGAAATATAATAATCGCTGCTCCTGAACACAGTACGAATCTTTTATTATCATTATTAAGCCAACCGCTTAAAGCTATTAAAACTGAAATAATACACCCATAATTATATACGAATTATTTTATAATTATTAGTAAATTAAATGAAAAATATTGTACCTTCTCACCTAGTGGTAAAGCAAAAATATTTGGTAAAGGCCGGCTTAAATAAAACATGAAGTGGCTTTGAGTTACGGTTATCGCTATAAACCATTGCAACCATTGAGAGCCGAAAAGTTTTTCCAAGCTCGTCGAAAGCATTTTAAACGACGTTATAACACAACCCGCTAAAGCAGCTCGAACTAAAATAACTTAACGTAATTTAATAATTAATTATAATTATATTATCACCTAAATATTGTGTCCAAAATTTATTGAGCTCGAAGAAGTTTATTAAAGCAACTAATGGTGAAACGATTATCGAAATAAATAAAGGCCCGATGAAAGTTCGTGGAACCACTCCAGGAAATTCATTATGATCATACTAACAACAAATATAATTATTATAACATTATTACAAGTACTCAATTATTTTACCTGGCTTAAATTAAATCTATGGTACAAAATATCGTGCATTGCCTGTAGGTTAAAACTTTCCTCGACTTTCGTAAAGGGACAATACACTAAATGTGCAGCGGCTATTATTAACATAATCTGCGACATTATTACGCTTGATTTGTTATTATTTTTCTTTTTAAAGTATTTACATAATAAAATAATTCTAAAAATACTTAGACCTAACCTATATTTATCACGGATTACTTTTACGTCATTTGAATTTCAGCAGGATTTGCAGGAAAAGAGCTGCTTTCGTTTTGAACTAGAGTCCACGTAGACGTGGAATTGGTTGATTCACACCGTGTATACTTGGTTGCTTAACTTGAATTTAATAAAAGCGCGGTTTATTTTAAATTTGAATTTTTAACAGGACAGATACATATTAACCGACAACCAGGCAACGAATCGGACCTTAAAGGTCCACACGCTTAAGTCCAAATTGGCCTGGGAATGTCGACAATCCCTGAAGCAACTGGCAAAAGGAAACCAGCTTGTCCTAATGTGGATGCCAGGCTATCAGGGAATAGAAGGCAACGAAATTGCTTATAAGTTGGCAAGATCGGCCTTCTGTGGGATAAACAAGACACATTTACGCGAGGAGATTCTGCGATTGGAAAAGGATATGTCCCACTGGAGGCTTATTCTTGGACCGGTCGAGATCGTGTCGTCCACGACTTTCATCATTCTGTCCTTTGCGTTCACTTGAAAAAAATAAGAGTCTGTCTTTTTAGTATCGTCGACGACATGATCTCGACCGGCCCAAGAATAAGCCCACTGGAGTCATACGGGTTCAACACAGGCGTAGAAATTCATGGAGTACTCACCCAGGGAACGCACGAAGCTGCTCGTCCTAAGGAGAACTGAAGCTCATCACAGAGGTCTCTTAACTAGACACTGCCCATTGAGGTATCATCTTAACAAAATGGGCTAGTCAGAAATTAAAAGTAGCAGATTAGGTGGTGTAGATGAAACTTCGGAATTCGGAGCACATCATCTGCGAATGCGACGCAATAGCTTGCATCTTATTTGATCACTTTGGCTGGACGACACTAATTCCAGGCGAAGTCAAGTCTATGTCTCCTAAGGATCTAATTAGCTTTATTAAGCTTTCAGACATCTCAGGAATTCACTAGGGTGCCCTGTTAATTGATAGAACGGTAACTGCTAGAATGAGAAAATTCTAGAACGTAAATTGCTAGAACTGTAAAGTGGTCGAATCGGAAATTGATAGAATCGGAAACTGCTAGAATCGGAATCTGCTAGAACCGTAAACTGCTAGAACCGTAAATTGATAGACCTTTAAATGATAGAACGTTAACTTCTAGAACGTTAATTGATAGAATCGCTCGGGTGGCTTCGGTCCGCGCGGCTTTATCTCCGCATATACAATAATATGTACGGCGTGACCGAAGCCACCCGAGCGATTCCAGCAATTAACGTTCTAGCAGAATTTAAAAATATTCATTCGAATACAACCTTTTGCAGATTTAGTCTAATAGGTCATATCTTATCACTAACCACTTGGGCCTTTGTTAAATGTTTCCCGAAGGCTTTCTTTTCGGAAGTCGAAGTCTATCTGAAGAAGGTCCTACATCGTGATTATAAAATTGTGACTGGAAGATAAGTCTCGAAAGGTACCGAGTTCCATTAATCGCGAAGAAGAAGAATTCCTACTCTTTTTACCGATATTTAGAAAGGTTTTTCTAAAAATTCTCACATCTGTTGTCTTTCTTGACAATGATTCCATTATTCCAGAGAAATTGGTGGATATTATCTCTAATATTATTAAATTTCCTGAGATGTTAGTAAAGATATATCTGCCAATTGATTAGAGAAAAAATGTAATCCATATTAGACATAATTTGAGTCTGGGTTCCGTTTTGAGTCGTCTGCTTCATAATCTTTACTAATTCTCTTGATCGTACCATCAGGTCATATTTATGTGTGCTTCTTTTTACTTACCCCGATCTTCAATATCTGGATCTGGATCTAGAGTTAGGTCGAGGGTGTCGAGGGTGTTGGGCCCATTTTACCAACCCCCTCCGTTCAGTAAGGTTCCTTCCCGTTCATCCACCCCGTCCATCTGGTTGTTTCGGCTAGCCTGAGCAGATATCCAGGTGGAATCTCACTGATGTCAGCCATACTTGGCCAGCAATCCCCAAGCATGGATCATCTGATTGATGATAGCGCGGTGGCAGTAGCAGAGAAGGTGCTCTACTATCTTCTCTTTTACATCTGCAACAGCTGGGATCTGTGGTTATTCCCAGCTGATGTAGATGTTTGTTCACATGGCAGTGCCCGGTCCATATTCCTATGAGCTTTGTGACTTTATCCCTCGTTAGCTGTAGGCAATAGGCGTAATGTGATCTACGATTAATATATTCGGAATCGCATTTTTATGCAACTTCATTTACACCGGAAGTAATAAAAACTTTACAATTTACACGAGAAGAAATAAAAATCTAGCCATTTTGAAAAATTTTACCCAAGAGATTTCCTGTAGATACTTAATTGCAAAAAAATCATTTATAATAAGGAAGTTGGGGCAATTGGGTCCAACTTCCGGTGTAAATGAAGTTGCATAAAAATACGATTTTCAAATGGGCGTAATTCCGAAAGTATAAATCGTAGACCAAACTATGCTAGGTCAATTTAATGGAATTTTTATGAAAAACATTAAAATGCAAAAATATACTGGGTGTTCCATTTAAAATAAGAAAGTTGCAATCAACTTCCGGTATAACCGGAAGTTCCAGAAAATCAAAAATACCTTTATTAGAAAGTTCACAATTAGATTCCTCCGTAGACAAATTTTCAGAATCAAAAACATAAAACAGTTCAAAAGTTAGCACGGGGGATTTACTTTATGTTCGCACTGTATACCGATGGGTCTCAGTAGATCCTCAATTTCTAAGAACTGCTTTTAGTACTTATGTTTCTTCCAGAGATTTTTATATTTCTAGGAGGATTTTGGATTGCAGCTCATGTTGTGTGAAGTCCGGGCCTTTAACAATATTTTTATTATGACTGATTCCAAATCTTCACTTGATCTTATAAGATTTTTTTTACCTATAGGAAAAATTTTATGGCTCTATAAATTAGGCAGATTTATTATTTATAAATTGTCTATTGAACAGGGCTTTTCATTTTTCTTTGTTGCTAAGCCATACTTTAAACTACCAATTTTGTGACACGCTCCTACCATTGTGACACTCAAGATTATGGGCATACAGGTATACTAAAGCCATTCTGGTGATCAATCTTAAGATCCGAAATAAATCCTAGAAGTTGCGGCATCTGTTTGAAAGAAGTGGAAGAAACGGATGCCATTAGTTGTGTTTCTTTCACCAAAATTTTACTGATTTGCTCGAGCAAATCTCTTCCTTCTCCTTTTAGTTCTATAGGAGAAAATGAGATATAATATGATTTGCTCATATTTGCTCGTGCAAAGTATGTAAAAAAAATACAACTATTATCAACAAGTGTTTATGTGGTACCAAGTTCAGTCATAATGTTGGGAGCCTGTCACGAAGTTGGGTATAGTATCAAAGGTGATGACTATCTACAGTTTTATCAGATCAAGTTGATAAATATAGAATATATAGTCTTCTGATCGGAATTTGTTCTGGAAATTAAACGAGACATTAGGATTTAGTGGCAAAATATACCAATCCTGATGTTTACTGATCTACTCAGCCAAAAGTCCTTTCAGTTCCTTGGTTTTCATTGCGGCCTAAATAATCATTATATTTAATACAAATTGCAGTTTAATAGGATTTTTAGGAAATATTAATAAAACGAGAGTAGTTTATTTAAATAAATTTATTATCATTAAAGTAATAAAAATATTTCCAGCATAGGCAATTTTAAATATTCTTTTAGGAACAAGACTAGATCACATATTTTGATTATGTGTCCACTGAATAAGATTAAATTCTTGTTACACGTTATAAAAATATAGATTTTAATTAAACTAATAAAAAACTTAAATTATTCAGCACAGCACCAATAAAAAAATAACGTTATAATTAGTTTATCGTTCCTTGCACGAACAATACTTGTTATTTAGTCTCGAAATTGATTAATTTATCAATAAAACTTGTTTTTGTGTAACTAAAAATAAAAGATACAACACAAAGTAAAGTAATTCAAGTGATAATTGTTTAGTTGTAGTTTTGGGTTAAGTTTTCGTATTGGCTTTTCAAGCTAAGCAATCTCCCTCTTGCGGTGAATGCGGAACCAATGGCATGACGTCAAAAGTAGGTTAGTTTTCATGGTCGTAACATAACCTTCAGTTATCACAATGTAAAAGCATTTGTGTGACAAGCGGTTCCTCATTCCTTCTTATTACTAACCTATTTGTGACGTCATTTTTAGGAGAAAAATTAATTTGAATCGCCAATACTTAAATATACACAAAAAATAACTTATTCCAATACCCCAATTTTAATAAGCTATTATTAATAAGTTTTTATAATTAAAGGATTAACAAAATAATTATCGCTTCCCACGTCCAACACTAGGTTTGGGTTTATTAAACTGGAAATTGGCGCATTTGGGGATGTGCCTTTCTGCAGCACTTTGATTAAATTTGCGACCACAATGTGGGCACTGCACATAATCAGGATTTGAAGAAGGTGGTGGAGGTGGTAAATCACGGATGTCACCACCCCTAGCAATATGTGCTTGTGCCTCTTTCGCAGCCCTAATCGCACTTATAAATTCTTCATGTTTTTGCCTCCAGTTACTCTTTGAAGATGCTGAATAAATAGCTTGCTTTTGTGGGGCCTAAAAAATAGGTAATACAAATACAAGTAAATTTACTAAATTTCTTTTACCTTAGTAGTTTTTGCTCCACCTTTTTTACTAATGTATGATTCTGCTTCAGTTCCTGATACTCTATGTTTGGTGGCGTCGTAAATTTTGCGTTTCTTTTTTCCTGTTCGTCCGCAAATATCTTCATGGAGTTGGATGCGATCATTAGCAAATCTACGTTGGCAGTACCTACACGCGATTAAATCATCCCTTTGGACTGGTGTTTGTGGTGGTCTTGCTGACCTATTTGGAGTTGGACGAGTTGAGCTTGGTGCTCTATCACCACCCTTTCAATAATAAAAATTAATCAAAACAAGAATTTTGATAATTCAAGTAATACCTGTGGAAATTTAGTTTTGTTCATTTTTTGTGGAGTACTTGGAATACTAGCTGTACTACTGGAAGATGAGGATCCTGCTGATGGAGGTCGTTTAATTGTTTTTTGGACTGTACTCCTGACTACTGCCTGGAAGAATTTTTAAATTACTCACGAAGTTTTGATAATTTGGTGCCCGAATTACACTTTCGAATTTATACCCCAAAAACTGTTGCAAAATTTCTTTATTCTCCAACGCTTTTAGGACTTCAGTGAAATGCTGCTGCATCATCTTGCAGAAGCATTATATTCGTTCACTTATAATTTTATTAATTTTAAAAAAATGTGTCAAAATGATGTTTGAACATGTTTGAATTGTTAATTTTACATAAACTACTTGATGAAAAATTTATTTGAAGTTAGGCAACGAGTTTTACTTTGCTGGACACAAATAACCTTGCTTTTATAATAAAATATCATGTTTCTTACCTTAGTACTTTCTTTTTTAACTCCATTAATAGTTTTATTACTATTGGTAATATTTAGATTTTTATTAGTACTATTAAGTGCCGCATCTTTTTTAGTATTATTAACTTTAACGCCATTTTGGCTCGGTAATTTTCCCCCAACATTCGCTAATTTTCCAGTAAAAATAGCTTCATCATAATCATCAAAACCACCAAGTTGTGGCATGACTTCATCATCCAAATTATCGCATAAATTATGATTATTCATCATCGAAACAATATCACGTTGCGTACCATAACTATCACTATTATTATTAAAATGTTTGGTTTTATTTAAATTAGTATTTGTTGTGATTTTCCTGTCCAGACTCGTCGTTCGATTTTTATTTTTTAAAGGCTCTAACGGGTAGCTACGATCGATTCCAGCTTTTTGCCGACGTTCATCAAACATTTGCCTAACTTTTCCTGTGGAAATATTGGTTAAACTACTGTTACTTCCAGCACTTCCACGACCAACACGATCAAAAGCTCGTTGTTGTTGATTTTCGTAGAGTTTTAACAACTTTTCCTCTTTTTCTTGCATCTGCTTTTGTTGAAAACGAGCCTACAATAAAAGAAATGCAAAATTAATTCGTGCACGCTACGAGAAGCCACCGTTAAACCAAATGGCATACTTTATAATTCATAATGCGCACATTAACACCAAGGAGCTTACGATTTGATTTATTATTTTACAACATAAGGTGAAAGTTTAATAATGGAAAATTTTGGTATAAAAGTAGTGTTTTTTTGATTTTTTAAAACAAAAAGCTTGGTATTTAAATAACACGTATTTCTAAGAATGGAATGTTTGTATTATTAAAAAGCAAACCTACATCGTATTTAGGATATCGTAGGGCATCCTGCAGAGTCCTGGCAGCCCAAGAATTCTCCAAATCCAGGGACACAACTGAATTCCAGCTCGAGGACAAATATTTATTCATAATTTAAAAACCAAAAGCAATTCCACGTGAAATGACAGGTTTTAAAAGGTAATTTGAAGCGAATCAACACGAAACGTATTGTGTATTCAATTAAAACACTAAACAACATCAATATTTAACATTTTTGGGGATGTATGTGTAGTGGTGTAGCCATGCGCCGGTCATCGGTCACTAGGTTACCCACCTGGGTTTCACTGAAAACATTTCCAATCCATAGAAGTCCACAGACTTGTTGACATTGAAATTTTTACTCGGAAGAAGCCTTCATAACATTGACCCGAATAGGTGATGAGCAGGCGTGAGAGTTACAAGATGTTTTCCAAAATTATTATTCATTTTAATGATTGAAGGGTCAAGGTATCATTAAATATTGATACATCAGGATATGTTCGCATTAATTTGTTAAAACTAATCACAAGGTCATTATTAAAATAATTAATAGATATTTTCAATGATTTAACCAAGGTTTTGGTGTAGGTCGTGTAACTTTAAACCTACGTTTTAATTCAATTAATTTATAGAAAGTAAATTATAATACAATAAAAATTAACAATTCTTTTAGGTTCAGACCAAAAAAATAAATATAATCAATTAAACCTCATTAATTTAATTAAAAGCTTTGACTATTATATCCATTTTTATATTGGCTTAATTCAGGCCCTCCTCTTAAACCTCTCCCATTAAAAGTTTTTTAAAAAGTTTTTATGATTTTTTTGCTGCAATTTCAAGAATTTTTAAGTTTGAAGCGTTGTAGTGACTAAATGAAAAATACCAAAAATATATTTACTTACTCAATTTTTTTATTAGATATATGTAATTGTAATGATTTCATATAAAAAATATAAGTTAAATTTTTTTTTCATTTTTTATGATTTTTTAAGTTTGAAGCGTTGTAACGGTCAAATAAAAAATACCAAAAATATATTTATTTACTCATTTTGTTTATCAGACATATCTGTAAGGATTTTATTCAAAAAAATTAAGTTTATATTTTTTTTTCATCTTTTATGATTTTTTTTCGTTTCAAGTTTCAAGAGTTTTAAGTATCAAGCGTTGTAATGGCCAAATAAAAAACACCAAATATATATTTCCTTACTCATTTTGTTTATAAGATGTATTTGTAAGGATTTTATACCAAAAAAATTAAGTTTATATTTTTTTTCATTTTTTATGATTTTTTTCGTATCGATTTTCAAGAATTTTAAGTTTGAAGCGTTGTAACGGCCAAATTAAAAGCAACAAAAATATATTTCCTTATTCATTTTGTTTATTAAACATAACTGTAAGGATTTTATACCAAAAAAATTAAGTTAATATTTTTTTTCATTTTTGATGATTTTTTTCGTATGGATTTTCAAGAATTTTATGTTTGAAGCGTTGTACAGGCCAAATTAAAAGCACCAAAAATATATTTCCCTGCTCATTTTGTTTATTAGACTTAATTTTAAGGATTTTATCTAAAAAAATTGAGTTTATATTTTTTTTTCATTTTTTATGATTTTTTTTCGTTTTTCGTTTCAATAATTGTAAATTTCAAGCGTTGTAATAGCCAAATAAAAAATACCAAAAATATATTTCCCTACTCATTTTGTTTATTAGACTTAATTTTAGGAATTTTATACAAAAAAATAAAGTTTATATTTTTATTTCATTTTTTAAGATTTTTTTTCGTTTCAAGTTTCAAGAATTTTTAGTTTCAAGCATTGTAATGGCCAAATAAAAAACACCAAAAATATATTTCCTTATTCATTTTGTTTATTAAACATAACTGTAAGGATTTTATACCAAAAAAATTAAGTTTATATTTTTTTTTCATTTTTTATGATTTTTTTTTCGTATGGATTTTCAAGAATTTTAAGTTTGAAGCGTTGTAACGGCCAAATTAAAAGCACCAAAAATATATTTCCTTATTCATTTTCTTTATTAAACATAACTGTAAGGATTTTATACCAAAAAAATTAAGTTTATATTTTTTTTCATTTTTTATGATTTTTTTTCGTATGGATTTTCAAGAATTTTATGATTGAAGCGTTGTACAGGCCAAATTAAAAGCACCAAAAATATATTTCCCTACTCATTTTATTTATTAGACTTCATATTAAGGATTATATTCAAAAAAATTGAGTTTATATTTTTTTTTTCATTTTTTATGATTTTTTTTCGTTTCGGGTTTCAATAATTTTAAATTTCAAGCGTTGTAATGGCCAAATAAAAAATACCAAAAATGTATTTACTTACTCATTTTCTTTATTAGACATAATTGAAGGATTTTTTATAAAAAATGAAGTTTATATTTTTTTTTTTCATTTTTTATGATTTTTTTTCGTTTCAAGTTTCAAGAATTTTAAGTTTTATGTGTTGTAATGACCAAATAAAAAACACCAAAAATATATTTCCCTACTCATTTTGTTTATTAGACTTAATTTTAAGGATTTTATCCAAAAAAATTGAGTTTATATTTTTTTTCATTTTTTATGATTTTTTTTCGTTTCAAATTTCAAGAATTTTAAGTTTCAAGCATTGTAATGGCCAAATAAAAAACACCAAAAATATATTTCTTTACTCATTTTGTTTATTAGACATAATTGTAAGGATTTTATACAAAAAAATAAACTTTATATTTTTTTTTTCATTTTTTATGATTTTTTTTCGTTTCAAGTTTCAAGAATTTTAAGTTTCAAGCGTTCCAATGGCCAAATAAAAAACACCAAGAAATTTATTTCCTTGCTCATTTTGTTTATTAGACATAATTGTAAGGGTTTTATACCAAAAAAATTAGGTTTATGTTTTTTTTTCATCTTTTATGATTTTTTTTTTCGTTTCAAGTTTCAAGAATTTTAAGTATCAAGAGTTGTAATGGCCAAATAAAATAGACCAAAAATATATTTCCCTACTCAATTTGTTTATTAGACATAATTGTAAAGATTTTATCCAAAAAAAATTGAGTTTATATTTTTTTTCATTTTTTATGATTTTTTTTCGTTTCAAATTTCAAGAATTTTAAGTTTCAAGCATTGTAATGGCCAAATAAAAAACACCAAAAATATATTTCTTTACTCATTTTGTTTATTAGACATAATTATAAGGATTTTATACAAAAAAATAAAGTTTATACTTTTTTTTTTCATTTTTTATGATTTTTTTCGTTTCATGTTTCAAGAATTTTAAGTTTCAAGCGTTCTAATGGCCAAATAAAAAACACCAAAAATATATTTCCTTACTCATTTTGTTTATTAGACATAATTGTAAAGATTTTATACAAAAAAAGAAAGTTTATATTTCTTTTTCATTTTGTATGATTTTTTTTTTCGTTTCAAGTTTCAAGAATTTTAAGTTTCAAGCATTGTAATAGCTAAATAAAAAACACTAAAAATATATTTCCTTCCACATTTTGTTTATTAGACATAATTGTAAGGATTTTATGCAAAAAAATAAAGTTTATATTTTTTTTTAATTTTTTATGATTTTTTTTCGTTTCAAGTTTCAAGAATTTTAAGTTTCAAGCGATTTAATGGCCAAATAAAAAAACACCAAAATATATTTCCGTACTCATTTTGTTTATTAGACATATTTGTGAGGATTTTATACAAAAAAATTAAGTTTTTATCTTTTTTCATTTTTTATGATTTTTTTTTCTTAAGGATTTTCAAGAATTTCAAGTTTGAAGCGTTGTACCAGCCAAATAAAAAATACCAAAAGTATATTTCCTTTCTCATTTTGTTTATTAGATATAATTTTAAGGATTTAATATAAAAAAATTAGGTTTGTATTTTTATTTCATTTTTTATGATTGTTTTTCGCATCTTTTGGCTGCATTTTTAAGAATTTTTAAGTTTAAAGCGTGTAACGGTCGTACAAGAAATACCAAAAACATATTTCTATGCTCATTTTGTTTATTTATTGTAATTGTGCGGATTTTCAAGGCTTATAGATCCGCCTCTGGCTTAATTAATTTATTTGTTTAATTTTCTATTAATAAATTATTGTTGCAACAGCGTTTTTAATTTTTTAATCATAATTAATTGATATTTAATATGCAAGGTTGTAATATAAACCATAAACGGAAACAGTTACTTCAAATTTATGTGTTGGCATTTGTTTACTTGGAATAACGAGTTTCCTGCTTGAATAGGCGTTGAGTAAGGTTCAATGCTTGATAAATTTTACAACAAAAGTTAACAACTTATAAAGATGATTTATGCGGGTTATAAATTCAAAAATTACCGGTTGACCACTATTTTTACCAAATTTATTAAGAGATACTAATTTTTGCATCAATTTTTATCTTGAATTTTCCAACTAAAATTACAAAAAACCAAATCGGATTGAAAATGCTATGTTTAGAAAATTTATTTGCCAAACCAATAAGAATCAATCATATAAATACGTTTTCAAAACTTCATGTAAACGTGGTGAATATTAGAGGGACTAAAATAGACCAAAGGGCATTCGATTAAACTCGAAATTCTTAGAACCAATATAGTGTTTACTAAAATTCTAAGCACTCATCGCTATTCATTGTGTAGTATTGTGCATCGAAGCTTGAACTTTCTTGAAGCTAAATAACAGGCTTTTATTATTGTCCAAGTCGATTATAAGTGACATCAGTGGAAGGCAGAAACAAATAAATTTACGTTACGCAATGAAACTAAAAATGGTCGTGGTCTGGGGCCACTAAGCGTGACTCACAAGACAAAACAATGTGGGCGCCCTTACATAAAGAAACTCAAATCCAAAAAAATCGCTTTTATCCAATTATGTTCAAGAAAGGAAAAGTGAAAATAAGAAAAAAACTTACCTGCATTTGTGCTAGTTTTGATGCCATTTTTTTTGATTTCTTGAAAATCCTGGAAAAAATACAATATGATTATAGAAACGAGTATTGTAATAATTCAGCAAGTTTTGAAGATTCAATTGAAAAATAAACTGAATAATTGAATGGGTTTTAAAATGAATAATTCAGGTTTAAACGATGGTAGAGTTGAAATCGATTTGTGATAATAATGCCCCACTTTTTGTGTATTATTTTACAACCGCAATTTATTTTAATTGATGCCTGTTTTTAATTAAAACTCGCAATAAAAATTAAACAAAAAAAAAGCATTTTGCGGTCACTAAATTAAAAGAGCAACCATTTACAATCTTCCATTAAAACAAAATCAAGCTGCTTTAACGGAAAATAATAAAACTCAATTAAAAATTAAGCCAAGCAATTGTGTTTTCTTGATTTAATTTAACTTTGCTATAAACTTGATTTGAACAACAAATTAAAATTAAGCCTTGCCTTTTTAAGAAAACAAAAACAAGAATTATTGATGTGATACCAAATTTAGTCACGACAACTTTCGCCTTATTTTTTTACCAAAAACATTTTAGCCCATTTTTTTATGTTTCAAGTTTTAATGTGATTTCATGGTTTTAGTCTGGGATGCATCAGAGTACTAAATTAATTAAAAAGTTTAAAACAATAATAGAATTTGGAAAGTTGGTGATCATTTCGCGAAAGTTGTTATCTCATACACGGTTGCACAGTTTCGTTCATTCATTCAAATTTATCATTTTGCAAGTGAATTTAATTAGGCATGTCTTTGTAGTAAAAACCACGAATGTTTGCGATTAAATCAGTTACTGAGGCTTTCGCAGTTAACCAAGGTGAGTTCTGACTCACTTTTTTGCTAAGGCGTGATGTCATTTAAGGAGTCTTTTATTTGTTTTTAATTTTAGTGTGTTTTAGGGAGTTATTACGTGGGTTTTTACATGCTATGTGATGATTATTAACAAATTATTTTGGATGGGAAAAATTATTTCAAATCAAAAAATCTCGTGGAACGAAAATCTGCCGGAAAACTAACCTATATAAGAGTTTTATACCTCAAAAAATTGACTTCGAATTGAAATTTCGGCGGTTTTCTGATTTAAGTGATAATAATACCGCCGTCCGGCGGATTTTTTGATTTGAAGACATAATACGTCGGTTATTTAGTCTCAGGCTTTATTATAATTTGTAGAACTTCCTTTAAAGTCACGGTTCAAAGGAAACTGAACAACTGAAGCTCCAAGGCCATTTTTGTGGGAAAAGCGTTCCATTCGGCTTATTCTAATAATAATTTTGCTTGCATGCATATTTCAAAACATTATCCAATTAGATTTAATAGATAGAATTTGAGTGAAAATTATGGATAAAATTGTTATACTGTACCATGCAGTGACATCGTTTCGTATGTCGTTCACCTGCCCTATTAAAGATGGCCTATATTAATGACACAACCAGGGTGTGTACAAACATACCCTCATTTCGATCTGCAATTACTTAGCACGCACTGCACCTTACTTTGGCCTACTTTTCATTGCATTCAATAATAACAAATCATTTAATATGCAGTACATCAAATGTCTTATCTCAATATTATCTCATAAATATAAAAATATTTACTCTTGTAAAAGAGGCAATAAGGAAAAATGACATAATTACATCAGGTGATTAGATTTTTTTTAAATCCACAAACCACAAAACCGCGTAGTTATGAAACATTAAAAACGCTAAATGCAATAATAACAAACCACAAAAATAGGAAATATTATAATATTGAAAACCTTCAGGTTTCATATTACAATTTTTTTTTATTTAATTTTTGCCAATTTTGTTCATCAAAATTAAAAAAAAAATTATAAAAATTTTGGTGATATTTTTGAAAATGGCCATTGGTTATTTTGAACACCAATTGTGTGTTTTTATAGACTCAATATTTTTCAAAAATAAATTGGGTATAATTTTTGAAAAAAAATTGATAGTTGCAAAAATGGTAATAAATCAAAAAATTATTTCCAGTAAAATATAAAAAAGCGAAAAATATACTTACAATTTATTATTGTATTTTTCTTTATATTTTTGTACTTTTCTTGGGATTCATTTAATATCCAAAAGTTTGAAGTAGATTACAAAATTCGATATTTTGAACACCAATTGTGTGTTTTTATAGACTCAAGATTTTTCAAAAATAAATTTGGTATAATTTTTGAAAAAAAATTGATAGTTGCAAAAATGGTAATATATCAAAAAATTATTTCCAATCAAAAAAAAAATTTACTTACAATTTATTATAGTATTTTTCTTTATATTTTTGTACTTTTCCTGGGATTCATTTAAGGTCCAAAAGTTTGAAGTAGATTACAAAATTCGAGATGTTTTATAAAAGTAGAAGTATTCGAGAAAGTTTACCGGTAAAACGCGATGAACGTACTGAACGTAGTCCACGTAGTCAACGTAAACTCAGGTAGACCTTTTTAGAATCGAGTAAATGACGACTCGTTCATACTTCGATTCGTGTTCACTCCCATTTAATTATTCCAGGGTTATAAGCTCCTTTTTCAACAACAAAATTTTACCATTACAAATTTATCCGTAAAAGACTTGGCAGAAAAATATTTACAATTTTCCACAAGAAGAATTTTTTTAATTACTTTAGTTATAATTAATTTTAATATAATGTTATACACCAATAAAAACACAATTAAAGTATAAATTTATAGGTACAATAAGATTTATTACACAATTTTTTAAATAAAAAATAAGTTTATTTTTTAAATTTTTTTAAGTAAAAAGTGGACAACAAAAATATTAATAATTTCATCAAACGTTGCCAAAATTTTAGAAAAACTTATAAACTCCAGACTTACTATTTCATTTTTAATAATACTGACATTACACTAGACATCAGTACCGGTTTAAAAAAAAATGGTAATACTCAGGCAACTGCCACTGATCTTACCTCGTATTTTTAGAGCAAATTAAATAAAGGTAATAAGTATAGCAGTTTCTGTCTTCAGAAACTGAAAAAGGCATTTGATAGTGTTAATCGCTTGATTCTGCTAAATATACTAGAAGATATGGGGATACTAATAGTGATGAAATGGTTGTGGAGATGAAGGTTCCGCAGGGATCCATCTTAAGCCCTCTACTAAATATTATTAACTCTGCAGGTATTCTTGGTCAACGGTTCATGTATGGAAATGACCAATTTTAGCTTACACTGAAAACAACCTTAATAAACATTAATAAATATTGATCTAGAAAAATATACAGAAAATCTAAGCAAAAACAGAAATTTTAATATTAGGAAATGAAGTATCTTCATTGCCATTAGTTGCTATAAATAATAAGCCAATGTGCATAGAATATAAGGTATACTAGGTACTAGGTATAGGTATTCAAATTGATCATAAGCTTACTTCGGAATCGCATATAAACATCATTATGAAAAAAATTGCCTCGATTTCAGGTGCATTACGTAAATGCTGGGTGCATTCCGAGTGGGACATATGCATTTTCTAGTGCATGTGCATATGCTATATATACCGTTCCGAATGGTATGCATGCATATGCACTCCTTCAAATCGGAACGCTTATACAGGGTGGGCCAACGAAAACGAAACAGACGAGTTTTGAAATAGTTAATAAAAAAATTTGAAAAAATGCTCGGACAGGTCAACTTTAGTTTCGAGAGGGACATATTTTGAAATAGAGCTGATTCAAAAATCCATTCATCCCTGCGCCCTATGGACACAACCCCTTAAATTTTAATAGGGATGGTGGGGTAAGTAATACCTCGTTGTAAAGATCTTTTTATCCAGAGTAACATACAAAAAAAAAGTTAAATCGATCGAATCGCTTTAAAGATATTCAAAATTTAGCAAGTAGAGATTTCATGCTTTTTAAAATTGTGCCATGAACACCACACCTTCAATTTTAAGTGTTTTGATAAGGTAAGTAATACCGTTTCGAGAGGGACATACTTTGCAATAGAGTAGATTCAAAAATCCATTCATCCCTCGCCCATTAGACACAACCCCTAAAATTTTAATAGGGATGGTAGGGTAAGTAATACCTCGTTGGAAAGATCTTTTTACCCAGAGTAACATACAAAAAAAAAGTTAAATCGATCGATTCGTTTTAAAGATATTCAAAATTAAGCAAGTAGAGTTTTCATACCTTTTAAAATTGTGCTATGAACACCACGCCTTCAAATTTAAGTCTTTTGATAGGGTAAGTAATACCTCCTTGGAAAGTTCTTTTTACCACAAGTAACATACAAAAAAACAAAAGTGAAATCGATTGGTTTGTTTTAAAGAATTCAAAATAAAACAGTATTGCACATTATTTTTTATTTAACCAAACTAAACTTAATTAATCTTTTGGAAGAAAACTTAACACTTTAAGGAATCCCATCGATCCCGACACTTTCAAGGATGTTTTTATTATTTTATTAAATGTTCGAATTGAGTTCCACCAACCTCCATGCAAACGTAAAAATTTTGCTCAAAGCGAATTCTTACATTTTGTAACATTTCAGCAGTAATTTCTCGGCATTCATTAATAATTCTCTGTCGTAACTCTGCTAGAGATCCTGGTTCCGTTGCGCAAATCTTACTTTTTAAATGCCCCCTAAGGAAAAAATCAAGGAGAGTAAGATCGGGAGATCCATTGCATAGGAAACGTCGTATCCAAGAATTCCCTAACAGGCCGTGTGTAATGAGGAGGGGCTCCGTCTTGTTGGAAAATCAGATGGTCTTCTAAATAACGATCGTCATTTTCGATAATATCGTCAAGAAATCGATGAACAAAGTTTTGAAGTAGATCCAAGTACATACCCCTGTTAGATTGCCATCTAGAAAGTAAGGACCAATAAGACGGTCTCCAAAAATTCCAACCCACACATTCAATTTTTGAGGAGTTTGAGTGTGAACTTCATGAAATACCCTAGGATTCTCATCTGACCAATATCGACAATTATGACGATTAACGATTGAGTTTAAGAAAAAAGTGCACTCATCAGAAAAACAGATATTATAAAGATAATTTTCATCAGCAATTATCCGTTCCGTCATCACCTCACAAAATTGCAGTCGCCTATCAAAATCATCTTCATTTAACTCATGAATTAAATGAATTTTATAGGGATGATATTTGTGACCTTTCAATATTTGGCGAATGGTTGTTCTGCTGATGTTAGTCACAGTCTCCAGTTTTCTTGTGCTTAAAGTTGGATCTGCAGCAACTTGTCCCAAAACACCTATTTCAACGACCTCATTTCGTATTGGACGAACATTACCAGGATCGCGTTTCTTATTACCAACAGAACCAGTATTTTTAAATTTTGCAACCAACTCCAGAACGTATTTTCGGTTACAATGTTTGTTTGGATGTTGTTCATTAAATAAATTAGCTGCACGATGAGCATTCTCATCGTTTTTAAAATAAAAAGTGATTAATTCAACCCTTTCTGGAATTGTATAAACCATTGCTAGCAGAAGCTTTTACAGAAGGTCACAAAATATTAAAGGTTGATTTCTAATAATTAGTCATAAACAGTTTTAACACGATGAAAATCACCACTAATACAAAATACAACTGATAAAAAGAATCTCAATGTGGTTATAAATCGTTTTATGTTTTGCATTGTTTTGTTCCAGATGTTACAAAATTTAAAACAATTCCTCGAATAAATTTAAATTTGTTTTTTAAAATCTCTCTTTTGTAGAAAATGAAAATAAATTGCGTTTTACATGTTTTTGTATGTTACTTTGGGTTAAAAGATCTTTCCCTGGAGGTATTACTTACCCTATCAAAACACTTAAAATTGAAGCCGTGGTGTTCATAGCACAATTTTAAAGGCATGAAAACTCTACATGTTAAATTTTGAATATCTTCAAAACGAATCGAGGGATTTAACTTTTTTTTGGCATGTTACTCTGGGTAAATCGATCTTTTTAACGAGGTATTACTTACCCCACCATCCCTATTAAATTTTTAGGGGTTGTGTCCAAAGGGCGAGGGATGAATGGATTTTTGAATCAGGTCTATTGCAAAATATGCCCCCCTCGAAACGATATTATTTACCCTATCAAAACACTTAAAATTGAAGGCGTGGTGTTCATAGCACAATTTAAAAGACATGAAATCTCTACTTGCTAAATTTTGAATATCTTTAAAACGAATCGATCGATTTAACTTTTTTTTTGTATGTTACTCTGGGTAAAAAGATCTTTTTAACAAGGTATTACTTACCCCACCATCCCTATTAAAACTTTAGGGGTTGTGTCCATAGGGCACAGGGGTGAATGGGTTTTTGAATCACTTCTATTGCAAAATATGTCCCCCTCGAAACCAAAGTTGACCTGTCCGAGCGTTTTTTCAAAATTTTTTATTAACTATTTTAAAACTCGTCTGTTTCGTTTTCGTTGGCCCACCCTATGTACGTAACACGCTTCTTTTTCGAAAAATAATATTTAATTTTATAAATAAGTATTTAAAATATAATTCTAAATTTCTTGAATTCATTTCCATTTCTGAATCTACATCACTCAATTGATATTGACAATTTGTTGAATGTGAAACTTCCAAGTTTTCCACAAATAATGGTATTTGGATTAATTTATAATTATTACTCATGATGAAAATTAAAAATTATAATAACTAACTACAAACAACAGACAGGAGAAAAAATAAAAATGCTATAACTTCCCAAATATTCCATCAATTTAAAAAAAAATATGACAACTGTATAGAGAATAGTATGATGATGTATCACTGAAGGGGTAGTTTCCCTGCATAACTGGGTGAGGGGTTGTCCCTTGCGTTACCATAAAATTTGCCCCCCACCATATAAAAATTGACCGGTTTCAGGGTTTTTCTCAAAAATTATTTGTTTTCAAAATAACCTGGGTGGGAACTCTTAGTTGGGCCACCCTGTATGTCTCATTCGGAATGCGCCTGCAGTCTACGTTTATCGTTTATCAACTAAAACTAAAAAACAAATTTATTATTTATTATCCAGTAATCGATTCTCATATCAAATATGGAATTAATATTTGGGGAACAGCATCCAAAATATTAAATAAAATACAAATATTATAGAATAAAACAATAAGAAATTTTTTTAATCTTCAATGGAGAACTCCTTCCAAATATTTATTCGAAAACTACAATCTACAACGATATACAGGGTGTCCCAATATTCGACCGATAACGATTAACTGGAAATAATAGACCTGAAAATAAGTTGATATTTATTTATATCCAAAAATGCATCCATTAGCAGTTATAAGCCTCCAAAGTTGATTTTTTAATGTATAAGTTTTTTTATTGCAGCCAAAGCAGTAAAGACTTTTTAATGCAATTTTATATACGTGCTTTTTTGGATACTAGACTTTTGTAAATGGTGTTGGATGGAAGAAGAAGGAATAAAACCGTCAAAATATTTTTAGGTATTTAAAAATTTTATTAACATAATAATTTTAAAATTGAAGTTATTAAACAGCAACACACCTAAAATATTATAGTTATTTATGCACCAAGAGAGTAAAGTGAGTGTTATAGTCCCGATTATAAAATAGTAGGAGGTAATATACTCACTTTACTCCTTCGGTTCATATTAAATTTTTTTCACGACCAATAACTATAGATTTAGTGTTTCCTACTATACCAAAACAAATTATTGTTAAGCTGTCATATAATGGTCATAATAAATGAAGTTTAAAAAATAATTAATATGCATTTCGTTTACTTTATTGAGATTTAATTAAAAATACAAATAATGAAAGAGGGTGAAGATTTGTCTTGTACTTCACTTGATATTAAAGAAAAAGCAAATGTGGTAAGCTTAAACTTGCTTCCATCTAAATGAAGAAAGAATTACGAGGAGGTCTACAATGAGTATAAAAAATGGTGTTCAGGCGAAGACGTTAAAAATATTAACAGAAAATGAGCTTATTATTATAAACCGTAAAAGTCAAGTGAAATTAAAATAAACTTCTTGTTCGTGTATAAACCTATAAAGGTTAAGATTTTAGGTTACTTCACAGAAATTCACTTTAATATACAGGCTTATAATTTCAGTCCTAAAATACTAAAGTGACATGTGACATGATAAATGATAAGACAGGGAGAAAAAGTAAATTTGACATAAATGGGAGTAAAAGTACCATTTTAGTCCCTCTTATTACAAAAGAGTAAAGTAGGTCATTATTGTAAGAATGTGCCAAAAGTAATTTAATTCGTGGTCACAATACTAAAAATAGTAATAAATAAATAAATAAGAAAATTCCTTTAAACTTATAATTATAGTAAAAATTGCGTTTTTTCTGATTTTTTCTAACAAACAATCTTAATTTTGATTTCATTCCAGGCTTATTAAACTTGATTGTACGAAAATTATAAAAAAATTAATCAAATGTTGTATTTTTGCAAAACTCGAATACGATTCAATTGAATGAATTTTAATCTATATTTTATAACTATTACAGTAAAACACAGTGTTGGAGATGGTGCTTTTATTATTGACTAAAAACAACAGTAAACTTTTTACGAACAGGTCCAACATGTTTTGACACTTATAGTGTAATTTTCAGGACCAACTGAAAAGTAACAATTTAAATAAAATTCTACAATATAAAAAACTCATTTTACATGTCAGTTGGAAGTCCTATATTAAAAAAATAAGACATAAAATCTATCGGTAAAACCAGTAAAATTAACAATTCAGGAAATTGTATATCAAACTTTATCTTAAATGTACAATCACGCGCAAAGATATCGAGGACCCAAAAGAGATATATTTGTGCGTGATTGTACAACTATGTACGTTTTCCCGAATTGTTATTTTACTGATTTCACTTATATACAGGGTGGCCCAGATTTTACTTCCCAGGAAATATCTCAGTTATTTGAAGAGATAAAAGTATAAATTTGAACGGCAGCACTTATACTTCATTCTAAAAAAATTATTGGTATTTACCACTCTTATGATGCCATCATCATTTTTTTTTCTTTAATGGGACACCCTATTTTTTATAATTGATATTGCATCTACAATTTATTCCAGAAACAGTGATATGCTACACTTAGTATTTTAAGTACATTTTGTGAATAAAAAAATTAAAATATTGATCGAAGTATGTATTATGCAAAATTATTTACTTAGTTTTTTTAACAAAATTTGTAATTTACAGTTAGGTTCGGTTAGATTAGGTTAAGTTAAGTTGTTTAGATAAAAAAAAAATTCTTAAAAAAAACTAAATAAATAATGTTGCATACAACTTAAAATACTGAAAGTAGCATATCAATGTTTCTAGAAAAAATTGTAGATGCAATATCAATTATAAAAAATAGGGTGTCCCATTAAAGAAAAAAAGATGATGGCGTCTTAAGAGTGGTAAATAAAAATAATTTTTTTAGAATGAAATTATGAGGTATAAGTGTTGCCATTCAAAGCACTTTTTGATTTATATTTTTATATCTTCAAATAACTGAGATATTTCCTGGGAAGTAAAATCTGGGCCACCCTGTATGTACGTTTAAGAAAAAGTTTTTAATTTCAAAATATTCACTTATAAACTTGAAATTTTGTAATTTTTTTATAATAAAACGAGGATTTTTACAATGATTACTTACTAAAATAAAATGAAAGAGCTCGATCATTAAAACTATTCTAATCCTCTTTAATCAAGATTTTTATAGGTATATTTTTTATTTTCCTATACGCTATACCGGATGTCCAAGAAACTAGGGCCACCCCTGTAATTTCTTTAGAGGGGTATTTTCACTGGAAATCAACTTTCTCCTTTTAAACTTAAAACCCTATTATTTTGTACTTATTATTAAACATTGGTAAGTTCTAAGTATGTTTGTTACAAAAATAATTGTTTTTTCTGAACTTTCAAAAAAAATTTCTTTTTGGTAAGTTTTTTAATAAAATCTATTAAAACTACTCTTGAATAATTTAAATAAGTAAAATAAATTGTAAATTATGAAATTCGTACAGCCGTTTACGAGAAAATAATTTTTATAATTTTTTTTGCAAATATCTTTATTTTTTCAAATAGCATGATTTCGATAGAGGATTTGTTTCCTATTACAGTTACACCTAACATGTAAGTATAAACCTTAAGTGTAAAAATAAATAGGGTGTTACATTTATAATAAGAAAGTTGTTGAAATACAATTTTTTTTAATTTTATAAATGCGTTTTTTTTGTGGCATATAACGTAGTTAAATTTAAAATTTCTATTTTCATAAATAAAAAAATTACAGGGGTGGCCCTAGTTTCGTGGACACCCGGTATATCACTCATAACAAAAGAAAATAAGTTATTTAAAATAAGCTCTTATAGGAAATTTTATGTAAAATTGATTATACCAAAAATTTTATTGCTAAAAATTTGTACAGTTTTTGGCTAAAGTGCAAATATTACCACATTTATAAAAGAGAAAATAAATTACTTTATTATTTGAAACAACCAAACAAAATGGGATCATTTTTAACGTTAAATTAAATAAAGTTTACGTGCGAAGAAAAGGCAAAAGAAAAAGCTTGATAAAACTAATATAAAAATTTGCAATATTTTAAGAAAAATCTCATGTACAGTTTAAATCAGCTAGGCATAGGACACAATAGACGGCACGAGTAAATACGAAGCAAAATGCGCCAACGCGACTTGCTATGCTCCGCGTAAGAGCCGGAGCTAATTCATTTCTTAAAATCAAGCAGCCGCATACGAAACTCCGCTCGCAGTTATTATGGCCGGCAGACCTTCAACGCAATTCAATTAATCGAATTCATTCGGCGGCGCGGCGCTCTAAAAATTATAATAAATGGCTCACAATAATTCTCTCATTTTATGATATTTACAATGTCAATTAATGGCTAATTTCTAGTAGGTATTTTATTGCAAATTTACTAAAAATAAACATAAAATAAAAGTATTTTTATATTTTTATACATATTTATTATTTATATATTTGATAAACAGAACTGATTAAAAATAGGTAGATTTTTGGTCAACATTTTGTAAAAATTTTTGAATTAAATAAACCATAATTTGAGTTTATAACATTAAATAATTTAATAAATACATAAAATAAATTACTATTGCGTATTCATAACAAAAAATTACATAAACAATAAGTCCCAATAAATAGAAATAATAACAGATAAATTATTGTTCGTAATTTGTAAAAAAAGTCAAAAGGCAAAAGCTAACATTTATAAAAATGTTGTTTTAGTTCCAATAATCTATTAACAAATTAACAATTTTATGAATAAAATAAACTAAAACTTAACTTTATAATATTAAAAATTTACCCTGATCAATGATAAAAACATAATAAATATATTTACAGATATTTACAAGATATGAAGATATTATAGTATTTATATTTAAGTCAAATCAAAATTTGGTTTCCTATTTTTTGTTTTTTGAAAATTTGAATTTGCACTTAATTTTTTTCGTGCAGTTTCTATAAAATTTATCAAATTTCGACATATTTTTACAAAATTTTAGCGAAAAATGATTTGTATAAAAGTTAAAGAACACTTAAAGAGGAACAATATTTTGTAAAAAAATACAGGGTGTTCCATTAAAAAAAATTAAAATACATCCATATCTAGTTTTCATATTTGTTGCCTCCATAGCTGCCGCCATTTATGATAAGTTCGAAAAAAAATATACTAAAAATACATCGAAGTGCATGTTTCAAAATGACATAAAAATTGTTGTTTAAATGTTTATAATAAGGCCAATATAAATTTCTAAAAATATGTCTAAATGTGATAAATTTTATAGAAAATTTCCGATAAAAAATTAAGAGCACACTCAAATTTTCAAAATAAATATCGTTGTATTCTTTAACTTAATATTAATCCAAATATCAAAAAAATATATAGGGTGTTCCATTAAAAAAAAAGATGGAATAACCTGAGCTCCAGTTACGAAACACCCAGTATAGATAAAAATAATTTCTTGATATGCGCATCCATAAATCATGCAATTTTGTAATTTAAGTTTTTTTGCTATTTCTTAAAATAAAAGATATTTTCCGATTTCGCACTAAAAACTCACCCTGTATAATATCTTGTAAATATGTTTATTATGTTTTTATCATTTATCAGGGTAAATTTTTAATATTATAAGGTTAAGTTTTAGTTTATTTCATTCATAAAATTGTTAATTTGTTAATAGATTATTGGAACTAAAGTGACATTTTTATAAATGTTGGCTTTTGCCTTTTGACTCTTTTTTACAAATTACGAACAATAATTTATCTATTATTATTTCTATTTATTGGGACTTATTGTTTATGTAATTTTTTGTTATGAATACGCAATAGTAATTTATTTTATGTATTTATTAAATTATTTAATGTTATAAACTCAAATTATGGTTTATTTTAATCAACAATTTTTACAAAATGTTGACCAAAAATCTACCTATTTTTAATCAGTTCTGTTTATCAAATATATAAATAATAAATATGTATAAAAATATAAAAATATAAAAATGCTTTTATTTTATGCTTATTTTTAGTAAATTTGCGATAAAATACCTATCAGAAATTAGCTATTAATTGACATTGTAAATATCATAAAATGAGAGAATAGTAAAATCAAATGTTATTTAGCAGAATTATTGTGAGCAATTTATTATAATTTTTAGCGCGCCGCGCCGCCGAATGAATTCGATTAATTGAATTGCGTTGAAGGTCTGCCGGCCATGATAACTGCGACCTGCGAGCGGAGTTTCGTATGCTGCTGCTTGATTTTAAGAAATGAATTAGCTCCGGCTCTTACGCGGAGCACAGCAAGTCGCGTCGGCGCATCTTGCTTCGTATTTACTCGTGCCGTCTATTGTGTCCTATTTCTTCGAGCCAGCAACTGTACATTATACATTATAATAAATCAACATTTTTGTATTTTATTTAAGGTTTTATTTATTTTAAAAAAAAAATCAGGCTTTACGAAAAACTGCACATTTTTAATTAATCAAAAATATATATTATTCTATAAAAAAATCATCATTTAAACTTAAAAAAATACGATTTATTTCATTGGCATTGCTATATGTAGTATACTTTAAGTTATGCAACCAAACTTACTTATTGTATAAAACCCTTACTTATACAGGATGTTCAACCATCAAATTAAAAGTCACGTGTTAATCAGTTAATTGTTTTTTTTTTAAATAGCAACCATCCATATTTTTTATTTTTCTAAAGTAAATAGTTTGGAAGTTACCAAAGGTTTAAATTGTAAATACTTTAAGTTTAGCAACACCGATTTATAGCATTTTTCAGAAAAATATTTTAAATAAAAGTTGTACGATTCTTACTGATGAATTATTTAGGAATACTACCATGACCTTGACAATCAGGTTTAAAGGTCACGGAATAATCACTTAAGTTTTTTTTAATAGAAACCACACATTTTTATTGCATATTATTATAGCTTATGTTTACAGGTTTACACACCATATTTTTTATTTTATTTACTTAAATAGTTTGGAAGTTAGAAGATTATAAATTTTCAATACGCAAAGTTTGGCAGCGGCCTTTTAGTTTCTCAAAAATGTTTCAAATAAAAGTTGTACTATTCTTTGTGAGCATTATTTAGGAATATTACTATGACCTTGAAAAACAGTTTTTAGGTCAAACGACACCTAAATATTTTTTGAACCGTAATGAATTAAAAAAAAAAGTTTAAACAAAAGTTTATTTAATTTAAACAAGCTACCATTTAAACATAATTTTGAATATACAGGGTGTTCGCTTTATTAGTGTACGGCACCTAACTTTCGTTTTTTAAATGCAACACCTTGTATATTTTTATGTTTTTGGATTCTACGATTAAATTTAGTAAACTTTTGTAAAAATTATTTTTTTATAAAACTCGTTGCCGAGTTGTAGCTACTTATTCAAATTCCTGGACTTAAAACAATTTCCAACAGAACCTTTATTTCTAGCAAATTTTAAAAACAATAATTAAAGAACAATTCTAAAACAAAGAAACAAAAGAAATAACGAAATAAAAAATCATTTAATGAAAATAATAATTATGTGAACGTTCGCGATTTTTTTAATATTCGTTTAAAACAATTATAGCAAATCTTCAAATTGCAAGCCCTGTACAGCTTGACAATGCCCCAACTTATCCATAAATGCCCTCAAACAGTTCTCCAAATGTTCTTCCGTAATATTCTGAACTTCTTCACTTATTTTCCTCCTTAAATCTTCAAGATTTTGTGGCCTGTTAACATAAACTTTTGATTTTAGATGTCCCCAAATTGAGAAATCTAATATTTGTAGATCCGGTGATCTCGGTGGCCATTCAATTGATCCTCTTCTTCCAATCCACCTTTGCGGAAAAGTTCTATCTAGGTATGTTCGAACTTCTGCACCATAATTTGGCGGGGCGCCATCCTGCTGGAACCAAGAACCAAATATTATTCCATTCCACCTCATTGAAGATATTACGGAGGTGAGGTATTATTTCATTTTGAAGCAACTCTAAGTAACGTTGAGATGTTAATATTCCGTCGATAAAAAATGGGCCCAGTTTTATATTGCCAATAACGCCTAGCTAAACCTTGACTTTTTTAGGATATTGGGTATGAAGTTCTTCACACCAATGTGGATTTTCTGTTGACCAATATCTTAAATTATGTCTGTTTACTGACCCATTTAAACAGAATGTGGACTCATCAGAAAATAAAATGTTTCTTTACATGGCAGGATTATTAGTAATTTGGTTTTGAAGAATTTCGCTAAATTCCATTCTCCTATCAGGATTGTCTTCTGTCAGTTCGTGAATTAATTGGACCTTATTAGGGTGTGCTTTTTCTTTTCTTAAAACTCTACGAATGGACGTTATACTCACATCATGATTCATTGCTAATTGGAAAGTACTAATTTCAGGAGTCTCCACTATTTGTTCCATTATTTCTTTCCTTTTTTCTAGGAAGGTGCCAGTTTTTGGGCGACCCGATCCAACCTTATTCTTGATGGAATGAAGAGTGACGACACAGTTTTTGACAGTGCCGACACTTATTGGATTACGATCGGCAAACATACCGTTAAATACATCTCTTGCATCTCTAAATGATCTTCTCTTATCACCAATTCCAATAATCATTAATAATGTAACTCTCTCATATTCGCCTAGTTGATTCATTTTATGTAAAATAATTACTCTGATTTTCGAAAAAGTATTTTTGGAAAAGTTCTGCGTTAAACTTGCTTATCGAATTTTACAAATTATCGAATTAATTTTAATTTTATAATTGACTTAACTTTTAAAATAGGATTGGCTTTTGTTAGAGTTCTTTGATATTTACAATAAAATGTTAATAATACATAATTCATTATGGCCGAACTTAACAATAAAGAATTGCTTGTAACTTATGAACAACGAGATTTATAAAAAAATAATTTTTACAAAAGTTTATTAAAATTAATCGTAGAATCCAAAAATATAAAAATATACAGGGTGTTGCATTTAAAAAACGAAAGTTAGGTGCCGTACACTAATAAAGCGAACACCCTGTATATTTAAAATTTTGTTTAGATGGTAGCTTGTTTAAATTAAATAAACTTTTGTTTAAACTTTTTTTTTAAATTCATTACGGTTCAAAAAATATTTAGGTGTTTCCGTTTTTTTGGCGAACCTTGTACACAGGGTGATGATAAAAGTTTGGAACTTTATTCATAACTGCCGTATTTAATTTTTTTTTAGAAAATCGCTCGGACAGGTCAATTTTAGTTTTTAAAATGCCATCTCTTGATATAAATAAATATTAATGACGTCACTGGTGCTTTAACAATGACGTCATCAGAGATTTTTTAAATAGAAGCCCCCACTTTTTTTTACTCATTATCGATAGAAATTCATGTCACTTAAACAATGATATAAAAAAAATTAAATTTTTAAACAAATTTTTGAATAAGAAATCTTTTTAATTCAAAAAAGGAAATTTTTATTTTAACGAAAAAGGTTTTATAAAAATAAATTAAAATGAATTTGAAGTTACCAATAATAACAAAAGAAAGTAAATGTTTAAATAATGCGCATTCTAATGCAAATGTAAAATGTTAAATGTATTTAACAAAATTTAATAAATAGTCTTGAAAAACTAATTTTTTGATTCCATTTAAATGTAAGGAAATTTACAAAAAATAAAATTTTAAATTTACCATTTATTGAAATCGGCCAAAAATAAATCTAATACAACATTCAAATTTTTCAAATTAAATAGTACAAATTAATTTTAATTTTATATTAATAAATTTTTTAACGAAAATTTGTCTACAAATGCAACAATTTTTTTATATCATCGTTTAAGTGACATAAATGTCTATCAAAAACTAGTGAACAAAGTGGGGGTTTCCATTTAAAAAAATCGCTGATGACGTCATTGCTAAAGCACCAGCGACGTCATTAATATTTTTTTTGTACCAAGAGATGGCATTTTAAAAACTAAAATTGACCTGTCCGAGCAATTTTCTCAAAAAAATTAAATACGGCAGTTATGAATTAGGTTCCAAACTTTATCATCACCGTGTATACAGGGTGAGTCGAAATTAAACCGCCAAAATTTTTAGGCAGATTCTACGACTAATTTTAAGATAAAAACTTCAAATTAACATATGTCCGATTTTGCTTCCTAAGGGAACTACAGCCCTTCAAAGGTGTTGAGGAAAAGAAAAGTTATAAAAATTAAAAATACCCTTAATTTAATTAAAATATCCAAAATAATCAAATAAAGACATAGATTTTATTAGCTACCTAATAATAAAAGACGTGTATTGTAGAAAAAAGTAGATACGACCAGCGCGTGATTATGTGCATTTTTCTCTAAAATGGTGCATTCTACAGAGTTCGTACAAAAATACCTTTTTTATCTGAAATTGTTTGGCCAACATTATTTTGAAAAAAAAATCTTAAAAAAATGAACCCCTAAAAAGTTATCACAGTTTTTATTACCATCCCTCTCCAAAACTACCCTTTAGAAGCATGCAAAAAAAATCAAAATAATCAGAGAAACATATCCAAAGCGTATTAGGATTCACACCAAATTTGAAGTTTCTACTATAAAGCGTTTTCAAATAAACCTACAAAAACCTTCTTTTTTACACCATCTTTGAAGGGCTGTAGCTCCCTTAGGAAGCGAAATCGCACATATGTTAATTTACAGTTTTTATCTTAAAATTAGTCGTAAAATCTGCCTAAAAATTTTGGTGGTTTAATTTCGACTCCCCCTGCATAATATAACTTCCTAACAATTTATTTAAAAAATAAAAAAAAGTATGGTCTATAATCATGTTAAAATAATATGAAATTTTCTAATTTTTGTTAATTTTATTCAAAATTTCTTAATAAAATACATTCCTTTGTGGGGGGGGGGGGGGCTTCCCCCTCCCCTGGGTGCGACAGTGCTTTTATTTGAAACATATTTCTGTAAAATACTTTTTGTACACTCTGTATAAATACGAATTTGTATTACAAACACGAATTGGTATTTACAAATACTTTGAAGCTTAATGCTTTAAATGAAAATTGTTTATTAGCGTATTTCATGACCATTGCAAGTGTAATCTCTTAAAAGTAGCTCTAGAATTTGATTTTCGAGTGCAGGGAAATGAAACATTTGCATTAAAGTTTTAATTAAGCGTATAAAAAGGGGTTTTCTTGAAAGAAGCAATAATGAAATTTGTTTACTTTTAGGAATTTGATATGAATGAAAAGGTAACGGTCACGTTTAGCAGCTCCTTGCTATTCAGGTGGTGGTGAAAATGGAAAAGTAGGAAAAGTTTTTAGGGATGAAAAAGGTTTTTGAACCGAAAACGCCCGAAATGCGGTGCATTGATAAATATTGAGCGGTGCATCCATTCAGTTGATAGCCGGCATGCTCCGATTTGAGAGAAGTGGAGGGGGGCGACGCATGGTCCACGAAGGCTTCGCTCGTGTCTCAACGAACTGGGCGTTAGTGAAGGCACGTCATGTTTACGTTGTGCATGTCGCGACCGCCTCACAGGGACATAAACAATCGAAGTAAGTTTCAAAACATTTCCAAAAATTCCAAAATCCAAAAAAAAAAAATCAAAAATTTTCATTTTCTCCACTTTTATTTTTTCATCTAATAAAGTGTCATCAAGTGTTATCAAGTAGGATTTTTGCATGAAAAAGCTGTCTAGAAAGTCGGCCAAGTGTTTGGTGAAATTAAAAAAAAATTAAAGCCGCTTTTGAAAATTCTAAGCCCGTCTTTAAAGCTTCAGTGATGGTGATCTTCTTACAACTCATGCGGAACAATTTAAAAATTCAAACTTCCAGTCCCTTCCCAGCTTATGAGAAAAGTTTTTGCAACTGCATTTTTTGTATTATTTGTTTTAATTTTTGCTTTTCATTTGCTTGAATTAATGAGGTTCGCGATTCACTTGGACGGAATGCTGCGTAGTTTCGCAGAAAAAGATTAAAAACGCCGTTTTAATTAAAAATATGAGAAAAAAACTTTGAAAGTAGATGAAGTTTCTTAAACTTACACTTGATTAATGCAAAAAATTTAATTTTAAAAAACATATCTCTTTCACCATTTCATTAATCTTACATTTTTGAGAAAAATTTAATAACTGCAATTTACAAAAATAACAATATTTTAATATGTCCATGTTTATTTTTCAGATCTTACCCATAAACAAGTCAAAGGAGGATATCTTTTAAGATATAAAAGTAAGTATATTCATGAATAAAAACTTTAGATGTGCCTTTCAGGTTTTTTACAAGACGAAAAGTTACAAAAATGAAGTATTATCATTATTCCATTCGTATTGGAATATTGGGTTATTGTAAATTTTTCCAAAAGTTTTTATAATAATTTTTAAAATCAAAAATTTGTCATTCCGGATTTGGTGACAGTTCGGGCTCAAATTTCAATTCGATTTGAGATTAGTTTCGGTTCGGTTCCGGTTACAGTTTCTATTCAATTTCGTTTCAGTATGAAGCTTTCCTTTCTGTTTGGTGCGTAGATTGATTGATCTGTCATATTCAAATCAATTCAAATCAACCAACCGCATTCGAATGACTAATTTTTGACATCATAGAGTTAATCGCTTCATCTTTTTCTATCAATTAAAATTTGGAATTTGAACCAAAGGATAACTCATGAACTCGGTTCATACTGATGTCAAATTCTTGGTTGTTAACCACTATTAACCAACCAAAATAGCCATACGAAATTTACGTCAAATTTTTGAATGCATTTTTGAGGTATTAATAAGTGAAAATAAAATGCCTCACTGACAATACCACGCCGATAATATCACCCTAACAATACCACGCTCAAAAACAAAGCCTTCCTGATATTTAATCAATAATATTTTTGGGGGCTATTCCGGTTATTTTCGGTTTACGGTTTTCTGTTCAGTACCGATTCTAGTCATTAAGCTATTTTTTGACATTTTCATTAACACTAAAATGTCAACTTTAATTAAACGCACATAATCTCTATACTTGACATTAAACTTTCACATTTGGTAGTGATAATAACGAAACTTGAAGAAAACCTCTTAAAAGACCGGGTATGCGGAAAAATTTTAGTTCATGAAGTGTTTTGATAGAAAAATTTTGACATTTGAAAATTTTATTATTAACCCTGTTTGTCGAAATTAGGTGGGTATCGAGTATCGAATCATATAATTTAAAAAAAAATTTTAAAAAAACTGAAGACATAAAATGTTTTTGCTTACAAAATGATCAAAATAAAAATGTGAAACTAATTAAAATTTCCTAGCCTTAATATTTGGCTTTACACGAGTATTTAAGCCATTTTTTTCATTTGCCATATAATTAATATTTTTTCTCATTCAAAACATAAGAAAATTGAGCAAAATTCTACTGAAAAGTTAACATGAACCATTTTAAAAAATATGAAATTTTAGGTAATTTTTAGAAATTTTCATTAAAACTTAATTTTTTTCTTATTTAAAAAAAATTAAAAATGAGCAATATTCTAGTGTAAAGTCACTTTAATCAATCGCTCATAATTTTTTTTAAAACCTAACATTTTTACAAATCAAAGATAAAATGACATTTACCATTGTGTCATTTAAACACTATAAATCTTCTCCAAAACCATTATTTTTAAAAAATTACTACACTTGACATTAAACTTTAGTATTTAGTGGTGATAATAACGAAAAATTGAAGAAACCCTCTTAGTATTTGGCTTTACACGAGTATTTAGGCCATTTTTTTCATTTATACTTAATATTTTTTCTGATTAAAAAAGAAAAATGAGCAAAATTCTACTGAAAAGTCAACGAGCCATTTTAAAAAATATGAAGTTTTTGGTAATTTTTGGAAATTTTCAATAAAACTTAATTTTTTTTTCTAAATAAAAAAAAATAAAAAATGAGCAATATTCTAGTGAAAAGTCACTTTAATCAATCGCTCATATTTTTTTTTAAAACCTAACATTTTTACAAATCCAAGATAAAATGACATTTACCATTGTATCATTTAAACACTAAATTTTCTTCAAAACCATATTTTTTTAAAAATTACTACACTTGACCATAAACTTTAGTATTTAGTGGTGATAATAACGAAACATTGAAGAAAACCTCTTAGTATTTGGCTTTACACGAGTATTTAGGTCATTTTTTCATTTATACTTAACATTTTTTCTGATTAAAAAAAAGAAAAATGAGCAAAATTCTACTGAAAAGTCAACATGAGCCATTTTAAAAAAATATGATATTTTAGGTAATTTTTGGAAATTTTCATTATAACTTAATTTTTTTCTGATTTAAAAAAAATAAAAAATGAGCAATATTCTAGTGAAAAGTCACTTTAATCAATCACTCATAATTTTTTTTAAAACCTAACATTTTTACAAATCAAAGATAAAATGACATTTACCATTGTGTCATTTAAAAACTAAATTTACTTCAAAACCATATTTTTTAAAAAATTACTACACTTGACATTAAAAATTAGTATTTAGTGGTGATAGTAACGAAAAATTGAAGAAAACCTTTTAATATTTGGCTTTACACGAGTATTAAGGCCATTTTTTTTCATTTATACTTAACATTTTTACTGATTAAAAAAAAAAGAAAAATGAGCAAAATTCTACTGAAAAGTCAACATGAGCCCTTTTAAAAAATATGAAATTTTAGGTAATTTTTGGAAATTTTCATTAAAACTTATTTTTTTTTTCTGATTTAAAAAAATATAAAAAATGAGCAATATTCTAGTGAAAAGTCACTTTAATCAATCACTCATATTTTTTTTAAAACCTAACATTTTTACAAATCAAAGATAAAATGACATTTACCATTGTGTCATTTAAACACAAAATTTTCTCCAAAACCATATTTTTTAAAAAATTACTACACTTGACATTAAATTTTAGTATTTAGTGGTGATAATAACGAAAAATTGAAGAAAACCATTTAATATTTGGCTTTACACGAGTATTTAGGTCATTTTTTTCATTTATACTTAACATTTTTTCTGATTAAAAAAAAGAAAAATGAGCAAAACTCTACTAAAAAGTCAACATGGAACCATTTTAAAAAAATAAGAAATTTTAGGTAATTTTTGAAAATTTTCTTTAAAACTTATTTTTTTTTCTGATTTAAAAAAAAATAAACAATGAGCGATATTCTAGTGAAGTCACTTTAATCAATCGCTCATATTTTTTTTAAACCTAACATTTTTAGAAATCAAAGATAAAATGACATTTACCATTGTGTCATTTAAACACTATAAATCTTCTCCAAAACCATTATTTTTAAAAAATTACTACACTTGACATTAAACGATTAAACTTTAGTTTTAGTGGTGATAATAACGAAAAATTGAAGAAAACCTTTTAATATTTGGCTTTACACGAATATTTAGGTCATTTTTTTCATTTATACCTAATATTTTTTCTGATTAAAAAAAAAGAAAAATGAGCAAAATTCTACTGAAAAGTCAACATGAGCCATTTTAAAAAAATATGAAATTTTAGGTAATTTTCGGAAATTTTCATTAAAACTTATTTTTTTTCTGATTTAAAAAAAAAAATGAGCAATATTCTAGTGAAAAGTCACTTTAATCAATCGCTCATACTTTTTTTTAAAACCTAACATTTGTACAAATCAAAGATAAAATGACATTTACCATTGTGTCCTTTAAACATTATAAATTTTCTCCAAAACCATTATTTTTAAAAAAATACTACACTTGACATTAAACTTTAGTATTTAGTTGTGATAATAACGAAAAATTGAAGAAAACCTTTTCATATTTGGCTTTACACGAGTATATAGGTCATTTTTTTCATTTATACTTAATATTTTGTGTGATTAAAAAAATTAACATGAGTAAAATTCTACTGAAAAGTCAACATGAACCATTTTAAAAAATATGAAATTTTAGGCAATTTTTGGAAATTTTCATATGTAATATCACGAGTGGTCAAATTTAAGTCGAATAATAGATATTAAGTTTCTAATTTAGAAAAATGAGCAATATTCTACTAAAAAGTTACTTTAACCAAACGTACATAAAATTATTTAAAACATTTTTAAAAACCAACGCTAAAATGGAATTTGCCATTTTAATATTTAAATACCTAAAGTTTCCTCCATTTGCCTCTATTGTTTTAAATCACTACACACCACGTTACATATTTTACTTTTACATTCGGTGGTGATAATAAAGAAAAAATCAAGAAAAAATGGAAATAGCTTTAAACGAGTAATTTTAAAAAAATATCAAGGTTCTAAGGCCATTTTTGACATTTTGATTAAAACTCAATAGTTTTTCCGACAAAAAAAATAAAAGATAACCAATATTCCACCAAAAAGTCTCTTCAATCAAACCCACATGAAATTCTTTAAAACTTTTTTATAAACCGCCAATAAAATGACACATTTTAACCATTTTATCATTTAAAAAGTTATTTTTTTCTCCAAAGCCATATTTTTTTTTACAAATCACTACAAGTGACACAAAACTCTCATATTCGGATATGACAATAATGAAAATTTAAGAAAATATATTAATATTTCCATTTACAAGAATCATTTTAAAAAATTATCAAGTTCTTAGTCCATTAAAACTTTGTATTAGTGCACTGATTGTATTGTCATGCATGGCGTGGACTTTCCTCCTCAATGTTCGGGCACTTAATGACAAAACGCCTGCGCACTACGCTGATTCCCCCTTCCATGCGCTTTATGAGTTAACGCGAACTTGTTTGATAAAGATATATCCATCTTCTTCCTACTAAGACTAGTCAACGAAAGAAAAATAGGGGAAAGCTAGATGGGAGTGCCATAAATAACATACTAAAAATCCTGACCGCTGAAGATTGAGTGAGGGTAGAAGGTCGTTTAAAGCTCACTTTTACACGTTTTTCCTGAATATCTTGTAAACCGCTGCCTATTACGAAAAAAAATGTATGTGCAAAATAGAACTACATAAAATTCCGTACAAAAATGTTATTTTAATTTTTTCTCTAGGATGAATACTTTCCGAGATAAAGGGGATGGAAAAACTGCAAATTATAAAAAATACTGTTCTAGGATCAGTTGCACCAACACTCCTTAAATCCATATAAGTGAGATTTAAATTCTTAAATGTACCATGCTTCATCATATGCGGCGAAGATGATCCAATTGTTGATTTTAAAACACATTTAACATAATATTAGTTAATTTTATACCATTAATGGGTTGCATTACTTTTTCTAAGACGCCTAAGTAATACTTTAATTCAAAATTTGACAGAAATACATAATAAAATCTGTCACTTAACGATTTAAAGTGTCACTTTTCTCAAAAACCAATCAAAGTATGAATTTCGCTATATTAAGCTATGACATGAAATATGAATCAATTGGTATCATAAACATAGCAATCAAAAATTTCTTTGACCAGTTATTACGGTTCTAAAGAACGTTGTTTTTACCCGAAAGTATGCACAATAGTTTTCAAGTTAGTTTCCTATGTATTTCGCAAATTATTCATCCTAGTGAAAAACTGAATATAATCGTTTTTGTAGGGAATTTTGTGTAGTTTAATTTTTCACCTGTACGCTTTTTCGCTATAGGCAACGGTTTACTAGTTATTTAAGAAAAACGTGAAAAGGTGACCTAAAAACAAGCCACCTCCAAAATTCCTATAAAACCATAATTTTTTTAAATATTCGCTACACGTCACATTTAACTTTTATAATCGTTGGTGATAATAACGAAAAATTCAAGTCAATATCTAAATATTTGGAACTACACGAGTTATTTTAAAATTGTCATTTTTTAACCCACTTTTCGTTTTTTTAATTTAAAAAACCAATATTTTAAATTAAATTAAGGAAGATTTAATTTATATTTGTAATCTAATTAAATACCTTATTGGGTAAATATATTGGTTGGAAGATGAAGTTAATTATGACTGCGTTGAATTAATTAGGTCGCAATCAGCAGTTTTGCAACAAATGAATGCGTTTTCAAGACTTCTCCAAAGAACGATAACATTGACAAACTCCTCCCTTCTCTCGTCTTGGAATCAACAATACTAATTGGAAGTCTAATTGCCTTATTCATCAAATCTTAAGCCCCTATTATCGTAAGAAAACGCGCTTTACCAAATTTCTATCGAAAACTAATTAGATACAAACTTCTAAAATATTAAAGCAATTTTATTAAAAACCTTATTTAATATCATTTTCAAATTAATCGTAAGATAGAGTCCTGTAAAATTCCCTGGCATATCCTGTAGAAATTGTTATAAGAAACACCTCTGGGAAATTTAAATTTGTTTTTATTCCCTTAGATACCAAAAGCGGCGTTTTACGTTTTTATTTGCTCCATAAATCATTTTCGTTTTTACCAGCTAGGATAAAAAGATGGAAGCCCAAATTTTCTTACGCAAATTTATAGAAAAACTTTTGCAACTTCAACACGAGCTAAAAGAAACAACGCTTTTATCTTTATTGATTTCAATAAACAAGTCCAAGAATCATTTTGGAGAAGAAATTTAACTTTAAAATTATGGTCAAAATAGTGATTTTTTGTAGGATTGAGTTTATGTAAAATCTGTAGTGTTTATAAAGTTCTTAAAAAATTCTTTAGAAATAAAGTTGAAACGTTAAAAGTGAACAGTGTAGGTAATGCCAGTACAAATTTATTCATACAAAAGATAATTTATGTGAATTTCTGTCGCGTTTATTTCATCATAAAGGTTAACCAAGCAGTGCCGGATGGAGAAAAAGAATAAAAGCGTGCAACTCTATAAAAGCACATTATCAATCAAGTGAAACCCTGACGTCTGCGAAAGCAACTTTTAAACCCCCCACGTCCCTCGCCTTTGGAGAGAATGTCGTGGAAGAAAATCCATTCGAAGCTCACCTAACCCTACTCATAGCTCATCCAATCCATACATTTGCCAACCCGTTCCAAATAATTCCATATGAAAATTTATTCTCCAGCACACAAAGGAGTACATTCATTTCATCATCATCCACATCGATCCTTCCTTCAATACATGCTAAATTAAAAACGAAGATGCTAGAAAAAAGAGGTGTTATATTTTCGTCCCCAAAAAGAAAAAATCAATTATGAAGCCACAACTAGTATACGTAATCAATTTAGGATTTTCCAAATTACCCAATCTTCATTGGCACCAGGAGGAAGATTTTCTTCATTCTTTAGAACTTAAAAGTAAGGTCCTATCCTTATCATGTAAAGATTCTTCCTATAACTGTATTCTGTTCATAGTTTTAGAGCTCTAAAGAGGTGGAACAGTAGATTTAATTCTGCAGTTTTGCCATAGAGTGTATATAAAATTGGAAAAGCGATCCCACTAAGAATATAAGTAGTTAAAGTTGCTCTAACACATCCAGTAATTACTCAAAAACGTTGATGTAAACTTCAAATTTTTTGGTATGACAAGATTTTTCCTAAACTGGATTAGCATATTCTGCTGTCGGAAAATATACTGCAGTAGTTATTAAGGTATGAGGAAAAGCATCCCATTTAGAACTAACTAATTTTTAAAGTAGATTTCTTGTTGTTGAAACTTTGACTATAGTTTTCTTCATCATACTCAAACTCCATTGTATTCGATAATCATCACACAACACTATAACATTCAAACAAACACCACAATTCCAAGTCGTCCTGAAGTTGAATTCAATCCAGCATAGAAATAATTATCTTATAGATCTTAAGATCGTCCACATACAGTAGTGGTGGAGGTTTTAATTTTGTAGTAAGATTGTTAATAAAGATGTTGAATAGAAGTGGTCCAATATTCGACCCTCGAGGAACACCATTAGTGCCAACATACACTTCCGAAAATGTATTGTCATATACCATTATTTGCTCTCGGTTATGATAATATGAGGAGATAGCTTTTATTATAAAATTACTACTAATAGTGACGCTTCAGTTTTTCAATCAGAAGATTAAGAGATATACAATAAAAAAACTTTACTAAGATCCAGTTGCTTTCTTTCGTCCATATTACAAGAGATAAATTGCGTTATATTACAAAGATGGATACAGTTGACGGTTTCTTAAGAAATCCATGCTGATGTGTAGAAATAGAGTTGGTATAAAAATGTTCAGATAGTATTGATTCTCAGATTTTAGAGAAATTAGAAACAATTGCATGCGGGTGGTAGTTGCTTACATCACTCTTACTTCCATATTTGTAATTCATGGTAGGTTTTTAACCACTTCAGTTTTGCTTCAATATGACAATACTAAGTTTTCCACCTCCATCAAGGTGAAAATCATGCGTCTAACCAAGAAAAAAAAAACGAGGTTGTGGTTTATGAAAGATTTCTTGACCCGAAGAAGGTGTTCATTTAACTGGAACATCTGTACATTAATGTCATCATCGACTGTATTAGGCTCTAAAACTGTTTCCGATAAAGAGTTAGTGCACGAATTCCCTTTAGTTTTTCAACAAATTCTTGAGCAATATATTCCAGCTTTTCTGCAACTACAGGCTACTTTAAGACCTTTACGTGTATTTGCAGGATATAGTCATTAAATACGTCTGCAGAGCTTTGGTTGTGGTAACTGGAGTCAGGAGATGTTTGGTAGTTTGCCAACCCAAGACCTTGAGAGGAATCAATCCAAGGTATTGGGGAAGTTTTAATACAGGGTGTTTGGTAGCTCGATACGTTATTTTTAGGATGTGATTGGTAACTGGGGATCTTAATAGAAGTGTTTTTGACCATAAAAGCATTGTACAGTTTTTACGAGATATAATTTTTTTGTGATTTTTTGAATCTTCTTCAAAATATCATCCTCTATTTCTAAGGCAAAGATGGGCTCTACGTCTTATTGCTGTGATAGTTATACCATTGGTTATACCTAATTTTATTTCTTCCAATTTCGCACGTCTAAATCGTAATGAGCTAGCCATCCGTCATGTTGGTGTATCACTCTTCTTCTTATATTTAAGGGCACATTTTCCAATAAGATTAATTCGCGAAAAGTCATTATAATTTTGATCATTTTAATAGTTCGGAAGAAAGGAGGTCCTATAAACCACATCTACCCAAAAATTGTCGCAAAATTTATTTTGAATGATTGATTTTTTTAGATGTGGATTATCTTGACCCTAAAAATGAAGGTAATGTAAATTTGTTCCTTCATGACTAAAGCTAGATTCGTCAGTCCAGAAAATACTCCTTCAATCCTTCAGGGCTGTCCAATTGAAAGGGGCATAATTTGGATCTTCTGATCAGATCACCTTCTCTCAGACCTTTTACTAGAGTGATATGATAACCATGCATCTCTTATATTCTGAGGACAGACCAAACTTTCCATAATGACTGCCGAGCAACCTTCCTGATACTAGTTGTTGGATATTGACCAAAAGCTTCTAAAATATCTCCATCTACCTCTTCTCTATGATGACCAGGGTTTAGACCAGTATTATTAAAAAGTCGTTCATTTTGAAGCCTATTTTAGGAAATCGGCTTTCGTATTCTCCACGAGCTGCAGCAGCATTAGCGTCACAAAATCCCTACACATACAAAATATTTGAATATTCCATATTCGTAAATGTAGTCATTACAAATAATATAATGCTCAACGTTCAATGTAATTTAACAAAACCACATACAACTGGAAGTGAAATCACTGCTTAACACATGTTTATTATTTCTGAATAAGGACCAGAGGTCGAATATTTCGGTTATTTATCCACATTTGAACTTCCAGGAAAACCCTTGAGTAGTGTTGGATGGAGTAGTGCTTCTATCGTTGAAGGCATTGAAGCCAAATTTAAATTGGTTTTTACAATAATTTTTTTTCCATTTTCACGTAGTGTAGATATTTGGAAAGTAAAAATCATTGCAAGTTTTAAAAAGCTAGTACTGGTTCTACCCCACCAAAATATTTTATTCAAAATTTCAAGGTCTAAAACTACTTGATTTGAAACCTTATTTTCGAGTTATTCTGGAAAAACTTCCAAAACATCCCATCAAGTTCTAACTCGATAAAGTTCGAACTCGATAATATCCGAATTCGATAATGTTCGAACTCGATAATGTCCGAACCTACATACATGTTGAGTACCACTGTAATCAGAAAAAAAACCTCTATCTAAATAGTGGGTTGGCTTACTATCATGCCATTTGAAAAAATAAAGATATTTGCAAAAAACGCATTTTAAAAATTATAGAAATTAGTTTCTCAAAAACGGCCAAATGAATTTCATAATTTACAATTTATTTTACGTAATTAAATTAATTAAGAGTAGTTTTAATAATTTTATTAAAAAAAAAATTACAAAAAAAAATCCAAAAATTTTTTGAAAGTACAACTTATTAATGTTTAATAATAACTTCTAAAAAATAGGACATTTTCTTAGTTTTAAATTTTTATTTTCATAAATAAGAAATTACAGGGTTTCCCCCAGTTTCTCGGACATCCGGTATATGTTGTATTCAATTGTAAAATTTATTAATTTAATATTATCGATTTTTTTGCAAACTTTTTTTTGAACTCGAATTTCTTTCGAACTCGAACTTTCTCCGAGCCCGAACTTTTTCCGAAGCCGAACTTTTTCCGAACCCGAACTTTTTTCGAACCCGAACATTTTTCGAACTTTTGGATAATGTTCGAACGGTTCGAACAATTTCATAGTTCTAACTTTTGAATGAAAAGTTCGAACTTTAATAAATATGAAGTTTGTACAGCACTAGTTAAAAATACCCAAGAGTATAATACCCTTTTGATCAATTTTGGAAAGCATTTTGTAAGTTTCCTTCAATATTATAGAGAAAATTTTGTATTGATCATAATTGGCTATAGGAGCTACAACACTACCTTGAGGAAACCCATTTTTTGTCTTCCTTCTGCTTTTTTCTCCATAATTCTACCAAGAAACTACGCGAATGATCTTAATTCTTATTAAAGCCTTTTGTTAAATTGTATCCAGTAATCAAACCATTTTCATATCCATGAATGAGTACGATTTAAAATTTGATCCCAACATTTTTTCTAGGTCGAAATCCAGGTTATTATGTAATTAATGGTCAAACGTTTTTGGGACATTTAGAGATTTTTCAGGTTTCGGAAGAAAAATTATTATTGTTTTGCGCAAAATTTTAGGAATAGGAATGGATCTGTTTCAAAATACAGTCTGACTAGATTCTTAGTAAGTGCATGAATGTATTGAACTCTACAATCTCTTGGAATATATGTACGACATATAACATTTTCAATACAAGGTACAACTATTCCTGTAATTTCCAGCATGATATGTCTACATTGTTAGTGGGAAATTGAATCTAATACTCTTCCATCCTTTTGTTTAAAAATCTATTATTAATGAGGTGTTAAAGAGAATTGCTAAATAAAAAAACCAGTAAGTCTTCTTTAATTAGTTTTGAAATTCGCGCGGAGTAGAAATTATAACTCTGGTTTTTAATTAGAAATTAAGTCTAGTGTATACAAGAAAACCGCAGTTATTGTTATGGTTTGTTAAGCTAATAAGAAATTTGAATACTCCAGAAGTAATTTTAAAACACAAATAAAAACTTCCTGTAAACTCTTCTTGTCTTCGTGAGAAATGTTGCAAAAATTCTTGTTGTATCAAATTTTTTGTAGTATTAATCTAATTATGTTGGAAGAGTGATGTTGTGTGTAGGTGAAACCTGTAAATAGAGGAAGAAGTTTTTGCTGTAATAACACATTGTTGAAATATTGGAGTGTAAACCGCTGTGCTTTAATAAATAAGAGCTGACGCCATACGCGAAAATGTTGAGCAAAAACTGGCGTGCTTGAAGATAAACCGAACTTCCTGAAAGGATCGATGGTGAAGTTGGGTAATAAAAGGCAGGCTCCTTTATAAAAACATATCCCTTTAAAGACGCTTTCAAAGTCTCTTTAAGCGACTTTACACTTTGACTAATTGGAAAAAAGCTGTTTTTCTTATTTACTCCAGTCTCCACACAATGCAGTATTGATCTCGCGCAATTAGACAACCTCTTCACCTCATCACTTGTCAAACGCATGAAATTTCATTAAATGTTTTCATTGGAGTTGTTATGAGTTGTGATGTACCCATTTTTCTTCATTGGACTTAATTAAAGTTAGGGGTAATATTTAAATTGTTCGGACTTGTTTTGTTTAATGGCGAAAAGTTTTGCTTGATTAATTAAGTATTCAAGAGTTTCAGGGCTTGAATAATTTTATTCGCAGTAGTGAGGATACTTCAAATATCCAACAAGGAGGACTGAATAATGTACTACAAATCGAATATCTTTCTCCATTCTACTGACCAGATGGAAGAGTTATTCATTTTTAATAATGTTAACCTTTTGAATTTCTAGTTTCGTTGAAACTACATTCAAATTTACTGGAGTAAAACAAGGTACAAGGCATAACGTGCGAGTGCAGTTATTCCATTCTTTTAAAAATATTTTTCCTTTTTATTCTTGTAATATGCGTTTAACGATGAGTTTTAGAGGATGGACGAGAAAGCGACTACAAAGTAGGGCAATCAAATAGAGCACACGTGTTTAGGTCTTTATGTTTAAGGGTTTAAAAGCGATGCACAAGCGGGTTTAGCCCTCGTTTCACTTTTTTCACCGACTTTTTCAACATAAATCGCTTCACTGCATTCAATTTTCCTGTCTGCAACAAAAATTACAAAGTTTTACCAGGTTACCACACAAGCCCACAGGCAAGCATCATAACTACCTTATATTAAACCACCTTTATACAAAAATTAACTAATTATATGTAGATAATGGACTTATATTTAAAATTTTAATTTATATAAAAAATTTTAATAACTTTTTTTTTTAGTTTTAATGAATTAAGATAATTTTTTCTCTAAATAATATTTGAATCTCATATAGCTAATAGGCTACGATCATGGATTTTAACCTGCTGATTACGAAGAAATAAAAATCTTTAGGATAGGGCCAGTAGTTTGGAAGTTACAACCATTTAAGTGGCCCGAAAAAAATGATAGAAAATCGAAAAGTTAAAAAAAACTTTCGCCTTTTTTAGCGTTTTCCGATAGATTTGGGTTCGCTGATAACGAATTAAGCAATATTAGCGCGATCCAATGCGTACTTTTTAAAATATAGCGTTTTGAAATATTGGAAATTTTCGAAAACTTCCAAAAACTATTACTTTTTTTCATAATTTTTTAGCTTTTTTCGATAGTTTTGGGGTCAAGCAATAATATCGTGAAGTGAAATTTTTGGAAAAAAGCTACTAATAAAATGATGATGGAGTTGTGTGGAAATATTAGAAATAAATGTGGTAGTATAAAAATAAGGAAGAATTTTGGTTTGTTGTGTTGAGAAGGGTGTGGAATGTAATTCAAGTTTTTGCATGTGCTAAATTGTGTTTCTGTTGTTCTCAGGAGGATTTTTCTGCCGGGGTTGGAGTGAGGAATGGGTGGTTTTGTACGACGACTCGACGATAGCGTGGTTCGCCGACAAGGGTTTGAGTCGATCCCGGGGATGGGTGAGGATTGGGGATGCTCCGGAGTTGTTAGCCATGGGGGAATGGACGAGGCAGATCCCCAGGAGGCCTCGTGTACCGGACCACTGTCACATCGGTCAACTCCTCGCGATTGGGGCAGGTAGATCGACCGAGGACCCAGTGCACTGGCTCATGGCGCAGTCACCTTCTGAACTCAAGTAAGTTTTACGAATTTCCAATCGATAGGATGGAAAGTAGAAAGGGTTATTAAATTGCGACACAATTTGCAGAGGAAATACATTAATCATGCAATAGTTATCAGAGTAACACGAAGCAATTTAATGCGTTTGCTGTGTCGAATCCTGGTTTAAAGCGTAAGCGATTATTGCATGGAAATTTGTTGAGACAAATGGAGTTACACGGTTATTGCGTAAAATTTAGTTATTACTACTTCAACTACACTAAATTTCATAACAAACAAAACTAAACTTTATGATTTAATGCTGCGAACTTAAATTACATATACAAGAATATTAACGCTTTAAACAAGATTTATCACCTTAGGGTATGGACATACCCACGATTCAGACGATCCTCACTCGTCACTCTATTTTTACTATTTCCAAAAGAACAACGAACTAGGTCAACAGAAATTTTGGATTTAAGTTACACTCATATATGTGGACCAATGGATGTTGTTACACCAGGAAATAATAGTATATTGTTTTATTAGGAGCAAAAGAAGTACTTTTTGTAGCGAGCATGTAGGTTTGTGGATACATGCGAGCCACAAAAAGTTCTTTTACTTCGGTTAAAACATGCTATTTTTTCTTCCAACGTAGAAATTTATAATACATATGTATGGTAATATGAAAAATAATTTTAAAATTTTGTATTTAATTTACATGCAATATACAATACAATGTCAGTGTATATTGGGTTGCCTAAAATGCATTTCTACTCCGCCTTTCTAATGCTTGTCAACGCAAAGTATACCTGATTGTAACCGATTTACTTCGGAAATGCACGAATATGACCATAGAGTCAAGGAACATAAAAATGACTGTCTGTCAAGTGTTTCATAGGACTGAACTTTAAAGACGTTTGAAAAAAAACCAATAATAATATTAATTTATGATTTCAGTCGTTATACTTTTATATACTTACTTGAAAGAAAGTATGAAGTATTGCGTGAATTACAAGAATTTGTAAGAAGTATAAAAACTCAATTTTAATAGAAACCTAAATATGGTCTAATAGAGTAGGTGAATATTTTAAAAGGTTCACTAAAGCAAAATGAAGTTGCTGAACGTAAAAATCGATTAGTAGAAATGACAAGATGTATGTTATTGGATACCAATCTTGATAAAAAACATTGGGGCGAAGCAGTTTCAACCACAAATTATTTACAAAATATTTTACCTACAAAAGGAAAAACACTAACAAAATTAATAAAACATCAAAGTTGTATGTTTTTGTAGGATATGAAAATGATTCAAAAACTTAGTATATTGGATTAATGTGCAAATAAAATTATTGTTTGTAGAGATGTATATTTTATTCGAGAAAATTGTAAATCTTATTTAAAGCCAAATATTAATAATATTAATCAAGAAGTTAAAATTAAAATAAGCACAAAGATATTGATAGTAAACGATTATCAAATAAGCAGAAGATACTTTTAAAAATATTAATGAAATAAATTTTATACAGGGTGAGCTAAAATGATTGTGGTTTGATATGTAGGCAACCAAATACACAGGTTGGTACAAGTGAAATTTTGAAAAGAAAATCTAGTAATCCAATGGCGTAACAAAATTGTCTTCCAAAATCTCTAATTTCACAGCAAATGTTAAATATTTTAAATGTTTTTCTTCATTTTCGAGGGTGATGCTAACACAAAACAAAGATTTACGCAAATTAATTTTGATAAAAAGTGACTTTAATGAAATAGAAAGCACAATAACGAAATTCCAAAATCTGAAGTTTAGACACAACGGTAAAAATTACACCTACGCCTCTGCTTTTGTCAAGTCTAGTTACTTTGTTTTGATTTTGACATGATTTTGTGTTACTATGAACTTGAAGCAAACATTCCCTAGATTTTTAGGCGGGAAATTTGAATTGACCACAATCATTTTAGCTCACCCTGTAGATGTCAGAAGATCTTTAAGAATAAACAAAGAAAAACACCAATTCGTTATAAAAATGAAGAAATATTAAAAATAAAGGATACGATATGGTCTTTGCCCAATTACGTTTTTGAAAATTATTGGCTGTTTTTAAATTTTAAATTTTCTTCACTAAAATTAATCTACAGAGTGTACAAAAAGTTCGGCCCTTATTTAAAAAAAGTTAAATTCGCGTGACTTTCATTTTTCTGTGCAAGGTCATGGGCAATATTTCCAGATCATGCGTCAATAAGAATTGTACAACTTTTATTAGACATTTTTTTCAAAAATGTTTCATTTCAAAAATAAACGGGAGTTGCCGAACTTTTTGTACAGCCTGTATGTAATATTGGTTTAAAGATAAAAGCAAAATCCAAAGCATACTTAATTTAAATAAAAAAATCAAACAATATTTATACAGGGTGTCCCTTAAAAAAAAATTAAAATTCCGAAATATTAAAATTGCTGTCACTTTTTAAGGAGTCAAAATATATATACAGGGTCTCACTTTTTTTCCAGCAAAAATTTTTTTAGATAGTAAATGTCATTGTGAACAAAAAATGTCCTATAAACTAATATGTTTTTTTCGACTCCTTAAGAAGTCACAGCAATTTAAAAATTTCAACATTTTAACGATTTTTTGGGACACCCTGTAGATTTTTTTTCTTATCATCATGTTTGTATTAAAAAGATTTATGGTTTGGATTTTGTCTTTCCCAACTTGCCTTTTTGAACATTATTGGCTGTTTTTAAAATAAGTGGACTCATTTAAAATTTCTGACAAGAAAATTAACCTATATGATTGACTTACAGATAATGTCAAAATCCAAAGCATACTTGATTTAAATTTAAAAAATTGAAATAAAATGAAATTTATACAGGGTGTCCAAAAAAATCATTAATATTTTAAAATTTTAAAATTGCTGTAACTTTTTAAGGAGTCGAAAAATAATATTAGTTCATGGGAAATTTTTTGTTCAGAATGACATTTTCTATCTAAAAAAAAATTTGAGGGAAAAAAGTGAGACACCCTGTATAGGTATATATATTTTTTTACTTTTTAAGTTCCATCTTTTTCAATTTTAGCTCACCGATTTTTAATACCTCGAACTCTAATAACAATTTCATCAATTTAAATAAAACTTTAAAAACATCACCATAAAGCTAAAACTATTCTCTTAAATTGATGATAATACTAATATACATAAAATGTAGTAAGTGATTTTTCAAAAATGGTTCTTTTTTCGATTTAAATGGAAAATATCAGCAAAACAATTGAAGATAGACCCATAAAAGTTTATACAAAGTGTAATTATTTTTTGATATGGAATCGAAAAATATCATAATATACTGGGTGTTCCATTTAAACAAACATAACATAACATAACATAAGACCGGAAAGAATTAGGAGGTTTTTTGAGTTTTTTTAGTTTTGTTAAACCTTTTTGAGTTTTTATGAGCTCTTTTGAGTTTTTTGGTTTCTTTAGTTTTCTTGAGTTTTTTGAGGTTATTTGAGGTTTTTTTAGTTTTTTTAGTTTTTTTAGTTTTTATGAGTTTTTTGATAATTTATTTAAAAGACCATTATGAGAATGTTTTTTTGACATTTACAACTAAATTATTATCTAATTTTATGAAAAATTCTGTCGAAACTTGTAACACAAATTTAAGATTGTATTTAATAAATAAATTGGATAAAGGAATCTTTTCATTATTATTTTTCATAAAACTATATATTTACCCTAATTATCGCAAGATTTTATTTTATTTTGCATTATTATCCTCACAAATCAAGAAAATTTTGAGTTCCTATTTATTTTACTTCATTTACAAAAACATTCTCATATTAACTAGTTTCAGGATTTTTTTTTAAACAATTTCGGATGATTTTTCAATGCGTCAATTTTTTCACGCTTTGCCCAATGAAGGAAAAAACTACGACTTAAAATTTTCATGATTTGTAAAGATATAGTCCATGTCACGAACAAGTTAGCTTTTTTATCTCGCTCTAACTCACAAAAAGTATAGGACCCGCTCTTTAGTGGGAACGAGATGATAGTGTGACTTATTCGTAATATAATTCTAAAAAGCACTCGCTTAATTGGCATTTTTTGAGAAATAATCCAAAAATTGAAAAAAAAAACAAAATTTTCAATTGATATTTTTTGCGATTTTTTTCAATATTTTGAGAAGGATTTCTGTAATATTGTTGTACCAATGAAAATAACTGGACCTTTAGTGTAGATCAATCTAAATAATGTTTCGCAAAAATCGATGTCCTGAAATTCAAAAAGAAAGACTCCTAATTTCTTGATTTAATTCGAAAAAAAGAATTTTGCCAAAGCATCTATTGATAAATTTGGTTCTACAAGGGAGGCCAAATACTGGGTGTTCCATTTGTGGTTATCCAAATTTCAGGGTTAGAATCTGGAGCAAATTTAATCGACAAGAAATGAAAAAAAAGTTGGGGTATATCCTTTCTTTTTTAGTTTAGGAACTATACAGCGTTTTGAATTTTGGGTAACTGATTTTAGTGTACTGTAAAGATTTACAAAAAAATATCACTAGAAAGCTAAAACTATCCTCTTTCAATTGGTATCAAAACTAATACAAAAATAGTTAATAAAATGTTGAAATAAAAAATCGCAATGAACAAAAATAAAATATTATTTTTTTTTTGTTTTTGAAAATTTATTCCAAGATAAAACCCATTACGGTTGTGTTTTTTGAAACTTCTTCAAATTTTCAACAAACCTTTTAAAGGTGCACCAATTTTTGCGAAAAATTAGTACACTAGAGAGCTAAGGCCCCTTTTTTTCAATTAGTAATACAGAAGTCTTTACCAAAATGTTGAAAAAAAAATTGGAAGTGGAAGTAAAACAATTTTTTTTTCAGTTATGATTATTTCTCAGAAAAATCCCAATTAAGGGGATATTTTTTACCTTCTGAAACCAAAAGATTATCACTACAATGAATTATGATTTTGACTTCCAGATTCTTTTATTTCACTTACCAAATCGCAAATTTTTAATATTTTATTGAAAAATCATCCAAAAAAATTTAATAAAACAGTTATTTTGGGTATGTTTTGGTAGGAAATATGAGTTTAAAATTTTCTTGATGTGTAGGGATAAGAATGTAGTAGTACGAACGGGTCACCCTGTATGTACATATTAATATATTTTGTAACAAAATTAAAAAACTGTTTTTTTTTCGGTTAACGCAAACCAAAACCTTTTTTTTTATTTTTATTAACCAGAACCGAAACCGTTTCAAAATTTTAAACGGTTAGATCCTCTGATCTTATCTTCTAGAAATTATTCAAAATCTGAAAAAAAAAATTAATTTTTATTATTTTTGTCTTTGCGATTTTTTTTTTCAATATTTTGTCAACTATTCCGAAATTCCTGTTGTTATCATTTAAAAGATAAATTTATATTTTACAATGAGTTCGGAAGTTATGCCCAAATTAATTCGAAATTTTGAATTTAGGGGCGAGTGACTACCGTCGCACAGCGGGAAAAAAGCTCGAAAACGTGGCCAAAAGTACTATTTGTTTTTCAATTTTTATGAAAATTGGTAAAGACATATTTTTGAGGTCACTGATTTCGAATTTGACATTTTTTACTAAAAAACAAAATGGCGGATCCAAAATGACCGACATTTATTATTAAAAAATGGTTTATAATGCTCAAAATCAGTATGTGGGCCATTTTGGAACAGCCATTTTGTTTTTTTAGAAAAAAATGTCAATTTTGTAATCAGTGACCTCAAAAATATCTCTTTACCAATTTTCATAAAAATTGAAAAACATGGTCACGCTTTCGTGCGTCGGGCCATTTTTTAACCGATTTTCAATTTTAAACGTTCAGTCGAATATACTTCTCGAATGAAAATCGCCCTCGCGTGGGTTTTATTAATTTTTGAAAAAATAACGGGTTGATAAGACCGAAAATTATAAAAAATTGCGACTTTTTTAAATGGGATCTTAAAAAAATTATTTTTTTGAAATTCCAAATTCAAAACTTTGATTTAATTTAGGCATATCTTCCAAACCACTTCTTAAATCAAAATTTCCTACGCACTACCGGATGTAGAAATTTTTCTTGTATAAGGTGGTGTAGAAAAATTTAATCATTTTCGGAAACTGGTGGGCCCCAGTGGTAAAAACCTCAGGGTGGTGTGGAAATGAGTATTTGGGCAAAAGTACACTTTACGGCGCTCGTACGCCAAAACTATTGATTCTACGAAAAAAATAGTTATAACATAAATTGTAGGAAATTTTCTCTAGTTTAATTTTGAATATAAATGTTTTTATTGTAAAATGAGTCGGAAAGGAGATATCGTCAAAAAACTGCTTTTAGACGCCATATTTCTAATATGGCGGCACGAGCGGCAAAGATACGTGGTGGTAAAGTTGAAATTCGAAAAAAACACATCGAAATCTATAAAATCACCCATTTTCAAAACTCCCGGAAAACTTTTCAGGTAAAACCACCAAATGACTGTAATAGTAGCTTCAAAACTAAAACAGATAGTTTTTTGTTGATTAAATTTTTCTAGTATCTAACCCTGACGTTTGTTGAACCACAACAGAATACCCTGTATATCCATGGTCCTCCACCCCATGGTTGCGCCATTATGTGTTAATGTGTGTCATATTTTGATAATTCAAGTTTGTAATAATCATTTTGGTTTTCTTAATTAATACTTAGCAACTAGTTTTGTATTATGCCGACGACTAGGCTTTAGGTATTTAAATAAATTAATAAAAATGCATGGAGAGGTGAGTGATGAGTGATGAGCAGGCTGCTCCGGTATGTCCCCGGTCTCAATGTGTTATCATTCGATCAGTGAGGATCGTCTCAAGTTAGAGTAGAGAGTTGCGATTTGGTATGTCCAAACCCTTTTGTATATTTTTTTTTAATTTTGTGTTTTTTTTTCAAGCGACTGGATGACTGCAATAAGTAATACGGTAAGTATGATCCGGGTAACCTTTAAATTCGGGAAATATTTGAAAGGACGATAAAAGTATTTCATTCTGTTCGGGGTTTAAATAAAATTTAGAGTCGTCTCGCATTACCGTAGGGCGCCTCGCCAGAGTCCTGGCGTTATGTTCGTAACATAAATTATATTTATCGTCCTAAATATTACCTCGCGCTTCATAATTCATCCGAAGGCCGGCATTTTCATTATTTCGAAAAAATCGAACAATCTCATTACGCTTAAAAAATGGCTGAATAAAACTGTCGATTTTTTTAACGTTATCTCGGATGTCAGGAAGTGAGACTCGGACCTATTTTCCACGTTATCATATATCAAGCTTGGATTGGAGACGATGTTTTCCACTTTTCCTATCCTATTTTCTTCCTTGTTCCGGCCTAAGTTATGTAACATAATATCCGCTCTCATTTTACATAAAGGAAGATTCATTCGTTTATTAATTTATTGTAGCCACAACTAAAATCGAAATTCATTAAAATAAGTGTGCTTCTAAATACAAACGTGTGCTTACTTTGAAGTTTTAATCACAAAAATTTTGAGCGAACACTGGAATATATAACGATAACAGTTGCTGCTTTTTGTTCCATTACGGTTTAGTAACTGAAAAATAATATTTCATTCAAAACAATCACGAAAGTTTTCCTAGCCCATTGTTTTTACAAAAAACAGCGCACGGGTTGCCCATTAGCCATGATTTACCCATTTACATTATTGAGATATTCAGTTCCACAAAAAGTACAACACGAATCTACTTCAATTTCACTAAAATTACTTTTGTACTAATCTTATTAAAACGTAATTTAAAAAAGAAAAGACGTAATTTAAATAATAATAGCCATTTTTATTAAAATTATTAAAAATTCATTTAAATGTCGCATAAAAGAATGAATAATGAATTCGTCTAAAACGTCGTGCATTTCACACTTGTGAATTAATCCGTTGGATAATGCATAATCCCCGTTTTATTTGACAAATTACAATTTAAATTGTCCCTTCCATCATGAAGAAAAAAGGTCCTGCTGAAGACACGGGGTTGGAAATATCGCCTCGTTGACTCCGACACGTCAAAATCGTTAGTGTCAATGGCAGAAAAGCGTCCGGAAAATAAACAACCCTTAACAACATGCTAATTTTATATATAAAACAAATAATAATTTTGATTTATTTTTCAGTTACCACCCCCGTCGCACGTCCCTGTCCTTAAGCGTCTTTCACTAACGCCACAACAAAGTGAGTATACATTAACGAAAGAAAAAATTGGAAAGCATTAGGGATAAACGATGTTTTTTCTTCCACAAACTTTGCAAGGCTAAAATCAAACTTTTTCCAAAAGTAATTTCCTATAAAATATTTATCACTCCCTTATCTTCAGTGATTTGTTTTTGATGTAACTTATAGAATATACTTACATCAAACTTTTTTGCATTAACCTACTTTTTATCCCCCAAAAATTATAATTTCTTAAAATTTAGAAGCCTTCTTTTATTAACTTAATTTCGCTTATTAAATTTATTTAAGCGATTTAAGCCCTCTTTTTTTATTTGTTTTTAAAACTTTGAGCCTACTTTTATTTGAAATTTCGTTAATAAAGCCTTATTATTATTTGGCAGTCGCGGGTTTAATAGGGCGCATCTGTTATCTGATGCGAACTTATAAAATTAAAGGCGCCAATTTTGAGCAATCCAAGTATATGGGAACAGAAGGCCCATGCCAATCTTCTCAAATATCGGCTAATTAAACTTTACTTAATTAATTATTCATAAGCCACAAGAATTTAATAGCGAGACCCCTCCTTCATCAAAGCGACATTTATTCATTAGGTAAATAATTAAAGGCTTTTAACAAAATTACCAATAAAAAAGAAAAAATAAAATAATTCAATCAATAATTATATTTATAATATCGCCATTAAAAATCTTAAAAGAAGTATTTTATGAAATGTCGACAATTATTTTTTGAAGTATTAAATTTTTGTGTAAATTATTTATTAGATTTTTCTTAATTAATTACTTAACCTCCAAGTATGATATTTAAATATTTTATATTTACAAATAAACATGCATTAATGGCCTTTCAGAAAATGCTTTCAAAAATTAAATAGGTTGTTTCAATTTTGAGTAATGACCAAAAGCTTTTACTCACCACGCCCATAAAAATTAAGATAATCTCCTTCAGGACCTATCTTAAATTATTAAAAATAATATTTTGTAAAAAGAAATTTTTATAGTATTTTTAGTTTTTATTTTATGCACAAACAAAGTAGTGTAACTGTTTTGGTGATATTTGAAATTTCTATTTTTTTATTTCTCATGTTGTACTTTATTGATTTTTAAATTTTACCACTTTTATTTAAACCACCTTTGAAAAGAGTATCCGAATTAATTTTGTTTTTAATGGGACGAAATTTGAAAAAAAAAATCCAGAAAAAAAATTGGGAAATTTTAATCTTCGGTATATTTTTGTATTAATTTTTTACTAATTAATTTAAAAAATTTTCTATCTAGAAGGCTCGAAATAGAAAATTTTTAATTCATAATTTGTAATTATCGGCAGGTTTTTTTTTGGAGAACATAAATAGTTGTCTGTACGCTTTTAAGCAACTTTTAAAAAATCAAAAATATTAATTAGATGTTAATTAGTCGATTACTTGAACTACAATCATAATTTTAAAATAATTTATACCGACAAAAAAACATGTATTAATGAGCTTTCAGAAAATGTTTTCAAAAATTAAATCGGGCTTTTTTATTTTGATTTATGAACGAAAGCTCACTTCAAGCGATTTTTTGTAGAGTTGAGAGCTTTTGCTCATCACAGCCCCAAAAATAAAGATGAACCTTAACAAAATATCTTAAATTATAAAATAATAACCCTTCTAATCATATGTAAAAGAATTGTTTTAATAGCATTTTTAGTTTTTCTTTTATATGGAATCAAAATTGAGTATTTTTTTAGTGATGTTTGAAACTACTTTATTTTAACTTTCTCGTGTTTTATATACTTTATTTTAAAATTGTTACCACTTTTATTCAAACCACCCTTAAAACTAACTATTTTTTAAATAATTTATATAAAAAAATTATTTAATAATTATTTTGTAACTGAAATGCAAAGAAATATTCAGTTTATGATGCGCGTTGTAATAATTTAATTTTATCTGCGCAAACTTTAACAGTTTAAATTGTAAAAAAAATTGTTTTGGTACAAATTGGACCTAATTTTTGGAAAAAAGCACTTGTACGCCACTAAAATGAAAAATTTACTATTCTTTGAAATATTAATTTTTAAAGAATTACATATTTTCCCATAATTGAAAAAAAAAATAATATAAGTTGTATTACATTTTGGTTTATAACTTTGGAACACAAAATTATATTAAATTTATTTTTTATTTAAAGAATGAAAGGCCTTTTATTGTAACTATTTTTTTTTTATTTAATGACTTTAAATGAGTTTAAAATCTTCTAAGAACCCGTTCAAAATCCACATAATATTTGCATATTTTTATTGAAATTTAAAAACAGCTTGTACTTCCTCTTTTAGTACTTGATATGCAATTTTGAAAGTCGAAACCATATCTAGTTTTAATAAATAACTTTGCAACGCTCAAGTTTTGTATGAAAGAACGGTAATTGTAGTCTCGATTTAAGGGTTTAAGAAAATTATTTTATTACATTTTACTTAATTGATTACTTAAGCTATAATCACGATATTTAAAAATTTTGGATTTACTGGTAATCACGCATTAATGGACTTTCGGAAAATGCCTCAAAAAATTTAATCTTTTTTTTAAAAGCTCACTTTAAGGGAGATTTCAAATACTATTATAACTAAAATAAAATTAAATGACCATAAAAACCCCTGATATTAGCCCATATTTTTTCAGAAGTGTATCCGTATTAATTTTGTCCCGAAATATGCAATTTGTGGTACAAATTGAATTATTTATTAATATATTATTTTTTTAAATTAAACACTTTTTTGCTGTAAATAAAAAAATTAAATCAAAAGAAAATGAAGGCCCAAATTATTTTTTTAATATCTTTTTGTAAAATAAGTTGGACGATTTTAATCTGAAGTTTATTTTTGTATTAATGTTTTATACAAAAAATATGAAACAAGTAATCTGAAAAATTAACTTTCTATAAAGACCCTAAGTAGAAATTTTTAATTCATAATTTGTGATTATCGGCAGGTTACTTTTTAGGAGAACATAAATAGTTTTTTATATCGATAAAGAAACATGTATTAATGAGCTTTTAGAAAATGTTTTCAAAAATTAAATCAAGCTTTTGTATTTTGAGTTATGATCGAAAGCTCACTTCAAGCGATTTTTTGCAGAGTTGAGAGATTTTGATTACCACAGCCACAATAACAAAGATGAACCTTAACAAAATATCTTAAATTATAAAATAATAACCCTTCTGATGATGTGTAAGATAAATGTTTTAATAACATTTTTAGTTTTTCTTTTATATCGAAACAAAATTGAGTAATTTTTTAGCGATTTTTGTAATTACTCTATTTTAATTTTCTCGTGTTGTATTTACTTTATTTTGAAATTGTTACCACTTTTATTCAAACCACCCCTAAAACTAACTATTTTTTATATAATTTTCGTAAAAAATTATTTAATAATTATTTTGTAACTGAAATGCAAAGCAATATTCAATTTATAATGCGCATTATAATAATTTAATTTTATCTATGTAAACCGTAACAGTTTGAATTGTAGAAAAAGTTGTTTTTGGTACAAGTTGGACCCAATTTTTGGAAAACGCCAGAGCCGAAGAAAAAATTCAGACTCGGGCAAGCTGTATGTGATACTGATGGGCGCTAATAAGCACGAAACGCAGCGTCCATCACTCTGCAGCTTGGAATTGTTGCTTATATTTAATAAAAAAACGATAAAATTTTGTATGAAAGAACGGTAATTGCAGCTTTTTTTGGGAAAATTTAAAGATTGAATTTAAGACGCCCAAAGAAAAAATTCTTGTTACATTTTTTTTCAATTTCTTCTGCGAATTCTTTGTAGACGTTACTGATTTTAGGGTGGAAGGTTTAAACTTAAAGGGCTTATAAATAATTTATTTAGAAGACAAAATTCGTCGCTTTTTCTGTAATTTAAGAAGATATCAAAGGAAATTTAGTAATTCAATAATTTCTGCCTTAGATTCGCAAGTGAGGAGATGTAGCGACGTAATGAACAGTAAAAACAAGTCGAACCCCGCTTATGGTGCGGATCACACGGTGCTTTCAGGGGTGGCGATAGATTGGGGGCACGGATGGGGCTGGGGGCAGGCAGCCTGGGCCGCCCAAGCAGCTTGTGCACACGACGCCGCTGCCACCTCCTTATATTGCCACGCCGCCGACGATTACGCTCTAGGAGGCTACGACGAAGTCGATTGGAGTGCTTTTGGTGATTTTAGCTTTTAAGAGCTTTCGGAATTTTTAGAAATTTTTTAAAACAAGACTGGCACTGCTTTTTTACAGTCTTCAAAACCAAACGAGTCATTTCTTGATGAATCAAATCAAAAGGGCGCGAAATATTTTTAAGACCAACAATTCTTCCAAATAAATTGGTTTTTAAAACAAATTATGAAAAATATTTATTCAATTTGAAATAACACCCGGCGCTTTCTCACCTTTAATATTTTAAAATACCGTAAACTGAAGCACTTATTGCCCAAATTTTGGAAAAAGCTACTGTTAGTTCTCAGTTAATATTCTGATACTTAGAATATGTATAAAATTTAAGTTGATAATTAAAGTAGATTTTCCAAAATTTGGGCCAAAGTTACTTTAAGGGACCTAAGTTACTTTACGGTACGGGTTACACCCCCTTATACATCGAATAAAATTTTTTCTAAAAAAATGTACAATCATGATAGAAGTAGCCTGGTGTACTCAAAACTTTGTCCCAAAATTTTTTAAGGAGCTATTTTGTGCGTAACTTGAGTTACGCTTTGTGTATCAGTTTACTTCCGAGGTGACTGTACTTCTGAATGCTTGATATGTAAAGTAAGCTTTGGTGAATTAAAAAAGTAGCGAAATAAACTACTGTTTAAACTTTAATGATATTTAAATGAGTTTCTTTATTGCAAATTAAGTGAGAGCGTTGCTAAAGTTGATATTAAGGAAAAGTAGGGAGTTATAAAGTTCCATTATAAAATTCCACAATAGAGTTTAATAAAATTACTAATAAAATATTAAAAAAGCAATTTCGGTGCTTTAAACGCGACGTGCGAATATTGAATTGACTCCCTCTGTTCCACGATCGACTTTTAAATCAGCCACTGTGAAATAGAGATAAATTCTGGATTCAGGATTTCATTTCGAAGGACGTGGGTGGTCTTTACGGACATCCGAGTCACCAACACGTGTCACCTGTCGCTCTAAAAAACATAGACTCGAAGCTATTTTTATATTCAGATCTTTAAAATTTTTCTACGAGATACAATTTTTAGGAGAAATGCGAAAGCTTTTTGTAAATACACGTAATTTGGGTGTGTGAGTGCTTGTCTCGCTTGTCTAAGACGACGACGAGGTCTCGAGGTGGTTGTAACTTTACTTGAAGCGAAAAGTTTGAGGTGGAACTTTGGGTCCATGTCTTAAGTGCACACATTTAGAGAAATGCTCACTATGGAAGCTTCTACTCTAGCTTCTACATTAATTGAATTATATAGTCCAGAGGAAATGCAATTTATATAGATTACCAGCGAAATTGCTCATATACCACGAGATGGAATTTTAATTGCGTTTTGTACTTTTAAAAACGCATTTTTTAAAAAACGGTTTTTTATAAATTCTAAAAATCACTTCATTTTTTTTTGTAACTAAATATATTTTTCTAAAAACTAAATTCAAATTTATTTTGGTTTTAGCCAAATAAATATTTTTTGTAATTTTAATTCAAATTTTAATAAAAATATTAAGAGGATACTTCATTTTGAAATCCGGTTGATACTTGCATTTTTGGGCATAATAAATTTTCGTGTATTCAAATTTTTTGTGGGGTAAACCAAACAATTTTAAGGCAGCTAAATTGCACGTTTTAGAAATCCTATTTTGTCCTAGCAATTTTGGGCAAAAACAAAACAGTTTTCATACCGGGTGTCCCATTTTTTCTAGCAAAAATGTCATTCTGAACAAAAATTTTCTTATGAACTGTTGTTTTTTCGACTTCCTAAAAAGTTACAGCGATTTTAAAATTGATAAATTTTCATGATTTTTGTAGAACACCCTGTATAATATTCTTTCTTATTATATTTTTTTTATTTAAATTTAGCATCTTATTGGCTTAAAGATATAAAAAATACAAAGCATACTTAATTTAAATAAAAAAATTAAAATTAAATTAATACAGGGTGTTTCACAAAAATCATTACATTTTTGAAATTTTAAAATTGCTGTAATTTTTTAAGGAGTCGAAAAACATAAAATTTCATAGGAAATTTTTTTAATGGTATTCCTTTGAACTCAAAAAAGATAAAACTTTAATACTAATTCATTTCACTCATGTCGGGTACAAAAGTCCTTGAAACGAGCAGATGTATGAAGGTTATCATTTGGATGAAGTATCTTTATGACATCTTCTAGAAGGAACGCTGCCATTTCCTCCATTTTTTGAAATCTCCAGATATGGGGGACCCTTTTGTAAATTTTTTCCACAAAACCATTATTTTCTGAATACAGGACTTTGGCCACATAGAGTCTGTATGACTTTTTTTGATGCATTGTAACGACAGCGAAGTCTCCTGGAGCAAATGTGTTCGAAAGTTTGGTACTTTTTGGATTCCCAAATCTGGCTCCTCTTCTGAAGTCCTGGATTCGGGTTCTACGTTCATCACAAGTAACCGTCCCGAAAAATGTCTCGGATCAGCGTTTTGCAAAATTTTCCGAATTTTGTTCCTTGATCAAAGGGAATCCATCATTTATTAAAAAAATTTGTTTTCTTGTTTTTTATTTAAGAGGTTTTGGTTTTGTAGTTTCAATAAATTTTGCATATATTTTTTGGTACAACACCCCCTATCCTACCCTGAAGTCTGATGTCCAGAATTTTAGCTGACCATCGTGCGTATTTCGTATTTCACAGAATTGTCATTCTTAAACTGAAAACAATACTAGAGTGGAAAATCCTGAACTTACTGGAAGTATTAAAGAATTGAAAAACCATGAACTTTCGAAATTGTTCGTTATGGTGCTATGTGGTACATTAAACTCTTTCTCGCAAGGACTCACAGTATTTACTGGGCACTATGGTTTAGTCTAAACTGAAGCCTGGAGAAAAAAAATAAGTCATCTATTCCGTGGATGCCATGAGGAGAAACTTCACCAGCATCTACTAAGTGAATGCCAAGTCACAGTATTTCAAAGAAAAGCCATCTTTGGGAAGCCAAAGCTAACTGAAGAAGAGTTGAAAACAATACTGCGGAAGAAAATCCTGAACTTCATCGAAGTACCAAAGATTTGATGTTTTTGATGGTTCTGTAGTTGGTCACCCTAGAAATAATTGGAATTGGAATCTTCAGTCGATGACTACCTGATAAGTTTCTTTGATTTTGGTTTACCTGTGTTTGGCTCTGGTTCAGTTTGGTCACGATATGTCACTACTTGATCTTGATGTTATTCACTTGGTCTGTCTTCACTTATCCTTTAAAGTCCCTGTATTCCAGGAATAACTTCCACTTTAATTCTCATTTTCTTTAGCTGAGGAATTTCAAACTCTCTCATTATTTTCAACTTCCCTTTGAATGCATCATCAATACACTCTACGCTTATTGAAATAGGTGTTTTTCCTCCAGTGTTGGCGCTACTCAGAAGTAGCAGACTAGCATCAGACAAATGTGATAAACTCTGCGTATTTCAAACCTTCTATTCTTGCAGGAGGTCACAGAGTTTTTTAAGTAAAGCAGTAAACTAAAAGTCTTTTGAGATGGATGTTTCCCTTCTTCCACGCCCTTGTTTCCGGTCATCCAATAACTTTTAGGCTATGCCATCACCATTGTTCGGAAGAAGGCAACATCTAAAGGTTTTGTTGTATGTGTGCAGTTACCTGGTAGAAATATGAAGCGAATCTGGTTGTCATTACAGGTTTTTCCAATGTTCTAATAAGTTGGAGGTCAAATTGTCACCAATTAAAATTTTTGAACCACCAAGATTTTGAAAATAGAGTAATACCATTGACTGTATACAGCTTGTAAAGTAAAAGCTGTCTTCGTCATATTGTAACGAGACTTTCTTGGACCTTCTTCCTTCCAACTGTCAAATTAAGGCGGCAATATTTTTCAATCAGATGTGGAGATTTTCGATGAGTTCGTCACCCTCTCCCGGTATTTGCAGCTTCACCTAAAATGAGTTTTTTTTTCCGGATCGTCGGATAAATTCGACTCATCGTAGTTGACGATGTTACTAGGATGAATATCTTTTAACTCCTTTTTGGACCATCAAAATAAAAACGAAATTTTTTGTAAATTGGATTGAAGTTTTTCATAGTCAAACTCATAAGTAACAGAATACAAAGTTACATCATCATCCTAAAGGAATCTCAATCAATTAAATCACACGCACTATCGATGAAGATGGAGAAAGGAGAAGTGGTCCCAAATTCGACCCCTGTGATACACCACTGATCAGAAAAAACACCGCAGATTTGAACCATTTGTGTCCTGCTAGACATATATGACTTTATAACATTTACTGAAAACCGCGTTCATCCAATCGGTTAAAAATCGGTTAAAAAGAATATTGTGGTCCATTCCATCGAAAGCTTTAGTCTAATCTCTGTATACTACGTCCATTTGTTTCTTCAGATCTATGGAATTAGTTATGGTTTGAGTAAATTGCTGCTAGCAGATCCTCTTGGCATGAAACCATGTTGGTCCTTTAATGAACTTTAATTGTCCCACTAAGAAGAGATTCAAAGATTTTTTAAAAAATATTCATCATTGCTATTGGTCTGTAGTTTCTGATTGTAATGCGAACTCTCTTCCAAGAATCAGGAAAAATACCAGATTTAATAATCAAATTAAAAACGTGGCTTACACAAAAGGCCAGAGCAATATTATAATATAAATATTAGATCTACACCTGATGTTGTTTCTCCAAAAACTAAGCTTCAGAATATTTATCGCAAATAATGTAAGATGTTTCCAAAATTCGTAGGGAAACATCTGATTGTAAGCGCAGATGTGTCCTTGATAGGATAGATTTGCAATTTTTCAAACCAGTATTATTAAGAAGAACAATGACAGAGTTTGATCTAATTTCTGAGAAACTACTAATTTTGCACTTTCGTCATTGTTTCTCCGGAGTTGCGATATATTTCTACAGGTTTACTAAAAACTTTTCTTTTGGAGTTGATAAATGATGAAAAATATTTTGGATCCTGTTTAAGCTTACTTTCAAAGAAAATGTTTAATTTGATCTGACTTAATTTTCAATTTTATTTCTTTTTGGACATCCTTAAGTCGAAATCTATTGAGACAAGATTTAGTGGTGATTCAGATTATTTTTTCCCGCCAAAAATTAGAACTTGGTAAGTGCAATGCGGCGTAAGCTCGGTAACAACTGAAAGTTACGTGGCAACCATGACAATGTGATGGGAATTTACCTACTTCTGACGTTATCCCATAATTTCCACATTCCGCCGCAAGAGGGAAGATTGCTCAGCTTGAAAAGCTAATGATGTAAAATATATTTTTTGAAAGTGTTATTAAATTTACTTACCTACTTCTGAAGTCATCGCACTAGTTCCGCATTCCGGCGGGAGGAGGAAGAGGAAAATTGCTAAGCTCCAAAAGACAATTGCGCAGAAACGTTCTGTTATCACTTTAGGTTTTTTCTTGATTTCTAAAATAGTCAAAAGCGTGAAATTTTTAGAAAATACTCTTTTTGTTATTGTCTTAGAATTGTTTGGTTTCCTCCATAATTTTGCAACAAATAAAGCCATATAGTAGACCAATATAAAGGAAAAAAAGACCAAAAGTCTAAGTACCGTCTGAATTTTAAAATAAACCGAGTAATTATTGTAAGTAGGAAAAACGTGCGTGAAATGTTTTTTACTTACGTTTTTTTCGCCCAATTTTGTAAAAAAAAATTGAAAAAAAATATGTGTACTATATTAGTAGATTTATAAATGAATATAAACCGCCCTTAAAATAATATAAACAATATTGTAGACTGAGTAACTGTTTAGGAAAATTTATATTTTCACTGCCATAAATAATTTAAAATCGTAAATTATTGAATAGTCAAAAAATACCCAATAGTCAGTCACAAGCGGGTTTTCGGTAATTTAACAAAAATCACAATTTTTAATCAATCAATTAGTAAAGTTTTTGATAAATTATTGTAAAATTTGCTCACCTCGAGTATTATGCAATAATCCTAAGTGTAAAGAGAATCCAAAAACTGCATAGACTAAACTCGATGTTAGCTTGTAATACTGTATCGCCCCTTTTTTGATTTTTTGAAAAAAAAAATAATGCACGCCTACTACCGACGTGTTTTTTTGTTTTTTATGTTGAAATAACACACGATTGTAAGCTAAACTCCAACCCAAATAGATTTAGTCTTGACATTAATTAATTAATTATATAAATTAATTAATAAATAAACGTGTATTTTTAGATTAAAAAGTAATGATTTGTATGTATAGTATTATAGCACAATTTTCAATAATTTGGACGCATTTGGATAATTTATTAATTAGGATTAATAATGAATATATGGTGCTAGCCTAGTGTAAAATATTAGGTAATAAATGTATGTACGTACTTTTTTTATGAGACTGTGTAGGGATGATAATTTAAAATTTATAGACGCTAATTAATTTTGCGTCCAAATTATTCGACATTTTTATTAATTATCGTGTTTACTCTGGCAAAAGCTCAAAATCGTTTTCACTAAAAACTAAGTATAATGAAATTTAATTAATTTTCATTTATTTCCTTCGTTAATGTACTTACACACACTGTTAGTATTGATTAAATGTTGTTATACATAATTAAAATGTATTTAATTAAAATTTATTGAAAATAATTTTAGAAATTTTTTAGTAAAATAAAGTTTTATTTTGATAGCTGCTGGCGCTTTGGATATTCCCGAAAGCTTCTTAATGTATTTACATACGTAAGCTCTGAAGCCTCTTCGAATTCACTGATCTGGGATTTATCTGAATTCCCGATCGTTGAGTTGAATTTTTGAGTAATTGGATGCTTAAACGTATGGATTTATTTTTAAAGGAATTTTAATTATGTATACTTACGTCGTTATATGTTATATTAATGATTAAACTTGTAACAGATACAAAGATTATTATATAATGATGAGATGTATAGACTACTTGACGTAGTTGAGATCATTTATGTATTTATATTGCATTGTGTATTATATATGCATCGGTGTATGTATAGTTTATACGAGTATACCGTTTGGAACAGGATTTTTGCATCATTTCCAGCGCTCATATTTAAGTTGGCGCAAAAATCCTATTCCACACTGCATGCGAAAAACACCTTTATTGTGATACATGTATATGTACCTATATATAAATAAATATACCCAATTTTCTTAATAAAATTTATAAAAATATCACTAGTGTTTCATTAAAAATTAAACCTATCAAATAATTTGTAGTAATAACAAAGAGGTTAAACTCGTGAACAAATTGGTTTAGGCGTTATAAAGCTCTAGTGGTCGTAGGGCAATAAAAAATATATAAAGAGCTTTTCGATTTACGAGGAAGGTAAATTGGTGAGTGTGGAAGCCCTGGCTGATTAGTATTTAGTCTCAGAGGATTAAAAGTTATCGCAGCAGACGCGACGTGGTGCAAACCGCTATTCAATTCCATGCTGAAAGGTTTAAACCGATTTACACGATTGCGATCATATAATAACAACATTAAAATCCTTCGTTATATTACAAAAAACGCCATCAACCACTCCGGAATTGCCAGTTTTTCATCACGATTATTTAATCAAGAGATTTAAATTGATACCAGGATTAATCTCATGAAAATTCAGTATTCTAATTCACTCTAAATTAATCATTCAAATTTTATACACACGATTCTACATTTAAGCTCGAGAAATCTAATTGTATTACCGAATTTACTTCCTATTAAACAAAAATATCTTGATTATACAGGGTGTCCATCAAATACACGGTGGATAAAACGTTCGGCAACATCCATTGATATTTAAAACGAAGAGATTTAAAAAATGACCTTGAAAAGCAGGTTAAAGGTCACACAATAACCACTTAATAGTAACCACCCATTTTTATTGCATACAAATGTAGATGACTTTTAGAAGTTTACAGAACATGTTTTCTTATTTTTTGAATATTTTTAGACCTTGCATGACAGATTGAAGGTCACATTATTATTTTGACTTATTGTCAGAGGTTAACAGGACATACAGGGTGTTTCGTGTGCTTATGCTACAAGTAAAAAAAATACAAGGTGTTACTGAAATACCACTAATCCTACCAAGTGTACTTTTTTTATGGTAAATTGAATGAAGATTTTAAAAGTCTAAACAAAATTGTAAAATTTTGCAGTGGCGTATCAAATAACTTCAAAAAAAAGGGGCTTCCTAATCCATTTATACGCCACTGGATTATAAGACAAAAGTAATAGCCAAAGATGAGGCTACCCATGAAAAGTAGTCATTCCAAAATTTTTAGTTAGTCGATCCAAAGAAAATAAATAAATAGTAAAAATAAAAAAAATCAATACAAATTTCTAATATAAACAGTAGTTATAGGTTAAGTAACTATCGTATGACCTTCAACCTGTCATTCAAGGTCATAATTGTTACTAAGAATTGCACAACTTTTAATTGAAACTTCGTTTTTTCAAAAATGCTTCGTTTTAAAAATAAATGGGCATTTACAGGCTTTTTATATTAGAATAATTTAATAACCTATTTTTTAAAACTCTGAAAGTAAGCTACAATAATAGGAAATAAAAATGTGAACCTGAGCCTGCCATCCAAGGTTTTAGTTACATCTTTAGATGATGTATTACTAAGAAAAATACTACATTATTTTTTTTTCAAAATGTGAGCATCCTAAATTATTTGCGTAATTTGTATTAATCAAGTTAAATGCATTTTCCAAGTTTATTAGTTAATGTTAATTGTCGAATTAAATTAATACGATTGTTAAAAATATAATTTTTAATAAGTCCTTGGCGCAAACATTAAATCTAAGCATGTTTCGGGATGAGTCAGGATAGCGCAAGCAGATGTGGCAAATATGCGATAAAATGTAGTAAAAAAATTTCATAATCATAACTTACAATTAAAGAATTAAAGTATAAAAACAGGAGCTCCGAAAACTAAAAGACACTCTTATTTGAGTCTCAGTTCGAGTCAACAGTCTCCAGAAGTGGTCAGTGTTTCAGGATTTTTCTAAGTTCATCAACTTAAAATATACTGCTTTAGTTTAACTGAGAAGAGAAAATTATTTAATAGTAACACTGGTCTTTGGTGAGTTAAAACTTAAATATGTTTATTATGTTGCACTTTGTAATATTCGAATTATTGGACTTGGAATTTGCTTAGTTAAGTTTATTTTATGTATGCTGTTTGATTTTAAATTATTTGATTAAAAAATATTTCTTCATAAAAAATATTTACTTAAAGACGTGATTAACTTTAACGCAGTGGCGGATTTAAAGGGGGGGCGATAGGGGCGATCGCCCCCCCTAGACCAAAATAAAAAATTAAAAAAAAATCAAAAAGTGTAAAATAAAATATTCGAAAGTTTATAAATATTTATGTTGATGAAAAATTAAAATTTATGAACGTAACTCTTTTTTAATCAACTAATATATAAAATATAATTCAAAACAGGGAGCTTATTTTCAAATTGTTCGCACTGTTTGATCGTTGATGAGCGGCGCCTTCAGGAGTTCAGGCCGGCGTCTAGTAGCTAGTACCGATACCTATGCACGCTGCACGCTGTATGCGGTATGTAAGCAAATTGCAAATTCGATAGCAGTCGGATAGCACATGCACGCACAGCAACAGCACGCAGCAGTGGCACGAATTCGAAGCACGAAACAAAAATATTAACCCTATGTTATACGAACCGCCAACCGCCTTTGAGACTTCGTTTAAAATTTAAATTATTTATACATAATACGATTAATACGGGAGTGAAAGTGGACTCGTGACTTTTTTCTTTGTGTCGCCGTTGTACGATTTAAGTTGGTAAGTACCATTGACCATTGGCCAGTTTGGTTTTGGTTCCATGTTATATAGTCAGTAGTCAGACCAAACCTTGATATTCGATCTTTACTTAAATTTGCTTTAATTTTCTTTACTTCTTTTAGAAAAATGAAGCGAATGCAACCAATGCAGACAACTTTAGACATTTTCTTAAAGAAAAAGAGAACTGAAAATCAAGCTCAGGTTGTTAATACAACATCTGAGGATTCTGAGAATGTCGAAATTGATAATCATTCTGAACAACATTCCGACCAACATTCCGAACAAAATTCTGAACAAAAAGTATTGGAAACTGTTCAAGAATCTTCCCAAAAATCATTCGAAATCTATGACATAGGTAATTATATTGAAAATATAACTTCAATAAACGACAAAGTTAAATATGAATTAATTAAGAACCCATGGAAACCTCCAAAAGATTTTAAACTTCCGTTTTCTACCCACAATAAAAAGGGTAAAGAAGAAAAGAGGTATTTGAATCACAACCATTTAGATAGTTTTCCATGGCTTGTTTATTCAGATACTAAAAAAGGTGTATTTTGCAAATATTGTGCAATATTCGTGACGGGATTCACCGGAGGATTTAACAAGCATGTACCTCTTCAGAAATTGGTTACGAAACCATTAACAATGTTTTCAAAACTTTTGGGCAAAGACGGTGATCTTAATCATCACGAAAAAAATCAATACCACATAAATGCTTTTAAAAGTGCCCAGCATTTTATGCAATCGTACGAATCACCCTCCGAAAATATTTTAAACAAAATTGATAAAGCTCGTGAGGAAAAAGTCAAAGAAAATATTAAAAGACTGATACCAATTGTTGAATCAATTATATACCTTGGCAGACAAAATATTTCACTAAGGGGACATAGAGACGATGGAGACCTACAGAGTGAAATAGAAAATCCTCTTGTTAATGAAGGAAACTTCAGAGAACTTTTGCGATACAGAGTTAATAGTGGAGATTCCATTTTAGAAAACCATTTGAAAACCTGCAATGCTAGGGCAACATATATTAGCAAAACAACACAAAACGAGCTAATAGCTTGTTGCGGGGAAGAAATTTTAGATAATATAATAGAAAGAGTGAAGAAAGCAAAATATTATTGTGTTATTTTTGATGAGACTACTGACGTATCTCATACTTCACAACTGAGTATTTGCTTAAGCTATGTTTACGAAGGCAAGCGACGAGAAGATTTCATTTCATTCATCGATGTTCATCATACATACTTTCAGGAAAAAAGTGAATCTTTTGAACCTAAAGTTACTGGTGTAATATTAGGTAAAATTGTTATTGAAATAATAAAAAATCTTCATATTGATCTCAATAATTGTGTTGGTATTGGAACCGATGGTTGCTCAATGATGGTTTCTGAACATGTTGGTGCTGTTGCTGAAATTAGAAAAGAAGCAAAATTCGCATCCAGATGTATTTGCTTTAATCATGCATTAAATTTAAGCATTTCAAAAATGTCCTCTGTACAATCCATACGAAATTCCGTTGGTGTAATTCAAAGCGTCGTAAGTTTCTTTAGCGCATCCGCCAAAAGAAATTATGTACTACTAAACGTTGTAAAGGCTGATTTGAAAAGCATTTGTGAAACTCGCTGGGTAGAAAGAGGTGAATCGTTGATGCAGTTTACTAATTCTATCGACAAAATTGTGTTAGCGCTTAAATATATATCAAATTGGACCGATACTGTATCTTCGACTAAAGCAAAAATGCTTTTATTTGCTGTGAGAGATGGAGACTTTTTGTTGGCAATACATTGTCAATTAACCCTATATTTTTTGTTTTTGCCTCTTAGTAGATTATTTCAAAAAAAGACTTTGGACTTATCTAATGCCACCAGTCTGATAAAAAATACAATTTCCATTGTAAAAGAAAAACGGTGTGATCCTGAAAAGGAGTTTAAGGAAATATTTTCTAAAACTACAGTCGTTGCGGAGAAATTAGAAGTTACCATTAAGGTCCCACGTATGGCAAACCTTCAAACAAACAGGGTAAATGTTCCACATTCTTCCCCAGAGGAATATTATAGAAGATCAATTTACATTCCCATGTTAGATTCTGTGATAATGGATTTAGAAATGAGATTTTCTAAAGATTCATTAAGTTCATGTGATTTGTCTTGCCTGTTACCGAAAAATCTATTAAAATTAAACGAAAAAGATTTATTATCGAAAGTAAAAAACTTATGTAATTCATATGGTGCATTGGTAACAACTGAAGAACATAATATTGAAGACTTTTTACTTTCGGAAATTAGGCTCTGGAAAGCGAAGTGGCATTCTATGGATGAATCAACAATTACAGACAATGTGGAAAACACATTAAACCATTGTGATGAAGACATTTTTAAGCTAGTACGAGAACTATTAAAATTACTTCTTACTCTACCCATCAGTGTGGCATCCGCAGAAAGAAGCTTCTCTTCCTTACGTAGATTAAAGACGTACTTAAGAAATCGAATGAGTGAAGAAAGATTAACAGGATTAGCTCTTCTTAACATACATCGTGACATACCTGTTGATCCTGAAACTGTTATCCAACGATTTGCAAAAACAAAAAAACGCAATATGGACTTTATATTATAATGAATTCTATTATTTTATGAACCTATAATAATATTAAGCATATATTTTATATTTTATTCAAAAATGTTTAATATCAGAAATAGTTTTTTTTTATATGTATTTATAGAGAGATTTGTTTTATTTTATATTTGTTTTTGGTTTATTTATATAAAGTTAATCAGAATATATATATTATTTTATTTTTATAAAAAAAAAGTACTTGGAATGTTAAATAAATATTTTGTTATTTGGTAAAATCCCTCTCAATCGCCCCCCCTAAAATTTTGGTCTAGATCCGCCACTGCTTTAACGACGTCTCTAAAATTTTCATCACGATCGCTGAATACATGCTATCGTATCTAATTTCGTTAAGGTGATACGGAGTCAAATGTTGAAAAACCAACGTTTTTACCTTTCATGAATTTTTTAAAAGTGTTTCGAATTGGAAATTCAAAAAAATAAGAAAATACCAAACTAAATTAAGAATTTTAGTTTCATTTATAATTTTTGTTATTTATGTATCTATAATTACATTTGTGTAATTTTGCAAGAAAAACTTCTATATTTATATTTTAATTTTTGCAAAACTATGCTCGTATAAATCTAGATAAATGAAAAATAAAAATTGCATATAAAAGTGCAATTCTTACTTAAGTTCGGTATTTAATTATTTTTTTTAGTTTCCAATTTGAAACACTTTAAAAAAATTCAGGAAAGATAAAAACATCGGTTTTTAAACATTTGACTCGCTATCACCTTAATTCCGACGAATCTACTCAATTCATGTATAATTGCCTTTCGCCTACTTTTGAATTTTGAAGTATTCCAAATATAAAATATTAAAGCCTCCCGTTCACAATAACATCTAATTTAATGAGCGGGGGCAGTTTACAAAAAGTACTTCATTTTGAAAATAAATGGACGTTGCCGAACTTTTTATATTTTAAATTTAAACTCTTCTTACTTCAAAACTACTTATTCAAAAAAAAATATTCTGTGAACAAGCTATAGCTAATAAAATGCAAAAAATATGGGGGTTCCTATATAAAAAAAGTTAAGTGATTATTGTGTGACCTTCAACTAGATTTTCAATTTTATTTAAAACATTTTGCTCAAAAAGTCATTGCTTAAAAAAATGGGCGATGGTAATTGTTGCCGAACTTTTTGTCCACCCTGTATGGTTTTGGAGACACCAACTTTTGTCATATATGTGTACATCGGTAATAACAATTTACCCAAGTTCTGTAGAGTTTAAAAAAATATTTTCGTAGAAAACTGAAAAATAAGTGTAGTGTGTTTAAAGTTAAACATTTGAACGTCAATAATTTAGGAATTGGGAAATTTCCAAAAAAAAAATCAAGTTATGACTTTTCGTTCAAAAGCTATGAATTTTTATATAAAATATGACAATCTGACAATTGAGTAAAGATGTATTTTTTGAGATTTTTTTTAAGGATTGATATTTTTCTTGGAAATCCTTTTTTATTTAATTTCTCGAACACTATAAAAATTTATAATTTCAAATATCTATCGAAGGTAAACACCGTTGATAGAAGGCGGATTTAAAAAAAAATCGGTAAAATTGGCTCAATTGTTTTTTCCCGAAAGAATCCAGAAATTTTGGTATCTATTGAAAATCCCGGAAACGTATTTATTCTTATTCTGAAGTTTTCAATAGAATATTATTTTTTTGCGAATATTGATTTGTTTATTTCATTTGGCAAATTTTGATATGATTTGCTGACCTTCAACTTCTAGGTTTCTAGTAATTTGTATTGTTTTGGTTTTTGATATTAAATCAACTTAGATAGACATGAGCTTTCTGTTTTTTATATCAAACCAAATTTAGATAAATATGAGTTTTTCGATTTTCAATAATAATACTAATAATTTTCCGGACGACCATATGAGAAAATCATATATGTCAATCATATTAGTGGTTTAGAAAATCTATCATTTCAACGCTAGTGACTTTGGTTTTCTATTTTGTTACTTCTTGCAATTTTCGATAGAGGCACTGGATTTTTTTGAACTTGCAAAAAAGAACACTTCAAATAAAAATTTATATTTAACCCCGCTAATATTACTTATTTTATTATTAAAATCATTACATAATTAACTTTTGTGTAAATTTTAAATAAAATAGGAACATTTTTTATTCGTTTCGATCAGTTGCTTCCGTCAAAACAGCGCCACCTACAATTAGGTACATTTAACTAAAAATAATCAGTAACTTCAATGTCAGCTGATGTTAACACAGGTGTATTTAGTTGTTAATACAAAATATTAATAATGGTCGCAAAGTGTCCGTGGTCGTCGGAAAAATAGCGTACGCAACACGCAAGAAAGTGAATTTCGTGCTCGTGTAATTTTCTCATTCGACTGGCGCCTCATTCGCCTATTTTCACACTCGCACAAAATTCGTCACTTTCTAGCTCGTTGCGTAATATACTACATATATTCATGTTACTTATACAGAGATATTACATTCGTCTTCATCAATACACATTAGGCGTTAGCAGGCATTTACATTAGCCTGAAATCATAGGATTATAAAGCATGGTTATGTAGAAAAGATTTGAATACAATACTGAATTTCTTAAAAGGTAACTCTAACATTGAATACCGTAATAACTAGTAGCAGTTTGTGTGCGCTTCAATTTTAAAAATTTAGGACGGATATTTTATCGTTTACGAATGGGATAACTTCACATCATTTCTTGAGTTATATAATATATTTGATTTTCATGTGTAAATAGCAAGCAGTTGTTTATGTATAGGCAGGGCAAGGTTAAGGTGCCCACATAGCAATCTAGCCGTAAAGTAGAGCCTTAAAGCAAAGCATTAAAGTAGAGCAGTCATGAAAAATCAAACCAATACAATTCAATGAGACTACACGTGCCAGAGTTTGTTTGCTTTTTGGATCGGTGCTCTACTGTGTGTCTCTGATTGGTCGGGCGTGGATTTTTTCGTCCGATTGTAAAAATTCAAGGGTTATAGTAAAGGGGAATGTTTATTCTAAAAGCTGCATCAATTATAAATTTTTCGAAGTTTGGTAACACTTTTAAGAAAGATGTCGAAAATTGTCGATTTTTTTCCGACAGTCGACGGCGTCACTTTGAAAAGCGACGAAATTTGGCACTTGTATTCTTCACAAAAAAGGTGTTTTTTCATTCGATTTTAAAAATTCGAGTTCCGTCATGAAGAGTATATTTATTCTAAGAGTCGTATGAATTTTAAATTTTTTAAATCATGCTAATGCTCTGAAAAATCATTCTAAAAAACGGTCACTTTTGTTCCGAATGTCGGCATTTGAAATAGGCTGTTCATCATTGCTCTTGCTTCATGCCTCACTATTATGCTTTTTCATGACTGCTCTACTTTAATGCTTTGTTTTAAGGCTCTGCTTTAAGCATGATGGGCATGTGGGCACCCTTTACAGTATTACTGAGTGACCCCATGCGATAAGCCCATAGTTCATATTATCTGATTAACGTAAAGAGAAGTTTGCAGTGCGCAGAACTTTCGAAGATACATTATTGCTCAAGTTTCAAAGTAAGTAGATGTTTTTATTTATTTTTTTCGACAAGAATTCCCAATGGTTATGCCACGTTAATTGAGAGTCGATATACATACCAAGTAAATTTTTTGGTTCGAATTTTGCCAACAAAAAATTGGGTGAGTTTTTGACAGATGTTAGTAAATGGCAATACTTCAGTTGGACTTATTTTTTAGTAAAAATAAATTTGCATAAATTAAATTTATAGACTATTAACATTTTGTTTTTTTGAATTTGTATGTTTTTATTTTTTGTTATGAAATGATATGATTTTACTTGTGTGAAACTAGCAATAAAATCCAGTAATATTTTCAAAAAAAAAATTAAAAAAAAAATTATACCCTCGTATTCCTCTGGATAAAATAAAAAGGTATAATTAAAATTATTAATTTTTTAGGGTGAAAACTACCCTTAAACAATTTTTTTTTAATATAATAAGGGAAGATCATTTTTTATTTCATATTTTCTTTTACAGTTTGATTTTCGATACAATTCTACACAAAATATCAAAAATTTGGTAGGCAACCCTTTCTCTTTTTTTTTAAATTAAATTCAAAGTACAGAGTAAAGCGCGGAGCGCGCTTCAAATAAGCACTAATTTCTATTCGAAGATCATTCTTTATTTTTAAATTTCTTGTCCAGGTTGATTATTTATATAATTCTACACAAAGTATCAAAAATTTGGGATCCAACCCCTTCACTTCTTTTCTTAAATTAAATTCGAAGTGCAACGTAATGCACGGTCTACGTTTTTAGTAATCTTTAATTTCTACTCGAAGATCATTTTTTATTTTTTTATTTCTTCTCCACTTTGATTGTTTATACAATTCTACACAAAATATCAAAAATTTGGGTGGCAACCCCTTCACTTTTTTTCTAAAATTAAATTCGAAGTGCAACGTAATGCATGGTCTGCGTTTTAAGTAATCTTTAATTTCTACTCGAAGATCATTTTTTATTTTTTTATTTCTTCTCCACTTTGATTGTTTATACAATTCTACACAAAATATCAAAAATTTGGGTGGCAACCCCTTCACTTTTTTTCTTAAATTAAATTCGAAGTGCAACGTAATGCACGGTCTGCGTTTTAAGTAATCTGTAATTTCTACTCGAAGATCATTTTTTATTATTTTATCTCTTCTCCAGTTTGATTGTTTATACAATTCTACACAAAATATCAAAAATTTGGGTGGCAACCCCTTCGCCTTTTTCCTTAAATTAAATTCGAAGTGCAACGTAATGCACGGTCTGCGTTTTAAGTAATCTTTAATTTCTACTCGAAGATCATTTTTTATTTTTTTATCTCTTCTCCAGTTTGATTGTTTATACAATTCTACACAAAATATCAAAAATTTGGGTGGCAACCCCTTCTTATTTTTTTCTAATTAAATTCAAAGTACAGCGCGTATCAAATGAACTCCAATTTCTATTCGAAGATCATTTTTTATTTTTAAATTTCTTCTCCAGTTTGAATTTTCATATAATTCTACACAAAATATCAAAAATTTGGATGGCAATCCCTTCCCATTTTTATTTTAACATAAAAGCAAAGCGCAGCATTTCAACCAAATCTTCAATTTCTATTCGAAGATCATTTTTTATCTTCAAATTTCTTTTCAAAATTGATTATTTATATAATTCTACATAAAGTAACAAAAATTTGGGTGGAGCGCGCTTCAACCAAATCCCAATTTCTATTCGGAGATCATTTTTTATTTTCAAATTTCTTTCCCAGTTTGATTTTTTATACAATATTACACAAAATATCTAAAATTTGGGTGGCAACCCCTTCACTTTTTTTCTTAAGTTTGACATAAAACCAATTTGGAATAATTTCTTGGTTATCAAGATTTACTATTGGTTTCTTATGTTTTATTTAACCAATTTGGATAAATAAAATATGGTGACTTGTAACCCCTTGGTTTATAATAAATGTCAATCCAATTTCATTGAATTTATTAAACTTGGAATTCGTTAGGCTTTTGGGGATAATACCAATTAGAATATACATATATTTGTGTTTTTGCAATCAACAAATTTTGATTTCCATAAATTGTTTTTGACTTCTTGATTTTTAATATTTGATGTTGATCGGGGATATGACATGAAACCAATTTATATAAATTTGCTAGTTGATCTCTCGGATTTTACTACTATGTATTGATTTGATCTCTTGGATTTTACTGCTATGTATGGATTTGATCTCTCCCAAGAATGCAATAACGTTTGTATTTCAATTATTTATCCCTGAAGCATGATTTTCAAATACGTACTCCGGATTGTTTTTTTGTTTCGGCAAGAAACCAATTTTTTGATTACCCATTTGATTTTGTACTTCGACATCAGGAATCGACAATTACAGTTTTTGGTTATTGGACTAGGATTAATCACAATGGTTAACTATATAACTCATCTATTAAATAGCGTTGTATATTACTTGAGATATTTTTTCAAAAATTCTTGAGACTTGCTACAGAGAGTGTAGACAGAAGTTAATGGAGAAAATTTGACAAAGTAAGTGAAATAATATTCATGATTTTTAGTGATTAATGTAATGTAACATACAACATACCTATTTGAAGATGAGAAACATACCTTTAAGAGGATAGCCGGTGTATTCGGTAGGGTCTTGTGTTTTTGATCATAAAAAGTTTTCTTCGAAAGACTTTTTCTTTTTGGCGTGCAATGTAGAATCTTCAGGCTATAATTTTTTGCAATTTTTGTCTTTGTGAAGTAAAAATTGCGCGTATTTAGCTATTTTCTTTAAAAACAAACCCCAGAAAAACTACAATTTATTTCCAATTTTTTCAAAGTTAATTTAGAAAAGGATACCCCAATTATTATATTTAAAATAAAAATGTTACATTTTAACATCGTTATAGGCTTTTGAAATTTAGAATTTTTTTGCACTTTTAAAAATCACCCTAAATAAATATAAAACAAAAATTTACGAAAAAAAAAAAGGGAATTTCGACATTCTCTTAAATGTCTGGAAAAGATATGTGAAAACCGATTTTGCTTTTTTTGATTGGTATGGCTGTACTTTGTCTTTGGAATTGACAAAAATTTACATTGAAATCGCCTATACCCAAATCTATCCTCTTAATGGCTTTATTTTGAGAAATTGTCAGAAAATTTAAATTCAACATTTTCTCAACGATTTCTGTAGTTTAGTTGTTACTAATTGAAAGAGGATGGTTTTTGCCTTCTCGTAAAAAAAGTTAGATCTCTACACATATTTATTAAACTAATGGTTACCAAAAAATAGGTTACCTTCAATTCACCTCTAAAATTATAAATGATGGACCTCTACTTTTTTGATTTTTTTGACAATGAAATTTCTTCATGAATGGTACCACGTGTATTGTTAAATTTAGTCGTATTTTTTGTGTTTTTATGATGAGAAAGAGGTTTAAAGATATCCATCACATTCCTTCTCATCTAAAAGGTTGTTTTGCATAATCCAGGAGTTTTTCCTTTTCCCTTTCATTAAAAATAAAGCATCATTAAATAAAAATCCATTGAAGCTCTTTGCTGAAAGGATTTTGAGTAAGAGGAGACCACTCGGCGATTTTAATTTATATGCTAATTGAAACGTATCTATCCCTGTACGCGACCTGGTCCCGCAAGATTTGTAATTAAGTCGGGTTAGTGATTTTTTTCGCCCTCGCCTCCGGGCTTTTGAAAGCAATTCAGGTCGACATTTCAGCTCGTCAGCGGATTTCTCGAGGAGCTCCGTTTTTTATTTTAAAAAGGCCGAGTAAAACAATTCAATTGGAATAATTTTGACCGTTAATTTAACGTATGTAAATGCGTTTAATTAGTTACAAGTGCCTCTTTTATGTGCTCCACTGGCTGCGTTTCGTGCGTTGCTAATTCTGTTTACTCCTGTTTTTCATGACCGAACGAAAATTTTAAGTGCACTTCGACGACTTGTTCAGAAAATGCTGATCGATGTTGGAAAATTACGCCGTAAAAAATTACTAATTAATTACAAGAGAATTGAGAACTTTAAATATTTCTTGCATTTACGCCGAAAAGCTGGCAACAAATTGATAACAAGAAACTAGAGAACAAGGCTTTTACTAAATCCGTTCTCGACATTTTTACGTGTGCTTAATCTTTTCGTTGAAAGAGTGATGAGGGTTCGCGGCTCAACACTCACACCTTCAATTCAAGGTGAGGAAAAGAGCACCCGATACTCATAAGTGGAGATCAAGGAGCTACTAAACTTGCAAATCTGCGCAAAAGTAATGATGAATCTTCTCAACTTTATACCCAAAACTCAAGCACCATATTAAATTTTAAAAGACGTAAATATAGAATTTTAAAGTAACAGCGACCTAATAATACTCCTGTGATTTTTATAATTTTTAAGTTTCATCAAAATTTTTAAATATTACCATTTTTTTTTAATATTTTAGCTTTTTACAAATTAAAAAAAACTGCAATTTTTGTAATATTAGACTTGAGTGGTTTTATAAATTTCAATGAGTTTTGCTATTTTGAATTATTTATCATCTTTTATTAATTGTAAATTTCAAAAATTCAAGTTTATTTAGGATATTTGTTCAACTTTCAGTTCATGTGTCTTCTTCTATATAAATTACGGTATAATGTTCCTACTATGTCTGGCATTTGCAAATCATTTAGGTAAGTGATGAATAGCAATGGATCCAGCACAGTACCCTGCGGTACCCCATCTACTATCTGTAATAGCACGCCCTTATGTTGCCATCAATTTTTACAAATAGTATTCGGTATTTAAGATAAGCTTCGATTAATTTGTAGACCACTTCTCTGGTTTCATATTTCTCAAATATACTCAGTATATTCACGGTGTCAAAAGCCTTTTCTAAAAAAATTGCACCAATGATCTTGTCTTGATATGTAAAGATTCGTGTAGATCTTCCTAGACAAATGAGCAATAGCATCGTTTGTGGACATCTTGGCTTTGAATACAAACTGTGTTTTTGAGATTATGTTGTATTTTTTAAAGAAATAGTTTATTTTGTTCTTATGCATTTTGCCCAAATTTTGGCTCTTAGAGAACTTAATCCGAAATTGTGATCATTAAATCAAGAATGGTCAAAGTAAATTTTGGTCGTATGTAATTTCCATAAAGAAGTCGATACCAGGTGCAATAAAGTATAAGAACCAAAAACTTGAATCTGCTTTATACATAATAATTGAATACGCTGCACACTTTAACAGTGATTATCTTCCATCGTCAATAACTCTACGTAACTCTCTACCTTGGAGATTTTCAAATTTCTGAAAATTCTGTTTTAGACCCTCTGAAGAAACTTAAACCAACTTGATCGATATTAGACTGGATAATATCCCGGAATTTATTTTAAGAGATTATTTTTCTGTTTTCTCTCGAAGGTCTTTGAATCTAATTTAATTCATCTCATGCATGTTCTTTGGTACATCAAATCATACTTCATGTAGATGCTGTCCAAAAAATATGGATGAAAAAGGTCAGACGAATGTAATATACAATACAGGGTGTCCCATTTGACGTTGGACTGTATGGTTATCTTTGTTATTATTGGAGATAGAAAGTCGGTTAAATGGTCAAAGTAAAATTATTTGTATAAAAGTTAAAGAACACTTAAAGAGGAACAATATTTTGTAAAAAAATACAGGGTGTTCCATTTAAAAAAATTAAAATTCATCCCTATTGAGTTTTCATATTTCACACCTCCATAGCTGCCACCATTTATAATAAAATTCGCAAAAAATAAAAACTAAAAATACATGAAAATCAATATTACAAAATGATATAAAAATTGTTTATTATTTGTTCATAAGGCCAATATAAACATCTAAATGTGATAAATTTTATATATCCGTTGTATTCTTTAATCTAGAGTTAATGCTAATATCAAAAAATATACAGGGTGTTCCATTAAAAAAAAAGGAATAACCTGTCTCTGTCTCTTAAAATTAAAGATTTATCTTCCGATTTCGCACTAAAAACTCACCCTGTATATTATATATATGTTTCATAGGTTAGTACATTTTTTTGATAGGATGTAAAACTCTATAAAATAAGTCATTTGCCAAAAAAAATTGAATAAAAGTCTTCGTATAAAAAAATACTTACACTGTAGATACGTTTTTTATCCAAAATTTTCAATCAAATTTGGCAAAATTAGATTTTCTATTTTCTTTATTATCTTTTTACATCATTTGTTTATCTTTTACTATGTAATGTTACCGTTCTTGACCATCCTGACTGTTGATAGTAAATTTATTTATTTATTCTCTATTTTGTGGTTCCATAAATTTCATCAATGATTTTGTAATTTCGAATTATTTATAAATTTTGAGTTTATGTAAAATTTAAAATAATATGGCCATTATTTTTTGAAGATTTTTGAGTTATTTCTATTTTTAAAAGTATGCGATTTCATGATTATTTCGAATTTAATAAATTTTAGATATTCTTGTCGATTTTCTAATTTTTCAAATTTGTTCTGATTTTTTTATCTATTTACAAATTTAAAAACCCACAAGTTTTGTAGTTTTTTACTTCAATTTTTGGTGGTTTTATGAATTTCAATAAATTTTTTTATTTTTGAAATATTTATCATCTTCTATTTATTGTAACATTTCACGATTGTTGTAATTTTTGAATTTTTCTAATTTGTTGTAATTTTTACCATTTTATTAATCTAAAAAACTAAATTTTTTGTTAGTTTTGACTTGAGTACTTTGTTTTATGAATTTCAACGAGTTTGGATATTCTGAATTATTTATCATTAACTATTTGTATTGTAAAAATTATTTTTAATAAGTATAAGAAATTTTTGTATTTTTTCTGATTTTTTTATTTTTATCTTTTTATAAACTTTAAAAACTACATCTTTTTGTAATTTTAAACTTGGGCATTTTGTGGGTTAATGAATTTTAATGAGTCTTGCTATTTTGAATTATTTATCCCCCTTTATTTATTGCGAATTTTGAAAATTAAATTTACAAATTTCACTATTTTTAAGATTTTTATATCCAATTTCAAAAGTATGAAATTTCGTGGTTGTTGTCATTTTAATAAATTTTTATAGTTTTTCTGATTTTTTAAATTAATTGTGATTTCTTACCTTCCCATGAATTTTAAAAACTTTTTGATATTTTTTTATTATTTACTATCTTATATTTATTGTGCATTTTAATTTTTTTTTATAAATTGAAGATTTTTTGTTATTTTCAATTTTAGATGTATGAAATTTCGTGATTGTTGTCCTTTTAATATTTTTTTTAGTGTTTTAGTTTTTCAGATTTTTTAAAATTATTATGATTTTTTACCTTTTTACAAATTTTAAAAAACTATTTTATTTTTGTAATTTTATACTTGACAACCTGTGATTTTATGAATTTTAATGTGTTTTGTTATTTATATAATTTATTATTGTACATTTATTTACTGTAAATTTGAAAACTTCTTATAATTTGAAGATTTTTGTATTGTTCCAATTTTAAAAGTATGAGATTTGGTGATTGTTATAATTTTAATGTAGAAATTTTTGTAGGTTTTCCTATTTTTTAAATTTATTCTGATTTTATATCTTCTTACCAACTTTTACTTCTATAATTTTTGATTTTACTATTTTATGAATTTCAATGAGTTTTGATACTTTGAATTATTTTTTATATTTTATTTATTGTGCATTTTCAAATTTTTTTGGAATAAATTTTATAACTTGACCATTCTTAAGATTTTTGTAATTTTTTAAATTTCAAAAGTGTGAGATTTCGTGATTGATTAAATTTTTACGAATTGTATGTATTCCGATTTTTTTAAATTTGTTCTAATTTTTATCTTTTCAGAAACTTTAAGAAATCCCACGTTTCTTTTAGGTTTGAATATCAATCAGTTTTGATATTTTGAATTATTTATCTTCTTCCATTTATTGTAAGTTTTGAAAATTTATTAGAATACATTTTAAAATTTGATCAATTGTCAGATTTTTACCAATTTTAAGAAAAAGAGAGGGAAACACAGAAACCGTTTGTTAAATTAACATTTTTATATAGTAGACAAAAATAAAAAATAAAAACTATGTGATACATATAAATGTAAGCAGTTCTTTAAATTTTACCTGATTTTTCATCTAAATAAAATTTTCGGAAAGCGTTGAAGGGGAAATACGAAGAAATATGGAAAAAAGATACTTCCACTTCTGCTCTCTTTCGGTGGCACATATTTAAAAAAAATATGCTGAAACTCAAAGCGTTATTTATAAGGACAAGGACCATGTAAATTTTATTTAGTTTTGTTAATAGTTACTATGCAAAAAAAATAGATCAAAGTATAATAAAATCATTAAAAATATTTTAGACATGCGTTGTTAAATTGGTAGGTAAATTTGGATTATTTTGATACTGATGTGAGTGATATTTCGTTAGTAACTCTACATAGATAAGTAATTTGATCAAAATTAACAGATATCTAAATAAACGAGTGGAGTAAAGGAGCTATGGAAAACGCAAATACATACAATGATATTCCAATGATCATTGATGAAATAGACAAAACAGTCTCATCGTCTTCTGAAAAAATTAATTACTTGCTGCAATGTTTTTGTGCAATTATTGAACATGCTGAGAATAAGTTATTTCCACTAAATAAAATAATTTTCTTAAGAAAAATAAGAGAAAAAGATTTCAAAGGAAAATTTATGAATTAATTTATGTAAATTGTATGATAACTTAAGAAGATTGTTTCTCAAAGTAAGATCACTTAAAAAATTGTTACAGGTTAGGTGCTTACTATGAGTAATTACTGTATCATATTATTTTTACTACGTATATAGCCCAACTTACCCCAACTAAGGTTGCGTTAAGTGCAAACCCGGCGATTTCGCCATTTTTAGAAAAAGTTATGCAACTCAACTTACAACAACCGGGGTTGCATCAAGTATAAACCCGGCGCATTCACCATATATTTTTATGAAATAAAATAAATTCCCTTAATTTCCTCGCTATTTACTAACGCTATTGTAATATGTTTTGAAGATTAATAAGTCATGAAGAAGCCTGTATAAAAAATACACAGGATTTATATACATTTGCCTTTCGTTAATAGATGGCTCTTCTACTTTAAATGGTTGTTTAGTTGTCTACTCCAACAGAACTATTGTAAAAAAACTGGTGCATTCATCAATTTTAGTAGTTTTTTTTTATTATTTTCTTATATTTTTTTTATAAAAGCTATTATAAATATAAATTGTTATTAGTATTGCTTTAAAATATATTACAACTGCAATTTTTGTTATAAATCAAGGGTAAAAGATGTTTTTGATGTAACAAATTGATTTTCCGAGAAGAAGTAGGAGTTTTCATTTGGTAAAGCTGTAATATTCTGGGTGGAGTAACTGAAATTATTTATAGACTTTATAATAAACGTCGTTTTGTGAGTTGGGCCTTTTCGTGTGTAGTCGCAAAGTTGGAATCGATACAAGCGCACAACAGGCAAACAGCCCACTATTCCCATCACGTCCCTAAGATGCATCATGACCCAAAATGCCACAGGCAGAACAGGAATTCGCAAACTCTAGTAACAAACATAGGATGTAAGTCGGTGAAGTTAATACCTATATATCTTGTCTGTCCTGAGTCGTGAGTCGTGACTCTAAACTCCTTACGTTTCGAAAGTTTAGATTGCTTCGTTATTTACTAGTCTTTTGTTTTTATTGAGATTTTAAACGATATTTTTTGTTTCACCACGAAATTTCCTTAATTTCACTAATTACTGAATTGTTACTAATGAACGTTTCCTTAATTAAGTTGAATTGAGCAATTATTTAGTTGCTTAAAATTTGTATTAATTTTATAAAAAATAAAACACACGATGGTGTTTCAATGTATTTTTATATACGCAAACTGTTATACATAAACACTCGCATTTATTTATTATTAAATATTTTATAAGCACATTAAACAAGTTTTTATGTTTGTATTTTACGAGGTAGCTATAAAATAGGATGGACATAAATTTGAACTAAAAATGCGTGAACTGAAAATATATAAAAGAAGAAAAAAAAATCGACATAACAAATATTTTTCTGCATGGAAATTTTTTCATTATGATCCACCCTCTCGTTTTTCTTCACTTTCCTCTTGATACCTCGAGTGAACGTGACTCGACCACGAGATGAGGGTTTTCACTTGAGAGGAGGAACATTAAAAATATAAAATAAGTCTCTTTTGTTTATTGTAAAGTAATGGAAATTTAATTTTCCCCCCTTTAAACCTGGTTAATTAATTTAAATAAAAAGGACGTTAAAAAGGGTATCGCTGGAAAAAGTGATTAATCGAAACCGAGCTTAATTAAATACAACAATAGTGTTGAGAGGGGAGAGAGTACTGGTTGATGATTAAATGGTTTGCACTAAATCAACGTCATATTACATCAAAATGTCGGATGAATTAACCGAGATTCCCAACATATTTTTAAAAATGCCGAAATTTAATACAGGGTGTAGGAAGTTGGAAGAAACATTACTCTCTTGCTTGATTAGCTTTGTTTATACAGTAATTGTGTGATGATTAGTTTTATAGCTTTTATCTAGACTTTCGGTTTAAATTGTTCTTTTCTCTTCCATCACAAATCTTCTCTATATATTACTCAAATGCTCATTAATGCCCCAGTTTCGCGTAACGTCGACAGGCAGTGGTGGGGGACAACGAAAGCGGACGAACATCAGCTAGTCATACAGGGTATCGCAGCGCTGCAAGAAAGTAACATTACTGTAAAATGAAAATAGATAGTCGACATACGGTTTTCGGTAGAATTTCAAGCGCACACTTAAAAAATATTTTAGATATTTTTTCATTTTAGAATAATGTTACTTCCTCGAAGCGATGGAACGCCCTGTATTTAACGAAATTGATTTTACTATTTTTTTTAAATTTAAAGTTAATAAAATACAATTGTATATTTGGTTTTGATCGTGGCATTATACTGCAATGATATAAGAGTTGATAGAATTTGTGAGAAAATTGGGAATTTTGGTGTTGGAAAATGGAAGATTTGATTTGAGTCGGTTGATTTAAAACTGAGTGGTGAAATATCACCTTGGATTTTGAAGAGTACAATCCAGGAACGGTTTTATTTGGAAAACATCCCGTCTGCGTTTCCGGATTTATCAAGCACACGATATTCCCATCCGTTTACACAGGAAACATCCGACCTACATCAGGACTAACAATAATCCAGCTCCTTTTCCTTCAAGTTAATATATAGAAATCATTTGATTATAAAAGCGATTAATAATCCGAAGGTTTGTTTTGGAAAAGTGTGAATAGGGGATAAATAAGCAATACACACTCGAGTCACTACACAAATTTATTCCTGACTTAGTTAGGAATTTGAAAACAACTTCCGAGGATTCCCTCGACTCTCATTCATTTGCAATAATAATAAATCAAGACAAATAAAGCTGATTATTTTATAAAAGCAGGTTGAACTAAGTCGAGTTGGTGTATTTATATTATGGATGAAAAACAGTAAAAACAAACTGATGTGAAAAGAAAGTCGCAAAAGCCTGTATATAAGAAAGTAAAATTCATCAGATAAGCACGTAAGACATTAAAACTTTCTATAAAAACTCTAAACTTTCGGCGCTAACGTCTTTGGAATAGAGCCGAGAGGAGGAGAAGACATTAAGGCATTTTTTATGCGATGCTACAAATTTCACCTCTTCAAACTTTTATTAGTTCTGATATTGAAATCTTGTAATTGCAAACTCTGCCCGGGATCGAATTTCAAATATTTACCCCAAGCTCGATAAATCAATCATCGCGTGTACACAATGCAAACAGCTGTTAATGACACATGAAAACGCTACGACAACTTTTAACGTCATTTCTCACCTCCCCACCCACATACGCAAAGCTTTTATACAAATCAAGTGATTAATTAAAAGAAATTCATTTATTCAACCACACTTTTCACATCATTTATCACAAGATGAACGCAAAACACCCAGAAACTCACATATTTCAACAATTTTCTGACCAAACACACCATTTTTAAACGAAAAATTATAAAATTTGCCCTAATACATATTTTTATAATTTTTTTATTTATCTTTATACCCAAATTTGAATTTTAATGACAAGGATAGAATGATGGAAGTCGTATACAACCTCATGTGGTATGGTTCAAGAATATGTCCCCTGGACAGTTATTCTCGAATCACTCGTAAACGACGTGACATGGACCTATTCCCCAATTTGAATTTGAATGACAAGGATAGAATGATGGAAGTCGTATACGACCTCATGTGGTATGGTTCAAGAATATGTCTCCTGGACAGTTATTCTCGAATCACTCGTAAACGACGTGACATGGACCGATTTTTGCATTTGATTGAGAAGGATGAAAGTCGTATAGTTCAGGAATATGCCTCCATTTTTATATAGTTAAAATTAGAATTTCAGAAAATTTTAAAAATAATTATCAAGATTTGTAACTTTTAAGGTGCAGCACCGACTCAAGCAGTAAAAACAAGTACGTTGTTCCTTATGCGTGCAAGACTCGGTATTTGTTTTTAATGCTTGAGTTAGTGCTTGAATGGCTGCTTGAGTCGGTGCTGCACCATGTTTTAAGCCCAAATCTTTATAAATTTTGTTATGATGATTACCACTAGTTGAAAAGTTTTATACATTTTTCATGAACTAAATAAAAATATAATGTTTTCTTATAAAAGGAATTTTGAGAAAAAATGAATTTAAAGTTTATCATTTTTAAAGCTTATCTACATTGATTATGACCCATTTTCCAACCGAAATAGTTAATCTATGTAAAAAAGGAATTATTTATTTTTTTGTGGAATTATTGATCGTGTGATAGGACATGAAAAGCTGTGAAAATCCACGCCAATTTCCAATCACGCGGGGAAAATCGTAGTGGAGACGATGCTATCGGGGCACGTCAGGCTTGATATTTTAATTTAAATCGGTCCCAGAAAATCCTATTGAAAATTGGTAGGATTGGCGCAGTATGCAAATCATATCTGTATTGAGTGGGTGAAGTTTAAATGTGTAAATCGGGCAAGGAAGGGAATTGGGGAGAACGGAACGGCAATAAAAGGGAACCTCCATTCGCCCAGCGCGAATATAACCATTTGAATTTGTAATGGGCACATCGTCCGAAACAGGGAAAAGTGCTAAAATTATAAAATTATTATAAAATGGCTTTATGGAATATGGAATACATAATTGTTGGGTTTTAATAAAAACTCATAGCAGTTTTAATTAAATTTAATTTTTTAAATATGCTGTACGTTTTTTAGCAACGGTATGGTAATTTTTTTGTTATTGCAACTTTTAAATGTAAACCGGAAATTTGCAATTTTTATTTAAAATATTTACACAAATTATTCATATTTTATTAAAAGCCGCCTGGCGTTTTGGATTCAGTGAAATGTACGCGTGTACATTTTGTAAATGCAGCTGTGAAACGCGTGTAGAGAAAAATGCTTTTTAATAAAATTTGCACAAAGGCACAAAGATATGAATTTAGAGAGGTAACCGAGATAGTATTTTATCGTTTCAATGGCAAAATAGGGAAGAGAGAAGTGATGTAAAAATGTGGTTAGCAGTCGCGTACGTTACACACAAAAACCTTAGTGTACAAAGAAAAAATGTCTCATAAAAAACCTGCATCAGAGTTTTCTCATTTACAAAAGTAGCTGGACGAACAATATTTTTTATTCCAACAAAGTGTAATGTATTAAATAATAAAATATGAAAATAAAATTGGTTCTTAAATTTTAGTGAAGCTAAACTTTTCAATATGTGAAATGAATAAATTTTAATTACGAGCTTTGATGTTTATTAAGCGGTTTTTAAAAGTTTTTGGCGCTGCGAGGATGAAATAAAAACCACATTTAAAAAGGCGTGCATTTTATGCACGTACTACGTTAGAAGCTTTTATAATTAAAAAGTTTAGACTGAATTTTATGGCCGAAATTGTGCCTTTTAATGTTTTAACAATGTTAATTAAAAACTCTACTCCAGAGCCTGTTGCTTTCATAATAATTTCATTTTCATCTTTTATTGGATATATTAATGACCTTTCTATTTTAGTTCAAAATTTTCAATTAACTCCAAAAATTATAACCCATCAAACGTTTCAATAGACCGAGTAGTTACTTTGTAAATTACAAATTTGTACCCAAAATCATACCGAGGGCCTGTTTTTTGTCTGATGAAATCGAAATAATAAATCATTGAAAAATAATTAAAATAATAAAAATAATACTAATTAAAATAATTGTTGCATTTTAAATTACAACCAAAATTGAATCGTGTATTTCAAAGTAGGATGACATGTTCAACAGTGAATCAGAAGTACACAGTGAATCTTTTCAATATTTCATAGGTTTTCGATGTTATATCAAAATCGTTGGTCCTTCACAAATACATTCTTTCCGGTGTATCAAAACGCGATTGGCAAAAACTGTGATTGAAGTTGTAAAACTTTAGTTTTGTGTTTTTTTTTGTGGCTCTGAAAAAAAATATCAAAGTAGCATTTTGTTAACAGTTTTTTTAATGAATGGATTTTTTAATAAATTAGTCTTCAATGGGGCATTTGTAGTCATTAAGCAATACTACTTTACACAATTGAATGTATATTCTTATAATATTTTTATAATAAAGGGTGTTCCGTTCGTGGTTCACCAAACACCGGTGTTAGAAACTAGAACAAATTTAATCGAAAAAAAAACATTAAAAACGGGCATCTATCTTTTTTAGTTTTAGAGCTACAGCGTTTTGAATTTTACATCACCGATTTTTGTCAAAAATCACAAAAATACTAATAACATTTTAACTAAAGTGCGTTGGGATTTAAAAAAAATATCTTTACTAAGCTAAAACTACCCACTTTTAATTGGTGACAACAGTAATACAAAAGTAATTGTCAAAATGTTGAAAAAAAAATCGCAAAGAAAAAAATATTTTTTTTCAGTTTTTGATTTTATAGTTTTCTGAAAGTTATTCGTATTCTTAACAAATCAATAAAAAAAAGGAAATCGTAGCTCTTTTCCTTTACTTACTACAGCCTTCTGAAGTATTATTTTTCAGGTCCTTCACAGGGTGGGTGGCCACCTCCTTTGGTTCTGTAACTGACTTCCCAAAAATGCTCTGTCTTTTTCGCCCCAGAAAATCACATTTGCGCATGTGCATTGCAGTTTCCGGTTCCATGTCACATAATCTGCAAGCAAGGTCTCCGTCGAATTTTCCAATTTTCCTCAGGTGTTGCTTTACAGTCATGTGTCCTGTAAGTAGCCCTGTGGCAGTTCTAAGTTGTATTCTGTTTAGGGACAACAACTCAGCTGATTTTTTGTTGCAAGGTCTGTTGCATAGCTCCTTGCTGTGATTTTGTCCTGGGATGTTCTGCCAGTATTTAGTGTGTTCAGTCCGAATCCAGTTCTTTGGATACAACTGAATTGTACTTTTTGTTATTCCTACTGCCGGTTCTGGAACTTTTTTCTGGCTAGTTCGTCTGCTTTTTCATTGCCTGGCACCCCACATTGTACTGGGATCCAGAGTAGCTTGACACTGTTGCGGGATCCCAGAGAACTGAGTACATTCAGACATTCCCAAACCAGTTTTGATGTTACCTTCGTACTCTAAAGAGCTTGAAGTGCAGCTTGACTATCTGATAGGATGAAGATCTGCTTCCCACTGTAAGCTCTCTTATTGTTTTCCCATGCATATTGAAGTTTGAAAGACCGTAGAGTGCTTTCCCATGGAGAAGCTGCTACTCATCATAGGTCTTTCTCCGTACACACCTGACCCGGTGTCGCCTTTGGTCTTAGACCCGTCAGTGTACCACGTTAGACTTCCAGGGAGAATATCCTTAATAGTTTGATCAGTGCCCCTTCGATCTGCTACGGTTTGAAAATTTTACCTGGTTTGTTAAGAATAGGAACAAGTTTCAGAAAATTTAAAAAAGATAACAGTAATAGGTGTTATCTTGGAAAAAAAATTAAAATTCTGAAAAAAAAAATATCTTTTTATTTTTGCGATTTTTTTATTAACTACTTTTGTATTAGTATTGTTATAAATTGAAAAAGGATAGTTTAAGCTTGATATTGATAATTTTTTTAAATCCCTAGGCATTGTGGTTAAAATGTAATAAGCAATTTTGTGATTTTTTACAAAAATCGGTGACCTAAAATTCAAAACACTATAGCTTCTAAACTAAAAAAAGATAGACCCTCTGGTTTCCAACCCCGATGTTTGGTGAACCACGAACGGAACGCCCTGTATAATATAAATAATAAAATGGTCTATAGTTTGACAGTGGATCATTTCATGTGGTCATCAATTAATTCCCTATTTTTCGATAAGAACCTTTAAATACCGGCAACCTGATTTGAGCCTGAGAAAGCTAGTTTTAGTACTTGATTCACTGTGCATAACCCATGTTGAACAGTGAATCAAATTAGTTATTTTTTTTTATTAAAATATTATTTCTACTATTATATAAGTTTAGACCATACAAAAGACTCTGGATATAAGTTAAAAGTTAAAACTTTATTTCAGTCAAAATCCAGACCATTATGATCATAAATAATGGAGTGAGACACCTTAGAAAAACAAGTGATTCACTGTTGAACATATTACCCTATTGGATATTAAAACTCAGAAGTTATTTGTACCTTGTACCGATGATTCTGTCTTTGGGTTGCATTTAAGAATTCACAATCATGATTTCGAGTTTAAGAATGTCAAACTATTGCACAACCAGGATTATGGTACTAGACTTGAGGTATTGGAGGAGATGAAAATCTTCAAGGCTGGCGGAAGGGAGGATATCAAGTTACTTGACTTGATTTAGCTTCCACTCAGTGTCCTTCTGTTAACTCACTTTATCAGAATTTAAGTTATACAACCTCAACACAAGCTAATATAGTTGCGTTAAGATCTACTTGACTTCAGTTAATTAAGGTTGGTACAACCATCTTAGTAAACTGAACTTTGAACAAAGTATTGTCTTCGTTGTTGCGTCCTTTGGCGTTACGCGTTTTATACATTAGTTTTCTAGTCAGGTACGTGATATCTTATGTGATATTTTTGTGATATAGGTTTTAACGTTTTTATTTTTTTATCTTATTTAATTCACTCTGATAATTTTATATAACCATCTATGATAAATCTAGACTCACGGCTGAAATTAGATGTGAACACGTGTTTAACGCCAATGTAAACGCAATCTCCTCCAACAGGCGTAGTTTTATAATAGCGTATACAGGAAAAGTACTGGTTATGTTAAAATAATCTTAAATAAAAGTGCTTCGTTAAAACTACAGAAGAACAATACCATCCATTTATTCGAATTAATCGAATTTATCGATTAATCGATAATTTTGAAAATAATTTTATAAATTGACACCGCCTTAGGCCAAGCGTGTAAATGTAAGACGCTTCAAACACTATAGTGTTTACATTAAAAAGCTTGAATAAAGACGTGGAAATAAGCCGTATGAAAGCGACAGATACAGTCGCGAAACGTGTGCAAAAACGCCTAATTTTCACGCTCCAAATTTAAGAGGATAGTCGGCAAATTTGAAATTCGCTTGATATTGGCGGTGTTTTTTCCAGTGGAGCTTTTTAAAAATTTATATTTTTGTTATATAGAAAAATCTTCTAGCTACAAATTTCTTAATTTTTTGTTTTTGTAAGTCAAACCAAATAGTCATACGGCAGCAGTAAAACGGGCTCTTTATAAAAAACCTTCGCTTAGCGGCGTTTACAATACTGATTTAAAACTGTTTGAAATAATATTTGTCTTTCAACGGCAACAATTAGTTAAGATATAAACGAAGAAATCGTATAATTTGTTTTTTTAATTTAATTTTTTTTTAAACTTTTTGCAGAGCTCCAAAAATTTCTTAAAATTTTACCTATTTTTTGTAGCGCTGTAAAAAGATTAAAAAAATTTTAAATTAAAAAAAAATATGCAAGCTCTTCGTTTATTCCTTAACTTATTGCTGCCGTTGAAAGACAAATATTATTTCAAACAGTTTTAAAACTGTATTGTAAACGCCGCTAAGCGAAGGTTTTTTATAAAGTATAAAGAGCCCGTTTTAGTGCTGCCGTATGACTATTTGGATTGACTTACAAAAACAAAAAATGAAGAAATTGATAGCTACAAGATTCTTCTATATAACGAAAAAAAGAAATTTTAAAAAAGCTCCACTGGAAAAAAAATATGTCCAAATTTGCCGACTATCGCCTTAAGTGTGGCCCCACACCACTTTAGCCTAATTTAGAAATTTGAATTTTACAAATAAACAAGATAACTATCTGAAAGGACACACTTAAAATACTTTGAATATGTGTTAAATGAAAGTTGTCATGTAGAGTTGCTCCCAGGTGGAAGTAGGACAAAAAATACGCGATCGTGATTACTTTTGTCCTACTTCTAGCTGGGACCAACTGTACTTACCAGTCAAAAACCATAAGTTGTTCTGGATGTGCAAACAAAACTTGGTTTGTAACAAAATATTCATAACAATAAGTATTGGTGAAGATGGAACAGTACTGTTGCAAAAGATAGAACTACAACTGTCATTAGAGTCGAGCCAGTGCTATTGTCGTTTATCACAAGAACCATGTCGATAGCTCTATTTGGTAACTAACAGCATATTTTGGTTTTAGAAAACTTTTTTTTTACTTTTTTCCTTTGATTTCTGTATTACTATTGTTACCAATTGAAAAAACGATGGTTTTAGTATGATGTTGATTGGTGATAGTTTTTAATCTTTAGCAAAAATACAAAATGTTGGAACTAAAAAATATAAACCAGTACATTTTTAGTTTCTTTATGAATAAGTTTGATGTATTTTCGTAGCCTTAAGTTTGATCATTTGATGAATGTATGTAAATATCGTAATATGTACAAAATAATGTTTCTTGTAACAAAATTGAAAGAAGTAATGCTTCATTTCAATAATAAACGGGTGCAGCTAAATTTTTGGACACCCTATATAGCATATTGTAGTAGAATGAACCTATCTAAATATAACAATGACCTACAAACAGTTGTAACACGATAGGTTTTGTTATCACATTAGACAAACCACATGTAGAACTGTACCATGTAATATTTATTGAAAAAAAAAATAATTTAACCAGTTTATTAGAAGTGTATTAGCACTGTGAAAATAATGGGCTGAACTGTGTTACAAAAATCGTGTAGGCCAGTGTTATTAATAAAATTAAATTTTAAATTTTTCATTTTAAGTATTGCCCGGAAATTCTTCCTCAAAAAGTTATACAATTTTTCTGAACCATGGTAAACTAACCTAACCCAACATTAGCAGTTTTTGTACTAAGGTGTATAATTTTCTTTTAACAATATTTGAAAAATAGCAAGAATTCAAAGAAGTCACCAAGTCTTTTAAACTGGATAAGTTTGAACCAAATTTATCGCATTGTAGTTGATTTTCATTGTAGCTTCTGCTTAGTTTAGTTGTTGTGGTGATTCGTCTTTACCGTAGTGTATGTAAATATCTAGCTTCTAAGCAAGGTGTACCGAGTTTTAACTTGTCTAACAGTTCAGTATCATCAATAATGTTGTTTATAAGTTTGTATACATAACAAATGTTTTAAAGTTTCCGCTTATGGTGTACAGTTTTGTAGTTGAACTTTTCAAGTAGATTTTGATAGTTTACTGTGAAGTAACTTTCGACAAAAAAGTACAAGTACTTCAGAAACCTTCTTCAAATGGTTTAATGTGATTTGATTGAAAAAGTGACCATACATTACAGCAATATTTCAATTTTGAAAAGATATAATAAATAAATAGTTTATGTAAAGAATTCGGCGAAGAGAACAGGTTGCAGTTTCGGATTATAAATCCTTGTATAGCCGAAAAAATGGATGTCATGAAATACTGTTCCCAAATCTTTAATGAAGGAGTTTCTGTTTAGGACGATATCATTAACTTTATAATATTAATCTGAAGATGATTATCGGAGATTTTCTTGAAGATTAAGATTAAGACAATTTTGATAAGTTGTTATTTGCCTTTATACGTTTTGTTCATCATCATATAATAGATGTTGTGAATATACACTAGGAACAATAATGGGCCAAGAATGGATCCATGAGGAACACCAGTATTTAAATAATTAATAATAGCCGTTAGATGTAGTACCCAGTGCACCAATTTTTTCAAGTAAGTTCGTTAAGTATATTTTTATGAACTTCAATGTCTTTAAGCTTGTCGATTAACAAGTTGTGAAAAAGTAGATCAAACGTCAACTTCTGAAATATATTCTGTTATATTACTGAGGTTTGTAGATGTTGATCTCTTAGGAAGGAAGTCATGTTGAAAGTAGATCACAAAACAAATTTTTTTATTGAAAGCAGAGATAAATCAATCAGCTACTTATTAGTTTTGTAAAATTGAAAACAATCCTTGATGTTTAAAATTGTTTAAGTTGTATTGAAATGTAGAATTTCTCAAATTCCGTGCAAGCTTTAAAATGATAAAATAGGAAAAGACTTTAAAGTGAATCTGAAATAAGTGCATCGTATGTACATGCTGACGTGGCGGGCCTAATTTATCACAGAGACGTGAAATCACGAAGTGGAGAAATGGAAATTTCATCGCGCAAATGGAACTATCGATTTACTAATTAAAAACAATTTTAATGAGTACAAAACAAATATGTAATTATGAAAAAAGGCGTTATTTAAGCAATAAATTAAAAAAAAAGAAGTGATTAATCAAAATTATTTTAAGAATATTTATTTATAATTTTTTATGGAAGTTTATTACTTGAATGTGCTACATAAATTTCCGGGTTGTGTTTTATAATTTGATTTAATAATTTTCGTGTATTATCTCTGGCGTTATGTCAGGTTCGTGTTTAAATTATTACCTTTTTTATTTATTTTTATTATACTATGTTTAAAATGTGTTGTTTTATTGGGGATTTTAATAATTTAAGTTTCCAGCCCACATCATCAAGTTATAAAGTTTGGCTGCGTTTAGTAGTTTAATATTTGCACACTCCATCTAACAGAGTCTGTCTAAACGTCTTCTTAAGTTAGTATTTACATTAGAATCCCTCAAACCGCGAAATTCGGGGTTATTTTGGGTAAAAATGGGGTGTTTGATTAATCATGAGGTTATGATGAGGTGGTTTCTGGATTGGTGCAGAGTAATAGTTTTGTAATGAACATAGGCCATGCGTTCTTACACCTTACGTCATTGCATAAATACACCAAAAAGCTGCAATAGTAAAACGGTGACGCCACTGTGTACTATAGTATCAGTGGTCGTGGGGATGATACGCAGGGTCGTCCTGCGCTCTGGGGGCCCACCACCGCAGAAACTTGCAGTTATGGGGCGCCAGTGCGACCTCGCAGGCCTTTTCCTCAGTGTCAGTGACTGTGCTAGCTTTTAATTGCCCTCAAAGGTGACGGATGAGGAATCAGGTAGGTCCATCCAACACCAAAAACCACCCCTTTCATCCCAATCACCTCAAAAATTAGAAAAGCCACCGGGAAAACCAGGATTCGATCCGAGCTTTTCACCTGCGAATCGGCGCTTTAAGAGAGTGCGGGTCGATGTTGTGAAGTAAAATACACTCTTTTCAAATACACGCCTTTTGTTAAGCCTAATACAAGCACGAAATAATCACGAAATTTCCATACATTCATCAAATATTCATCCACTGAATTTTACCAATTCTCAACAACACCATGTAAAACTAATCCAAACTAAATTAACTAAATTGAAATCTAATTACACCACGGAAATCATCAATTCGTTTTATAACAGGAAATTATTCTAATTACTCCAATTTATTTTCTTACAATTATTAACCTTACTCCATGGATTTATACAAAAAAATCAAGGTTTTCAAATTCGAAAGAAATTTATAGCTTTTTTTGAATGTAGACCTTTTTTCCCATTTTTTTGCCTATAAAACCACCAAAAAGTTATCTATCCTCAAAAAACCATAATACACAAAGAAATAATGTATTGATCAATAATAAAATTTTATGACTTTTTCTTAAAACATAAATTTTTGATGATTTTACAAGAATTGATAAGATCACCCTATAAAGATGCAAATTAGAAGATTTCATATTTTAGTACCCAGAACAGGTACTCAAAAAAATTAGTTAGTTTTTATAACCACTTAATCTAATTAAATTCCCTGTAAGTAACTAAGGTACATAATTATATTTTTATTGACGTAATTATTACTCACTATAAGTAATTGCTTCGTAGTACTTCATGTTTTTAACTCAGGTTATTAATGCAATTTTAAGATTACCAACACGTTGCTCTAACTCAAAATGCACTAAAAACTCTAAAAACATGCAATAAATTTCGGTCAAAAACTTGTCTAGACTCAAAAGACATGCAAGAAATTCATAATTGCATGCATAAATAAATCTTGGACATGTCAAATACTTCACCTTATATTCGATAACATTTTTGATAAGAACACGCCCAAAATATTCCTTAGCTTATGTAATAATGGGAAGACTACTCAAAAGAAATCTAAAGACCTTAAATAGTTTAACCAGAATATGAGTATTAGTATCATTTCAAGCAATAATTAGAAAAGTTACATCATCGTTTCAAAAATTGGTTCATTTTTTGATAGTCCATACAAGGATACCAAAGCTTTTCCATGTCTATGTTTATGTAAAATTATCCTTGGCCAGGATTCGAACCTGAGGTGGAAGTCTGTAAGCTATACGATTATGTTCGTACAACGAAAACATCGTTTGTTGAATATGTTGCTATAGTGACGGATTTTGTCTTTTTTCAACAAATACAAAACGTGCATAAGGAAGAGATATAGAAAATCCGTCACTATAGCAACATATTCAACAAACGATTTTTTCGTTGTACGAAAATAATCGTATAGCTTACAGACTTCCACCTCTGGAATCTTCAAATCGCATGGTTTAATAACCACTACACCATTTTTGAATGGTGTTCAATTTTGCCTTAAACTGGAAGAATCGATAATCGTTACTATCATCATCCACAAGTAGTGTTCGTGACTTTCGGACTTCCATTATAATGCAAAATTGAATAACATTCGAAGATGGCTCCTAAATAGTGTATTTGTTAACCCACTCGATTTTGAGGTCCCAGTATAATATTGTATTAATTCCTTCAAAAAGCTGTATAAGTCTTTATGTTAAGGTATATCTAAAGTAATGATAATGTGATTAAATTTGTTTGCAGGTTCCTTTTTGGGCAGGAATTTAATTTTGAGTGTGGTTAGTGTATCTAAATGTTTGAAACGACTTGAGAAACAAGGTGATCAAAAAATTGGTGATGAAGTTTTCTGTAAAAATGTCGAGTATACCTTGTTAACTGCGTCGGGATGCGGTTCCTGGTGCTGGCGGCGGCGTTGAGCCTCGGCTCTAGTTTCCTGCTGGACGGTTCGACCAACTCGTACTCCCAGTTCCGCAAGTGGGGTGGGGGGACTAACGGAAGTCTCGAGTTCGAGTTCAAGACGGATCAACCTAACGGACTTTTGTTGTACACTGATGATGGTGGGACGTATGATTTTTTCGAGATTAAGCTAGTTGAAGGTGCGTTGCGGTTGCGGTATAATCTAGGGGGTGGTGCTCAGATTATCACGGTGGGGAGAGACTTGAATGATGGTCACTGGCACAAGGTGCACGTGCAGAGGCACGAGGATCGCACAATCCTCTCCGTCGATGGAGTCTCCCAAATCCGGACGTCTCGAGGGAAGGAATTTAATTTCGGTCGCTTCTCAACAAACTCGGATGTTTTTGTCGGAGGCATGCCTACGTGGTATAACACTAAGCTGACACTTCTAGCCCTGCCAAGCGTGATTTTCGAACCCAGATTCGTGGGAGCCGTGCGGAATCTTGTTTATCCCGACGTCGAGGGTGGACAACCGAGGAGGCAAGAAACCAGACCCAAGGACCACAGGGTAAGTCCATGCATTCCCTTAATACCATGATTACCGCCAGGTTATCAAGTTGCTATTTATAAAATAGCGGCCGCTTTGTTATCTTTTGCATTGATATTGAAGTCTGATCTTGCCAACTATTGCTTCCTATCACGCCAACACGTTTCTCATGATATTTTATGTATTCAATACCTAGCGCATTCACTTCGCATCCTTACAAGACACTTATTCTCCACTCTAACACTCACACACATACAATTTAAACACATAATTATAAACCGCAAACTTTACTTAACATGCATGAATTTCACTAAAATACTAGTTATGCAACCAACAATACGTGAACCAATTTTTGATTGCATAATTTTACCATTTATTTATATCATTAGACCTTAATGAAATTAGAAGAACAAACATTTTTAGAATCGCTTGAAAAATCCGGAAGTTATACAGGTGTTTATGTTAAGTGAGGTTATGTGTATTACTAACGTATATATTAAGTTGGTAGAGATCCTTAGAGGGGATAAAAAATTTTCTGGATCTCTAGTTTTCTATGTTAGATTTTTCATTTTTTTCTGAATTATAAGCTAAATTAAGTAGGCTACCATTTGACAAATTCTTATGTATCCATCAAAAAAGGTATGCAGGTGACGTGGCAATAAAGTGGCACTTATGGAAGACTTTATAACAAATAAAACAGCGCGAACAAAAGTCGCCACGCAGTGGGGTGCTACTAGAAAAATGCCACCCCACTACCTCAACGACCGCCACAATACTCGTTATAAAGCATTCCAAAATGCCACTCGCCACAGCACCACCAGCGAGTTTACAAATTAAAAATTTGAAAATTGGTTTCACTTTTTTAATAAAAACTTTTGCGCAAGAAAACACCTTTTTTTAATCAAACATTTTGTTGTCATGTGACTTTAGGTCAAAATTGACAAAGCGACTAAAAATCGCATTGTCTTCTGAACAATCAAGTTTAACCGCGATTTTATGTAAAATCTAATCTCAAAATTTGAGAATTATTTTCATTAAAGAAATTTCGAGTAATATAAAGTAAAATAAAGATATTTTGCAATCTTCCGGTGGAGAAATGTTTTTTACGAAGATTAAGCCCTCAAGGGTCGAGGCCGATTGAGTAGTTTTCGAAATATTAATTTTTTTGAGGATTGTTGAAATTTTTTGATCATAATTACTCCCAAACATTAATTTTTTGATAATAATTTAGTATATGGCCTCTACCACCTATTTTTCCAAAAGCAGCACCAATATTATTCCAGTGGCACCAAACTGTTTTCTGAAAATTTTCATCGTCCAACCAATCGTGCTAAAAAACCTAACACAATCGCCCATCAAATTATGCGAATATTTAGTGCCACTGGATCAGTTTTTGACATAATTTAAGCGTTTGACACATTTGGGCGAAAAACTGAAGAACGAAAAATCTAAATGAATCTTTTTGCACCTTAAAAAGAACCTAAAGAGCTTTTGAACGTTGTATAACGCGTCCGAATAACAGCGAGCTAAAGAAGAAAAAATATTATTAAACTCCCAAACTTTTAGTATTTTAAAGTGCTGATAACAAAATAAGGAGCCTGGAAAAGAACAAAGTGGTCAATTTTGTTTATCAAAGATAATGAAACATTTAAGGGCTCGTATTTCGGAAATTCGAAAAAAATATATTTTTGATAATTTTTTAAGGAAATCAATAGGCGTATCCTCAAGTATGCTATACCAAAATAAATAAAACAACTCTTCTATTTCTAGGGTGCTGTTTATTATTGCATAAAACCCAAAGGTATCAAGTGAACTAGTTTCGGCCTATATGGCCATCTTCAGGACTATTGTCAAAGTATAAGAATCTAACCATAAATGAGTACATAAGAGAAAAACTTAACCCAACCTCTAAACAATTGAAGTAAAAAACTTAAATTTTGAACCATAAAGCGTCTTAATCGACGGAGTGGTTCGAATTTTCAAGAGCTTTTATGTCGTAACTTCAAAACGAAAAGAGATATCGAATAGAATTTTTTTTTATGTAAAAGCTCACCTAAAGCACTTTAAAGTCAGCTATTACAATTCGTTAATATCGACGAAAGGGAAGAAGGGTAAAAGATTTATTGAAGTCGCAATTTGTTACAAAGTTTTGATATGAGTTAAAATTTTTTTTTTCGAAATTTAAAAAACTCTACACGTGTCGTCTTAGTTTTTTAAAAGCCCTTTCCGACGAATATTTATGTTCGACAATCTTACGTCTTATTACCTTATACCGATAATTGTGGTGGCGAGGTGTTGAAAAAAACACAATTTTGATTTTTGAGGGTAGGTGCAGGGCCAAATGAACAGATAAAGTTTTTAAAATTTGGCATACGGTGGTTTAAATAATTCTTTTAAACGTCACGTGTGTCAATTTTTTATTTTTTGTGACGTGTCTTCTGAATCTTGAACCCAAAATTGTTCGTTCGTTTTTGTTCGTCCATTTTCTATGACTTTAATCAAAAAATTCCCGACGCCCCCGAAATCATCAAGGGGAACCAAATAAATTTCTGAACATTAAGGGTGAAATGTGGCATAATATGAGCCACCTTCAGTCGTCATTGGTCAAGTCGTGTGGTAGCTGCAAATTTTCAAATTTCTTAAAAAAGATGTTGCAAAACGATACTCAAAATTTAGGTCATCGAATTTATAGGTTAATTAATTCCTGGAAAGCTAAAAATGGTTCAAATCTCTTCATTTGCATGTAAAAAGAGTTTATTTTTGTGCTCTATGAGGAGTGTCCCAAAACCTAGACATTTTCGGAGTTTTTTCAGTTTTTTACTAATAACTTCCTAACGAGGTATTTCCAAAAAAAATTTACTCTTCTAGAAATTAAACCACGTAAAATTCTGCGTCTAATGAGTACAATATTTTTAAAATTGCGGCAAGTCGTTAAGAAGATATTCGAGTTCAAAAAACAAGCATTTTCTCCTTTTTCAAAAAACGTGTTTTGGATTTACGTTGTCCACTTTTTCATTCCTGCTGGCGAACGAGAATAATATTTTAGTGAATCAAGGGATTTGTAAGATTTGCTGTGTTTCGAAGTAGAATTGGTCCGATTCAAGGTCCTTGTTATCCATAAGATCCTGGTCATCTGAAGGTCTTCTAATTCATCATCATTGTCTGGTAGCATATCTTCTCCGTCGTTCAAGGTTTGTTTCTCATCAATTTTATCTGGTGTGTTTGTTGAAGAATAAAACTTCAGTATCCGTTCATGAGAATTCAGGAAAATCTACAACAAGCAGTCCTACATTGATGCTGCACTAGTTGCGCAGTCTTCTGGACCTAGCCCCTCCAGAAGATCGGATGAACCGTTCGTTCAAGAATTTACAACTGTATCTTTTACCCTTCATCTAACCATATTTTGGATTTTGGTAGATCAACTATTGCCCCTAATAAAAGCCGAGATGATGATAAAGTCAAAACCAAAATTTCATATATTGCTCAAATTTGTACTAGAATTGATGAGTTTAATGATGTATTAGAAGAAGGGAGGAGTCAGTTTTGTGATTTACAATCTTGAAACATTGTATACCCTGTTGATCATATCACTTTAGGTCATTTTATAAATTTTTTCTGTTGTCAGAATTTATTAGAATGATTTTGAAATCTATGAAATAATTATTTCAAAATATTTTTGCAATAGTGTATCTGGTGGTACACATAAATTACTACATTTTTCATCCGGAAAACCAAATTTTTAGAGCATGTCTTAAATTTTCTGAATTTTCAATTTTATAATCGATGACCTTAGGTTCTAAAAATATAATAAATACGGTGTAAATCGTAAGGGTTAAAAGTGTCACGCAGTGATTGTGTCCTTTCAAGGCCAAAGTCCAGTCCTAAAAATACGAATGGAGGTCTTTAATTGATGAGAGAAAAATTGTACGTTTGCATATTGAAACGTTGCGTGTTGTACGCAAAACGAAAACGAGAGCTGCGATCGAAACCCCGGATTGAGTAATTTAGAAGATGTAAATTCGATAATGTTGGGGGCGTAGGGAGGGTAAGGGGCGGTTTGGTGGTATTATTTGCGCTGCATGCAATTGAAATAGGTTTTTGGAAAATAAAAATAACAGCACGCGATGTTTTCTTGTCCTCATTGTACTTTTTATTAATGCATTATATTCGACTAGTTTCCCACGTTAATCTTTTATTTATTTATTTATAAACCGTTTCATTATCTTAATTTATACCAAAATTCAAATTTGATTACATAAACCACAATAACCACTTAAAATATGGTGACGTAACATAAGTGACGTAAAATTACGTTCGATTTCATAAGTAAATCAATTCGTGTTAAAAACTCAATTAAATAATGTAACACGCGAAAGACTTTTCTTGTGGTGATTGAATTGATAAGGTTGAAGGAAAATGCGCTTGAAAGAATTTTCCTGTGCAAACCCTTTGCCATTCATTACACCGGATGTTAATAAACCCTGCTTAAATTACCAACAACACATTAAGTAACCAGATCGACCCTTATCGCTAGAATAAACCTTACCCAAGGTGAGTAATTTTCAAAAATCGAAAGCGTAGCATGTATTTACTTAGAACCAGGATTTTTCGAAAATTAATTTCTTTAAAACTACTTGAGTTAAAAAAAACCTTTAATGGCCCAAATTTTGAGGAATGATTTATCAGATGAACCTTTAAAATTATAAAAGCCGAATTTTACGAAAATTAATTTTGGGTAAAATTACTCAAAAAATTAGATTTTGGCAAAAATTAAATCTGTAGAAAATACGATTTTTCAAACAAAATATATTACTGAAAAAATAAGATTTTGGCAAAAATTAAATCTGTAGAAAATACGATTTTTCAAACAAAATATATTACTCAAAAAATTTTTGAGGTACCAAAACGTTTAAAAGATCAAAATTTGTGGATTTTTCTACTCTATTAAATGAATGTAAAAAAGTTTACCAATGTTGAAAAATAATGTGTGTACAGGTACATTTTCTCGAAACTTCTGGAAAGTTTTTTTATAGAATCTAAATCGATTTTGACAGTGTGCTTTACATCTAAAATTTTGAAATACCCATACTTTTTATTTTTATAAATTACTATTTTCATGCCCAAAAATTCAAAACCTTAGAAATTTTTTGGAAATTTCTACGAACTATTTCATAAATTGTGCCTAATGCTAATTTTTTTAGTAAAAAAAAACTAGAATTTTTAATACAACTCGAATTTAGGAATATTCTATAAAAATAATATTTCACTAAAAATTATTCTTTTTGAGTAAAATGTTCAAGAAAACAATTTTCGAACAAAATTTCATCCAAAACTGTCAATTTCTTATAAATCAATCAATCTAAAAATTGCTTGAGTTAACAAAAGGTTTGATGACTCAATTTTTAAGGAATTGTCTGTTTTATCAGGTGAAACTTATGTTATTTTTGTAACTTATAAAACTAGAACCTTTGGGGAGAATTATTAAAGAAATCAGATTCGTATAAAAATAATTCTGTAAGAAATAGGATTTTCGAAAAAAAAAAAACAATATTTCAGAAAAAGTTTTTGAGATACCCAAACGTTAAAGAAATCAAAAATTCTGAATTTATCTACTCTGTTAAATAAATTTAAAAAAAGTACTGTTTTCCAAGCAGCTAACTGATTTTATATCTAAAAATTCGAAATGTTAAAAGTTTTTTGGAAAGAATCTAAAAGCTTAATTTTTACCAAAATGTCTAATACAAAGGGATCAAATTTCAAAAAATACACAATTATTATAGAAGATCCAACACTTTTCTATTCTAAAAAAAAAGACTTATTTTCCTATATTTTTTTGAATTATGAACTAAATTTCTAAAATTACTTGATATACCAATACGTTTCAACTTTAAGGAATTTCTTGATTTATCAGATGAACTTTATATTATTAGTTGAATTTAAAAATTAGAACCTTTTGGACCGATTTTTTGTTTATGGAGAAAAAGCCGATATTTGGCAAATTTGTGCCAATATTATTTGCCCAACAATTTTCTTTAATTGGTTCTTAGTTTAAAAAACGAAATAGATTTTTTAATTGATGGGCAAAATTATTAAAAAAAGAACCAGATTCGGGCAAAATTTAATTTTGTAGAAATTATGATTTTTCAAAAAAATGTATATCACAATTTTTTTTTGACATACCAAAACGTTTAAGATACCAAAATGTGTGAAATTATCTAGTCAGATGAATTTATAAAAAAAGTTTACTAATGTTGAACATATTATTTAGGATTTAGCCTTGAAGGTCTGATATGTACATACATTTTTTTCGAAACTTCTGGAATTTTTTGTAAATTTGTAAAAATCTAAACGCCGACACATGGATCTAAGTACGACATGAAGTACTTAGATCCATGTGTATGATTATATTTGCTCTAAAATTTTGAAATGCCCATATTTTTTTAGTTTTTATAAAGTACTCTACTTCGCAAGCAGTTCATTAAATTTGTGCATAGGTACATTTATTCAAAACTTCTGGATTTTTTTATCTTAATAAAAAAATCCAAAAATCCACTGTGAATATCGATTTAGATTAAAGAATCGATTTAGATATTCACAGTGTGTCTTAGATCTAAAATTGAAATACCCATATTTTTTAGAAATATCTAATACTAAATTATAATAATAAATTTTACTATTTTCCAAGCTCTTTGGATTCACGTCCAAAAATTCTAAACGTTAGAAATTTTTTGGAAAGAATCTAAAACCTCAATTTATACCAAACATTCCATAAATGCCAAAAGCGAATATAAACTAAACTTACTAAAAAAAATTCAGGGTGTACTATCTTTTATTTCCTTTTTAATACAACTCGACTTTAAGATGAAATGTTTTATCAATTTTCAAAAATATACACAATTAGAAGTTGTATAATGTATCAATTTTCCTTAAGAGGATAGTAGGCAAATTTGAGCACTTGATTTTGAAATTCGCTTGATATTTGTGGTTTTGGTCATATTTTTTTTTCCATTGAAGCTTTTTTAAAATTTCTTTTTTTGGTACATAGAGGAGTCTTGTGGCTACCAATTTCTTCTTTTTTTGTTTTGGTAAGTCAAACCAAATAATCATACGGCAGCAGTAAAACGGGCTCTTTACAAAAAATTTTCGCTAGGCGGCGTTTTGAAACATTTTAAAAAACTAATTGAAATAATATTTGTATCCAACGCTAGAAATAAGTTAAGAATAAGTTAAGATAAACGAAAACTTTGATGTTGCGTTTTTTTGTTTTAAATATATTTTTAAACTATTTACAGCATCCCAAAAATTAAGTAAAAATTTAAGAAATTTTTGGGATGCTGTAAAAAATTTAAAAATATATTTCATCTATTATTGTCAATTTTACTCAAAAAAACGTTGCTGGAACATTTGATGACACAAATTATGACGAATTGCCGATTTTTCAGATGAACCTTATCTTATTTTTAGAATTTAGATGCATAAAATCTTTGGAAACGATTTTTTATGGAGAAAAGCTAGATTTTCACCAAATTCGTGCTTATATTTTGCTAAAACATCCTTTCAGTTTTATAAATAAAACACATATTCATTTTTAAGTTTATGGCCAAAAAGTTTAAAAAACAATCAGACGATTTTTTTCAAAAATATTTTTCTCAAATAAATTTTGAGTAGCCACAACATTTAAGAGATCAAAATTTGTGGAATTATTTCCTCCTTTACATGATTTTAAAAAAATTTACTAAAGTTGAAAAGTAAACTCATCAGAGCCTTTTATGTCTGTGAATTTCTTCGAAAGTTTAGATTTTTTTTTGTCTAAAATCTGAAAGTCCGATATTCGCTATTATTTTTTTTAATTGTGCCTCATGTCATTTGTTCTTACTCTAAAATCTTAAAACACCCATATTTTTTAGTTTTTATAAATTATTTTCCAAACTTACTGATTTATGCCCAAAAACTCGAAAGATTAGAATTTTGGAAAGATACGAAATATTTTATAAATTGTGCCTATTGTTAATTTAAGCCAACAACAATTGGGTTAATTTTTTTATGGTGCCATTACCCGAATCCGAACTTTTTGATGTTCGAACTTTAAACTGTTCGCACCCAATCTTCATAGTTCGGCATAATAATAAAAGCTCAAACTTGTTGAAGTTTGAACCTACTAAACTTCGGATTGAATCAACTTGAGAAGTTTGTAAAAGCGACGAAGTTCGAACTTGAGGAGGCTTCAAAGTCGCGAAGATCAAAATTTGTAGAATAATCTATCCTTTTAGATGTTTTAAAAAAGTTTACTTAAAGCTAAAAAGTAAACTTATCAGAGTTTTATATGTGTGTGAATTTCTTCGAAAGTTTAGAAATTTTTTGTGAAGAATCTGAATTTCGTAATTATTTTTTTAAATTGTGCTTCGAGCTCATATCCACTTTGTCTACAATTTAAAAACACCCATATTTTTTTATTTTTAATAAAATACTATTTTCCAACTCATTGATTTATACCCAAAAACTCAGAAGATTAGAATTTTTTGGAAAGAAGAAACCTCAATTATAGATATTTTATAAGTTGTGCCTAATGCTAATTTGATCTTTCCAAAAAAGTAGTGCTACCTTCTTTTGGTATTTGATGATGGTGCTGCTAACCGAAATAGAAGTTTTAATGTTTGATCTTTAAAACATAAAAACCACGAACTGTTAGAACCAAATCTTGATAATTCAACCAATGAAAGTTCGAACTTATTGAAGTTCGATCCTACTAAACTTCGAACTCGATGAACTTGAGAAAGTACGAAAGCGAGAAACTTCGAATTTGAGAATGTTCGAAAATCGCGAAGTTCATAAGTGACGAAGTTTGAAAGTGACGAAGTTTGAAAGTGATGAAGCTCGAACCTAAGTAACTTTGAGGTTTGTAACTTCTTCTTTCTAACTCTAACTACGTATGAAAGTTTCTAATATTTTGGAGTTATTTTCATTAGAACTTACAAATATTTGAAGTTCGTACAGCATCAGCTGGTTTTCGTACAACACAAATTTAGGGTGAAATTGCTTTATCAACCTTCATTAAAACACACAATTAAAAGGTCCTGAAAGTACTGGTACCTTTTTGTGTGAGATAGGAACTGTCGTAAGAACTTTGTCTCCCACACCAGTACTCCCAGGATAATCCAAAAATGTCTATATAAATTTTTCGTTTTTGAACTAATATGTACATTTTCGAACAAAATTTCATCCAGAAACTGTCATTTTTTTATAAAACTATTGATTTCTCCAAACCTGTTTATGCTACCAAAATTTTTGAAGTCTTAAAATTTGAGAAATTATATATTGCATAAGAGGAATTTAAAATAATTTTTAGAAGTTGTTAATTTTAACCTTCACGACCAAATTTATTATTCTGAACTTATCGAAACTTTAGGAATTTTTTTGTAAAGAAACTTCAAACCAGATTTTTACCAGATATCTTTTAAATTAAGCTTAAAGCTCCTTTTATCCAAGGTAATGAACAAAAAATTTTGTATAAAAATTCGTTTGGCGTTGTGATTGCTAGTTTCTGTATTAAAAATGTTTTGATAAATAATTAGACGTAGGTTAATAATTTGGAAGCTAAGCATGTTAATGATATTAATGATCAATAAGGGACGGATACAGGGTTGGTTTAACTCGGTTTAACCCATTTAGGCGAGTATCCCAATAACGCAAACTGCACATCCCTTCAGATTATAGTCGATTAAAGTCCCCCCGTTCGTCGCTAAACATCCCACCTGTAAGTACAAAATATAAATTTTGATGTGTTATGAATTAGGAATTATGTTTATTTGGATTTTCGGGCAGATTTTTAATTGAATTAATTTATGGTAGAACCTTCAGAGGTGGATTTTGCTAAGTTTAGAGGTTTTTAAAGGTCGTGAACTAATCAAAGTGAATCGATAAAGGTTAATGCTTTGCGCTTCACCTTATATTTTATTTATATGATTTATGGGTGATATTATTTTTTGCTGTTTTACGCCCTAAATTCCTATAATATCGTTTTAATTAGCAACTTGTTTAGGTGTAAAGTTTGGAGCGGCACAATGGACGACAACAAAACATTAATATCAGTTACTTTAACCAGCAAAGTTTGCTCAACAAATTAGGTTAGTGTGGTTGTATTTCTTCAAGCGAACAAGCTCTCTGGATTAGCAAAACATGTTTTACTTTTTAAATTTTTAGGCTTAAATCAATCAAAAATACCGTGTTGAAACAGTTGTTTAACGAAATATTGCTATAAAATTGTCTGAAAGTAATAAATTGTCCTAAATTGTATGCGAAATTTCATGATAAATGGCTTTTCAGGATTAAACCCCACATATTCCTTCCATTGTTGTAAATTAAAATCGTCCTTCGGAAAACTATTACACAAAGGACTCAACCCCAAACGTATGTAATCAGTAAATTATTAATGACGTTATTAAACCACTAATACATAATATTTGATCAAACGTAATTTCCTTATTGATTTTTTAGGAAAAAAATAACTTTTTGTCTATTTAACCTTCGATTTTAAAAGGTTTTAGTGAAAAAATTTTAGTATTTTTTAAAGCAATTTATTTTTTAATAACCGGTAAGGATTCTTGCAGTATTTTAAAATTAATTTAAGCAATTTAAAAGCAGAAAATGTTTATTAAAACGTGAAAAATAATAAAGCAAAGCAGCTTTTTTCAATTACATTGAAAGGATTTTCGTGGATGGCTTATTTCTGTATTGTTTTGTAAAGATGAAACAACAAAATAAAGCCACTTTTGAAGAGGCTTAGCGTCTTCACGTCGTGAATGCAAAATTTTATGACAGATCTATTAAAATGTCGAGAAAATACTCTAGTATTTAATTTGTTGAAAAATTTATTGTGCGAGTGAAAACACTAAAAAGACATCACCCCCTTTTCTATTCTTTTATCCTTGCTTTATTTTAGTGCTGTAGATCGTTAGTTGTAGTGTTGGAAGTTGATTAATTTTCTTGGGGAATTTACCAAGGCGTGTGTTGCAGTGCGACAACGGGATCGTTGCCGGCGCTGAGGGTGTCTGTCAACCCCAGACCAGGGTGAGTTTCGGCGAGTCTCGCGAAAAGGAATACGCAAAAGTATGATTTACAAAAATGTTATATGACACAAATTAGATGCGAGCACGCGGCCACAGTTTCGCTTCTCTTGCTTGATTAGCATTGTTTGCCCAGTAATTGTGTGAGATGATTAGTTTTATCGCTTTTATCTAGACTCTAGACTTTCGGCTTAAATTGTTCTTTTCTCTTCCATCACAATTTCAGCGATCTTCTCTCTATGTTACCCAAATGCTCATTAAATAGCGAGCCTTCACGTCAAGTACTACGTTACGCGTGCCCCAGGTTCGCGTAACGTCGACCCGCAGTGGTGGGGGACACCGAAAACGCACGAACCTCAGCTAGTCACACAGCGTGCCCCAGCGCTGCGAGGAAGTAACAATGCGTTTTCGACAGAATATACAATATTACAGTGTGCACCTCGCAGCACTGGTACACCCTGAATGCATTACTATACAGGGTGTTTCATTGAAAACTTCAAATGTCGTTTATTTCATACCCAAATTTTTTTTCAAAAAATAAACCGAACACGCCGATTTTTGTTTTGAGGGGGACGCATTATAAGACCGATTTAAGCACTCTCACGTCACTTTCTTAAGCAGGGGGCGTTAACCCCCTAATTTCTTAAATAGCAACAGAGGTTGAGTAATATATCATTTGAAAGCTGCTTTTAATTAGAATTCAAAGATATAAATTAAATTAAAATTGATCGATTCGTTTTAAAGAAAAAAATTAAAAACTCATTGCAATAAATAAATTTAAAAAATGTATAATTAACTCTTTTTTCAATTAGCAAATTATTAAATACTGAATAAAAAATTGAAGGTAAGATGTCACGTTTGGTTCTCATGAATAATTTAATTTAAAATTTAAACGCAAAAGAACAATAAATAAATTTCTTTGTTTTGTTATCCACATGATTTGACAGGTGTTTAAATCTAAATAAAATGTGATTTAAAAATTGAAATAATTTAATTTAGTGTATTACAAGTTTTCGAATTAAATAGATTACACTAACTTTATTACTCCTAACCATTCAAAATGGTTTATTCTAAGGATGATCGAGTTGAGATTATTATGCTATACGGTGAAGAAAGAAGATGTGCCCTTCGAGCAGCTACTCGTTTTAATAATCTTCATCCAGATAAAAATGTATGTGCAAGATATGTCTTAGATTTATTTAATAAATTTCGTGAAACGGGTTCAGTAGGAAATAAAAAAAGAACTGGTGGCCCCCCAAATGAAGTATAAACGTTGACTGTAGTAGGCGAAAAATCTCTAAATCCGCAAACTTCCATAAGAAACTTATTTACATTAACAGGATTTCAAAGTACCAAGGTTTGGAGAATTTAAAAAATTTAAAATATCGACCGTATAAATTTTCTTGTCATCAAGAATTAAGTGAAGATGATTTTGATCGCCGAACAGAGTTTTGGGAAGTTATGTCTAATAGACTATCAAATACTCCAAACCAATTACAAAACATCTGCTTTAGTGATGAAGCAACATTTAATTTGAGGGGTGAAGTTAATAAACATAACTGTCGTTATTGAAGTACAGAAAATCCACATTGGATGCGAAAAGAGCACTGTCAGTATCCAGAAAAATAAAATGTTTGGCTTGACATTTATGGGGACCATATTATAGGCCCAATATTTATTGATGGTAACTTAACCGGTGAAAAATATTTAGATATGCTGCAAAATATTATCGAACCTACAATAACACATGTCTTAAAAAATGATGATATGCTGGACGAAAATTTGATAATTTTTCAACAGGAAGGTGCTTCGCCACAGTACCTTTCCTAGTTGGATTGGCCATAGAGGTACTATTGAATGGCCTGCACGCTCACCTGACCTCACACCGCTGGATTTTTTCGTTTGGGGCTATTTAAAAAATAAGGTCTTCCAGAACCAACCTGATACTTTAGCAGACTTTCGTCAAAGGATCATAAGCAAATGTGGAAATATTACACCAGTAATGCTACAAAATGTTTGAAGACCGTCTCTATTACTGCTTGGAAAATTCTGGAAAACATTTCGAACATTTACTTTGATTGTCTATTTAAAACAAAATTATTTTATAACTAAAAAAAAATTATTGCAAACTTTAAATTTGAGTATTACAATAGGTTTTTATTTTTTTTCTTTAAAACGAATCAATCAATTTTAATTTAATTTATACCGTTAAATTCTAATTAAAAGCAGCTTTCAAATGATGTATTACTTAACCCCTGTTGCCATTTAAGAAATTAGGGGGTTAACGCCCCCCGCTTAAGAGAGAGACGTGAGAATGCTTAAATCGGTCTTATAATGCGTCTCCTTCAAAACAAAAATTGGCGAGTTCGGTTAATTTTTTGAAAAAAAATTTGATTATGAAATAAACGACATTTGAAGATTTCAATGAAACACCCTGTATGTAATACAGTTATAAAATGAACCACAAAATTATAGCAAAATAAAATTTTGTAGCTAACTAGATTTTAAAACAATCAACTAGAATATTTAGATGTAAATCCTAAATTATTTTTATAATTATGATAAACCTAGGGTAATAATTGTTATTACAAGGTATAATAATGTGATTAAATTAGTTATAATTGCCTAAAGGTTTTTCAAAAGGAGTCATTTATGTAAATAATTATAGTAAATAAAGCAAATTTCCTATCTGCTCAGACAGCTTAATTAACTAAATGTAGCTCTTTTGGGTATGATAATTCTAATTATTCTCTGTAGAAATTCCCTTATATATCATCCTAATTCTGAAATTGAAATACACCTCGTAGTCACACGAACCAACCATATTCACTTCGAAATTAATTCATCGTTTTGTTATTAACTGAACCATGAGGTATTTAATTTGAACAGACATCAACAATAATGGAAGTACTACAAAGCAATTGAGTGACTAAATTTTTATTTCAACCATTTGCATTTAAATTGAAAACTCTCATAGATATTTTATGACATTAAAAGGATTTTCAGATGTAAGACTTAATCAAATTGGAATTTAAACATCCACTGCACTTAAACTTTTATTATTTTACCTCTTTTAAAAGCTTCACTAAAATGGTTTTATTAAATATTTTTTTAAATTTTTTTCATTTATTCAATTGTGTAGATCAAAACTCAAAATTCTTGAATAATGATTTTATTATTTTGAACATAAATTCAATATGGCTGTGCAGAGGTATTTAATGTTTTTTAAAGTCAAAAATTGGTTAAAAATGGAGGAATTATTAATATTTTTTAATTTTAGGTTAAATCGCCAATTTAAGTCTAAAAAAGGTTATTATGAAATTTGTTTTTATTAGGGTTTCAGGATCAAAAATGGTCAAAACGAATGGACAGATTTTTTCTTTGACCATTTTTGATCCTGAAACCCTAATAAAAACAAATTTCAAATATCAGCTCTGGATCCTAATTAAGGTTATTATGGTTTAAATTACAGTTCAAGCTATAATTTGAGTAAATTTTCAATTTTATTAAAATTTGATTTTAAATTGCTGGTTTTGTGTTCAAAAAATTAAAATTCTTGTATAACTTTTTTGTTTATCAACCGATTTTAATTATTCTTGTTTAATTTTATGCACAAAAACCTTTATTACTTCATATAATAAGCTAAAAAAGAATAAAATTTTATTCCTGGTTCCAATTTTTAATTTTTTATAATTTCGAAATTTTGTAGGTTTTTAAAAAGTTGGCGATAAAATCTAAATTATGTAAAATAGAAACAAGTTAAACATTCCATACAAAAGTCAATAAATGTTGGTTTTTAATATGTGTTCAAAATCAAGAATTGGTTGAAAAATGATGGAGTTTAACGTTTTTCGAATAATTATAAATTTTTAGGTTAAATCAGAATTTATTTCAAAACTAAAAGGCTAAAATTGTAAAATACGTCATCATAGCTAAAATTACAGTTTCAACTTTAATTTGAATAATTTTTGAAATTTTCTTAAAATATATTTAGAATTTAAACCATTTTTTTAGATGAAATTGACATTTTTGTGTTCTGAAAATCCAAATTTTTGCATAACTTTTTTAATTATCCTCGGATTTTGATGATTCTTTTTTTATTTTGTACTTAAAAGATTGTATTATCTCGTGGTGTGAATGTAAAAAAATTAAATTTATTTTTAATGTAGGTAATTTCTTGTAATTTTGCTATTTGGTGTATGGGTTTCTTATGTGAAACAATTCTAAATAATTTAAGCTTGAGGGAAAATTGGTAAAAAAATGTAGCTTTTCGGTGTTTAATCTTAATAACCAAGCTGTCTATAAACAACCCTCATTCATCACGTTATAATTGGTTAAATGAATTTATTCGGAAGGCAGTTTATCAACAAAAAAATAAAGATTTACACGATCAATCTTTTCATGAGCGACAATGTAAGCCTAAACACAAAATAAATCCGACAATATAACGTCGCTTTATTTTCAAATATTTATTTTGATTGATCCGAATTCTCATTAAATACCGTTTGTGAAAAATATTTTTTTATTTGCATTAAGCAAACGGCGAACGATTTAATCTTTTATAAATATTTAAGCTTGAGCTCGAAACTCAACAAATTTCAAAAAGATCAGGAAATTTCCCTTTTATGCGTAAGCTAACACTAACGATTTAATTGAAAACCGGCGAAGCGGAAATCCGATTTCTACAAAAAAATTCAAGTAAAATATCACCACACTTAACTAAATTAAATTTGCTTACAAGGAACACAAAAATGTTGCAATATGGCCCATAAAAATGATTAAAGTATTTATTGATTATTTTACAAGGCGATTAATTTAAATTATGTTGTAATTTAAGGGGTGTAATTTTGCTTTAGGTATTAATAAAAACTCCTACGCCTGTGTTGCTACTACCACCAATTTTATCAATTTGAGTCGAGTAATTCATCAAGAAAACTGACAGTAGTGTATTATTATTTACTTCCAATAAGAAGTTTATTAATTATCTTGAGTAACACGAGATAAAAAGTGAGCGTTTAAAAACAAAATTCGTGTTAAAGTTGTTAAAGCGTTGGTGTTATTAGATAAAGTGATGTTTGTAAATTGATTAATCAAACCTGGTGATATGGTAAAAGCACAACGGTGTTTGAAGGACAAATAGCGACACAATCAAAATTGCTCCCTGACACGCGAAATTATTAAAATCCATGCAAATAACTATCTCACCTTAATACAAACCCCTAAAATTAAATCATTCCTCAAATCGAGGTTAAACGCGATAAAAATTTCGATCATGCGATAATTTCATTAATTTTTAAATGAGCATTTTGCAGCTTTAGGCAAAACAACATGCTTCAATGATGTTAGAGTGATCTAACAAATTATAAATGGTTTTTACAAAACCACTGTTTTACATAAAACGTCTCATTACAACATTTCAGTGGAGAAGTTCGTTTAGAAAAATGTTAAATAATGCATTGTATTTTTTACTTTTTGAGTACAAATCCGACCCTGGAGAGTGCATTTCTAGTGCAATTAGAATATTTTTTTTGTTTTTTGATAGACAAAACAATCCTGCAAATTTTAAGCTATCAAACGTCTTGATCGGTCAAGTGGTTCTCTCAAAATTATAAATTTTCTGATTAACCAATAGCTTTGTTCCAACAGCAAGTTTTCTGAACGTCATGAAACCGTAACACAACTGCTTGGATCGAAGCTATGCGCTTACGCCAACTCACAAGAAAGCATTGTTGGTACAGTTGTATGTACATGTGGTGATTATTCACGTCTTTTGTGATTGTAAAGAATGAAAGGTTTGGTTCCAGCTAACGAGTGCAAGACGTACATACCTTTTTTTCTATGAAGGTGGGGAAATCTTCAAGACACCTTGCAGTAGTATCGGAGCCATCTTATTCGGTATCTTCTTGTCTTTCGTTTTTTTCTTTGCTTGAATCACTTCTCCTATGTATTTTTCGACATTTCCCATTTTCCAGCATTTTATGTTCTATAATGTTGTCTGAGGTAAGTATGTCTCCAATATACCCTTTTTCCTCTCGTCTTTGGAATTCGCATTTTTTGCAATTAATGAATGTGTCCCAATTTATGTCAGTCTCTATGTCTGCAGCCTTTTTAACAACTAGTATCATGGCTATATCGTCCGCATATCCAAACAAAGTTGTATTTTCTTGTAAGTTTATAATAGATGTTCCCTAGTGTGGGTCCAAGAATAGACCCCTGTGGTATCACTCTTGTCATGTTAAAGGATGCGTTATCTCCCACTTGGATACCCTCATGTCTCCATGGGACAGAATTGAACGCGGTTTTTGACATCTAAGGTCACTAAAATTACAAAGATTCTTCTGTGGTGTGCGTCAACTTCTTTTGCGATCTCCAGGATATTTTGCACAACGTCGATCGTTGATCGAACCTCTCTAAATCCATATTGTCTTTCTGACAAGCCATCTTGCGTTGCTATTTCTTCCATCAGTTACTTCTTTATCATTCACTCAATTAGCTTGACTGTTGTGTTTAGAAGGCATATGGTGTTTCTTGTTCTCAATGAGGATAAGCCTTCCATTTTTCCAAGCCGCGTGATACATCCCACGCTCACGCTTCCATGAAACGCCTAAATTTGGTTGGAACATAAACTTGAAACGTACTGTCACTTCTCTGATGGAACACATTTTAACGATTGCGCATGAGCGTGTTCGTCAATGTTCAGGTTTTCCGGCTGTCGGAACAAACCTATTAGGTATTCAGTACAGGTATACGTCGTTTTGCGCCGGTTCGCTTTACTCCTATTCACAATTACGCCGGTTGGTGCTGGCATGGGATTTTCCGAGTTTTCGAGTTAGTTTTCCTTTTGTTTTTATGAAAAATAAAAAGATATAATTATTTTTTTTATTCTATTATAAAATAAAAGAATATTCAATTTGTAGTTTCATTATGGGTGGCAATAGTGATTCAGAATCCAATCATTGTGCGAAAAAAATGTGTGTTCATTTTACGCCGATTTTTTTACGCCGTACGGAACGGAACCCCGGCGTAAAACGACATTTACCTGTATTAGCTATTTCATATCAAGTTTTTTTGAGAAAAAGTGATGTTTTATAATTTTTTGTAGTTTTTGAGTCATAACTACGAATAGAAATTGTATTTTTCACAAACGGTTCAGTTGAGATTTTTTTCCGAAATTCAAAAAAATCTACACATATTGCCTTAGTAATTAAAAAGCCCCTTTCAGCGCATATTTTCGTAAAGTGATCTGACGTTAATTTTGGTCGTGCGCGATTATAAAAAAAACACAATTTTGATATTGGTCGCTCGGTGTGACGTCAAATGAAAAGATGGAGATTTAAAATCTTCAAATCGTCCTCGGTTAAACAATCGTTTTAGAGGTCACGTGTAGCGATTTTTAATTTTTTGTCGCGTTTTAGCTTTATCTCCTCTACGAATTTTCTCCACGTGTTGTTTTTTTTTAGATATTTTTTTACGCTCTTGGAAAAATATTCCCAACGCCACTGGTCTCATCGAAAATATTTCTACTCATTAAAAGTTACTTGGGTCATGATATAAGTCACGTTGTATTATAATCAGTCGATTTGCAATTTTTTAAAAAATTTTTAAAAAATGTCAAAAATGTGTCGTAAAAACAAAATTTTCGCCATAAAAACCTACCTACCTGTAATTCACGTAGTTCTATTTTACTAAAACGGTATTTGCGATTTTTTTCCTCCAGTTAAATTTACGTAACTTTTTTTTGTTTTTCCGCTAAAACAACGCGCAAATTTAACGTTTTCAAAAAAAATTCGCCAACGCTACTGAGTTGATCGGGAAGAGTTGAAACTTCTGGATCTTCTAAATAAGGTTATGGGAAATAATGGAGGCCAAATTTTGTGAATTTGTTCAAAAATCCGGGGGAGCTACGATTTTTTAAATTTGTCGCTTCGGGGGCTAGAAAAAAATCGTGAAAAAAATCTGCTTTTTTGGGAATGCTTTTGAATACCTTCCCGTGTCCCAAAAAAATTGATATATGACTCAGTTTGAAGAGAAAACATTTTTCTTTAAAATGAATCTAAATTTTTGAATATTGATAAAAAAATTGGGACCGATTTGATGTCTAAACACGAAAAATGAAGATAACTCGGTTATTTAAGAGTGATTATACAGAGGCCCCTGATAATATTTCCGTCAGAGATACTAAGAGGGAATAGAAAATCCATCCCACTTTTCTGGAGCTTCGTTGCATTATCAAAGAATCACTAATAATTAATGCGGGCCGCTAGAAGGCGCGCGAGTTTGTAAAAAAATTGGTGATTAATCATGAAATCGACCATTACGTTTGTCGCTGTATCTCAAGTTTTTCTTGTCAGATTTTCAAAATTCTTTCTGATTTATAAACTAGATTAATTAAACTACAACTTGACAGCTATTTACATTCTGTATTTATTTCCTGTTGACCAGATTTAAAACATATAAAAAAACTATATAAAAATATTATTTGCGCTGGCGTTTCTAAATTGGCAGTTATAAACTGCTATTTTTGCCTATTAGGAAAACACTCTTCTCTTAAGAGATGTAGGCCAGTTGAGCAAAGAACGATCAGTTTTAGTTTCTGTACGACATCGGATCAAGATAGGATAAACTTGAAAAAAGTTCTTTTCGGGGGTAACTATAAAATGCGTCGGGGTTGAATAACTTTTTTCGAGTGGGAGGTAGGAGAAAACCTTTCCCTCAATTTCAAGTTGTATTTTTGTCGTCCTCACGAATGCAAAATTTCAACCGTCTGTGATGAACCGATCTGGGGGTGGGTTGTTACGAGATTAAAAGACCTACGCACGATCCGATTTGGTTGGATGCAATTTGGTCGGGTTGGGTGCTCAATAGGATCATGGAAGCGACTGTGTTGGGTCTGATTTAGTTATCTCGTTAATAAAAATGTTGTTGCGTTGTGATATGTTGAGAGGGTATAAAATATTTTTTAAAGTGAGTAAATAAATTTAGTGGAAAAAAGTGGCTTTAGTAACGATGCTTTAATTAAAATTGTAAATAAACCGCATAATTTGCGTTAAAAGATGCAAATGATTTCATAATTCAGGAAAAATCTGCAATCATAATAAAACGTTATTTCGAAAATTATAACATTTGTAGCATTTGCGGAGAGGATGCTGAAGGAGCGATCCTTTCATTAACATATTCGACGGGGAGGAGCCATTAAGGCGGTATAATCGCACGATATTTTATTCGCCAGCTTCTTAATTAACGAAATTAAAATGGTCGGACTTGGGAGAAAAGGCGCGAGGCTCAAATGAAAAACACCTAATGGATTAAAGTACGGAACGACATTTGAATAATTCGAATAATTAACTCGCAGGAGGATCCACGTTTCGTCCACGATCACCACGAGGAAGACAAAAATTAAATTGTTACTAAAAAGCCCTGCCTCGGCGAAAATTTAATTAAGATTGCACTTTATTTATTGTTGCTTCAACTTAATTACTCCTTTTGTAACACTTAAATCTGTCTGGATTTAAGACTTTAATTAATTTTTCCTTTTAACTCCACTAATTTTCACTCAACTTATGCAACACAATTTACATCTTGACGTAAAACCGCGCCAATATACTAGGTGTAACAAAAATTAATATACAGAGTGTCACTACGGAGATAAAACATGTATACAATCTCGAGGCTTAAATATATTCTTTATTCAAGGATGAAGAAATTGTGTTGAAACGTTTTTATCAAGCATAAACTTTTGGAGCTTAAGGTCTTCAAATTGCTTATTTATAAGGCTATATGAAATAAAAATCTAAAAATCCTCAATATCTAAGAAAACCAATTATCAAAATCCCCATAACGCGGGGTTGAATTATTTATAAAGCGGTTTCTCTGCTAATGCGCTCGGTTTAAGTCGGTGCAGGATCCCAACGCAGGCTTTTAGGATATAATAAACACGAGAGTGGATGACCACGCATGCAATATTCATCCCAAGACAAAAATTCCAAGGAAAGTCCCGACCGAGACGAATTGTTTGACAGGCAGGCTTTTCCCCACCGGGGAGTACTTTATTACTGCCTCTTTTTGGAGACCAACCGGGTCAGGCGATAAAATATTATAGCCGGAAATAATAAAGCTCTGCAGTAAAAATTGATTTACATTTTGGCTTACTCTTATTCTTATTACCATCGTTAAAGCCAAAATTACCCACCTAAAATACAGATTTCTTGCATTAACCACACAAATTTTACAATTAACTTCCTCTCCTTAACACCATAAACATTTAATTGATTCCTTTTATTTTTTAATATTTTCACATTCACAAGAAAAGTACTTATATTTCTTCAAACGTCATTAAAGTACATTCTGTGACGCTTGACAGGCTCTAACAAGTCATTTTTCTTTTCGTTGAGTCTATGGTCATGTTCGTACATTTTCCTACTTCCAAGGAGTAGAAATGCCTATTTGGCAACCCAATATACATTAACAAATGACATATGACGTATGTAAATTAAATGAACTTTGTAGAAAAAGCTGTTTTATTATTTTGTTCATTTTCTTGTAGAATTTTCATATAAACTAAAAAATAAAAGAAAATTCCAGTAAAGTTTGCTTCTCACGTTCCTATAATTTCAATGAGATCTTTAAAAAAAGGATTAAAATTTGTGAAACATTCATAAATTTTGAGTGTTTTGACAATCTGTACCTTTTCGGATTTTTAATTGTAATAGCTGAAATTAAAGCTACTTTTATCTTCTTTAATTTCAAAGAAAGTTTGGTTTTATATCTTAATTTTTTTGGAAGTTATGGCTGTGGTGGCTGTTTGAAATGTTTTTTATCAGTTTTTGCACTAAAAAACTACAACACCAACCACAACTTTTGATAGATAAAATTAAATCTTCTTTGATATTCTTTTGCTTCAAATAATATTCATTTTGATATGTTTATTCATTTATACTTTTTGGTCCAATTTTTAGAGACAATTTTAAATAGTGCTATTCTCAGAAAATTTGAACCTTTAATTAAAAAAATTATATTTTAAAAACTTCTTGACCCATCAAATTTATTAAGGACCTAAATTAGAGCTGTTTTTTGTTTTTACATCTTTACTTTTTTGAAAGTTATGGCCAAACATATCCTGGTGTCTTGAAACAGTTTTTTTATCAATTTTTTTTTGGATTTTTTACTAAAAACGGGACCTTTATAACAAGTTGACTTAGACAAAAGACCGAAACAAAAATGGCTGAACGACAAATGGCCGATATGGACAAAAAACCGACGTGAACAAAAGATCCTGAAGAAAAATAGCAGAACGATAAAAGACTAACATGGACAAAAGGCCGAGTAGAACAAAAGGTCATATGGAGAAAATACAGAATGGCAGAAGGCCAACATGCCCTTTTGGCCGACGTGAAAAAAAGACCGACTTGCACAAAAGCCTGATAGAAAAAATAACATTTTAAAAATTTATTAAGGACTTAAATTAGAGCTGTTTTTTGTTTTTACATCTTTATTTTTTTTAAGTTCTGGCCAAACATGTCCTGGTATCTTGATGAAACAGTTTTTTATCATTTTTTTTTTGGATTTTTTACTAAAAACGGGACCTTGATAAAAAGTTGACTTAGACAAAAATGGCTGAACGACAAATGGACGACATGGACAAAAAACCGATGTGAACAAAAGATCCTGAAGAAAAATAGCCGAATGATAAAAGACTAACATATACAAAAGACCGAGTAGAACAAAAGATCATATGGAGAAAATACCGAATGGCAGGACGCCAACATGGAAGTTTGTCCTGCGTGAACAAAAGGCCGATAGAAAAAAATCGAAGAAAAAAGTTGATGTTCATAACATCTAAAAAAAATGTCTTCTTTTTAAAGTTTGTATATTTTTTTATCAATTAAAATTAAAGTTAGTATATTATGACTTGGTACCTACTAAAAAGTGCCATAATTTTCTAAGAAACCAAAATTTATTTAAAAAAAAAATAGGATGTCATTAAGTTAAAAATGTCCATTGTGTTTCTCTTCTGGAGACAAACACATTTTATTTGTTAAATTCGGCCTTTTCTCCTTCGCCTTTTAATTCAAGTCGGCCTTTTATCGTTCGGCTTTTTTCTTTAGGCTTTTTGTCCAAGTCCGTCTTTTTTGCCATTAGGCCATAGATAAAACATTAGACCTTTTCTCCTTCGGCCTTATGTTCTAGTCGGCCTTTTGTCCATTTCGGTCTACATAATCAAAATGGTCGAATTATAGACCTTTTATCATTTTCGGCCTTTTGGATTAAACCCGTAAAGAAACTATAAGCTATTCACAATTTTTCATGGATACTTTAAACCTAGTTTAATCTTATTAGAGTGTATTCAGCGACCGTAATGAAAATTTTAGTGACGTCGTTAACGTTAAATACGTCTTTAAAAAAATATTGCTTATGAAGAAATATTTTTTAATCACGTGTTTAATGTTAATGACGTCATTAAATTATTCATCACGACCGCTGAATATAGACTCTTGTCTTTAAATAAGATTAATTATAATATATTTATTAATTTATGACGTATGACCCAATTTTTACTGATAATTGAAAAAATTGCGTTATCAGAAACTCTGCACTTCTCACTAAATAAACAACTTGACCAATTAATTCTGGGTATTCTGGTCAAATCATTTAAGTTTAAAGGTTACCTTAAATATTTCGAATTAAAGGCCTTTAATTTTAAGCAGAATCTGCCTATGAATTTTTGAAAGACTTAAATTAGATCCATTTTTTTCTTCTTTGAACTTGAACGAAAATTTGTTTTCATATCTTTATTTTTTGGACGTTATGATCAAATACGTGCCGGCGGTTTGAGAAAGTTTTTTTATCAGATTTTTTTGCACCTTTTAGAAGACTAAGGGGCGCACCCAGAGGGGGGGGGGGGTCTAGGAGGCCTCCTGTAAATCTGAAGGCCTAAAATTTTTCATGGGTTGAGTAGTCTAAAATATGATTTTTTAGTTGGGCCAAAACTTAATAAAGATATCAAAATTAATAAATAATAATATAAAATAAAGGCCATTTTAGATGATATCTCCTTTAACAGAAGACATTTTTATAACACTTACAACCTGAATAATAAGGCAAAATTTAAAAAAATTATATTGGGGGGGGGGTACAGTGGACCGTGGTATACAGTGAATCAGCGCCATTATTTTTTTGTTTATTAATTACAGACACATAAAATATCAATGAATTGCGTGTTCTAGTACTTACATTTCCTTGTAAGTAGTGGTCGACACAGTCACACTATAAAAGGATTAATTGCAGCCATTTTCCTGTCCATAAGTACCAAATCTAATTTTTTACTTGTACTTATTATTTTTTACTAAAAACTGTTAATATTATTGTATTCCCCAAATGATGATTTAATAAGCTCTTGAATAACAGACTTTGGCTTTTCGTATAAGTCATGTTAATTGTAAAAAGACGTTACATTTTCAAATATTGCATGTTGGGAAATAGTGGACCGTTTCCGTATGGAACACAGTGGATTGCGATTATAGAAATTATCTAACAAACTTTTTGTAGATGGTACAAACAGAACTGTAAATCTAGTAACTTCGATTCTGAAAACTTCCATCCTCTTGAATCTAGTCCCATTTATGACTTGCATTGAATCAGTCCACTGTAACCAAGCAGTGATTTGAAACTCCTCTTTACTCAGGATTTGAATTTGGAACCTCCAAATCGCATTTTTGGTGTGATAAGAAAACCACTACACTATCGAGGATCCATCTTCAAACGTAGTTCAATTTTGCCTTAACTGGTGATGTATAGTGGTTTTTACACAAAATATGTAATTTGGAGGTCCCATGTTCAAATCGTGGCCAAGGACAATTTTTCAAAATTTCCTTTGCTTCATTTAAAAGTAAGAAATCTTTGTATTTAAACATGGTAATTTCTTGCGTTAATTCGCTCCGATCCCCAGTATCTCACACGTTGATCCAGTGTAACCCAAATGCGAGGAACAGTGGATCATTTCCCACTTTTTCAAAGTATTGATGTTTTTTTCCATTTCATTCCATTCTACCAATCAAAACTTTGAATAGGATTGTTTCCTTATTAATTTAAAAACAAAGTGATCCACTGTACCCCACACTTCCCTAATTTTTTTTGACTGATTTTAAGGGATTCCTTGATTTGAGCATTAAGTTGTGTTTTTTCGTGGTTTCTGATAAAAATAATTTATTGATCTTATAAAAAGTGGTGTAGTACAATTCGGTCATTAATAATATCCCGCTGTGGGGCGAATTAATTCGCTTGAGCAAATGAGGTATAATTCAGGCGGTGTTGGAGTATATAAATATTATTCGCATAAAAATCGCGCAAGTACAGGGGTTTATATGCAATTTATTATCTCGTTTGTAAATCCATGGAGGTGGTGAAGCCGCAAGCCGCAAAGAAAAGCGTGGGGGCGAAATTATTGCGTTTTTATTGAGGCGCACGTCGCATGATCCCCCGCTTCATGCGGAAGATGAAATGAGATAAAATAGGTTGGTTATTATGTATTTTCCAACCTACATGCATGCATGAAAATGGCATACGAGCTTTTTCGTGCTAAATCGCATTATCTCCTCTCGTAATTCAAAAAGTGCTCTTTTTTAAAACAACACATGTTTCGCAGATAAATTTAAAGCGATTTATGGGAGCAATGATATACTTTCTAATACCTTTTTCAAAAATTACCATTTTATTTAAATTTATTTTCTTCAATTTATAAAATATTATGCCGCGTGCACACCAAGCGAACGAACGCCAATGAACGTTAACAAACAATAGTGTTCGTTGAGTCTGTACGAAGCTTTCTAGCATTTACCGATTACGTTTGTTACAAATATTTCGCTCGCTCATTTTCCTTTAATGTACCCACAGTCGGTTGGGGTATAGCGAACGCCTTCGGTGACGAACGCTTTCGCTTGTGCGCCTTCGTTCGCTACGTATGTAAGCGGCAGAAGCCGAACAAGCGCTAGTGAAGGAGCGTGTAATCGGCAAACGCTATCAAACTTCGCCATCGCTCGCTATAATTCGTTTAGTGTGAAATGTGGACGTGGATACAACACCACAAGCGAACGAACGAGCGAGATTGTCAGCGATTCTCTTCGCCACCCTTCGTTCGTTAGTTAACGTTCGATAGCGACTATGTTATATAAGGAAGTTGTACGTACTGGGTTTTGTTAAAACCTCCCTTCTTGTTTGTCAAAGGGTTTCATTGAATAGCTTAAAGTTTCACGTTATAAAATTTATATACTCAGAAGATGAAATTGAATATTTCGAAATGCATAAGTAAAGTTTTATACGTGAGTAACTGCTTTTTACTACGTTTAGTAATATAAGGCTTCCTTGAATCCTATTATTATGGACCAAACCACTGGAGATTTTCTTTATGGAAAAAAAGATCATCTGTGAAGAAAATAAAGCGGCGAATACAAATTGAAAACCTATTAAAGTTCTTGTTAACTTTAAAACAAAATTGCTTGCCTATAGTATAAAGACAAATAAAGGAGTAAAAAATAATTTCCGGGAAAGCTTCGTGCGCCGCTATTAATAGCATTAATTGCAGGATGCATCTTCTAAAAATGCAAGGAAGAGCATCATTTGAAACCCTGCAAAAATGCCTCGTAAATTATTTTAATTATTGCGCGCTGTTTTTGCCAGGAAATTTACTTATTTTTAGTCTGCCTCTCTTGGGATTTATTATGAAATTTGGTATTGTGAAATATAACCAATTTATTAAGGATTAAAAAAAAATAATTAGGTGTGATTTATGCAACCCAAAAAGTTTGGAGATGTCGTTTGGGTTGAAAAATGATAATATTGTATTTAAGTTGAATCCAATTAAAAGTGTAAAAACGAAGAGCGCTAATTAACGCCGAAATTAAATTAATTAAAGCGTAAACTTTCTAATAAAGCAAGCAATTAAAGCGAGAATCACCGTAACAACTTTATATAAATATATTCGCTCCTAAGATCCCACTTCTCCTTGGTGAATGTTGAAGTGGGTATGCAAAGAAAAAGACAATTATATAATTAGTATTAATTATTTAAATGGGCTATTAGCGCAGGCTGCACGAAGGACATTATCCTGACTCAATTAAAAACTGTTGCGACATGTAAAACACGCTACGCTCCTGGATGCGTTACCCACGTTACCCACGTTATCCACGTTACCCACGTTACCTTCCCCAACGTAGGGGGATGTTTCCCGTTATGTCGCCGCAACCCGCAACACTTGACCGTGGCGGAAAGACGGAGCTTTTCATTTTCCATTTTCCCCCCGCGACTTCGACACGCCCTGCGCTCTCTCGCGTTCCATATTGATCCGTCTGAAAACTGGGCCCCCCTTTCCGTCTCCGGCGCTTCACGTGCTCCTCCGTTGTCACGTTTCGACACCCAATACTACAAACCCTCAAACTACAGGACCCGCATCCACCCCCTTTTGAATAATTATCTCAACTCTAATTATCAACTGCAACTCAAAACGGTAACAAACGGCACTTCACTACTTCAAAACTTCATCCTCAAATTATAACAAACGTTTTTTCAAATTAGGATTTCTCGTTAGCGTTTTAACACCTTCAGTCCTCCTCAAGACTCAACACTTAACCACCCATTAGCATCACCTAAAATAAACTCTGAGTAAATCTGGTCCTTGCTTCTTGTGTCATGATTATGGATGTCCCCATGTATAATAAGTAATGAGGTTTTGCTCATTCTTGTATATATAGGCATAGACAGTCTTAATAAATTTTGATGACACTAGCTCAGCATGTCCTATGCCAATGGTGTCAATTTGGAGACCAAGAACTGAACTAACCCATAGGATGGTCCTTCTTCATGATATCCTATACTGGCACTTAAGCGAATGATTTTCCTTTGAAGGGCATAAAACCTGTCAGCAATACTGGAGTGACCCTAAATCAGCAAACCATTTTCCAGTTGGGATTAGAAAAGTGAAAAAATAGGCAATCCTTAGCTCTTCAGTCGAGGAAGAAGCATGTAAGTTCCGAAACAAATGAACAGTCCTAATCAATTTTGAAGAATATCCATGCAACCTGAAAGTCATGGTTATTTGCTGACCCAAGAATTGAACTGACCTATCGAAAGGTCCTTCTTCCTGATACCCTATATTGGGAATTATGCGATTGATTCGCCTTTGAAGGACAAAAAGCCTGTGAACAATACTGGAGTGAAAAATGAATAATAGGGAATCATTATTTACCACGTTAGCCAAAATAGAAGTACGTAAGTTCCTAAACAATTAGACAGTCTTAATCAATTTTGAAAAATTCGTTCAGCAGGACCAACTGAACTAACTTATCGAAAGGTCCTTCTTCATGATACCCTATACCGGGAATTACGCGAATGATTCGCCTTTGAAGGCCAGAAAGCCTGTGAACAATACTCGCCACATCAGTCAAAACAGAAGCACGTAAGTTCCGAACTTGCTTAGCACTCAGCATGTCCATGCTACCTCAAAGTCATGTCAAAGTGAAGTCCCAAGAACGGTCAGTTCAGTTTATCGAAAGATCATTCTTCTTGACCCCAAAATCGTGTCAATTTGCAGATCCAAGAACTGAACTAACCTATCGATAGGTCCCTTCTTCATGATACCCTATGCCTCTCGCCTTTGAAATACAAAAAAAACAGTGAACAATACTGGGCATTTCCGCCAAGCCAAAAGTACGTAAGTTCCGAACTTGGTCAGCACTCAGCATGTCCATGCCACCATAAAGTCGTGTCAATTTGCAGTCCCAAGAACGGTCAGTTCAGTTTATCTTCAGATTTTCTCCTCCAAAGTCGTGTCAATTTGCAGATCCAAGAACTAAACTGACCTTTCCCTTCTTCATGATTTCTTCAAATGAAGTTCAAGTTCATAGTTTTGCTTTCGTTTAGTTTAAGCCTCTTTATATTTGACTATCGCATTGCATCTGCCTGAGTTCTCTGACTTATTTCCAGTCCTAAAACTTGTTTGATAAAATCCTTCTAATCAACCCTAAATGTAGAGTAATCAGCAAATAGCACTTAGCTTCGGACAATATGCGAAATTCGTGTCGTGGCACCAATAAGAAAGCTCATAATGTATTCAGAAACTCCACAAAGCGAAATTCTTGTTTAGGTTGCTTTGATAATTGGATAACTGGCAATGTGTTTATGATTGAAAGGTAACTTGAATTTGGATGGCTGACAAAAAAACCGAAAAATTGTCTGAAAGTCTCCGATTTATTCTAATTAAGAAAAATGGAGCTCTTTGTATGATAATTAAAACAAGTACCTATAAGGCAGCACAAAGGGGATTCCTCTTTTCCTATTGATCCATACTCTTCCTCCATAGAAACTGAAGAAAAGTTGGAACAGCGTTTTTCTTCTGTAAACTATAATAACAAACATGCAATTGATGAAAAAATATCAAGTTCCACAATAATTGATCAAAATGAGAAGAATAAAGAGGGTTTCGGACAGAACGTTGTTTGTAATCTCTGTGTAAGGAAAAACCGTATCAGCGTGAAGCTGATTTCACTTTCCAATTCCAAAAAACTTCTTGAAATGGCTACTGGATCTAGTATTACGGTTAGAGTACCTGACGTTGATAGAGGATAAGTAGCTCTAAGAATCTAAGAATTAGAAAAGCTGATGCATTTCTAATCATGCATCAGGATTTTATCAATTAAATACCAAAGGAAGTCTCCTTGATCGGTCTTAAGCCTAGTTTACATTGGCTACTTTGATTTGCCAAGGAATAGCACCTTCATTATTAAAGTATTATTTAAGGTGGTCTCGCATTTTTTGGCTAATTCTCTTGTTCGCTATCCTCCATATTTTTCAACATTTCGCAATTCTATAATTTCGGACCTTCACTTTCCGGAAACTATTTCTCCTGTTTCACTATTTTCTTCGTCAACGGATCCACTAGGAAGATATGTTGCCATTTAACTTAGAATTAACCAGTTGTGAAGAGCGCAAGCAGCACTGACTATTTTATTTAAAGTACTTAATTTAACATCCAGTTTTCGATTGGAAATTCTAAATCTGCTAACTATAATTCCAAAGACATTTTCAATTATTCTTCTTGCTCTACTCAATCGATAATTAAAAACTCTCTCTTCTTGTGTTAAAGGTCTATTGTTGTTTGTGTAAGGCTTCATTAGGTATGGTTTTAGTGGTAGTAGCTTCCATTTGGAAGTATTCCATTCTGCAAGTGAGCAATTTTGGAACACCCTTGCATCTGAATCTGAACCTTTTTTTCCTACTTCAAAATAGGTTATACAATATTTATAATCTACAACAGCCATTAACACAACACTATACGTGCCTTTATAATTATAATATTCGCTTCCTTCATCTGGAGCATTAATAAGCATGTGTTTTCCATCAATAGCTCCACAGCACATTGCAATATTCTTCGTAACTCTTAAATGTTAGTTGGGTTCTTCATCGTCATAATACTGTGAATTAACAAACAATGGTACTAACTACTTAGTTTATTTGGGGATCCATTACTCCAATTCTACTTAACTCTCTTTAACTATATTATGATCTACTTTTTCTTACATCTACTTATTGATTTAGAGTGCTGACCATGCAAGGTTACGATTGGTAGCTTTGCGTTGTTGTTGATTGCACGTGTGTTTCCTAACATAACAAGCCTTATATAATTATGTTCTAATAATAACAATTCATCTAATTGTTTTTTTTAACTTAATCTTAAATAAATCTTAACATTATCACTGTACTACAACATAGGAAAATTCTATATATCACGAAAACCGTTGCTTATCGTTTCCCATTCTTTGTGGTGGTTTGGAACCTACGGATGATATATTTAATAATAAATTTTCATATTATTTCTTATAGAATCTGCCAACTGATGAGGGTTTTACAGAAAACCAAGAAGAATTATTAAATTGTGAAAATGAAACTGAAATTACAACTACGATACAACCAATTCGAGAAGGACAACTTCAAGAATTATCTCAATCAAAATTCTGGCCAAGATACAAACCTAGGGTCAAATAAATATGAAAAACCAAATGTGACCGAACGTTGGCTAAATGATTTATCCCAAGCTGTAAATGAATTGAACGAGGTATTGGCTCAGCCAGAAAAACGTATACAAGAAAACGAAGCATTTGGCAATTATGTTGCTGCAGCCTTGGATAAATTACCAGAAAGGGAAACCATATTGGCTCAAAGTGAAATCCAAGATATTTTGACAAAGTACCGGCTGTGTACGGCTGTTTTAGCCAGTTGCAATTCTTCACAATCCACGCCAAGCAATACCCCTTCGGCATTAACATCAGTTTACTCAGAAACACCACCAAATTCAAGCAACACTTCGTATATAATTCAAGAAGAAGGGCAGGAGCCTTGAATAGTTTTCAGAATTATAATTAAAATGAAAGAAATTATATATAATTTAAGAATTAGTTTTTTTTTTAATTGTTAATAAAAGATTTACGTTGGTTTTCACATAATATTCATTATTCATTGTATTACTGGTATATTGAAATAAAAAAACTATCGAAACTTACATTAATAAATTCCTGTAGACTATTATAAATTGCATCACAAACTATTGGTATAAATTTAGATATGGACAGTTTTGAAACTCCAAATAAATGTTGTAAAGTTCGGTAATTATTTCCAGTAGACATAAAATACAAGATAACTTCCAACATCAGTCGAGATGGTATTCCATCCCTCATCTGAATGTTTTCTTTTTGAATAGCAGAAGTAATCATAATTAAAAGAGCTTCTAATTTATTTGGGGCCATTCGTAAACACATTTTATACTCATTCATGTCTTCGACAGCAAGTTCCCTTAGAAGACGCGATGATGCTTCAAACATATTTTACTATCTTTTCTTGCAATTTTTTCGAGTGAACTTGCCTCAATATTAAATGTCGTGTAAACAGCTAACGAAAACAATAAACGAGTCGAGTACTGGGCCGAGTTATTGGGGTCAGTTGACTGGGCCCAGTCACTCGACCAATGTAAACCAGGCTTTATGCTCGAAATGAAGTTATTATTGTTTAGAGGTCTTATAACAACTTTATTGAGGTACAAGACGTACCCTCAACCTCGCTAAGCCTTCGTTCGGCATCCAAGGTGTCATCGAGAAGCAAACAAGGTCCAGTATCGAACCCTGAGGTACATAGAGAGGGAATCAGATTATTCAACTCATACAATATACTTTGACACTTTTGGATAGATAAGTACCATCGTACTGGAACCTGGACTTTTCTATATTCCAAAAAGGTAGCAAAAGGAAATTCACCTTTTTCAAAATACAATAGAGTCTCCGAATTGCTTCAGTAGTAGAGTGACCCTCTCTAAAACCATATTGACCCTCAAAAAAATATTGTTTTGCATTAACGGAACGGAAAATTATTTAAGATCCGAATTGTATACAAACGCACCAGAGCCAACATGCGAATATGGTTCCTCAAACAATGAAAGTATGAAAAAGTGTTTCACAAGTTCAACAAAATTTCCCAATTTTTGGAAGTAAGGAATTTAGTCTCTAGTTACCTCATTCATTGCTCCCATTTTATGTATGGAGATGAGTAGTGCCTTTTTCAGGAAAAACACAGTTCCTAATATAAATATTTCTGAGGTTAATTAATAGTGCCACTAAAACCTCTTCGATTGACTTGATGATGTCCGTATTTTTTCCATAGATAACCCAAACCTTGCTTTTCTTTAGCTGATTTATTGTATTCCTCACCTTAGTTCAAGAAACCTCATTGAAAGCAAAATATTCATTATTGTTAATGAAACTGAATATCACTATTCTTGTTATCCGTAAATCGTTGTCTCTGCTATTTCAGAAAAGTATCTGTTACTCTCATTTCAGGAAATGAAACAATCATAATTTTTTAGTGCTGTTTGTGAACATTTGTCATTTAATAATTTCCACATTGCAGAGACTGTATTATTGGATTCCTTAATGAATTTGTCTTTCTCTTGGATTAAAGTTTTCATTTAGGGTGTAGTTGAAACAAGTGCCCAACAGCAATCTATTAGTGTAAGCTGCTAATTTTTAAAATATATTTTGGTTAGGTGACTATGAAATCAGGTCATTATAAAAGGTAACTCTTGATCTACTATTTCAAGAAAATAGTTACCTAAAACTTTTATATATATTTTTTGACATTTTAAAATTTTTCGAAACAAAAAATTTTCATTTAAAATGTATTTTTATATCAAAAAATAAAATAAAATAAAAAACTGAAATTGAAGTAGCTACGCTGCATTGCAGATCAACCTATTTCAGCAACATTTCGAAATGTAATCCCCATAATATCATAATATTTGATTTACTTGAAATAGAAACTTGGCTTACTTTAAATACATTTTCTGCTGCAACGTACCTCGTATATTTCCCCAACCTAACCATTTTACTATTCTACGATTGCAAGAGTTTCCATAAAAACAGCAATTTTTAAAACGAATATTTTTTAAATAAAAATTTTAGTTAATAATAATTTTAACTTTATTTGAGTAATAGCATATAATTAAATTTTACTTTAATTAAAAGGTTTTTAAACGCGTTTTAATGCCATTACTTGTTTTAAAGTTATTGAAAGTTAAAGTACACAAAGTTTATGAAACTCTTTTAGGATACAATCCTTGATTTTTTAATCAAAGTAGTTTTCATAGTTCAGCCATTAAATTAAACTTATTTAATTATGCTACTTTGTTTTAATTTTTAACTTTTAGAAAAGTTTATACCCCAACAGCTAAAACAGTGACATCCTTGGGCCATATTCACGAACAACTCGACACCGTATGTCGTATACGACTTTTATCATTCTATCATTTTTTATTCAAAATGGTCAGTTTTTTTCCAATTTTTTCATACTATTACAACTGAATATTCTAAAGCCAATTTGCGGCTCAAATTTAGTACATGGCATGCCGTGAAATGTCAAAAACTTATTGGATCCAGTGGCACTAAACATTTTTGGGGCATTTGGGACTAGACCACATAAAAATTTAGATGAAAGAAAATAGGATTTCAATGATAGACTCCCAAGAATTAAAAATCGCATTAATGAAAGCTCATTTTTGAACCACACATTTACATGAAAAAATAAGAGACTATCCTTGACATCGTGTCATCGTGCTTCAAAAATAACCGCCTTGATATTTTTTTAATTTTTTTACCTATTAATATTTTTTAGAACGATTTTACACCATTTCGCCTTCACTAATTTTTATAAATGTGAGCTTATTTTAAAGCTCATTTAATGTTCTTTTGTTTAAAATAAATTTCGCAGTGATATCTTTTATGGTTTTAAAGTTATGGCCGAAAAAGCGCCTACAGTAATAAAATTTTAATTAATGCCAAGAAATTTTGTACACTAAAAAATTAATATCTCAAAAACTACTTGCCCGGTTAAAATACTTTATAGCTCTATATTTACACCACTAAATTTGTCGTCGGAGTAGATTAAAAAAATTTAATTTGGATGAAAATTGCATATTTAAAACTTACTTTATATTTAAAAATACAACATTTTTCAATTATTTACAAGGTTTTTGGCTTAAATAAATAAAATTTATAAATAATTTTTAGACCAAAATTAAACCCACTCCTATTTTTTCAATATAGAAAAAAATGTTTTAATAAATTATTTAGTTTAGAAGTTATTGCTGAAAATGTGGGAAAAGGCATGAAAATTAAAATTTTTTAGATTTTTTTGATTATTTTTTAATAAATAAAATATATAAAAATATAATAGCTCGAATTAAAGCTAGTATTATCTTTATTATATAATCAAGTTGGATATAAGGAATTTTTTGAACCCAGTACTTACAAATATTTATCCTAATTTTTGCAAGTTCACATACTTCTTCCCAGTTTTATCTTGTTTAACATTGAAAAAGATTTGTATTAATAACTTTTTTAGTTTAAAATTTATTCCTCAAAAAGAGCTAAAAACGTGAAAATTAAAAATGTTTCTTATAATTTTACTATTAAATTTTGTACTAAAAAATTGATTTCTCAAAAACTATTGGTCCTATTGAAACAGTAGATATCTTTAAATTTACAGCAATATATTTTTCATTTAGATACATTAAAAAATGTTGGGGTGAATGAAAATTTCATACTCAAAAATTGGTTTAAATTATCAAAAATTAAAAAAATCGATTATTTACTAAGTTTTTGGACTTTACTAAATTAAATTTATAAAAATATGAGACCTCAAATTAAAGCCACTTTGAACTTGTTTAATGTCGAAAATGATTCGTCAAAATATCTCATTTAGTTTAGAAGTTATCGCTCAAAAAGAGCGAAATAAAATATAACATTTTTGGTAAAAAAATTGCTACGCCACTAAAAAATTAATATTTCAAAAAGTACTTGGCCGATTTAAATATCTAATAGCTTAAAATTTGCAGGATAATATTGTTTATTAAAAAACTTGGCTGGATAACAATTTCTGACATAAAAACAGTTTTTAAACCAAAAAAAATAAAAATTTTTAGAATATTTATAAAATCATCAGAATCAACTAATGAAATATTTATAAATTAAATAAACCAACTTAAACCCACTTTTATCTTGAGTAATCTCGAAAAATGTTTTAATTGATATTCGATTTTTTTGTATAGTAAAATATTCAAAACCTGAAAATTAACAGATTTTACTAAATAATTAATATTTTAAAAACTCGTTTTCCAATTAAAACATGCCAAAGCTTAAAATTTGCAGGAATGTTTTCGCTATTTAAATAAATTAAAAATTCAAGATCGGCCTTAAAATACACCCACGAAAATTGTTTTTATAATCGAAACTTTAGGACTTTTTTATGCAAAAATTAATTGGAGGAAATTTTCATGTGGGCGGTAAAATCAACATTTTTTTATTTATTTACTTTTTACCATTGTTTTTATTAAAAATGTTTTTGGTTTCGCTTTAACTATATTATCGTTATGCATAAAATTATATAATACCCGGCGCATTCGCCATAACTTTTTAGAAAAATCAATTTTAAGGTGATTTTAAAGAGCAGCTTATAAATAATATTTAACCAACATAAGTGATATTTTTTATTAAAACTGTCTCGAGTGAAGAGTACTTTGAGACTTCGCTATAATTAATTCTTCCAATTTCAATTTTCAATTAGCGAGCCATTAAGGGAGTTTATGACATGAGTACTCCATTCCGCCTAGTTTCGTGCATATATTTTTTAAAAAGATTTCGATCGAAGTTCAGCACTTGGAAGTACATGGCCTTTTGATTATTTTGTCACTGCGATACGGCTTCAATTAATTCAAGTGGAAATTCCGACTAAAAAATGGTTATTATCAATAAAATAACAATAAATTAGGATATTAGTATTGATTTTCGTTTAAAAAGAGAAGGTCGTGCTTTATGACGATGGTTACTAAAAAACCGGTATAAATAGGGATTTCCCCGAGTGGTAATTTAGTTTGGGCCTTTAAGGCGGCGCTTAAGTGGCAGCCTATTAATTTTTTCACCTTTTTTCATATTTTGCGCCAAGAGTTGCAATTATTTTCATCACGCTCGTGCCGCTACATAATTACAACTTCAAAGGAAATTAAGGCCCGAAAAAAAAACCAAACGAAAATAAACGTGCAGACACTATTTTAAATTATTGACGAAATTATTAGGTTATTGTAAAAAAACAGTGTCAAGGACTAACAATATTTGTGTAGCATCATGCAACGTATTACCTAATACTAAATTTAAACCAATCGATTCTCGTGTTTAGCAACGCGATTTAATAATCAAAATTTTATAAACCATTATTTTATGGTTGAATAATTCATGAAGCAAAAGTTTCTCTCGTGTTTCGTTTCGGTGAGTAAATCTTCCATGGAAGATGGGGTCATAAGGATTGACGCGGGTCTGACGTAAAAATAAAAATAAATTTGAACGTGTGTAAGTCGCACAATCTTCGCCCCTGATTTTTGGAGCTTCCCAACTTCGATATTCTTTCCATCACTTGAAACAACAAGACAATGAAGGGCCGCAAAGAAAGCCGCTTACAAGAACACTAAACTCTCAACAAAAGGATCAGGAGTCAAGCAGATGTTGAGGATATATTGCGAGGATGAGTTTAGTTTGTTTCGATGATAAGGAAGATTCCAGAGAGTATTGTTTTTTAAGGGGGTCGGGGGGAATACAGTAAAGCTCTTTTATGATCATTTATGACGATTTTATGGCTCGCAACGAGGAACATGCCAACATTGTTGATCGGTTACATTTTATGTACAGAAATATACATCACGCAGAACAAATAACTTTCACAGAGATCCTAGGGAGGAAAAGGATTTTTCTGCATTAGTCGCTGAGATGTGAGGGTTTTGCCACAATTGATTTCACAATCCAAACTTTTTTTATCAACCTCCAGTTACAAATTTCAATTTTTTACTTCAAATATTCCCATTGTAGATAATTTTTCACCAAATTATAGGTATTGATTTTCTAGACTGTTCATAACTTTTCAAATTTTACTAAAAATATATTTTTATTAAATGAAAAGGCAGATTAAACTACTAAATTAAAAAAAAATATAGGTTCTTGTTCGTAAAAAAAATTAATTCAATAAAAATTTCTCCTTTCAGAGCAGATATTTGGCCCAGCTTTTTCCAAAATTTTTGGTTAGGTTAGGATAATTTAGGTTAGATTAATTATTAATTTATTAATCCATTTAAACATTGAAAGAATCATTCTATTCTGCAGCACAAGTATTTTTTCGGAAATTGTAGTTATGTCTAAGAAAGTTCTTAAGCGTACTTTTTACTACTGAGGATTTTTGAAAAATAGTTAATACGACAGCTTCAACTAAATTCACTATCAAACACTACTCCCAACAACTGTGTGGAGTTTTCTTGAATTATAGATTTTGATTTTCTATATTTTATTAAAAAGCTTTTATCTTGAAAATAAGTTGTTTGTAAAAACACGTCGTCTGCAAAGTTGGAAAAGAACTCGTAAAATTAATGGAAGGTCGTTGATACATCTCTAGTAAATAATAAAACCAGTTAATTTTACAATTTCTTATTTATCCATTACCCTTACACTCTGGAATCTATTTTTCAAAAAAAAGTCGATTCACCCCCGAATTTTAAATTTATATAATTTGTGTAGTAATATTGAATAATTTATTAGATCAAATGCTTTAGTTTCATAAAAAAATATTGGCTCAAAATTGCAAGAATTAGTCTTGTTTCGGAAAATTATAAAAACTTTTTGATTGGAAAAAAATGACCGACTCCGAAAGCAATTTCATATCGAATATTCAAATATTATTTATTTTCTTTTTTATAAATTTCCGGAGCAAATTAATGAATTGTAAAATTTGTAAAAATTAATCTTCTTTCAGAAAATGATAAAAAAAAATGATCGGATAGAAATTGCAGATTTCAGAACCAATTTTAACCCGAAGTTCAAATGATTTTGACTTTTTCACAAATTTAAGTATCTAATAAAAACTTTTCTTTAAATTATCAATTCAAATTAATGAAAAATAGAAGAAATTATTGGATCAACTTAAGGCTACTTTCATCTTCTTTAAAATAGAATGGCATTTGTCTATATTTCGAGGTTATGACATAAAATCTTCTCAAAGGTTAAAAACTGAAAAAAATTAATATTTCTAAAACTACTTCATTTATCAAAATACATGATAGCTTAAAATTTTCATTAGTAATTTTTTTATTTAGAAATATTAAAGAAAAATTGTGTCAACAAAAATAGCATACTCAAAATTAGATTTAAATCCCCGATTCGATTTTTTTTTCGAATTTCTTTAAAAATTAATGAAAAATGGGAAAAATTATTTTATCAACTTAAATCTACTTTTGGCTTCTTTAAAATTGAAAAATATTGATTTTGGTATTTGTCCAAAATATTCCGACAGCTTGAAAATTGAAAATTTCAAATTTTACTAAAAATCCAAAAATGTTCAAACTATATGACTGATCAAGACACATGATGGCTTAAAATTTTCATTATAAAGTCTTTTATTTAGAAATATTATATTTAAAAATTTTTAAACAAAAACGCAGACTCCAGAAAAGATTTAAAACTTACATTCGATTTTTTTCCAATTAATGAAAAATTGGAAAAATTATTAGATAAACTTAAAGTTCTTTTATCTTCTTTAAAATTAAATAAAATTCATTTTGGTGCTTATCTTTATTTCGAGGTTATGCCAAAAAGTCTCTGGCACCTTGAAACCTGGAAAATTTCACTAAAAAGCCAATATTTAAAAAACTACTTGACTGATCAAAATGCATATGATAGCTCAAAATTTTCTTTAGTAATTTATTTATTTAGGAACATTATAATCTAAATAAATGCCTGTTTTTACTAACGTTTCCTAAAATATAGGTATACTTTTAGGAATCGTTGGTGAAAACGGACATAAATAAAAATTATTTAAACAAAAAAAGCACACTCTAGAAAAGTTTTTAAAACCAAATCCCATTTTTTACAATATATTTTAATATTATCCTTTGAAATTAATGAAAAATAGAAGAAATTATCACATAATCTTAAAGCTACTTTTATCTTCTTTAAGACTGAAGCATATTCATTTTGTTATTTATTTTTATTTCGAAATTATAACATATAATCTTCTGACAGCTTAAAAACTGGAAAATTCCACAAATTTCACCAAGAACCAAATATTTCTAAAGAATGGTCAAAATACGTAATATGTTAAAATTTTCTTTAGTAATTTTTTTTATTTATGAATATCAAATAAATATTAAACAAACTTGAAGACTGATGTTAAATATTTTCATCGTTAATTATACTAATAAAAACTTAAAGTTGAATAGATGGAATTCTTGTTTTTTATTAGTACAAATAAAAATTATTGAAGCACAAATTGCAAACTCCAGAATAGATTTTAAACCTAAATTCGAATCTTTCTAATTTTTTTTAAATTATCAACTCAAAAATTAAAGAAATATAGAAGAAATTTTTTGATCAATTTAAACCTACTTTTACATTCTTTAAAATTAAAACTACTTGACTGGTCAAAATACCTGAAAGCGTAAAATTTTCATTAGGAATTTTTTATTTAGGAATATTAAAAAAAAATTGTTTAAACAAAAATTGCACACTCCAGAAGAGATTTAAAAAGCAAATTCGATTTATACCCGATTTTTTTTTTAAATTATCAACTGAAATTACTAATAAATAGAAGAAATTAATCTTTAAAATTAAAGATTATTCATTTTGGTTTTTGTCATTATTCCGAAGTTATTGCACAAAATCTACTGACAGCTTGAAACCTCAAAATTTAACAAATTTCACTAAAAACTCAATATTTCTAAAACTACTTGACTGATCAGAGTACTTGATAGCTTAAAATTTTCATTAGGATTTAAAACGCAAATTCGATTTATCCCCGACTTTTTTTAAATTATCATCTTAAATTAATGAAAAATAGAAGAAATTATTAGATCAACTTAAAGCTACTTTTATCTTTTTTAAAATTGAAGAATATTCATTTTGGTATTTGTTTTTATTCCGAGGTTATGACACAAAATCGATTTCTTAAAACGTGTTGTTTGAGCCTATATTCGAAAATGTATAAAATATTTTTTTTTTCAGCAATGATCCTGACACCAAAGTTCATTTTATATAAAAAAATGTACCACCAAAAAATATAAATACATAACTAATCTCAATATAGACTGGATTTTAAAGAAATGGTATTTTGGTTCCAGAATAATTCTAAAGTTGAACTATGTCCTGATAACTCCCATTTTTTTCTTCTAAAAATGTCGCTTGGTCCAATTTATAGGTACCTACAAAATAAAGTCACTTCAAATAGGTATAAAATACAAAATAAGACAGGCCAAAACATTTTATTATGAAAATCTCTTTGTAAATATTCAAGATTCCGCAAAAAATATTTGGAATATAAATAACACCACAAATAGGACTTTTATATTATTTTTAGTCCATACAATGTGTCTCACTTTTTTTCCAGCAAATTTAAGATTGCTGTAACTTTTTAAGGAGTCGAAAAAAACATTTTAGTTCATAGGAATTTTTTTTTTGTTTAGAATGGCATTTGCTACGTAAAAAACTCTGTATATCATTATCATATTCATTATCAGTTGATTTTATCTTTCTGTTGTGAATTATCATGTAATTATTTTGATTTTCATTAAAAAGTAGTCTATTTTGTTTTATCCAGGTTGTTAGATTAATAATATCTGATTTCATTTGTAATAGTGTCTCTTCTAGTCTATCGGTGTAGAAAAGGGTTGTATAATCTACATCTAGAATAATTTTTCCTTTTAATTTCATGTTATTTAGATCATTTATATAAATCATAAAAAATAAAGAGGACCTAATAGTGATCCCTGAGGAACTAAAATTTTGATTTCTCTTGGTGCACTTCTTGATGATTTATTTTGATAAACTGTTGTCTTTTAGTTATAAATATTGCACTAGGCCAAAGGCTTTTTTAAAATCTAAAAAGAGTGCTCGAACTGTTTTGCCGTTTGGGTGCTTTTTAACTACATGAATCAAAACGTATAATAGCTTAAATTTCGCAGGAGTGATGCCTCTATTCGAAACTGTATAAAGTATTTTGATTTTACTGAAGGGGCTGATTCCAGAGTTGATTTTATATCCAAACTTAAAAAAACTCAAGCAAAAAAGTGGTCTTTACGAAAATTTAGCTTGTAGTGATTTTAATATATTTCTGTTATTTTTCTAGATATTACGTGGGAATAGTAGTGATGCTTGTGAAGTTCGGGACCCTTGTCAACATGGAGGAATCTGTATTTCCACGGATAGTGGCCCTATCTGCGAATGCCGGAGCCCTGATTACGAGGGGGAGTATTGCGAGAAAGGTAAATTATTAATTATTTTAAATGGCACCTTTAACATAGTTAATGCTTCAATTAGCGTCAGATTAAATTAGCACCAATATTATCCAAGCCGTCTTCTATGAAGCAAAGGAAACACTATGTAAGCTCGAATTAATTCGAGGCCTTTAATAAACGCATATTCCTGATAAAAGATACACCCATTCACATCAAAGCAATGTATGTCCTAGTATAGAGGTCTCTTTATTAGTGTCGGTAAAAGGTTGGCATTGGATTTACGAAGATACGAAATATAAACTACTTCTTCGCTTGATTTTTAAAATTCGTGCTGACATTCGAAATGGATTTGTCGTTTTTTTTTGTAAACAAAAGTTTTAAATCCGGTAATTTAAACCGCGAAAGAAGTAAGTGGATTACACGGGGATATTGGTCGCGAGTAGTGTGCGCTTCTTTCAAACCCTACAACTTCTTTTCAAACACGAAACTCCATTAGGATTAGGTTTGCATGCATGCCGATTCCTCGTAGAATTGGATTTGTAAAAAATTTGGTTAAATTATAATTTGGAGGGTCAATTGAAACAATTGAGTCCGAATATGGGGGAAGGGTTAGAAACCAAACCGCAAGCCCGGCGCATTCATCTTTAAGTCCTTAACCTCGGTGCTTAGCTAACTTCACCTAACTACGCTTCAAATTACCTAATTGCTTCAAATATTTACCCGAAATTAATTCTGTTTTGTGGAGTTATTGACCTCTCGCCTTTCTTCTTTAAATATATGATCGATTTTAATTTAATAACATGAAATTAAGTTTAATTATACATTGGTTATTACTGGGAAACAGTCATGCAATTTTCACGAGCTTCCCACGCGTCGAGTTTTGACCTCGGAACTTAAACAACATGCTTTTTGCATAAATCGTGGAAAGTAAACTCAAATCATGTTTTAATTACGTTATTTATTAATGCAGGCATAAATTACACCGTAAAATACTTTCCATGTTTTACATAAACGAATTCATACCCGATAAAGTGATAAAAATATGCGAATCAATTGGCAGCCATTTCGGGCCTGGAATGGAAAAGTTGTCCGTTAATTTTCCTACGAATGGAATAACTCGATTGAACACAATGCGGGTTACTTTTATTACTTTCATTTTAGACAAGGATCTCTCTTTTGTTGGGATTTACACTTAATTTACTCGTTCAATTATCGTTTCACTGTTATTTGATTTGATTTCTCTCAGCGAGCTTTTATCTTGTAATGAAGTTTACAAACATATATTTGTACTAAATAATAATAATAAGTTTTTTAATACATTTATAAAGATTAGGAATTAGAAGCATAGCAATAAATTATTTTTATGACCGGAAGCAGACTAGGTGTAGCTGGAAAACCGCAGGGTTCAGTACTGAGCCCATTTTTACACTCAAACTCAACATACAATTTCTAAACATAAAGGCTAAATACTACCTTTAGTTTTTTGTAAATATCCAATATTTTTATTTATTAAATTTAAATTTTATCCTTGGATGGGTGAAAATTAATCAAGTCATGTCATCATAAAAAATTAAAACCAATTTCCAGTAATCGTGTAATCTATATACATATGAAATAGAATATTTGCAAGCACCTTTCAAACATCAATCACGTAAATAATTTAATCTCCTCGTTGTTTTGTTTTATTCACGCATTTGTGGCGTAGTTTTTTTTCATAACGTAATCGATTAGTGGTGTTATTGGATTACATATTTATAACCCCGTAGTGATTTCGTAGTTTTGTGGCCTTTGGTTGTTCAAAACAAACGTATTAACGTCCAATTATAATGAGAACGGGTTACCACATCCTGGAGCCAAGGCACGTATTTAGTATAATTAGTAGTAATCTGCGATTATGTAACAGGCACGTATACGAAAATAACTTAACTTATTAATTGGTAATAATATTAGCGATGTAGGTGCTACATTTTTAATTTAACCCTAATGAATTATTTAATTAATTACACCCTTACTTGAGATACTTTTAGTGCACTATTTAATTATTTATCACAATCTTAGCAGATTGGAAGGACTTTACTTGGAGACATTTTAGAACGCCGTTTCTCTTTTACTGCCTTCCCTGATCGGTAAATTAAGTTGATCGTTTGTGATTGACATCAGGGCAACTGCAATAGGTCAACATTGCATGTGCGCACATGTCAACTTACAAAAGCAACTTTACAAGCGTCCATCAAATTCTCCAGGTTTGACAACGGTTCGGATATTGGCAACTTTAACGGATATGATGAGCGTGTTTATTACAACCCTACACGTGTAACTCGACCTACAACCACCAATAACTGCACTAATTACCAACGTTTCATTAATCACGAATTTAATTATTACAAAAGATCCACTTCATTTCTAAAATCCAACCAGTGATTAAGCAAAAGTCCTACAAAAAAAACAGTTTTATTTAATAAAAAATAAACACTTAAAAAAATTGTTTTTTTTTTGGAAAAATAGAATGAAAAAGTTTCGTATCTACAGTTAAGGGGAGATATTTGCGATTTAAAAAAAAAACTATACAAAAATTCCTAGGTATTCTAGAAAATACCTAAAATTTGCAGGCAAAGAATAAAATTGACTGTTCCTCCCTCTTTTTCTCCTGTTCTTCTTTTTCTTCTTCTTCTTCCAGAATGTTGAACAAAATCAAAACGTAATCAAATCCAAAATTCTATTCTATTTCTACTGAGCAGACAGGATATTGTTCTAGTTCAGTTTTTAGTCACTTTCAATTGAACATAGTTTCCATTAGGTCAATCAATCAATTGTATTTTAAAATAACAAATTTAATATCAGAAGGCATCAGAATCCTCAGTTGTATTTTGGAAAGATTCATTTGAAAATCAGAATTCTTCAGTTTAATTTGAGTAAGTATGATTTGTATTTTACATGTAATTAATTGTATTTTAGAAAGAATCATGGTCATGCAATCAAAGTAAATTTTGGATTACCTAAATATAATCTTTTGGCCACCAACAGCTAAAGCAGCTACCTACTTGATCGATTTTAGTATGTTGTGCAGTATGAGCACAATCACCACCAACAGTTGTATTGTTGGTTTCATCAATAATTGTTTTCAATTAGACAACCATTTTCTCCAAAGCACCAGGAGCCATAACAGGAGAAAATCAAAGTTGTCTTTTAACAATATTGCTTTAATCTTAGAACGGACTATGTATTATATCAATTGGGTTTAACATTGCTGAATAAGGACTTAAGCGAAATATTGTGACTGGTGCATTGTTAAATTGGACCATGCTTATCAAAAACCAAGCGACATTTTTAGAAGAATGGGATTAAGGCATAAAACGAGATAATTGAACTCCAGAATTATTTTGGAAACATAATCCCATTTATCTAAAAATATCGCTTGGTCCCTTTTTGCTAAACATTATCCAGAGTACATTTTTGATGAATTTTGTGTTTGTAGTGCACAATCACCTTCAAAACTCTTGGTTTCTTCAATTTTTTATAATTGGTTCGTTCTGAATTTTTTTTTGAAATATTGATACTTTCTGAAATACAATTGCTGAAATTGGTAAAATACAATGAATACTTCCTAAAATACAATTGATGATTCTAAAATACAATTGATACTTCCTGAAATTTAATTGATTTATCAGATAAAAAATTGATGCTTTCTGAAATGCAATTGGAAAGGTGTAGATTTGACTAGATTTGGGTAAAGTAAAGTAGGATTGGATTTAACTTAACCATGTTCCTCCTCCCATTACTGATTTTTACGATCTTTAATCCACTCTACTTGAGCGAAATTATATACTAATGAAAATGATACGACTGTATAAAAGGTTTATTTTAATTTTGCACTAAACGACTCTACTGTACTACATATCTTTAAATTCCTGCAACCAGATTTTCTACTAATGAAAACTAGGCTTTATGTTTCAAAAGGAAGATTTCTTATTCCTTGTTTTCTGTTCGTTGATACATAGAACTGTGGTCTAAAGAAATATTTCTTGGGCTATAATAAAATTCGTCATTTTCTTGAAGCTTCTTCTTTCTCGGTGGTACTAAGTACTAAGAAAATACTTTTTTAATTTTTTTCTCAATTTCTGAAGAGTTTATACCAAAAACGTTGGTAATTTCTTTGTATGTATTTACTTGTTATCAAGGGCTTGATATGACCTCTCACAGTAATGAAAAACCAATGTCAAAGAAACGCCAACTGACTGCTTCCACAAAACAGACTAAGTTTAGAAACATTTAGAAGCGTTTTGAAGCTACCACTTTTGAGTGGGGTACGAAAAACAAACCAAAAACAGTCGCATAAAACACAAGTCTAGAAAAAAAAGTTCTAAAAAATCGTATTAAGGTAATTTTAAATGTGTATTTTTAACTAAGGGTAGTGGCTAAAAACCAGTGGAAGATGTAAAAGGTCCTAAAAAGGTTTCACAGATGGAACCATGGGGCTTCTGGTCGCTCAACAGCTGCGACATCATGATTGTTCACTTTTATGTTACGGAACTTAGTTGACGTACTTCATGAAGCTCATCTGGCTATTGTTCACGCAGGACGGGACAAAATGTCGAAAGAGCTTTCATGCAAGTACAAAATGTTACTCATTACGATGTGGACTTTTATACTAACTTATAAGTTAGTATAAAAGTATGAACCGTGTCAGAAAAACAAAAAGTTTCGAAAAAAGGGTATCGTAGTGAAGCCCATGGTGTCTTCAAAATCCCATTCGTGTTGCCAGGTAGAACTTATAGGTTTTCAAATATTAAGTTCTCTAATGGTCTAAGCAGATCATTTAACCAAGTTTTCAGTTATTCGAGCACTTTAATCTACAACAGCAGAAGAATAGGTTACCAACTTTTGGATATAATTTCGTCATTGGAAGCTCCATCGTTTTTACAGTCGAGTAAAGGGAGGAAAAGTTTCGCGATGGCCAACCATGGTATTGAAAAAATGATATCCACTTGGGTGCAAGATAAAAAGTTGACTTATGAAGAACAAGACCCATCATTCTGAGATTAAAAGAACACCACACGAAGCTCTTACATTTTCTTTAAGTCTAGATGTTTTACAAGATGTGCAAAGCGAATAGAATAAAAAAATAATTGACAGCATTAAAACCACTAAACAAGAAGATGCGAATGGTTTCATAGGTGATAAAAAATCCATCTTCTCAATCAACAACTATGAAAAGCGTGTTTCTTTGTTTGCTCAGAAGAAACCGCTCATATTTATAGAGTTTTTAGTCAAGCTCCCTTTTGTGGATAAACATTAGTATTATTTCATGGTGAAGACACGGAAAATGAAGATTACTGGATTGAAGTTTTGTGCTCTCTTTGTTTCAAAAAGCCGTGGAAGAAAAAATTGTAAGTACTAAAATCACACTTGGAAAATCCAGGTAAAAAATGATAATGTACTCATTTAAGAAATTTCCTCCAGCGCTTCTGGGGGTTTCTGTCCGTGTGGCTATTCCTGAAATAGACAAGGAAATAGTTTATCTCCGTAACTCGTTGGAAGTTATAATAAAATTGACAGAAGATGGTTTTTGCAAAACTCAGAACCACTACTAAGATCTTGAAACAGCTTTATGCTTTACTATTTGTCAGCAAAACTTTGTACGTGTGGAAGATGAAATCGCTCTTCTGCTGCTAATTTCCATCAGTCGACTAGAAGCGGTCGTAAAGTGTTCTTTACCTCAAGATGAGCAAAGCGAAGAAGATATGGAAAAAATAATTGACTGCATTAAAACAACTGATCAAGAAGGTGCGAATAGTTCGATAGGTGTTGGAAAAGATCTATCTTCTCAATCTTTAACAGCTAGGAGAAGACATCCTTCTACATAAGCTTCAAATGCAGAAGAAAAAGATCCACAACTATGAAAAATGTGTCCAGTGTTTGCATAGAAAAAACTAATGTTTTTCATACATTTTAAAGATTATGGTCGAACTCTTCATTTCATTTGTGGATAAACTAATTTCATGGTGTAGATAAAGAAAATTAAGATTAGGCTAAAATCCTTGTTTCAAAAATCTGTTCAAGGAAGAATGGAATTAAACTTATCTTGAAAAATCCAGATAAAAAATGAAAATGAACTCAGGTAGGAAATTTCTTAAAGTAGACAAGGAAAGAGTTTATCCCCGCAACGCGTTGGTAGTTGTAATAAAAGTGACAGAAGATGGGTTCTGCACACTTAGAACCACAACTAGAATCTTGAAACAGCTTTAAGATTTACTATTTCTCAGAAAAACTTTGTAAGTGTGGAAGATGAAACTGCTCTACGTTCTGTTGCTACTTTCCATCAGTCGACTAGAAACCGAATCAAAAATGGGCTTTTCAAGAAAAATAAAATGAAATGCAATTCTAAGCCTCAATTTTCACTTCCTTGTTGCAATGAATAAATGTACACGGTATTCTTTAGATACTATAACCTGACATTCTCCCAACGTTTGGATAGTGCCTGTAGTACACTATGTTTGTTCGATGGTTCCTCTTGAATCTAGAGTCTAGATGGTTCCTGTAGTAGGTTTTTCAACAACGAGAAATTGGAGGATCTGAAAACCACTTCATTTTATATACTATAAGGTTTGTTATATGGGTTGTAAAGGACAGTTTCGGTGGTTATCTTACAGATATTTCCTGTAAGGACTTACGTTTTGCACAGAAATGCATTATTGAATTGTCTTTCCGTCAGAATCAGCAATCTTACCCACTCTTTGGATTCATCACTGAATTGAAATCGGTTCTGTCCTCAACCTGTGAGAACACCCCACTTTAGGAAATCTCATAATTTGCTTTATTGGCCTATGCGCGCGCACTTTCTTCCGAAGTAGCACGCAACGAGCTAAATATATCCAAGTTACTTGTTTGAGCGTTTTTAACTGACTCCACTAAAATTAAATGTTTCAAAAATTTTCTATACTAAACAACTACTGATATTAAATACAATGCCTTGGTAATAAATATAGTTTATACCTTGGCTAAAATCGAAAGGCATTCTATATCATCCCTAAGTATTTTATACAATTCCTGAATTTAAACTTAAAATAAAGGGTGTCCTAACAAGAGTGGAAAATTTTTGGTGTGCCAAATGTTCCAAGTGCATCAACTGTGAAAAAAAATAATCAGAAAATTTGAGGAGACTGGGTCGATTATTGATGTCAAACCATTGACACGTGGAGTTTGAACATTTAGGCATTGGAACTTTTTTCTTCGAGAATGCTGACGGGATAATTCACAACTGTTAATGGCGAATCCAGTTTTTTGTGCCTCAAATGGATTGTATGGAGTATTGAAGACGGTGTCACTTGCCACACATCTCGTGAAACCTTTGGACTTTTTTGAAGTAAAAAGTTTTTGTCAATAATCCCATGACCACCCAAGCCTTGAAAGGGAAGATTAGGCAGTGTTTCACTAAAATCAATCCACATTATGCCAAACCGCAATTGCATTAAACAATACCGAGGAGATATGTTGTTTCATACATAATTCCCCCATGTCTACTTCATGATTAATTCAAAAGTATTTTTGTTTGTGTTTTTATTTAAAATTTAAATTGTGTTTTCTGTACTTTCATAAAGTTGAGATTTGTTTTAAAATCATGTGAAGCTAATAAAAGGATTTTTGTGTCAATTTTTTGGGATTACTTTTTTTGCTTTTACATAAAATCGTGGACTTTTGTAATGTATTAAAGTAGTGTTGTTTTTGTTTTCAGATAAAGCTCCATCTGAAGCGGTTTTCCGGGGAACTGAATTTTTATCTTACGACCTGAGCCAAACTGGAGGTGAACCAATTGTGAGTGCCCAAGACTCCGTAACATTCTACTTCAAGACACGTCAACCAAGCGGGCTTCTGTTCTACACAGGTAAACAACAGCAATTACAAGAACCGTACGAAATCATGTCTTCCTTTCCTTCCTCCTCGCAACTCTCCCGCTAATGGGAGCAATTATTTTCCCCTTGATTTTCTGCAAAGTTGTTGCCCGGGCGGAAGGAATGATTACGAACTTGCGTTTCAGGCGACGGCACCGACTACCTAAACGTCGCCATTAAGGATGGCATCCTTATTCTAACCATGGGCTTGGCAAACGGCAAGCAGGAGATGCAAATTAGACCCAACAAAGTGAGATTTGACGATAATCAGTGGCACAAAGTCAGCGTGCACAGAAGGATACAAGAGGTAACTTTATTCCACTCCACTCATATTATTACCAAATTTAATACCTATATTATTTACAGATTTCTGCAATCACCAGTTTTTGTAGGGTAAGTTTTTTCAGTAATTTGCATAAGATCATATTAAAACAACTAATAACCATAATAAACCTTTCTTGGGTAAACTTTATGTTTATAATAAACTTCGAGATAACTCCACTCCTTGAATATACAACGCGAAAGTGGAACAACACTTTATTACTATGAAATTGAATAAGATAAATAGGTTTATAAAAAGTTTTCCTGTAAAAATTTATGTAAACACAAGCTGAGAAACGAGGAACGTTTTGTAACTTGAATCTTGTTTCCCGTCAAAGGATCTAATGAGTTACATTTTCCTATTAAAACATCAAAAGGATTTATGGTTAGTGTTTTTAATGAAATAACTGATTTAAATACAAAACGAATCGTAGAGGATAAATAGTAACTGCGAGTTATAGCAGATTTGCAGGAATACACCAAAATGACATAGGTATTACTTCCCCTCTTTTGGAACACCGCTTTAATAGCATGGAATCAAAATTATGAGCCCTTTCAAACAGTAATCTTCTTAAATGATATTTTCCATGTAATACCACTACAAAATTTGTATATTCAAATTTTAATTACCAAAATTTTCATTACTAATTTTTCATTCCAATTTTATTTATGGATAACTGTGACGTGTTAAGAAATCAATAAGGGCGTTTTTAATTTAAATATTTTGTTGTAAAAAAAGTATTGTTTGACTTTCTTGCTGCTGTTGCAGACATTGATATATTAAAAACGTTTTGCTGAGAAATCAAAGCGAGTTATTTGGAACGCAATTCCGGTGCTTTGAAAGATAATTGCTGGATATCATTGAAAAAATTGTTTTCTTGGGAATAAACGTGGAAATATTTGAAATTTGCATTCGTAAACCATCTTTTCCTTCCATGAATTATATAAGCGTAAATATGGAAATGTCGCTGGTGTCTGAAGAAGACCCCAAGAGGCTCCCTCGTTTTTTCCACTTTAAAGGCTTCTCTGCAATTCGGCAAAACCGACTCCTGCCTTTGTAGAGAACGTTTTTACATATTCCCTTTAAAAAAGTCACTCCTCGCTCCTTTAGAGGCTTTATGTAATTTTAATTTTGCTCATTTTATGCGTAATTTATTGCAGCTATCTGCGGTGGTGGATGGGGTGTATGCTGATCATTCTCACATCGCTGGGAAGTTTACCATGTTGTCCTCCAGCAGAGTTTATGTGGGTGGCAGCATCAATACGAGGGCTCTTCCTGGCTCCAGGGTACACAACAACTACGTAGGATGTATGAGAAAGGTAAACTTTTCCTTAATATTACCCACTTTAAGCCCGCCAGGGTTTACCTAATGGTTATTGCTTTATTTCATTTTATCTCAGATATTTAGCATCATATTAATATAACAACCATTACTTCAACAATATTTTTTTTGCTTTTCAGAAAATGTACAAACATTTTCTTTAAGATAACACAACCTCGCACTAAATTTAATATATATCTTGTGCCGCATCTAATATTTTAACTCGTATCTTTTAAAATAAGCCATAAAAGTAAGTTTAAAAATACAGCGGAGCACTCTTAATATACAGGGTGACCCAGTCATCTGCCCACGGTCTATAGCTTCTTTGCTATAAAACTTATCGACTTGCGGTTTTCACCAACATATAGATACATGCATGCCCCACAATTTAAAAATATTTTCGATATATACAGGGTATCCCATCATGACCTACTGAACCAAAGTTATATTTTTTTAAATGGAACACCCAGTATATTATTGGATTTTTGGATTCCTTATCAAAAAATAATTATACTTTGTATAAACTTTTATGGGTCTATCATCACTCGTTTTGCTGATATTTGCTACTTAAGCCAAAAAAAGATCAATTTTTGAAAAATCACTGCTCTAAAATAAATGAACATTTTGGCTTGAAATTTTGTCAAAAATTTTTCAACATCGTCTAGTCTACAACTATCATGTTAAATTTAAGTTTGTGATATTTTTTATCAGGGTGCCTTATGAAACGCAAATTGAAAAATTAAACGAAATTTTCAAATGGAACACCCTGTATATTTTAACATCAATCGATGGCATTTTTTACAAGCTTTCTATTGATATCATATTTGCATGGTCGATTATCAAAGGTTTAGGAGATATTAATATCCAAACTGAGAAACAGTGAAAAATAGACAAAATAGTGCTCTTCATGAATTTTGTTGAGGATTTTTTTTTATATTTGCCTATTATTTATTTATGTCTTTTTCTATTTTGCTTTTTTTTATAATGTTGTTTAATTTCAATAGTAGTTTTTGTTGTTTTATAACAAAAATATAATCGAAATTTGCAATTATCAATTTTGGTTTTTCAAGTCTCGGTATGCTTTGAAAATTTAGCAACTGATGTTACTAAGGAAACCCTTATTTTGTTGAATTTTGTTTTAACGCCTTTTTCTGTACTTTTGATAATAACTAAACCGATATATTTAACTCTTCTAAAGAAGAAATGCTAAATATCCTGTAAGCGCTTGGTGAAGCTGAAAAAAATCCGCTTCTAGCTATCAGAAGAGAGCGTAAAAACGAAATTCAACAAAATAGGTGTTTCCTTGGTAACATCAGTTGTTAAATTTTCAAAACATACTGAAATTTAGAAAACCAAAATTGATAATTGCAAGTTTCGATTTTATTTGTGTTTGTAGTATAACACCATTATTAAAAAAGCAAAATAGAGAAAGACACAAATAAGTTTTAGGCAAATTAAAAAAAATTCTGAAAAAATTCACCAAGAGATTTTGTCTATTTTCACTTTTTCTCAGTTTGGATATTAATATCTCCTAAACCATTGATAAGCGACCATACAAACATGATATCAATAGAAAGATTGTAAAAAATGCCATCGACTGACGTTATAATATACAGGGTGTTCCATTTGAAAATTTCGTTTAATAACATTTTTCTGTAAAATGCTTAATTTACAAAATAAAGCAGCGTTGCCGAATGTATTGAAAATTTAAACCCTTATGTATAATAAACGAAAAATTGAGGATTTAAAATTTGGTTTGTTTTCAGGTGGAATTTGTGGCAGATACGTTGCGATTGAACCTTCTAGAATTAGGAAAGTCTGGGAACCATCTAATTTCGGTGGCTGGACGTTTGGAATATAAATGTCCTGCGGGAGAATCGCACGATCCTATCACATTTACGACACGCGAGTCACACTTGGTGAGTAGATTTGACGTTATTTGATTATTTATTTAGAACAGATGGAGCTTTTTCTTGCAAAGCACTAATGCGCTCTAGAGGCGCTTTTTGAATTATTTATGAGAATTCAAAGATATCAATAATGCAACGGATTTAAAAATGTGTGTGTGGACTGTATAGAAAGCGTGCTTTGAATTAAATTTTTTTGTATTTAGGAATATTTTGTGCTTTTGCAGATACTTCCGCCGTGGAATGCTAAGAAATCAGGAAATATCTCTTTCAAGTTTCGCACAAACGAGCCGAACGGCCTAATACTTTTCAACGGGGGCATACGCCCTCCGAGGGTAAGTTTTTTCCACTTTATTTATATGCGTTTCCTTTCGTTTTGCAATTTTATTACCAACCATTAAGCTTAAACTTCTAAACAACGGCGATTAAGCGTCAATTACACACGCGCAACTTTTCACATCGTAAAATAAATCTCTACTTTTTATTGCCACTATTGAAAAATTAAATTTTCCAACAACCAATTCGACAAATCTTAAAAACTTTATTTTCAACAATTCCGAATCTCCTGTAATTATTTATTCTTTCTATACTTTCTTTGTTTTTTCAGGCGGATCTTTTCGCTATTGAAGTTTACAACGGTCACATCTACGTGCACTTGGATTTAGGAGCAGGACCTTCAAAGCAAAGAGCATCCAGGCGAAAAATTGACGACGGAAAGTGGCACGACGTCATCTTTAGACGCACCGGTAGAGATGCCAGGATTACAGTCGATGGATATCATTCTGATTTCAAAACTGCAGGTTGGTCACATTACTTTCAAAACTTATTAAAAAAACCACAAAAACACAAAAAGTTTGAAACTCTTTCATTACAAAACGGAAATCTTTGTAATTTAGATCCAGGATCACAAATTCATCAAAATTTAATGAAATGTAAAATCACCTGATTCTCAAAATATTCAGGATACAGGTAAACGTCATTTTGCGCTGGTTCAATTTACGCCGATTCACAATTACGTCGATTCACAATTACACCGGTTGGTGCCGGCTTGGGATTTTCCGAGTTTATTCATCTTATTAATTGTCCCATTTTCGTAAATATTTATTAAATTTGACATGTGGTATATCAAAATTCCCTGATTCTAAATATGTGTAATTCCAATATGGCCGCCATAAGAAAAAACGAAGTTTGGATTATTTCCAGGCAATCCAGTGACTTAAGAAAAAATCTAATTGGCTTATTGAATTTTAGATAAAAAAACTGCTTCTATGTTGTTAACAAAGTTTTTTGGTATGTCCTATAATAAAGTCATATTTTGAAAATGGCACTTTTTGGTTGTTTCAAGATGGCGCTTAAACTATGTAAAATTCAACTGTTTTGCCAATGAATTATTATTGGAGATACAAAAATGCATTACTTTGTCCATTTAACAGACTTTCTATCTCCAATATTAACAAAGATACACATACAGTCTAACGTCAAATGGGACATTCTGTATACAGGGTGTCTCACTTTTTTCCAGCAAAAATTTTTTTAGATAGTAAATATCATTATGAACAAAAAATTTCCTATGGACTATTATTTTTTTCGACTCCTTAAGAAGTTACAGCAATTTTAAAATTCCAACATTTTTATGATTTTTGTTACACCCTGTATAATTTTTTCTTTCTTATCATCATGTTTTTATTTAAAAGATTTATGGTGTGGATTTTGTCTTTCCCAACTTGCCTGTCTGAACATTATTGGCTGTTTTTAAAATAAGTGGACTCATTTAAAATTTCTGACAAGAAAATTTTCTAAATTAACCTATCTGATTGGCTTACAGATAATGTCAAAATCTAAAGCACACTTAAAAATTTAAATAAAATAAAATTTATACAGGTAGTCCCAAAAAATCATTAAAATTTTGAAATTTTAAAGTTGCTGTAACTTCTTAAGGAGTCGAAAAAAAATATTAGTTCATAGGAATTTTTTTGTTCAGAATGACATTTACTATCTAAAAAAAAATTTGCTGGAAAAAAAGTGAGACACCCTGTATCATCTTCATATTTTTTTATCAAAATTAAATTGAACCAAAATTAGTATTTGAGCTTTTTGGACGATTCTGAACAACTTTTGTTATCTCTAATTTTTTACTTCTAATTTTGCATCTTAAGTGGCGTTGCTGAAGAAGAAAATAAATGACTGTAAAGTTATACAGGATGTCCCGAAAATGACGCAAGAGGTCTACAGTATGTTGTTGGGGACCCTTCAGGGATCCTCAGAAAAATAAAAAAACTAGCGGTTTTTCAAAATTAATGCTAAAAACAAAGTTCAATTCTTGATTTTTTAAACAACCTGTAGGATCCCCAATAAATTACTCGAGAGCTGTATGTTGTGTAATTTACAGAATTCTAAAATTAGAGTGGTGTGAAGGTCTTAAATCAAAAACATTCTACAAGATGTTTCTAAACATGTGAGCTTACCTTAAGGAATTGATTTTTTGACCAATTTCAAGGCAAGAAGTAAGAATACATTTATTCGCCAAAAAGTTCAATTTTTGAAATATAAGGTGTTGTAGTTTCTTCATTTTTTTTTAACTTACTTTAAGCAGTTTATTAATAAATTTTTGAAATACATGGTTAAAATACTTATGATATGTATTAAATGAAAGTTGGTAACAAACAGAAGAATAAACTTCAGTTTTCTAAAATTTGGGCTAAAGCAACCTCTAAAGGTCAAAGTTGCCCTAGTTTACGGTATTCAAAATTAATTTGAAGGTGAATAAGTTTTTATGGGGATACTAACCTTCTTTACTCTTCTAAAAAATGTTGTACGATGCTACTGAGCATTATAAATACAATTTATTTGCGTTTTGAAGTTAAGAGACAAAATGTTCCACGTTGTATAATAAATGTTAAATTCAATCCGAAGAAGTGCTACAACGACGTGTCCTTATAATCTCTAAATTGCCAAAAATGTATTTGATCATCTACGGTTTACCCAGTGGTGTACATACTTTTTTAAAAAATTGTCGCCAAAAAAATGCTTTTCGACAATAATAGTTGTGTGATGTGATACAGGGTGTCCCGTCATTCTGAACAAAAATTTTCCCATGAACTATTATGTTTTTTCGACTCCTTAAAAAGTTACATCAATTTGAAAATTTAAAAAATTTAATGAGTTTTGTGGGACACCCTGTATAAATTCTCGTCGTTCACTTATTTTAAATACAGCCAATAATATTCAAAAAAACAATTTGGCAAAAAAAAATCCAAATAATAAAACAAATATAATAAGAAATAATATTATACAGGGTGTTCCACAAAAATCATGAAAATTTATCAATGTTAAAATTGCTGTAACTTTTTAAGGAGTCGAAAAAACATAATATTTTTGTTCAGAATAAAATTTACAATAAAAATATATATATAAATTTTTGGTCTAAAATGGGTATTAAAATTGTAATAGTGGTAATAACATGATTGTATACCGTTTGATCGACAATAGACTTGCATCGACATAGCTTCTTCAACGAATGCAATATCGACAATCGACAGACCTTTTCATCGACATAAACGTTTTATCGTTATTAACTTTTCATCTACACTATTTCATCTACAAGGGCGCTTCATTTGCACTAATTTATCATCGATAACGATTTCATGGGCAAATCTTTCCTTCGACAAGGACATTGACATTTTTTTTCATGGACGCAGATGTTTTTATCGATATTTCCTTTTCATCTGCAGAAACGTTTCGTTGACACTACTTTTCCATCGACACAGACGTCATCGACAATACTTTTTCATCGACTACTGTTTCATCAACCCTACCTTTTCATCGACAAGAACATTTAATTGCCAGTACTTTTTCATCGACATACCTTTCCTTCGACAAGAATGTTTCATCGACACTACTTTTTCGTCGACACAGACATTTCATTGATAGCACCTTTTCATCTTTATGAAAGTTTCGTCGACACTACTTTTCAACTTTTCCATCGACACAGACGCAACGACCTTTTCATCTTTCGACATTACACCTTGTCATCTACAAATACGTTCATCGACTCTACTTTTTATCAACACAGCATTTGTGGAAGATGAAAGTAATCTTGATAAAACGCATGAGTCAATGAAACACGTCTTTGTCAATGAAAGAGTTGTTTAGATGAAACTGTAATCGATGAAAAAAATGTTGTAAAAACGACATTGTCAAAGAAATGGCATTGTTGATGAAATGGTTTGTCGATGAAATGGTGGTATAAATGAAATATTTTCGTGGAAGGAAAAATTTGTTAATGAAACGTAGTATTGATGAAACGGTTGGTTATCGATGTTAGTGTCAATGAATCGTCCTTGTTGATGATAAGGTTTGTTGATAAAAAGGTAGTGTCGATAAAACGGTTGTCGATGAAAAGGTAATTTTGATGAACCGTCTGTGTCCATGAAGTAGTAGTGTCGATACAACTTCTTTGTCGACGAAAAGGTCGATGAAATTGCTTGTCCATGAAAATGAACTTTGTCGAATAAAGGGTTTTTGGATGAAAACGTAGTGTCGATGAAATGCCTGTCGATGAAAAAAATATGTGTTAATTATTCGTCCTTGTCGATGAAAAAGTAGTGTCCATGAAACATCCTTGTCGAAGGAAAAGTTTGTCGATTAAAAATTAATATCGATATCCGAGCTGTGGATGAAAAGTTAATGTCGATGAAACGTCTACGTCTATGAAAAAGTAGTGTCGATGGAACGAAAAGGTAATGTCGATGAAAAGGCAGTGGAGACGAAAAATCTGTTGAAGAAAGAGTTTCGATGACACTCTTGTAGATGAAAAAGTAGTGTCAATAAATCTTCCTTATCGATCCATATCACGCCATTTTAATCGTAATCTTATTAATAAAATTATTTTTTAACTTCTCATCCAAAATGTGTAAAAAAACCATGAATAGGTCTCGCCTTTTAGTAATATTTTAAAAATTGTATTTTATCAAAACAGTTTTTAGTTTAAAAATTTCAGCACTTTTTTTCTTTCAGGAAACTTTAAAAATCCAGTGCCGATTTTATACACTAAAGCAAATTTTTGTTGAACTTTTATTTAGACACTTTGAACTAAAAAACGAATACCTCAAAAAGTAATCCACCGATTTAATCGTTTTTCCTAAAATTTTTAGAACTGTTGGTTAAAGAATGTCAAAAATGTATTTATTTAGATAAAAGATGCAATTTTTCAAAAACTGATGTTATGATTAAAAATACGGATTTTAGATAACTCATAACAGTTTCATGAATTCTGGGTAAAGCGTATTTTTTTTCAAGTTCTTAGGAGCTTTATGTTTAAAGTTACGAATTTTCTCACGAAACTTTAAAGGCATTTGACCTTGATGAGAATTCATGAATATAGAACCTAGAAACTTAGAATAAAAAGCGTTTTACAAGGATTTCTGGTAATACCCTCATGAAACCTAAGTAGAACATGTTTTTTTTAAGTGTCTAGGTGATATATTAGCGGAGTTATAAATTTATTAGTAAATTTCAGGTATATTTATGGATTTTAAATATCTACGGATTCCAGACATTTAACCTTGACGAGAAAATTTATATCTTCGTTAATATAGCACCTAGAAACTCGAAATAAAAAGCTTTTTACACAAATTTGATAAGACTAGTAACTGAATTAATTTTAAAAATATTGATAAACCAAAAAAATATTTATTTCATTGAGCCAAATAAAATAAAAGTTTGTGCATGCAAAAATATATTTTTAAAACCTACAATTTTATCATAATAATTCTTGTAACACCGTTATGAAATCGAAGAAAAACATGTTTTTTTTCAGGTGTCTAGGTGCTATATTAACGGAGTTATGAATTTTCACGCGAAGGTCAAGAAAATTTACGGATTTTAAATATCTACGGATTCCCGACATTTGACCTTGGCAAGAAAATTCATATCTTCGTTAATATAGTACCTAGAAACTTGAAATAAAAACCGTTTAATTCAGATTTGATGAGGTTATTGGGGAATTAGTTTTAAAAAAATTGAGTTGTTTTATTTATTGTAAAAAAATGTTTAAAGTCAATTTAATGCAATATTAAGGTGATTACAAGCTAAAACGATTAGGTAAATAAATGAAGACCTATTAATCTTAAATTACATATAAGTGCTTACTCATAATACATAATTAATCGTTTTCAGAAGGTTCCACAAGCTTGGAATTAGATGGCAATTTGTACGTGGGGGGTTTAGGCCCTCCATTCTCAGACATACCAATACCGACTGGATTGTGGACAGCTGTCCTTCAACAAGGGTTCGTTGGATGCTTCAAGGACCTGGTCATGAATAATGAAGCTGTTGATGTTAGCAGTTACGCAAGAGAACAAGACTCTGGTAATTATCCCTTTTTTAGCATCCCATCACGGTTGTAGGGTTGTACTTTTATCAATAAAAACTTCCGTGCTGATAATACTGATAAAGCTGAGAAAGTGGGTCGGATTTAAATAAACGCGACTAATAAAATGTAAATAGAGGTGCAATTAATGCGGAAAATTCGAGCGAGGAAATTTAATGACGAGAGACTCCTACTATTAATTCATTGAGTAATTTTTAATTACTACATTAGGTATTGATTTTTTAAACATGTATAAGTCATGTGAATAAATCTGGGCGAATGAATTGGCTAAATTAATTCTATTTCTGCATTGTTGGGGAGTAAACAATGAAAACTTAAATTCAATTCCAAACCTAGATTCTCTATCCACGCCTGAGTTATTAGCAATTTACAGCGTTACTCTGTTTTTGTTGCTTAAACCCCTAAACTATATGAAACAACAAGTCATTATAATTTAGTGCTTTTGTAACAAATAATTATTATCTCCTTTTTATTCGGGTAAGGAAACTTTTTAAAGGATAATGAATTAAAAAGATAAGGCGTAGACCATTAAGCGCGGAAAGCGTTATGACACTTAAGATAAAAATGATTGACCACACTTTTTCAGGATCGATTAAGACCCTTTGTCACGTTCAACCCGAACAATGTCCTTCCCAACCCTGCCTGAACCACGGAATCTGCAATGAAGGTTGGAACCGTTTCATCTGTGACTGCACTGATACCCTCTTCACCGGTCCAACATGTGGAAAGGAAGCAGCAACCCTCAGCTTCAACGGATCGCAGCACATGGAAGTCACCATGGATTCCGAAAGTCTCACTCAAACCGAAGACATTGTTATTCGCTTTAAAACGAGCAAACCTCTTGGTTTACTTTTAATTACCAGCACTGTTCAAACAGGCGACAGGATCGAGTTAGCTGTGGCTGCCGGAAGGATTAGAATGGCGCTCAGATTGGGGGTTAAGGATAAAAAGCAGGAGGACAGGGAGAAGGATAAGGTTTGTTGATTCTTAATTTCATCATGTTTTATTATTAGCTTCAAAGCGTTTTAAACGGCTTTTTAATTACGCTCACTAAACTTTTCATAATCTTTTACGCTTTTATACCAAATTATTACCCAATTTTACATGAACAACAAAGTTTATAAACTGAATTTCACACAATTACTCGTCTTCACTCAAAATTAATATACAGGGTAACAAAGCTCTCCAACGAAGGTGCACACTAAAAATATTTTAATAATATACCGGATGTCCTTCCCAAAATGGCGGACCAAAGTTTTTAATTTTAATGCCGCGAAAATTTTACTTTGAAACTCCAATTAAAGTGGTTGTCCAAGGCCTCCAAACGGTAAAACACATGTTAAATAACTTGGATCAAAATTCATCCTGGTGATTCACGGACAGATCAAATGAATGGACAGGTATGGACATCTACGGACCCAGCTATAATATGATTCGTTTGTCCTCCTCAAGTTCAGATTTGATCAGATCGACTGGACACTAATTCCAGATGAAGTTAAGACTATGTCTCCTAATAGTCAATTTAGACATACAAGGACCACCATTATGAATGAATGCTGAAAAGTCCCCATCGATCCAAAACCTGGAAAAAATTTTATTCAAGGTCAAAGGTCTTAAAAATGGGTTTTTTGCGCTTTTCAGCAAAATGGTAAGTTTTATCATAAAATTAGGTCAGACAAAAATTGTAGATCATATAATTATCTATAAAAAATGTTTTAATACTTTTTTTCCTAAGAGCCACCTTTTCTGAGATATAACGATTATAAAAGTTGTAATCTTAATAATATGCACATTATTCATCAGATTCATAATCGTCTAATATTCACGAAACGGGTACATTTTTTACCCAAATTTCAAAAAACCCGGTTTCGAATTAAAGGGGAATGTTTGTTTTGCAATCCTGTCGGAATGGATTTTTTTAAACGACGGGAAAGCTTTCAAAAGCGCTCCCGAAAAAGTCAATTTTTTCGCGATTTTTTTCGAGCGTTTTTCGCACCGATTTTGAAAAATCGTAGCTCTACCAGGTTCGGAATCGAAACGACCAAATCGGGCCCCCTTTTTCCCACATCCTCATTTACTATATCCCAAATTTCCGACCCTTCTACGTAATCCTGTGGCGAGGGTGAATTTTTCTTTGAAAACGTCAAAATGTCGCGTTTTTTAGCGAAAAAAAAAAACAAAAAGGTAATATTGTTTAGCTTTTAACTGTAACCGGAGGCAAAAAATCGGGAAGGTATTTCCGTAAAGAGGAAACTGACTTACGTACCCATAACGGAGCACTTTTTCGAAATTTTTGTTTGTATCTCATAATCTGACTTTTGAAAATCGGGGTACAATTTTGGACATTTTTTAACGAAATTTAAAAAATCGTATCTACCAAACGACTGGACCGATTTTAACAAAACGCTGCTTGTATTGTGGCTAAAAGTACCTTTAATACCCAGAAAAATAATCGGTTTTATCCGGCGAGTCAGGCGGCGTCGGGATTTTTTTTTCCAAAAGCGTAGAAAAATATCGATAAACAACGCGCGTAGAGAAAATTGATAGAGGAAATGGGACTAAAACGGGACAAAAAATGATAAATCGCTACACATCACCTGCAAGAGGATTGATCGAACGAAGTCGCTTTGAAATTTTGAAATCTCTATCTTTTTATTTCACCTCACACCCACCTATTAAAGTCAAAATTGTGTTTTTTCAACCCCCAACGACCAAAATAATCGCTGTAAGGTAACGACACATCCTATCGTATAACTAAAATATGCGTTGGAATGAGATTTTCAAATACTACGACGCACCGCATTAACTTTTTTCAATTTCGAAAAAACTGAAAATTTTATTCGCGCAAAAAAGCTTTGTAAAAAAATGCGATTTTGACAATTTTTTTATTCACCTGCCCCTTCATCGATTTTCACGAATGATGGCTTATTTTAAAGATTTTTGCGTAGGATTTTACACAAAAAAAGATTCGTTTTGATATCTTTATTAGTTTAGAAGTTATGACCGAATAACCATGGGAAATTTGAAAATTTCACTTTTGGACGAAGAAATTGCTATGAAATTTTTGATTAATCGGAAAATAATTAATTTTGATTGAACCAGTTGACCGATTAGAACGATTTATGACTTACATTGACCGATAGAAAAATATTTATACTTGTATTACAGCTTTAGTGATGTGTATACGTGGCATACTTATTCATATTATGAAGATTACAACTTTTTCAACTTTTTAATCGCTATATCTCAGAAACGGTGGGTCTTAGGAGAAAAAGTATTAAGTCATTTTTTATAGATAATTATATGATCTACAATTTTTGTCTGACCTAATTTTATGATAAAACTTACCGTTTTGCTGAAAAACGCGAAAAACCTATTTTAAGACCTTTGGCCTTGAATAAAATTTTTGGTCAAAATTTCAACCCACAATTGTCAAAAACAAATATCAGCAAAACGAGTGAAGGAAGACCTATATAAAGTTATTCAAAGTATAGTTATATTTTGACAAATAATCGAAAATCTTGGAATGGCACCCGGTATATTATTAAAATATTTTAAAAGTAATGTAATTTTCTCGCAGAGCTTCACACGTAAAAAATTAATATGATCAGTGAAATAAATTAAATAAAGACACTTCAATTTAAATAACCTTTGGCAATTTTTCTTGGAGTCCATAAAAAAGATCATTACTCTTCGGGCTGAGGGAGAGTATAGAAGTCAATAAGTTAAACCTTCACTTTTGAAATTTAAGCTAATAAATTTAAGAAGGCGAGTCGAAAAAAAAATGCTTTGTTAAAGTTTGCATTGATATTCGTCTCGCATAGGGAGCTGGGAAAAAAATTAACCGCAATTGCAGGGCGCCGGAAGAATAATTGATTGGGCCCGTACCGCGTACGTGATATGCCCACCGTAAACATAATTTAAAAATCATTTTTTGTTGCAAATTCAGGCATTATTTTTTGACCCGCTGAAGCGGGTAATGAGCGTTTATGTTTCATCCCTTTAAATTGATTAACCACTAAACTGCTTGATTTGAAAATTGCAGATTTTATTGGCTGGGCAAAATGTTAATGATAATGAATGGCATACGATTCGTTTTTCGCGTCGTGGAGCTAATTTGAAATTGCAACTCGATGGTCAATCACCCTTAAGAGGTATAATCACATCCATAAATAAAACATTAATATAACTACTAATTTTTAGCTGAAACTTTTGGGAAGTATAATACGTTGCAGTGGCGTACAGTGCATTTAGGAGGTCTGTTTCATCAGGAGGAAGAAATAAGCATGACGACGACGGTTCCGAATTTCATAGGAGAAATCCAGCAGTTTTACTTTAATAACATCCCTTACATAGAGTTAGCGCGCTCATCCAGTAGTGAGCATTCGGTTCATGGCTTTCCAACAATTAAAGTAGCCGCAAAGTTCGTGAAACGTGCGTCTGATAATTTGCATAGGCCAGTGACTTTCAGGTCAAAGCACACTTTCATGGGGCTTCCGATGTTGCGGGCTTATTCCAGTATTCACATCGACTTCATGTTCAAAACGCGTGAGCCAAATGGATTGATTATGTTCAACGGGGGGAAGAATAAGGATTTTCTTGCTATTGAATTGGTTGATGGACATATAAATTACGTGGTTAACGTCGGAGATGGGGCGGTTAAATTGAAGGATGTTTCCAGGAGTAATCTCAACGATAACCGGTGGCATACTGTTGGAATTCGCAGGCCTTCATTGAAGCAACACACGTTGATGGTGGATGATGAGGTCGTGGTGGCTGGGAATCAAGGAACTGGGAATTTGGAATTGGATGGGATTTTGTATTTAGGAGGGGTTCATAAAGATTTATACCCACAATTACCACAAGAGGATGTTAAATCAAAGCATGGATTTGAGGGTTGTATCGCGGGCTTAGACCTCAATGGGGAATCACCTAATATAATGGAGGATGCAGTAGTACACAGCTCTTTAGTTACAGCAGGCTGCGAAGGCGAATCACAAAAATGTAGTCAAAACGTTTGTGCGAATGGAGGAGTTTGCGTACAACAATGGCGAGCATACACGTGCGATTGTGAGATGACCTCTTTTACAGGACCAACTTGCTCTGATGGTAAAACCAAAACCATCATTAATTAACACCAACACTAAAACAATTTAATTTCAGAATCCATAGCATATGAATTTGGACCAAATCGTGGTATTATAACCTACACGCATCCTGAAGATAGAAGACCTGAATTGCAAGAAGACACCATCGCGTTAGGTTTTATTACTACTAAAAACGATGCGGTGCTTTTACGAATAATCAGCGGAACATCAAATGACTACATTGAAATAGAAATTGTAATTATGACGCCCTTATAGCGTTAGAATGTTTGTGCTAAAATTATCTTATCTTCAGGTCGAGGGTAACATTTTCATCGTTTACAATTTAGGCTCGAACGATCATCCTTTAGGTGATATCTCTATGAAGGTGAACGACAATCAATACCACGTCGTGAGATTTAAACGTTCCGGAGCTAATTCCACCCTACAAGTTGATGATTACAACGTGCAAACTGGGTTTCCCACAGGTAAGATTTTAAACTTCCCCAATTTCTTTTAACCCAATTATTTTACTAGGGCATCAGCTGCAGGTTTTCAATAGCCAATCGCAGATACAAATCGGAGGCAAATGGAGCAAAGGTAAGTCCAGGATCGAACGACCATTCGCCGGAATAATCGCTGGAGTTGTCGTTAACGGAATGCGGATTTTGGATCTCGCTGCGGAAAAAGATATCCATACTTCCATTCGCAACGATGTTCAGCTCATCTCGGGGATTTTAGAGCGACATGATTCCCTACAAAAAATGCAGCAGGTAACCTTTTAAGATTATTCAACTTGAATTATTTTTAAACCCATTTCGTTTAGACTCCAGCTTCTGGTTTTCCCGGAGTCATGGATGATTTAGTCTTCAGCGGGGCTGGCTCTGGATGCAACGGGGATGATGAAGACGAGTGTCCACCATTACCTGAAGTAGGATCAGGCGATGATGATTTAATCACACCGGTATATATTCCCCCTACACGACCTCCAGCTACCACCAGAGCACCTAAGAAGCAGCAAGTGAATGAGAATGGAAAACCTTGCGATGACGAGGATTGCTTCCCTGGTTCAGGCTCAGGGGAAGTCACTGAAGATGCGGGAACTACAACAAGTGTGCATGGTAATTATATAGTTTTTACTTTTACTGGCTAGAAGTAATCTTTCGGATTATCCAGTTGTATGAATGCTTCTTGTGTTGATTATAAGCGTGTTGGAAGTAGTCCTACGGATTATCCGATCTTGTGAAACCGTGTAGAATCGTCGGAACTAGTCCATTTAACGTAGTCTTTCATATTACCAGCTGTATGAAGATTTGTTGTCTTGCTCACAACCACGTCGAATAGTCTGAAATAGTCCTTCTGATTATCCGATGATGTGAATACGTGTTGGATGGTCAGAAGTAAAGGCTTATTATCTCGTTGGCAATCGTGTCGAGTAATCGAAAGTAGTCCTTCCGATTGTCGGGTTGTATGAATGTGGAGGTCGGCTTAGGATTTTTATGTAATTTTTAGTTTTAAAGCGACCTATACTAGTAACCATGTCGGTTCATCTGAAGTAAGTAGGTCTACCAACCGTGTGAAGGCTTGTTGTGTTGCTCACAAACATGTCGGATGCTCGGAAGTAGTCCTTCGGATTATCCGATCATGTGTAGCCATGTCGGATGGTCAGAAGTAGTCCTTCGGACTATCCAACCTTGTGAATAGGCTTGTTATCTCGTTGGCAATCGCGTCGGATGGTCGGAAGTAGTCCTTCCGATTGTCGGAATGTATGAATGTGGAGGTCGGCTTAATATTTTTATGTAACCATGTCGGGTCATCGGAAGTAAGTAGGTCTACCAACCGTGTGAAGTAACACAAACATGTTGGATAGTCAGAAGTAGTCCTTCGGTTTATCCGATCATGTGTGGTCATGTCGGATGGACAGAAATAGTCCTTCGGACTATCCAACCTTGGAAAAAGGCTTGTTATCTCGTTGGCAATCATGTCGGATGGTCGGAAGTGGTACTTCCGATTGTCGGAATGTGTGAATGTGGAGGTCTGTTTAAGATTTTTGAGTAATTTTTGTTTTTTGTAGAAACAGTGCCAGGTTCGAGTATAACAGAACATTCGAGCACAAATAAGGGTGGTGAGGGTTCATCGACGACGTTGGGAATATCGGAGACGCCTCAGCACACAACGATAGGAGTGAGTACCACAAAGCATCAAGATTTAAGCAGCACAAACGAGGTGGAAACAATAAAATACACAACTCCGGTTGTTTCATCGGAGGGAACGAGTTCGACGACGGAAAGATTGCCGGATCGGCCGGAGCCCCCAATAAGGAACGTGCCAGCGATAATTGAATATCCGAGCAATTTCTACCCGCCCACGGTGAAGCCACCGCAAAAGAAACGACCGGAGCGTGTCAGCTCTGAAACTTCCGAAATTATCGCTTTAATCATCGGGATCATCGCCGGGGCTCTCATCGCCGTCATACTCATTATATTGATTATATTGAAATTTAAGTCCAGAGGCGATCGGTCTTACAAAGTGGACGAGAGCAAGTGCTACCAACAAGGCCCTAATGCTGCGTTATTAGGAAACGCAGGAAACACAAACGGTCAATATCCTTTGAATGGAGCTTTACGCAACGGCGACAAAGGGGGACAATTACAACAGCAACAAAAGAAAAAACGCGACAGCAAAGACATTAAAGAATGGTACGTGTAAGTGAATTCGTTTCTAATTTTGACTCCGAGCCATAAGTGTGCGTGACTAACGGGACTGATAAAGTTTTATTATTATTATTAAAGGTGATATCTTTCCTTGAAACGAGCTGCTTCTAAATTTAAGTGGTTCTTTCATCCGATTTTATGTAAAACTATGACTTCAATCCTATGCTCATATTGCGATTTCATTTTTATAAAAAACAACCTCAACATTATTCACGATGTAACTCACGAATTGTATCGTTTTTTAGAGAAATTCGACCTACATTTTTACCATTGTTAAATTTATTTGCATCAAAATTAGTACCACTTCGTTACACCAACCCCAAAATTTAAAGCTCAATCGTGCTTTTTATCACATCAATTATAAACGGGTTATAACTTGCTCCAAATTTATCTTGAATGATTTCACCACCCCAATTGACCATTTTTAGTTACAATAGTCTGAGCAAGAAATGTTAAATGCCCTAAAAAATGAATAGGGTATAGTAAAGTAGCTAAATATAGCCTGTAACGCAATAAACATGCTGGTCATTACGAAATCTGACCAAAACTCTATAGTTGTGTGGTACTAAATAATAAGACAACCCAATAACAATCATTAAATCATCCTTGAATATATTGAATAAATAAATTAAACTATAATAAAATAATTGGGAGTATACCAGGATATTCCAACGACTGAAAGTTTCGAATAATAAATACTGCATAGTTGTTGCATTCAAGCTTATGTAAATTATATAAATAGAAATTTCATATCGTTAAATTTTGATAATAATAAATTTAACAATAACAATTATTTATACATAAATCCTACAAGGACTTTTGATTATGATTATTCTAGATAAAATTATAATTATTCTAGACTTCATCGCACATAACCAGACACGGATTGCATGTTATTCTTAACCGCAAAACAAAAGACTGTTTTATGGAACTAAAATATATCACTTCATATCAATTTTTCCAATATGACTATTAATTAAGGGTAGAACCTTTACGATCCATTTATTATTAAAAGTAAATCATATTTAGTTAATCCGTGCCTGGTGATAAAAATCGACCCGACCATTTGTTAGTACTTTGAATAAATTCTTATATAGTCTCATCACCTATCGCCTATGAACCTAAAAATACAGACGACACTTACATAGCAATACAGTTAGTTATGCCGTTGCCCCTTATTTAAATAAAAAAGATAAGATTAGTTGTTAACTATTTGTTGTGTAAAAAGTTGTATGTAGTTTAGCCTTTTGTATTATACTTTTTGGATTTTGTTAGAGCTATAATAAAATGGCGTATATTTGGATGTTACAATTCATTTATTTTATTTATATTACTTCAATTGTTATAAGTTATAATAAATATAACTATTTTAATTCACACCTCATAATACTTCATTCAAATTGTAACCGCAACGATTCAGCAGGATTTTAACGCAAGAGTGGGGATAATTTCAATTATACAACGCGCTTACTTCACATCCTCCTGCTCCTTTTTCCTGCAGCCCCGTAATATCGATCATAATGCAGCACTAAAATTAAATTTAAGTGCTACTTTGTAATATTCATGCATCTTTATTATTTTATAACGCTTTTATTTTTTTAATACTTCTACATAAATCGTTTTATTACTCCAATATCGCAACTCGATTTTTTAATCTTGTAGGACATTTACATTATTTAAAAAATCGGTTAAATTTATTATTAAATCATAAAACTATTACAGGTAATTACAAATTATTCTATTTATTATAAATTTGTTGTGTAGTTCAGGCAACCCAAATAGCTCTGAGATACGCAAGGTTGCCCATTATGAGTACGTTCCACCAAAGGCTCAAAACACCTATAACAAAGTCCTTTAATTTGGGTGCTCGATAGGGAATTTTAACTACCTCTATAAATAAAGGATATTCGGTACTTGTCAGTGTCAAAAATTATGTTTAAAATGCATTCTTGTACCTTATAAGTACACATTCAACAAAACTCAAATAGATTTATTATTTAAAGCTTCAGTAATGCTCAAGAAACATGTACTAATGCGTTAAATCAAAAGAGAAAGTACCAAATATAGAAGTTCATATTTTTCCCACCAGAGGGTGAGTGGAATCTAAAAATTCCCAATACCGACTTTTCTATTTATCATAGTTTGGGGACAGAGTCGCTTTCTTTTTGGGGTTGTAAACTGCTCTGAACAGTTCCAGAATATATCGTGCACGTTCTTTTTACCAGCTTATCTGATCGATTTTATAATCCCCCTTGCCCTTGGTGCACCTATCAAAAATATGGAACAACTTTTAGAAAGCGGGAAGTAAATAATCCGATGTGACTTTGTAGGTTAGTTCTAGGGAACACGGTAGCTCACGTTGGAGTGTTCTTTTTGATGTCACAATGCAAATTGTTAAGAACAGTTCAGGTAAATTACGCCTGGACGTTGATCCTGAAATCTCACCCAGTGAATCTCAATCTCATCTTACTCGAAGCGCATGCATGAAAATCTCACCGGCGAATCCAAATTCATTTGATCTGCGGGCTTATTCTTGGGTCGGTCGAGATCGTGTCGTCGACGAGACTACAAGGACAGACTATTATTTTATCATGTAAATAAAAAGGACAGAATGATGAATATCGTCGACGACACGATCTCGAACCTCCTGAACCAGGCGAATCAATATTTATGGGTTAAATTTTGACGCACGCACTCGAGGAAGGCGAGATTAACATTCACTCGGGTGAGATTCAAGAATCCAGCTCCCAGGACATTTTACTACCAATAAGAAGGCGGCTCACAGATAACCGCTCTGAGTAGTCCACAGGAGTCAATCCCTCATCCCCCATACTCTGATAAATGTAAATCAAATATTGAATCGAATCAAAATTTTCCCATCCTTTTTTATCGTTTCGAAACGATTCTATACCGGCAGAGTAGTTCCGAACCTCTTGATTGTGTTCCAGAGGGGTTGGATCACTCCATTTTACCGCGTCCTCGTTTTAGCCAAAATTAAGGCGCCTGTACAATTAACGAAAAGAAATGAGTGAGGATGTAATTTGCAATTTTCATACTCACTCACTTGCTCATAGGAAACTCGAATGTTTTATCTCTCATTTTGTAATCGTGGACAAGAATCGAAGGGGTTACATCACAGTTTATGAAACGATGACAAATTCTTGGTTAACCACTAACCAACTATAAAGCCACACGAATCCCGAATCCCAATGGCAATTGCATCGGGCCAACGACGACGAACACGTTAGCCCTTGAATTTGAGTGTGACGAAAATGGTGGAATACTATTACCAGGGGGCATATTCTCGAAGCACACGACACGATACCGTATACGACTTTGATGATTCTATCTTTGTCATCCAAATGTACTTGTCATGTCGTATACGATATATTCTGTCGAGTCATTCTAGAATAACCCCCCGGATTAATTTTCTGAAATAAGTTCAGGTATTTTACTTTATTTAAAAATTAATTATAAAGACGCCAAGCTTTAGCTTTTCAAAATTCATAATAATAAAGTTAAATTCCTAACTTTGCCTCTTATTAATATCTCGGTCAATTTGTCAACGTACTGGAGAACTTTTCCATCATTTTCCGGACACCCTTTGTAACCTAATGAAATATCGTCTCTATAAAGACACATACATTATCAGACCACGAAAATCGAAAATGTTCGTTAAAACAAATTTATGTGTCAACAGAAGAGTCTGCCACGTGCAAATATTAAATATTTTTATTTATATTTTATTTTTTATTGATATGTAACTTTTTTAAGTAATGTATGTACGTGATTCAGTAAAGCCTACTTTAGTATGAATAGAAAAGGGGCGTATGAGCCAATTTCAAAATGTTATCAGAACAACAGAAAACTTCTGAAAATGTAATTTTAAACATGTGAAAATGGTTATACAGGGTGTCCCATTTGACGTTAGACTGTATGGGTATCTTTGTTATTATTGGAGATAGAAAGTCGATTAAATGGACAAAGTAGTAGAGATTTTTTCGAATATTGATAATTCATTTACAAAAAATTTGAATATCGCATCGTTCCAACGCTATCTTGAATAAACAAGAAAATGCGATTTTCAAAATATGGAGCTATAACCTCGTTATTTTCGGTGGTACCAAATAAACTTTTTGACTTAATAGAGACAGTTATTTGTGTTCAATGCAGTAAAACAATGAATATTTTTTTTCGCCAACGGAACTTATTTTTTTCTTATGGCAGTTATATTGGATTAATAATAAAGATACCCTTACAGTCCAACGTCAAATGTGACACCCTGTATTTAAAAATATTTCGCCGTTGGTATTCAATGCATAAACCTACACGTATACGCATGTTTGCCAAGAAAAAGAAATAGAAAAGTTTTAAAAACATGACTAAAGAACACTTTGTTGTGTTCTTGCGTTGTTCGCTATTCGAAATTTCTTTTATTATCGTCTGCGCAGTTCTATGCTTATGATAAAATCAAATGAAAAATCATGTGAGGAATCACACAATGTAAACTAACCTTAAAACAAACACCCCGATACTAAAAACTAAATAATAATAAAAACTGCGGTCGTGATCGTTGTGCGAGTTAAGTGGAACGTACTTTATCAGTAACTGCAATGATTGCTAGTTTCACACCTGACATAAATTTGTCTCTACCAATAACCATAGAACAACAATTAAGCGTCATAATAATTGAGGTTAAGGCATAGTAAATATTTTTGTTAAAAACTGAAGAAAATAGCTTAACAAAATGCAGCAACGTGAAGAAAAACAACTCGAATCAGCGCTTGATACAATAATACTAAGAGTAAACGATTTAAAAGCCTCAATAGGCGCAATGATAATGAAAGTTGAAAATGAATACGATGCAATAAACTGGCCTGGATTTTTAGATAATTATGCTTTATTATCAGGACATGTAAGTTTATTAATATATTTAAAGTATAAACTAAAATTTAATGTTGCAGCTTACATCGTTATCGAAGATTTTAAATCACGATAAATGCCCTTTAATACGTAACTTAACCGTTCTACCTTTAATGTTATCACCGGAACGTGATGAGCAATTAGCACAAATAACTGAACATCGAGTTACTACTTTCGCTCATGATTTAGTCCCTGATTATTTAAGAACGAAATTGGAACCTCTGGCGGAGTCAAAAATGTTACAATTGGAACATAAAGCAGCTACTTTATCATTTGAAAATGCACAGGTAAAATTATAATTATTTAAAAAATATATTTTTAACCCTTGTTTTTTTTTTTTTTTTTTTTTTTTCAAGTATAAACCATGTTTATTAATAAATAATAAAACAAAAAATTATATAAATAAAAAGTAAAAATTACAAATAATTATTATAAATAAATAAAAATCTAGTAGTTCCCTTCCAGCTCATAAAATAATATGTATGCCTCACCACTAACTGTGTTTTTCGCAGAAATGGTCGTTACTCTTATTATTACTCTCGTTCTTACTTTTATTAGAAACAAGTCGCAGCTTATCAAAAAGTCGTTTCACACGTTTGGGATATAGTAAGTAAATCACGTGAAGAATGGGAGGTTGAAGCTACTGCAAGGAGTAGTGCGCAACAGAATTCTAGCGTAGCCGATACTCATTTATTAGTCGCAGCTGTTGGAATGGGAAAAAGTTTAAAAGTAAGTTTTTTATTAATAGGTTAAGAGGGTTCACCACTAACCTAATAATTAAAAAACAACTCATTTTTTAAATTTTTTTTTCGGTCGAAAATTAAGTTATATTAATTCCTAGATGTTTAAAGTTGCTTTTTGACATTATTTTAATTTTATAAAATTAAAAATAAAAACCAACTTTAAACAACTAAGAATTAATGTAACTTAATTTTCGACCGAAAAAAAATTAATATATTTAAAAATAAAGTAGAAAAATCAGAAGTTGTTTTTTAATTTTTAGGCAACCAAATTTACATGTGACTGCTCTTAACAAGATTTTGATGTATTTATTTTTAGATGGTTGGTAATCCTAATGGACAACAAGGGCCTACCAACCCGATGATGGTAGCTCCACCAGGAAGACCTGGTTCTGGATCAGGACAAGGCCCTATTACGTCCACAACACCTGTTCCTGTTTTAAAAGCTCCTTCAGCTATTAAGACTAATATTAAAAGTGCTACTCAAATTCATCCTTATGGACGATAATTAAATAAAAATTATTTTTGTATTTATATGTAATTAATAATAAAAAAAAGTATTAATACGTTCGTTTTTTTTAATGCATAATTAATTTTGTGTATTGTAAATTTATGTAATTATTTAACAATAATAAAAATTGGTAAATAATTAACAATTTACGTAACCAATTTTGTAGTATTACAGCTTTCTAATTTCCCACCATGCGATTTCCAATTTGGTTTTGTTAAGTTGGTAAGCACATTCTCTCTGTTGGTACGCCTGGGCAGGTACCTGGCTGATGTCAATTTGTGATTTTCCTGGAGAAAAGACTAAAATAATTATATTTTTTACTTTAAAATTATCAATCTTTAAGTTATCTATTGTTGTTATAGTATAGTGTAAATATTTATCTTTCCGTTGGTTATGAAATAAAGAGGTAAGTGTAGCGGATAGTTAAAAAAAACGAGGTAAATGACAGCGATTTCATTACTGCCCAAACAATAGATTTTACGTTTTTCGTCACACAAATGACTTACACTTTGTTAAATTGCTTTAATTACAATAAAATTGCTTAAAAAATTAATATTTACATGCGTGATGTGTGTAGAATTTATTTCGCAATGACCTAACCTTACTTACATTGCACTTCCTTGTGTATTTGAACTCGTTCTATAAATAAACCAGAAATTTCTAATTTTAATATTGGGTTTGATTTATATTATTCTTTAAGCTATTTGTTGATCTCAGTGCACAAAAGATGTCAGGAAAATCCTCTGCGATGAGCGGGGGTAGCACTACCGGTTTAAAACAGACAGATTTGGATCAAATATGGGGCGAATTAAACACTGGAATCGAACACATGTATAATTTCCAATCAATCTCAAAAGCTCATTACATGCAGCTTTACACTCACGTACATGACTACTGTACTTCCGTCCATAAAGGTAGTGACCGCAATTCCAGCACAAGCACCGGAAAAGGTAAAAAGAATCAAGTAACAGGTGGTGCGCAGCTCGTTGGATTAGAATTATACAAGAAACTACGAGAATTCTTAAGGAAATATGTTGCGTCTAAATTACAAGTAAGTTAATTAACATTACATTAATTTAATACTAATATATATTATTTATTTAGGCTGGGATTTATCGTATGGATGAAGATGTTTTAAAATTTTACACTAAACAATGGGAGGAGTATCGTTTTAGTAGTAAAGCAATAAGCGGTATGTGTTCCTACTTAAATCGGCATTGGGTCAAACGTGAATGCGAAGAAGGGCGGAAAGGAATCTATGAAATTTATCAACTTGCTTTAGTCACTTGGAGGGATCATTTATTTTTACAATTAAACAAACAAGTGAGTTACCATTTATATTACAGTCCTGTTGGAACTTAAATAACTCCTGTTACACTTACACATTAATAATCATATTGCTAATTGTGAATTAGTTTTTTCAACATTTTATAACCAAGCCAGTTATAATTTAATTGATACTACTTATGTGGAACAAGCAATAAATTACAGCAATATATCTGAAAATAAAATTAATTAAAAAAAGAAAAGGATACTCTAGATCAGTGGTTTCGAACTCTTTCAGTACTGCAGAACACTCTTGTAATCATGAAGTTTAGGTGGAACCATGCTCGAAATGTAGTGGAACTAACCGGAACACTGTTCCGGTTTATTCTGAAAATTTTTGTTCCAGTTTGTGATATTATTAAATAACTTGTTCAGGGTCTTTTAAAATCTTGTTGAAAGCTGTGGCTACTATTCAATTTCTATTTCAACCAATGAATGCGAAGGAGATAATGACTCCATTATAATGTTCTCAGTTTTTTGTAAATTTTGTTTTACCACCATTAAATCTGTTTAAACCAGAAAATTATATCACCATTTTGCGAATGATTGACACTTATAGCAGAAAAGGAGAACTAAAGAAGGATAAAACTTTTTTTGTTCTACTTCTACTTAGTGTTCCGGTTTGTGAAATTTTTATTTTGAGCTCTGGACGGAACACTTGTTCATTAAAATAGAAGAAAAAGTACATAACTTCATTTCATTCGTCTAGAACTACAATTTTTAAAAAGTTATGTATTATCAGTTGAGATATTAAAATTTTTACGGAACATTGTTCTAGATAAAATAAAAAAGTATAATTTAAATGATTAAATTTTGAGGGTGAAAATTTTAGGCAAAATATTGTGATATGATGGGAACTCTTTTAGTACTGCGGAACACTTTTGTAATCATGAAGTTTAGGTGAAACCATGGCTCGAAAAGTATCAGAACTAACCGGAACACTGTTCCGGTTTGTGAAATTCTGAAAAATATTGTTCCGGTCTGTGATATTATTAAATATCTTTTTCAGGTTCTTGTAAAATCTTGTAGAAAACTGTGGGTACTATTTCAACCAATGAATGCAAAGGAAATGTTTGTTCCATGAATAAAATAATAAGTCCATTACAATTATTACAATGTTCTTTGTTGTTCAATACTGTGGCAGCTCTGTTTTTTGTAAATTTTGTTTTGTCACCATTAAATCTGTTTAAACCAGAAAATTATATCACCATTTTGTGAATGATTGACACTTAAAGCAGAAAAGGAGAACTAAAGAAGGATAAAACTTTTTTTGTTCTACTTCTACTTAGTGTTCCGGTTTGTGAAATTTTTATTTTGAGCTCTGGACGGAACACTCGTTCATTAAAATAGAAGAAAAAGTACATAACTTCATTTCATTCGTCTAGAACTACAATATTTAAAAAGTTATATATTATCAGTTGAGATATAAAAATTTTTGCGCAACACTGTTCTAGTTAAAATAAAAAAGTATAATTTAAATGATTAAGTTTTGAGGATGAAAATTTTAGATAAAATATTGTGATATGATTCAAATAATATAACAACTGGTTCGCTCTTTTTAGGAGAGGGGGTAAAAATTGTTACCAGTATGCAGTAGTCCCCATAAAGGTTTTTTTTCTAAATCTATCGAAACCCAACTTAGTATTGCATTCTTCAAAAAAATACAGGGTACTCGATGAACTTTTCTTTTGAAAATATCCAAAACCTTAAGAATTTAATTAAAAAATGTCACAAGATTTTTATCCCTTCCACTTAAAAGAGCACTTCAAGTCAGTGTGTCAAAAAACACCAGACACATGAATTTACACTACAACAAGACAGATTCGTTTCAAATTAAAAATTTGAAAGTTAATAATTTCTATTTAAAGTATAAAGAAAGTAGAAAAAATTTCAAGTCTCTAGGATGTTTATTTCAAAAGTTATGAATTTTTATATAAAATATGGCATTCTGGTAAATAAGTAAAGGTGTATTTTGAAAAATTTATATTTCGCTTAATAACTAAAATTAAGAAACAAAAATTCGTACAGGTAAATTTCTAAAAATTACTGATATTAACATTAAATTCTTTTAAATTTAATTATTTTTTGAGATACATTACCTAAAAAATGTTTGTCGTTTTTTTAGTTTTTGGGGAGTAAAATTTTTTTAGGGGGGGGGGGGGGGGGAGTAGAGGGCAGGTGAACCCTTACATTTCATCCATTTTTTATTATCTTTCATTTGCGGGGTCGATTTTGAAAAAATTCGAAAAATAAATTTTGAGGTATTTTTAAGGCTAAGGGCTTGAAATTTTTTACGGAAATCGGTTTTTATTTTTTTTTTCGAAAACTATAAAAGTTACCGGTTTCAAATTTTTACCAAAAGTAAACACCATGGATAGACGCGTTTAAAAAAATATTTAGTTAAAATCGGTTAAATAGTTTATTTGGAAAAAATTCGCAAAGTTTTGGCAAAATTTTGGTACAAATACGGTTCTGGACGGCGCAATTTTAAACCGAAAATTAAAACTTTCACGGAATTTGGTGGAGGAGGTGATTGTGCGAATTTTAAGCTATTAAACGTCTCGGTGGTGCTAATAGTTTCGAAGATATTAATTATTTTGTGAAAAGTGAAAAATTTCAGACCGAAATTTTGGCTCCAAACGGAGATTTTGCTTATTTTAGCTACATTTTCGGTGATAACTCGAAAACGGAAAGAGGTAGCGAAATGATTCTTTTTTTGACGTAAAGTGGACCTAAAGAGCTTTAAGGGAAGGTGCATAAAGTAGGGTTGAAATGTAATTTGAAGGGTGAATTTGACCCATAAATACGACTTTTAAAAATGCGATATAAAAAAAAAAATTTTTCGTTATTTTTTCGAAATTTAAAATATCCTATGCGTGGGAGCTTTCGGTTCAAAGAGTAGATTCTAAAGTGTTTTTAAAATTGAAAATCCGTTAAAAAGTGACTCGGCGAGAGCCACTCACCCCTAAATCAAAATTTTGAGTTTATTTGTACGTAATTTCGAAACCCTACCAAATATAAAAAATCTGAGTAGCCTATACACTGTAAAAAATATTCCTTTTTAAAGTTGCCAAAGAAAATTGCAAAAATTTTCAAAACTGCGGGAACCAGGTGGCCCAAAGTTGGACTGCGTTTTACCAGATTTTTTGAACATTTTACGTTCGATTTTTTTCCAAGGTCCAGGGTAAAAATTTCAAGGTGCCGATTTTTTATCTCATAAGTAAATACCATATAAGTAAAATAAAAATATTCGAGTATTACAGGTTGTGCCGATGAAAAGTTACGAATTTTCAAAGTCCGCGTCAAAATAGCGCGAAAAACAAAACGTCACTTTGGGGGCACCAAAACGACATAAAAATTAAACGCATGAAAAAAAAATCTCCCGTTTTAAGGTAAAACGTGGAATTTAGATGAGGAATAAAGCAACCGCGATTGTTTTCCTCCTGCCAAACTTCTAATCAAAGCCAAAAAGTTTTGGTACTTTTGTCGTCCGAAAAACGGTAGAATTGTACAGTTTGCGTCTCGGGGCCGTGACGTCTCACCTTTGCGCCGGGGGGCTTAAATATCGGTCATAGTAATGTTAGAATAAAAAGGGCCAAATTTCCTCGCTTCCATTTAGAATCCGACGTAGTTGCAATTTTTCAAAGTTAACGCCGCCGAAAACCCGAAAAAAGTGAAAAAAAATCGACCATTTTCGGGAATTTTTTTCAAAATGTCGGGGAGGTCCAAAAAATTTTAAATTCGAACCACACATGGAATCAACATCCCTCTTTATATCGGAAACGTAATTCTTAAATTCGGACGAAAAAAACACCCTTTCGGCCGCTCTTCGCAAAAAAGGTCCTAATTCAGGGTAAAAATTCAAAGGGGGTCGTATCTCCGGCCCCCTTAATAGATAGATCCGGGCGGGTCAAAACCACCGTCTTCAGTATCCGGGGTTACAGACTTCCACCTCGGAGGTGGAAGTCTGTAACCCTAACGAGTTGATCTTGGTTGTCAAATTTTCACGTTAGCTGAGTCGTTAGTTACTAGTTTTTGGTAGTCTATAACACCTTACGACTTACGAAACGGGACGAAATTACAACCGACAAGGCTTACAACGTTGCCGACATTATTTTACGAAATTTGTCTATGGTTTAGCAGTTTTTGAACGCATTTTGAATAAAACACACAAACTGATTTTGGCATGTAATTGATTGACGTAAAAAAATTACAAAGTTTAAAGTGGTCTTTTTAATAAAAACAATAAACTAGTGTATAGTCTTTGTAAATGCCTTGTTCCAGTTTTAAGCGTTCTGTTATTTGAATTTGTAGCATAAATTGACATTTTTCATAGTACCTATAATTCATCAATATGGTTAGGAAATAGAAATGCGCATCCAAAACCACATATCTATATGCTTCAGTTATGCTGTAGCACTTTGAGAAAGGGTGGAAAGGAATTTCTCGATTTTAACGATTTTTTCGGCGAAGGCGATATAAGTCAGGAAGAGGTCGATCTTCGGATTTTGCTATCTACGTCCTTCTAGCGGTTATGGAGGAGGACAAACGTTGCACCTCTAGAACACTGGCTGAGAACTTAAATATCGATCATTTTATCTCTGTAAATTCGGCAAGATGTGGAAATTAACCGGATTTTCTCGCACAAGCTTATTCATACAATAACAAGGCCCAAAGAGTTCGAATTTTTACCGATTTGCTCCAGAAAAAAAAAACGGCGAAACCGCGTAAAAAAGAATTAAGAAGAAGGCATGAAAGTAGAGATAAGTCCTTTTGGCTGCATGGTAAAATTGTATTCTATCTACAATGTGATTAAGCTGCAATCTTCATTTGTATACCTGGATTAAATACTACATCGAAATTTCATCATGATTTTTTTGTAAATAAATTTACTAATTTTTCCATGGCATTTATGTGCCTTTCTAGAAGTTTATAATTTTTATTATTATTTATTTTAATTTACGTTAACAACGCTTCAAACACGGTTGCCTCCCCACAAACGACTGAAACTCGTTATCAAAAACACGTTACTAACGAGATTTAAGCTTACAGACTACCATTTTTGTCAATCTCGGTTAGGAACGAAACTAATGACGTCAAAACAAACAAATAATGACGTGCTAACGTGAAAAGTCGAGACGTTAGCTGTTACAGACTTCCACCTCCGGTCCGGTAGAAGTATGACGGTGACATTACTTCCAAGGATTACTATAAAATTATTTTTTTAAATAATGCAAAGTCAAGAAAATTAAAGAAAAAATTCAAAATGTAATGGATTTTTTTTACTTTTAAATACTTGATTAATTTATCCAAATTTTTATTTATTTTATATTTTTTGATTAATGGGAAGTATAGAGGGGTAAAAAAAGTTGCCTAATAAACTAATAAAGCAGCGCCATCACGTAGGGGTCCTCGCGAACCTAGGGAAAAAACTTTTAATATGGGAGATTCCCTACGCTGGTGCGCACTTGCACTGTTGAAGCAACCAGAAAACGCTATGAATTCCACCAACGGTTGCAAATTTCTCCATAATTGACCTCATCAAACTAGTGTATACGTATCTGACCGAATCCAGTGATAAATCTGCAGTTTCTTAGAAGTAAGCCTTACGTTTTTGAAGCTTCTGAAGATATTTGTGTAGATATCATGAACAACATTGAAGTCACGAATGGAAGTAAGTTTTTTACGAAGTTTTTCGTCTAGTTGATAGCTTTTCTCATGTTTTACACTGATGCTTTCATTAATAAACTAGAATTTCTCTAAATAATTTAAGAACTTCAGGAAACATGAGGAGTTTGAAACCTGTAAGTTCATCAAGGTTGTCATTCGAATAGCAAGGGTGCACATGTACAGTGAGGCTCTTCAGGAACACCTGAATGTACGGTTATCACTTAATGCCGCGTACACAACAAGCGAACGAACGTTAAGAAACGAAAGCGTTCGCTTGGTGTGTACGCTTTAGCGAGGCGAACGAGCGCAAGCGACGGCGTTCGCTGTGCTCCAATAGAGTGTCGGTACATCAAATGCTGCGTACACACCATGCGAACGAAGGCCAGCGAAGGTAATCGCCGATAATATCGCTCGTTCGTTACCAAGCGAGCGATCGCGAAGTTTACTAGCGTTTGCCGATTACTCCCCCAAAGCCTGCTAAATGAGCATTCGCAATGCCGTCCACCCCGAGTACGTTCCAATTCCTTCGCTCGCTCATTTTCCTTTGATGTACCGACTGGAACACAGCGATCGCCTTCTATAAAGCGTACACACCAAGCGAACGCTTTCACTTGTTATCGTTCGTTAGCCTTCGTTCGCTTGGTGTGAGTTTCCATACTCATGATTGACCTGTTCAAACTCCTTGCAGAAGTCTGTGTAAATTGAGTCGACTTGCTTCCTTTTCTTCGACGTTTTGAAGATCAGACACGCCCTCTGGTAGTCATTTGATGAAGCTAGTGGTGGAGAAAACAATAAAAGCCCGTTTATGTAAACTTTAATTTATTTATATATCAATTTATTAGTGTTTTGTTTTTTGAACAAGAAGACTTGATTATAATGGACAAAATTTTTAACCGAAACTGTTCGTTCCGGTTGCAAGAGCCACAGATTAGAATTACTTTATAAATCCAAAGAACTCAAGGCACAACAATCAAACTAAAATATAATTAAAGAAGTGGGGCATGTTTGAAACATTCTCTGCGCATTGAGGTACACTTTGAGTTTAATTAAAATCAGAAGGAATTGCTACAACATTTTTATATATTTTGTGTAAAATTGTATAAACAACCAAACTGGGTGGAAGAAAATAAATAATTATCTTAACTCTTTAGTAGGTCAATTAACATTGATCGTACTTCAATTAGTAAGTAACAAAAATTTGTTGAGGCTTTAATTTTAGTGTAGGATATTAATTGGTAATTTTTTAGGTAACAAATGCAGTATTGAAGTTAATTGAGCGTGAAAGAAATGGGGAAACAATCAATTCTAGTCTCGTTTTTGGTGTCATAAACTGTTATGTAGAGCTGGGGTTAAATGAAGAAGATCCGGGACAAAAAGGACCAAATTTAAGTATCTACAAGGAGAGTTTTGAAAACGTTTTCATAGAAGACACCGAGCGCTTTTACACGCGTGAAAGCACTTCATTTTTATCACAAAATAATATAACAGAATACATGAAAAAGGTGATTAATTAAATTGTAATAATTGCAAATTACGAATGTATAATTCCAGGTTGAACAACGTTTAGCTGAAGAACAAAAGCGAGTGCAAATAAACCTTCATGAATCAACAAGTGAGCGTTTAGCGAAAACTTGTGAGAGGGTGCTTATACAAAAACACATGGAGTTATTCCATGCTGAATTCCAGCAGCTACTTGATGCGGAAAAGGATGTTGATTTGGGACGCATGTATCAGTTAGTGGCGCGGATTCCTGATGGTTTGGGTGAGTTGAGGACGTTGCTTGAGCAGCACATCGCAAATCAAGGACTTGCCGCGATTGAAAAATACGGAGATTCCGCCTATAATGATCCTAAAATTTATGTTAACACAATTCTTGAGGTGCATAAAAAATATAACGCTTTGGTTCTCGTTGCCTTTCATAATGATAGTGGATTCGTCGCCGCTTTAGATAAAGCCTGTGGACGGTTTATCAATGCAAATGCTGTCACAAAAATGGCAAATAGTAGTAGTAGATCACCTGAATTGCTTGCCAAATATTGCGATTTATTATTGAAGAAATCAAGTAAGAATCCTGAAGAGGCCGAACTTGAAGATACTTTAAATCAAGTCGTAAGTAAACTTTAGTCACTTAAATTAAAACCTTAATTAATCATTTTTAGATGGTGGTTTTTAAATACATCGAAGATAAAGATGTTTTCCAAAAGTTTTATAGTAAAATGCTAGCTAAAAGGCTTGTACAACATATGTCTGCAAGTGATGATGCTGAAGCTTCAATGATCTCAAAATTAAAACAAGCTTGTGGTTTTGAATATACATCAAAATTACAACGAATGTTCCAGGTAAGTTTTTATATTCATGAAATTCAATATCTTTGTTCCAACAACGAGTTTTTCCTTAACAAGTCCCAACATTATACGGTAAACGTACATTCGGCCAACGTAGACCTACGTGCCGTCGCGGAACAGGTTTTGTGTATTGCGCATGAACGTGATTGTCAATGTACGGTTCGCGGGCTGTTGGAACAAACCTAAATATAAAAAATCGCACTAGAAAAACCCGATAAAATAAATGAATTATGAAATACCTTAATTTTAGGATATTGGAGTATCTAAAGACCTTAATGAACAATTTAGAACTCATTTGAAGAACTCTAATGAACCTCTAGATATTGATTTTAGCATTCAAGTATTATCATCAGGATCGTGGCCGTTCCAGCAATCATTTTCTTTTGGTTTGCCTACAGAAGTGAGTATAAATTAAGGTTTTAGTTAATGAACTTGCTAAAAATTGTTTTTAGCTTGAAAGAAGTGTGCATAGATTTACAAGTTTTTATTCCGGTCAACATTCCGGTAGGAAATTAAACTGGTTGTACAATATGTCGAAAGGGGAGCTTCTCACCAATTGTTTCGTTAATAGGTAATTAAAATAATAAAATTATTTATTAGTTTTATTTATGGTGTTTTTAAGGTATACGTTGCAAGCAAGTACATTTCAAATGGCTGTTCTACTGCAGTTTAATGTAGCAGAATCATGGCCTTTATCTCAGTTGACTGAAAATACGCAAATTAAACATGATTACATGACACAGGTTATTGGGATTTTATTAAAGGCTAAATTAATTACTTGCGATGATGAGGAAAGTGAGCTTAAACCTGAATCAGTTGTGAATCTCTTTTTAGGCTATAAAAAGTAAGTCGATAAATTACAATGTGTGCAAGTTTTTTCATGTTCATTTTTTATAGTAAAAAATTACGTGTCAATATCAATATTCCAATGAAAACCGAATTGAAATTGGAGCAAGAAACAACGCACAAACACATCGAAGAGGATAGAAAGTTATTAATTCAAGCAGCGATCGTGAGAATAATGAAAATGCGTAAAGTCCTTAAGCATCAACAACTTGTGGCCGAGGTGCTTAATCAATTGAATACAAGATTTAAACCGAAAGTTCATATAATTAAGGTATAATTAATAATTTGTTCTGTGATAATTGGTAAAGTTATTGTTTTTTTTTTCAGAAATGTATAGATATATTAATCGAGAAAGAATATTTGGAAAGGACTGAGGGGGAAAAGGACACTTACAGTTACTTAGCATGATTCATCTCTGTTGTAACTTAAAACAATCAAGTGACAACTGCTTTACTTGTGATTGTGTTTAATGTACCCAAATAAATCAATGCCTGATTAAATAAACAAGGGTACACTTCACTGTATACTTGTAAATAACCAACCTTACAATTACATCTATCTTTTCTTTTAACCACCATAATTATTTAAAATACTCATCAATAAAACGATTTGGTTATTTATAAATTCCACTTATTTTAAATTATTACAATTAAAGTTGTTTGTGATTATGTTATTCTTTTATCAAGGTCTCTTAATGTGTTAGTTCTTATCAAATTCAAATAAGGCTGAATTTTTGAATGATTTATTTATATTTGCAATCTTCGCGGACGTGCGATTTATTATTTCGTTAAATTTGTTAACTTTTTATTGCATAAATGTACCGAGCTTTTTAATCGACTTGATTTTCTCGCTCGTTGCATCAGTATTTACTTACATATTTTTTCCTTTACTGTATAAAAACCTTCAACAATTTTATTTGTAAATTAAAATGTAAATTTTAACGAATAAATTTATTGATATTTATTCTTTCTTTTATAAAAACCGAATAAGGGTACGAGTAAAACACTGTATTTAACATACTTTAATCAGTCTATTGAAACAGTTATTTTAAATTTTATACAATTTAAATATCACCCAATTTTTTATGTACATTGCATTATATTCAGAACTTACATTCAAGCGTTTAAACCTATATATAACTTACTCTACTGCACGTATTCAGAAAATAGAATTAAACTCGACTTAATCCTTTTTACTAAATAGGGACATACATTTGGTTGAACTTGAACAGATAATAAACACTACAATAGTGTTTCTATATATTAAAAAAAAGCATCATTTTAAATATTATATCAACACTTAATACTAACTACAGTAATCCAATTTTAATCAATTATGATTAGCTTGAATAATAAAAACTAAACACAAAAATAAGCTTCACATTTTTCATCAATTTAATTGAATTATAAAACATATTAATAGTCATATTCTGGTCAAAATTAAAGGCCTTTAATTAGAAACAAACCATGGAAGTTGTCCATTATAACAAATTTAGATTTAAAGGTCTTTAATCTTAAATAATTTGACCTGATCCAAGTATAAAGGTGTTTAATTTTGACCAGAATCTGCCCATTAAACTTAAATGATTTGACCACAAACTGGGTATAAACTATTTTAATTAAACAACAGAGACACTGGGCAACCAACCACTTACTTTAAGGTATTTAGTGACTACTTCTTTAATGCTAGTTTCACCTCCGTTTGGAACAGATTCTTCTGCAGGTTTACTTTTATTCTTTGATAATATATTATCCTAAAAAAACCTTATTAAAATTTAACCACTACAAAAAACTTTATTAACTACCTGAATTATTAATCTCTTCAAAATTCTGTATTGAATTGGTAATATATTTAATGAAGAACAAAGCTGCAAATAAACATGTTGTTTACTCGAATTTTTGTTACATGAAAAATTTGAAATATTGCACAAAAAAAAATTTTACCTGAAGTTCATGTTCGGATAAGCAATTTCCTTGTGGTAACAAAGAAAGGGGTACAGGTTGAATATCACAAGCACTGCTGTTGCTGTTCTTGCTGGATTCGGGCTGCTCTTCGTCTAGCGGCTGATCGATTCTTTTGTCGAGAGAATTTTGGCTTCTTCCTTCGCTTCTAAAAAAACTAACGATAAACCAAAAAAATTATCGTTACCGAATTACTTACTCGTTTTCTGAGGGGCTCTCCTGTGATATGGTTGCGAAGCCACCGCTGCCCTAAGTGAAATGCAAACTGATACAATCTGTGTCTGTTTACATGTTTGTTTCTATTTGCCTGTACACAAACCAATCATCAAATGTACTTTGGATATGGTTTATTTAATTAAAGCCTTATAACACCCGCATTATTAACAAAAAAAAGGTGTTTTAAGGCTTTTTAATTATTTGATTTACAGGGTTTTAAAAAATCTGACCTATAAAATCTAATAATTAAATAAAACTACATAAACACTTACAGCTTTTTTTCGTAACTGCTGCTGCCTCTCGTAAGCGACATGTTGCTCATAATGCACAGCCTCGTCTTGTGTAGTAATACCCAAACTACGATAACGCAATAATTCGGATAAACGAAAACGCAGATCCCTTTCTCTATCAACATTTTCCATCAAACGCTCATGTTCTCGAGAAGTTAAAAATTGGCTGAACACTTTCATATTATCCCGCAGCGACCTAAATAATAATTATTAAACATTATAATTTATAAATTTATTAAATTATTTACTTTTGTTGTTTCGTTAAAGCTGTTTTAATAACTTCTTTGCGCTGTGGTGCGAAATATTTGGCAACAAGTTGATAATCTTGAACAATTCGTTTCCGCCTTGCACGCTCGCGTAGTTTCCTGGTATACATGTCTACGTGCGCTAATTTTACAGCAATTTCTTCAGGCGGCTCGCTTGGTCGTAATTGCAGGGAGGAAATTAATGTCTCAGCTTCAGGATCATATTCCTACAATAATTTTGTATAAAAAAAATAATTTAATAAATAACTCCTAAAATTAACCTGTTCATAATCGTCACGATTGGGAATATAACCAATTAAATCAGCTTCTTTAGGGGCACAATCTAAAGGAGGTAACCTAGATGTAACGTCAGGAGCTAACGGGCCTTTATCAGGTGCTGTATGTTCTGGTAATACAGGACGAAGATGACGTACTTCATTCCATGTAGCAACCCCTATAGTCCCATCTAAATACCGGCGTAAATATTCATCACGTACTTCTACAACGGTATATTAAAATACATAAAAGACAAATAAATTAGATAAATTACCCTCAGGTTTCCTGGTTTTCACGTAGTTGCTAACTTTATCCCAATTATTAAATCTATACTTCTCCATCGCTTCGAGAAGTTGCAGCTGTTCTTTCCCCGTCCAATTTCCTTTTCCGCCACATATTTTCGCTGCACAATGGTCCTATAATTAAATATAATTACTAATGTGTAAATTAATTCGAAAAAGTAACTCACAAATATTTTATAAGCGTGGTCATTTTTATGCGGTCCAATTTCTGCACCAGTTGAAAAACACTGGAAGAAAACAAAATTCAAATTTGGCGCCATTTTGGTTAATTAGTGTACTTACCTGTACACACAAATCAAACTCAGGGCATTCGTTACATTGGATGCGTACATTAGTTATTTCCTCTTGGCAATATGTGCATAGAATTTTCGCAAATATATCAGCTAAAAAATCAAGGAATTTAATAATATTTGGGGGTTTATTTATTAAAAACTACAAAGCTTACCGGCCATCTTTGATGCACTGCGTCACCATAAATGGCATGAAGTTGGCTATACAATTGTTTTGCTATTGCGGTGTTGCCAGACGTCAGGTTAATTTTATTTAATAAAATCACAAGTTTCTAATATAAAAAATAATTTATTTCTTATAAAATAATAAAAATAAATGTTAGAAAAAATAACCCTATGATTAAAATAGTCACAATGTATAAGATCACAAGTTTCACTCAGATTGCTTTAAATTATTAACATATTTCCTTAAATGACTAATGTACTCGAATAACATTGTTGTAAATGCGGTTTCAAGAATCCAATGGTGTAATGAACCTTTCAAATCCATATTTAACACCCATTGGAATTGGCATTGGTTTACATTATCCTCCACTGGTCGCATTACCAAACAACTCACTCGACTTTCGCCTCTAAAATATAATAAATTATTTCGAATGAATTTTCGTATAATTAATACAACCTTATGTATTTTTCTTTAAATTCTGGAAGTGATGGGTGTTCAATTGCGGTACAAACTATTATATAACAATTATCTTTAAGGCTCCAATGACGAAAAGTGACAAAATCACGACTTTTCACAGTCCCTCTACCTCCTTCAGCCGCTACTTGATAACAGATATCAGTATTTTCATCAATTGTTTGTATTTTGTGCGATTCAAGTAATGCAGGGTTCCATGTTGTAATATCAGCCACTTTATAAAAAAGTATTTCCAAAATACATCTTGCGTTTGCTTCAAGAATGCTCTAAAGCATTATAAAATATTTAAAAAAATGTAAAACTGTAATTTAAGTTATTACCGTTAGTTTATAAACTTTTCCTATATTAGGCTTGTTGAGGATAAAAACTTTATCACCTTCTTTATTATCTTTTTTGAATTTCCAATCGTTACTTTCTAATAAATCTAAAGATTCTTCTAAAAGTTTAGATTTAAGTCTCTTATAATTCTCATGCTATAAAATAAAAAAAAAACGCTTTAATTAGAGGGTTGTAATAAATAATATAAACACTTGATTTCGATAAATAATTGCGTCATAATTTTTTTTTACTGGAAATTTACACAAAAAAGTCTTGTGGTTATTATTTTTGTTAGTTTTGAAATCCAATAAATCCGTTTTTCCTTGCGAATCGTCCTGTGTAAAAACCATTTTTCGAACAAAAATATACAGGGTGAACAAAAAGTTCGGCAACGCTCGTTTATTTTTTTAATGAAGCATTTTTGAGAAAAATGTTTCAAATAAAAGTTGTACGATTCTTAGTGCCCCACTATCTGGAAATATAGACCACGACCTTAAACAATAAGATGAAGGTCAGGCGATAATCACCTAATTTTTTTTAAATAGGGCCAACCCATTTTTATTGCATATTATTATAGCTTGCCTTCGGAGGTTTATGGAACATATTTTTTTTATTTTTCTAAAGTTAACAGTTTGAAAGTTACAAGAGTTTAAATTTTCAATACATAAAGTTCGGCAACGCTGCTTTATTTTGGAAATTAAGCATTTTACAGAAGCATGTAAAAAGAACACATATGCTGTACTATTGCAGACAATTGGATTCTAAGATTTAGGTAATATTTGTAAATATTAATTCAGGAATACTAGGAAATCCCATTTAGATCCAATAAAATTAAATATTGTAAAGTACTTAAGCAGGTACTCGAGGTGAAACCATTGTCTGAAGGCCGCTTTACCTTCGGCAAACTCGACGAATGTTCGCCCAGACTTGGACAAGTTGACGAACACCAACATTCGTGGACGTTTGCCGTATATCTGGAGGCCGCTTAAATGTAGCACCCAGCGACGTCGACGAATTTTTCTTTGGTAACGTTGAAATGATGCCAACGTTGGCCTACGTTCGACGCATCGTCCGGAGGCCGCTTTTCCTTCGGCAAACTCGACGAATGTTCGCTCAGACTTGGACAAGTTGACAAGAACACCAACATTCGTAGACGTTTGCCATATCGTCTGGAGGCCGCTTTACCTTCGGCAAACTCGACGAATGTTCGCTCAGACTTGGACCTTGGACAAGTTGACGAATGGTCCGCTTAAATCTAGCATCCAGCTACGTCAACGAATTTTTCTTTGGTAATGTTAAAATGGTGCGTTTTTTAGGTTTTTGGCGCAAAATGGAAAAAAATGTGTGCGTTCGCTTAGTTCGCTGGAAACTTTGGCCGCTGGCAAAATAAAAACATGATGCAGGTCATTTTTACACACAAGAAACACGCGGATACGCGGAAGTACCGTAAGTGGGTTTTTATTTCAAAAATTTGATTTTTACCTTTTCTTGTAGGTCTAAATTTGAGGTATCGCCGTTTTGGAACATTTTTTAAGGAAAATTGAAGCTTCTGCAAAACTTGCCGCTTCTGACTAAACGACGCTTTTGCTGCAGCTCAGGGTACCTTAATGCATAGAAAAATATTTGGCCCCTCTCGATTATTTCAGTGGCGTCAACATTTTTTTCTCAAAAGGGCGAAAAAAGGACGCTAGAAAACGGTGCGTCGAACAATTTTATGTATGAAATTGAGACAAAACTGGAGCAAATATCAAAAATTGCTACACCTGACGTTTATTTCAGGTCACCAGATGGTTTATTTTTTTGGACTTACTTTTTATTTGGCCTCGCGGCTACCCACCAAAGGACCAAAGTATTTTAAATAATTTAAACCTAAACATTCATCAAAAACTATCAGCCATTTTGTTTATACTAACATGACGCCTGTCGAATACGTTCTTTCGATTTTGAACGTCTCGGGACTTTGTTGCTTGTCAATTCATGAACACGCATTTCGAAAAAAATCGTACTTTTTTTGGTTTGGTCCCCAAAGGAAGCAAAGAAAGATTATATTGAAGGGAGACGGACAAAAGTCCGAGACGTAGACAAATGCCTACGAGGGGCGCGTTCCAGTAATGAACACTAAAGCCCACGACGACCCCAAAATCGTTCTACATAAGACCGCGATTTTTTCTTTCGTGCATCGATGGCGACCGCAAGAAGCTCACAACGACCGTATTTATTCGTGGGTTTCTGTGGTTGTTTGTTGAATGGTGACCTTTTGAGCTAGTGCAACGGGAAAATTTTGCGGTCGTGGTCGTGGGCTTTAGTGTTCATTAGTGGAACGCGCCCGAGGACAAAAGGCCGAACATCAAAATTAAGAAAAAACCGAACGGAAAAAAGGACGATTAAAGGACGACGCGGACAAAGGGCCGAAAGAAAAAACCGAATAAAAAAAGTAGATGTGCACAAAATTAAAAACAAAATGTTTAATTTCAAAATGATGCAGGTCATTATTATTATACAGTGCGGGCATAAAGTAAATGTTAAGTGGGGTAGCACAAAAAAGTTATGACATAAAAAATGGGGTCTATACCCCTAAAATACATCCTCCTGTATTTTATTTCGATATTTGATATTTTTATCTTGTTAAGACTATAATAACTAAATTTGATCAAATTATCTTAAAAAATAAAGAAGTTATACTCAAAAAATGAAAAAAATATAGAAAGTTTGACACCCCATAACTAAAAAAATAGAGCACTTTTGAGAAAATTTTTATTCTTTACTTTTGTCTTAGAATTGGTTAAGAAATCGCCTGTAGAATTTCTTCGCATATATTTAGAAACACCCTGTATAAGGGTGCCAAATGTTAAATTGGGTAATACAATACCTACTTTTTGCTGTCTTAAATTTATTAACACCACAAACACTAAAATTGCACAAAATTAAACCACAAGACTTTTTACGGTAGCAAAAAAAAATTAAAAAAACTATAATAGAAAAATTTTTATGAAAATTTTTTTTCAAATGTAAAAATACTTACAGTATCCATGTTTAAAATAATTAAAATAAAATTACAGAACTCCTTTTATACTTTTAAATTTGAAAAAATATTTTATTCATTCTTATAAAATGTAATCGGTTCAAATATTTTAATAGGATTAAAATTATTTTAAATATAATTAACATACCATTTCTTGCGTTATTCTAACTGGTGGATACTTGACTACATGAACAATTTGTTGAAATCCATCTACTGAACCTTCAGGACTTCCCGCTGGGGAATAAAAATTGGCATAACTTTCTGTGTACGGTGCGATGGAAGGTAACCCCTGTACATAACTTCGAATTAACGGGGTTCTCTCTGTATCAGAACTTGCTACAAATTAAATTAATAAAAATTTGTTACACTAGATATTTTATGCGTACCAAGCAGTACTTGGCGAGCATTAAATTCTTGTGGAATCACACGAAAATCTAAGAACCATGCTTCACCCCACGAAAGGACGAACGATATTAAAACCAGAAGCACTTGGAATACAGGCTGATTTGTAGTTTGCCACTAAAAACAATTAAATCAATTTTAATTTGACCTTTTGCAATTAATCAATAAGTACATTTGAGTCCTATAAATTAACACACCCACAACTGATTTACATGCAGATTTGGTTGCCTAAAGAATTTGTTTATAATAATGCGTTTGAATTGATTTAATAAAATTTTACTTACATCAAAAACGAAGACTTTTGAGATCAAAAAGAAACATGTCGTAAAAGTAGATAACTAGAATTAATAAATACGTTATAAAATATAATTTGATTAATTAAATACTTACAGCAATAACTACCCAATGATTAATATAAATAATTGCATAAAATAAAATGAGTATTAAAAATCTGCAGAGTGCCACGAAAACCACATCGAATAAAGATGTGTGGACATTATAATGATAAATTTGTTTTTTAAGCGCAATCATAATATTATCACCATTTAACTAAAAACCAATAATTAATTAACACATTTTTTATGATAAATAATTTACCATTATGCATATCAGCCACATGAGTACAGTGAAGAGTAAGTCAAAAGTAACGAATAAACAAAAGAAACGTCTAACGCTAGACATTTGACCGTTTCTTCGATGTCCTGCGAAAAAGTCATCAGGAAAAACATACTCTGGACGGATTGACGGAATTGTGTTTATACTATACGAATGTGCTAAAATATATTTAATAAAATACAAAATAAAGCAATAATCGTTACTTACAAATCTCATTAGGTGATTGAACGTTTTGGCTAGCTTGAAGCGTTTCACTCGATTGAATTAGATTATCAAAATCATTTCTTGTATCCTCTTCAGGCATATTGTTCAATTTTACTTCTTTATTTTCATTTGATAATGAAATTTTGATAACTTCTAACAAAGAAATTTTAAGCAAATAAATTGATTTAAAACATGGTGCAACTACTTTTACACATAATCTAATGATTAATTTGATTAATTAACTTTTTATAAACACTTACTTGTAAAGCCTCACGTTTTTATTTTATTTTATTTATTTATTTTTATCTAAACAATTTTAATTAATCATTTTAAAAAAGCGCCCTCTATTATCAACTTTTATTAATAAAACTAATTTATAAACAAACTATTATTTCTTTATGTTTTGAACAACGGCACTATTTTAAATAACAAATTAAGCTTTAATTTAACATTAATATACGTTATCGTTTATTTATTAATTTAATTTAATTATATATGAAATTAACCTCAAAATTACAGCTGTCAAACATATGTCAAAATATCTTGTGATTAAAACGTAAAAAATTGTTATAATTAAAAATCCCGCAATCAAACTCATTAAAATAAGTCAAATGTTTTTTAGTTACCATCTTAAAAATTTAAATTACATCAGTGCGGGTTAAAGTAGCTACAACTAAAAATGGGGGACAAGAGCGGTGACCAAGGTGTTCAACCCTTGGTTAAAATAGGGCACTACATCCTTGGGCAAACCCTTGGTGTTGGCACCTTTGGTAAGGTTAAAATAGGGGAGCATCAACTCACGAAGCACAAAGTAGCGGTGAAAATCCTTAACCGACAGAAGATTAAAAGCCTTGACGTTGTCGGAAAAATCAGGCGTGAGATTCAAAATCTTAAATTGTTTCGTCACCCGCATATTATTAAATTATACCAAGTTATTAGTACCCCCACTGATATTTTTATGATTATGGAGTATGTTTCTGGTGGAGAATTATTTGAGTATATCGTAAAACATGGGAAATTACAAGAACATGAGGCAAGACGATTTTTCCAGCAGATTATTTCAGGTGTCGATTATTGTCATAGGCACATGATTGTACACAGGGATTTAAAACCCGAGAATTTATTACTCGATCATAATATGCATGTGAAAATCGCTGATTTTGGTTTATCAAACATGATGATGGATGGCGAGTTTTTACGAACGAGTTGTGGTTCACCTAATTACGCCGCTCCAGAGGTTTAAATTTATTAAAATTAAATTCAAAATTGTAATTTATTTATTTATAGGTAATTTCTGGGAAGCTATATGCGGGTCCAGAAGTTGATATTTGGTCGTGTGGTGTAATTTTATATGCCTTACTTTGTGGTACTTTACCATTTGATGATGAACATGTACCGACGTTATTTAGAAAAATCAAATCAGGCGCTTTTCCTATTCCTGAATATTTAAACCCGAGTGTTGTAAGCCTTTTGTGTCAAATGTTGCAAGTTGATCCCATGAAACGTGCGTCAATCGATGATATTAAAAAACACGACTGGTTTATTAAGGATTGCCCGGCTTATCTCTTTCCATCGCCAGTAGAACAAGATTCGTCTGTCATCGACACTGATGCTGTTAACGAAGTAATTATATTTTTATTCATTTATTAATCGGTATTACTTAATCAACAATTAACTAAAATAAGAAATGCTGCCATTTTTTAAGGTACATCATCTAAAAAAGTATATTTATTGACCTTTTCGGGGTGAAAGGGTAACTGATGTTATATTACTGAATATTTGATGTATTATACAGGGTGTCCAGAAATTAAGCGACCTTACTTTAGGAGGCGATTCTACAACTAATTTTAAGAAAAAAACTTCCTATAAACATGTGTCCGATTTCGCTTCCTAAGGGAGCTACAGCCCTTTAACTATTGTGACTAAAACTAGGTTTTTTGTAATTTATTTGAAAACGGTTTGTAATAAAGATTTGAAATTTGGTGTGAAGACTAATACGTTTAAGATATAATTTCTCAATTTTTTTTAGATTTTTTTTTTCAGAGCTTTTATTTATTTTTTTTTTCAGAGCTTTCAAAAAATCTGAAAAAAATTGAGAAATTATATCTTAAACGTATTAGTCTTCACACCAAATTTCAAACCTTTATTACAAACCGTTTTCAAATAAATGACAAAAACCTAGTTTTAGTCACAATAGTTAAAGGGCTGTAGCTCCCTTATTAAGCGAAATCGAACACATGTTTATAGGAAGTTTTTTTCTTAAAATTAGTTGTAGAATCGCCTCCTAAAGTTTGGCCGCTTAATTTCTGGACACCCTGTATACAATGTTTTATTAATTAAACTATTTTTAGGTTTGTGATAAATTTGCAGTGAAAGAAAATGAAGTCCACAATGCTTTATTGAGTGGTGATGCTCACGATCAACTTGCAATTGCTTATCATTTAATAATTGATAATAAACGTATAGCGGATGAAGCAGCGAAGGCGGAAATAAAAGATTTTTATGTCGCCGGAAGTCCTCCACCAGTTAACATGAGTCCAAGCCCAGCCGAGTTTGGTTCGAGCCCATTAAAGCCGCATCCAGAAAGAATAGCGCCTTTACGTGATCGAGTCATTGCTTCTAATCACGCTGCTTCAGGTGAAAGAGGAACTCCTATTAAAAGAGCAAAATGGCATCTAGGTATTCGTTCCCAAAGCAAACCAAATGATATTATGATGGAAGTCTATCGTGGCATGAAAGCTTTGGGTTTCGAATGGAAAGTTATTAATCCGTTTCATGTTAGGGTAAGGAATAAAAGCAAACTACACGATCGCTTTGTGAAAATGTCCCTCCAATTATATCAGGTACTATTTCATATGTTGTATTTATTTTTAGTAATTTTATTTTTCATAGGTTGATTACAAAAGTTACTTATTAGATTTTAAAAGTTTATCTAATGAAGAAGCTGAAACGAACTCGAGCACTACTAATGCTTCAGTTCCTACACCTATTCAGCAAGGACAAGGAATTAATAGTCTTTCACCCAATGTTGGTTACCATACAATGGAATTCTTCGAAATGTGCGCTTCTCTTATTATTCAATTAGCTCGTTAGTTAACATGTGGTAAATTTTGGTACAAATAATTTTTTGCTTTAGTAACTACTTTCTGCATATTAGTTTAATATAGTACTATAATAAGTAAAATCTTTATTTTATTTTAATTATTCATGTATATACATAGAAATATATTATTTTAATTGTTTTTCTCGTTATTAATTATTACTGCATTATTTGTAAAATTATTGTAAATTTGGCAACATCGTAAAAAGTACACTCCACGATAAAACGTATAATTATGCAACCATACTTACACATTATTTTTTAAACGAAATTTAATTAATTAAATAATTTAAAAATCGTTAAATAATATAATTATTATAAACAGTAATTAATAAAACGCGTTGTAATTAATAATATTAAATAGTGGTTTGGCAACAGTGTAGGGAATCCATAAATTACTTCTAGCGTGTGCCGCCATTTTGATTAAGTGCTTTGTGTCTCGACGCTAAACAAGCGAAACTATGAAGATTTGAAAATACAGGTGATATGGAGATCGCGGGATTAGTGCAATGAAGGTAATAATTAATAATAAATAAAATTTAAAGCATGTACTTAAGTTTTAACCCGATAAATTGGTTAGCGTCATTAGTCCTTCGGCATAAAGTTCTCGCTTGATTACATTTCATTCGCGCATTAAATATGCTTAATACCCAACCAAAACTTGCTTATTTTACAACAATTTAATATCACACTAGTTTTTTTGAAAAATTTTGTTTATATTTTTGACACCGCGGGAAATTATTCTTGTGCTAGGACGCCCACTTTTATACAAGCGATTGTGACCTTTCCTGCAAGGTATACAAAGTTTATTTTGCAATACTGCCTTTTGTTTGGTTCAAAAGTAATGATTTTTATATTTTGCACTTTCAAATTTAAACGTTTTTGGTAGTATTAATTTTTTTTATAATTTGTTTAGATGAGTTTAGTTCAAAATGTGGTTAAGAAGTGAAAAAGTAAAATCGAAACGTTCGTTTATTGTAAACCCACATAAATCGCGGAGTATCAAAAAGCCTATTCGCAAGAAAACAAAAGCGATACTCTCGAATGGAGTTGCTACAAAATCCACTGAGTTATCGGATGATAGTAAAGAAAACTATCAAGCTCAGTTGGTGCCAGAGATCTACGATAATAATTTTAATGCGAATTTAGAAAATTCGATAGAAAAGCAGCAAAATGCTATAAATGCGAAGGTTGAGGAGGCTGTAGTTAATCAAAACGATATCGCTATGTTGGAAATTGGTAGTATTGATTTACCTACCGAAATGGAGTATTCAAGTATTGAAATTGATACTAATTTACCATCGCTTCAAACCGATAAAATTTACAATATTGAAAAAGGGCTAGATAAATATTCAAGCTTTCCATCGATTAAAAATGATTACTCGGATTTACATATTGATTTAAGTAATGTCGATACAGATGATTTTTTAACTTTGCTTGACGAGGAGATGGCGAAAAATCGTGAATTAGTTAATGGAAATAATTATGATTACACTACTTTATACAACCAGGCGGCTGTATCTGATCACACTAATATGATAAGTAGTGTCGTTCCTGTAGCTCCTCAAGAACACGAAAGGCTCGATAAGCAAGCTGAACATATCGAGGTTGAAGATACGTGGGAAGCTTTTGATCCGTATCTTTTCATCAAACATCTTCCGCCTCTAACTTTTGAAATGCGTTCGAAATGTCCTGCTTTACCACTAAAAACACGATCGAGCCCGGAGTTTAGTCTCGTTTTGGATTTAGATGAGACATTAGTACACTGCAGTTTACAGGAACTAACCGATGCAAGCTTTCATTTTCCGGTACTCTTTCAAGATTGCTCTTACACCGTTTTTGTGCGCACCCGTCCATACTTCCGAGAATTCATGGAGAAAGTTAGTTCCATGTTCGAAGTCATCTTGTTTACTGCTAGTAAACGCATTTATGCTGATAAGTTGCTTAACTTGCTTGATCCTGAGAGGAAGTGGATTAAGTATCGGCTATTCCGAGAGCATTGTGTTTGCATTAATGGTAATTACATTAAGGATCTGTCTATTCTAGGCAGGGATCTTAGTAAGACAATTATTGTTGATAATTCTCCGCAAGCTTTCGGATATCAGGTAAGATTGATAATCACTTTATTGTATTCGTTATAAATTTTTATGGTGTTTTTAGTTAAATAATGGAATTCCTATCGAAAGTTGGTTTGTTGATAGAACTGATTCGGAGCTAATGAAGCTACTTCCTTTTCTTGAAGATCTTGTTCAGTTGGTAAGTTTATTTAATATTATTTTCTCAGTGTGTTAGAATAAAAGGTGGTGTGTGCCGAATTTCGTCGCTTCCATTTAAAACTCAACTATTTTTCAAAGATGACGCCGCCAACGATCGGAAAAACAAAAAGGCGTTTTCGGAATGTTTTTTCAAAGTGCTCCAAAACCCTTTTAATGGCTCCGCGCTAAAAAACGTCCGGTATCGAAATATAAAAAGGGTTGTAACTAGGTCTTCTTAACAGACAGGTCCAAGCAGGTCACAACCACTGTCTTCATAATTTGGTCCTCTATAACAAAATTTGGTAAGATTCAGTGCTAATTTCGGACACTTACGGGGATGAAACTGGAAACACCTTCGGACGAGAATAACTTTTTGGGGTGGTTCGATTGAAAATCAACTAATTTACCCTTACGGCAGCTTAAAAACAGGTCTATGCAACCACAAAAAATAATTAAAATGTAGGAACACTTGTGGTCTTCCAAGATGACTTCGACTGAAGTTTATGTAAAAGACGATCTTCATTTAGCCCCTGATACTTGAAGTTATTAATCTTGTTCTCTATGGATACTCCTATACATAAAGGTGACAACAGGGATGATAACCAATTATAGACCAATGAGTGTTAGTAGGAGAGCCGAAGGTACTAAAGTCTCCCTCACATAATATAGAGAGGTTTTTTGTTAAAACAGTAGTTTTTTTCTGCAAGGTGTTCGATAAAGTTAATCACACCATCTTAATCTCCAAACTAAGTGCAGTTAGAATTCACGGAAAATTGCTAGCACTATTAATGAGTTACTTAACGTCCTGATCTTAATCATTTAGAGTCATGGGTTTTTGTTCTGATAATATTAGAGTCACGTCTGGTGTTCCACAAGGTAGTCACCTTGGGCCATTATTATTTAATGTTTTAATAAACGATCTAGTTTCTCGGGCTCACGGTTCATTTTATCTGCTTTTTACTGAAGAGTTTAAATTCGGTAAAGTTATTGACAGCACTGATGGTACCTTGTTACTGCAGGGCATCTTAAATAAACTAAATATTTGGTGCAGTAATTAGTATTCCTTAAACACTAGACTTAAGTTTGGCTTCAGTCTGTGGAGAGTATTCAACAATAGATCAACTTCTAGGTGTTACCTAGGATTGTAAGCTGACATTCATTGAATGATAACTTTGTACTAAGAAGTGATGGGTCGTTCAGTTCGAACGACTCAGTAATGTGAGCTGCGAACGTACTATTCAGTAAGGAGCAAAGGAAACAATGTTCTATTTAAAAGGCTCAGACTCGAACTAAAGAGCTCTATATGCTCACTAGAGTAACTTACGAAATGTGCACAATGCAGTGTACAGTTGGAACGACTCTTACTGAACGACTCACTAAAAAGAGCTGAACGATGTGAGCCGGCTCACAAAACTGTGCCGTTCTGACCCATCATTAGTACTAAGAATAGGTCCCTGAAGGTTCTGGGTTTTATTTAACACCACACGCAGGACGTCTCAAATATTGATGCAATGAAGACTCTATACTTCACACTTTGCAGGAGTACAACCTCAATTTTGTCACCTATGTATAAATTTCATATTCATTTCATCACCTATGTACTATGTACTAACATTCCGTTAACTTATTTCTCTGAAACTGAGTCAAGAAGGCTCTTAGAAATTGAAAGTCTTGAGGAGCGTAGAGCTAAAGCAGATTAAACTATACATTAATTTGATTCATTATCTAGATTTATTGAATACCATTAAAATCATTTGAAAAGTAGCTGATTAGATATAAATTTTCACTTATTTTATTTCCACGCAATTGTAAGCTTGGTTGCATACTCTGGTGACGTCACACACGTCATAAATTAAATCAAAATTTAAACTTTTACAGAAATAATCAAACGTATTTAATAACATTAAGTAAGAGTAGAGAAGAGGTTAACACGACGTGGATTCCTGAAATCTCACACAGTTAGTTTCACTTTCCTCGAAGTGCATTCGTCAAAATCTCACCGGCGAATCCAAATTATTCTTGGGCCGGTCGAGATAGTATCGTCGACGAGACTACAAGGACAGGCTCTTATTTTTTCTTGTAAATGAAAAGGACAGAATGATAAAAGTCATCGACGACACGATCTCGACCGGCCCAAGAATCTGAACCAGGCGAATTCACGGGTGAGATTTTGACGCATGCGCTCGAAGAAGGTGAGATTAACGTTCACTCGGGTGAAATTCCTGAATCCAGCTCCTGCCAGGACGTGGATTCCTGAAATCTCACACAGTGAATGTTAAATTCACCTTCCTCGAGCGCATGCGCAAACTTTCACTCGTGAATCTTGATTCGCCTGGTTCAGACCAAGTGAATTTGGATTCGCTGATGAGATTTTGACGCATGCGCTTCGAGGAAGGTGAATTTAACATTTACTGTGTGAGATTTCAGGAATCCAGGTCCAGGAGCTGGCTACGACGCCATGTTTCTGGCTAAACTTATGGAGAGTATAAGGGGGTATCTCTGTTTCTTTCTATCCCAGCAGACAATGTTACGTTTCTGTTATCCTTCCTAAACATTTCTATCCATCGCGGTTTCTGAAACGTGAAAATGTCCGGCTTTTTTAAGCGCATGCTTACGTAGTCGATATTTCTGTTATAAAATTACCTATAAGTTTTATAAATTACATAAAAACAAAATTTTGTATTATCAAAAAACTCGGCACCCTCTTTTATAGAACCACATTAAAAACTTAATTTTTCATGTTCGGGAAATTTTTCTTTGATGGTTTATCTTATAATTTCTTTGTTGGTTTCGAAGTGTATCTTCAATTTCATCCATCTCTTGGAGTGTGGGGTTATGTTTCACCGTTTCTATAGAGTGTACATAATATTTAATAATTACACAGATAAAAGATAAGTTTCGTAATATACTTACCGACGTGATAAAAAATCTTTGGAGCTAAAAATAGTAAAGCACTTAGTCACGTTTCACTTGGATAAAGGCTCAAACGGCGTTGAACGACAAGCCAAGGGATAAAATCGCTATTTGATAAATTGATTCTATTGCGCATGCAAAGTAATAATTACAGCTATGTAAATAAAACATAGATTGGTAACATCGCAGAAACATTTGCATGAAACCCAAATAATTACATTAGATGTCGAAACTTAACAGAAACATTGCTGAAACATTTCTAGCCAACTGTTCCCTTGAAAAACATGAGCATGTCACATGGTTTCTTGGTAACATGACAGAAACATATTTATGAAACAGTTCTTGCAAACCGTTTCCGTGGAACCCAAATGAAACAAAATTTGAAACGTTTCAGAGACGTACAGTTTTTTCTCTGTCGCACTCCAATGCAGTCAGTAAAGTACCTCACTAATCAAATTCAGTTGTAAGACGATTGGCTTATTTTAAATTTCCCGCTCAACCAACTCGTTGGTTTCCGAATTAGAAGAATTGTCAATGCGCGTCGTATCTTTGAGCTCCTGCGGCCTTATTTTTGGACCGGTGGACGACATTCATCATTTTGTCCTTTCATTTACATGAAAAAATAAGAGTCTATCCTTATAGTCTCGTCGACGACACGATCTCTACCGGCCCAAGAATAAGGCTTCTGGCATTAAACGCTAAACTTGTCTGTACAACTATCACGCATGTGACGTCATTTCATAGTTCCGCGCCCGGCCGCAAGAGGGAGATTGTTTAGCTTGAATCGCGAATAATTTCAAGATAAAATATAACATGTAGAAATCATCGCTTTTTAATGATTTGAAGTGAAATTTGAAAATTAAGTATTATACTTTTACTCGATCTAAATTTTTCTAACACTTTTTATATTTTTTTCAGCAGGAGGATGTACGGCCGCACATTCGTAATAAGTTTAAGTTGTTCAGTTACCTACCACCGGATTAATTGGGTGAAGAAATGAGCTAGACAATCAGTCTTTTCATGGTGAAATTTGTAAATTTAATTTAAAATGAAACTACTGACCAACTTTGTAAATTTGTAAACAATTTTAGATCCGTCCCTCTTTTAATTAAATATTTGTTATTGTTTTAAAATTTTACAGAGTTGTTTTAAACGTAAGGTTATTATTATATGATGAAAAATAAATTTTAAAATATGTGATAATATTTTTTTAATGAGAAATAATTTATTATAAGATAGATTAAAATATTTTTTTGAATTGAAAAATTTATTGTTGTTTCTAAATTTAAGTGTAGGCTTAGATATTATTGCTCCTATTTTTATCGTTGGTCAGTATTTTGTAAAATTTGGGAATATTTATAGGGATCAAATTAGGACATCTCTCGGAAATTAAATGAACATTTTTAGTCTAGTTTGCAATATTAAGCACAAGTTAATATGTGTATTGTACTATACAATTTTTTTTACTTGTTAAATAAAAAGATATAATTTAACATAAGTATGTTACTTGATTTTATATTTTATTTAGAATTATTTTAAGTTTGTATAATTGTTTTAAATAACATTTTTCTTGTACTTCATTAAAATTACTACTCCTATGTTATATCTGCTATTAATTAAAATGTTTTGTTTGTAATATTTTGATATATATTATGTAAAAATAAAATACGTATTTTTGTTAAAATTTTGGTTAAATAATTAAACGAGTATTTTATGATGAAATGTTTGATTCAATGACTTTATGTGAATGTAACGTTTTTTTTAATAAGAATAAATTTCATTAAAATTTCGATGGCTCCTAATTCAAATATCCCATAAAAAATTATGCAAATATAAAAAAAGTACTTGGGCTCGTCCGGGATTTGAACCCGGGACCTCTCGCACCCGAAGCGAGAATCATACCCCTAGACCAACGAGCCTATATCTATATACACGCTAGCACGTTTATATAACTGTAAGTATATAAATAAATATTTTTTATTATTTTACTACAATATTTACTTTTATAATATAATATTTTATTTTCTTACGTTTATTATATTTGTAATTTTTGATTAAAAATAATAATTTAATGTTTTTTTATTAAATAGCGGCTACTCATTAAACGCGTTGTTGTTAACTTAGTTGCATAGGTTATTATTAAAAATTACTTCTATAATTCATTAGTTTATTGTCAAAATTTAAATTATTTAAAAATGCGCTATAAAATTACTCTACATTGCTAGAAATTTAAAAAAAGCGTTAAAAATATACAATAATTTACGTAGGATTAATTATATTTTCATAAAGCGATTGTTCGTAAGGTATGGTATCAGTGTTGATATTTTCATATTCTGAAACATTACCATGTTTTAGATTGTGATGATAAAACACGAAGTCATAAATGAATTTGTACTGCGCCTAAAAACAATTTAATTAAACTACTTTTAAATTTTTAAATTATTTAATATACTTACTACATTGTTCATGAATTCAATTCGGCTCATTTGTATCGATTGTACTGCCCAACATAGATTAAATTCGTTAGTATTTTTAAATTTATCAAGCACTAAATCTAATGCTATGAAGAGCCCACAAGCTGTTGCACTATCGCTAAAAAATTAAATGAAAAATTGTGTTAAAGGACACATGATTCGATTTGGTCCGATACAATTTGGTTGAGTCGACCGCCCGACCAAGTTGGACCTAGTGAATTCACACGAATTTTTGAATGCTTCAACCGAACGACCCAAGTCTAAAATGGCCAATGGACTATTCGATTTGGTCTGATGTCTGATCGGATGCTTGGTCCCAGTGTGCAAAAGTCAGAAAACGTGTCCAAAAACCCAAATATTAGGTTTCGAATTTGGGTTTTATTTATATTCTAAGGTACTTAAATATTTTAGCTTATTTTCCACTGTGCATGTGGATGCTTGTTGGGAGGTTGAGTGGTGGGTTGGTCGGCACAATCCGACTGTCCTACAAAGTTGGAACGTGCGAACTCTTATTCGGAATTCCGACCAATTTGAATGTCTCGCCCGGCTGCAATTTTTAGTGACACGAGCCATATTCGAATGCCCATTATTCTAAAAATTGATGTGTGATCCGACCCGTAATTTTTAAAATAGAGCGTTTTTTAAAATTGCTCCAAAATTGAAAAATATATATTTTCTCCAAATTTTTTTCGAATTTTATATAACTGAAGGCCTACGCTTATAAATTTCGGTCTGCTAATTATAGTGAACTAGAGCGTTTTGAACATTGCTAAAAAATGGAAAATTTAAAAAAAAAATATTTTTTTTCAAAGTTTTTAGAATTTTATACACTTGATAGGCTATTTCTATACATTTTGGTCTGCTGATTACGGTGAACTAAGAATTTTTGCGCTACGACCAGTAGTTTGGAAGTTACGGCCACTTTTATGACCCAAAAAAATGATAATGAATGGTGCTTTAATATCGAAAAAGATAAAATTATTTTTGGGGATGTTTTGACTCTTATTTTATAGATTTGAGTTCGCTGATAACCATTCAACTAATATTAACGCGATCCAACGAGTAGTTTTTAAAATAGAGCGGTTGGAAAATTGCTAAAAAATGGAAAATTTGAAAAATATATATTTTTTTCTAAAATTTTTGATATTTTATATAACTAATAGACTATATTTATAGATTTCTGTCAGCTGATTATGGTGAACTAAAAATTTTTGCACGAGTAGTTCACAAGTTACGGCCATTTTATGTCCCAAAAAAATGATAGAGAAGGCTTTTGCTTTAAAATCGAAAAATATGGAAATTTTTTCGGATGCTTTGACTATCTTATAGATTTGGGTTCACTGATAACGATTCAAACAATATTACCGCGATCCAACGCGTACTTTTTAAAATAGAGCGTTTTGAAAATTACTAAAAAAATGGAGATAAATATATACAGGATGTCCCAACTTGAGTTGGATTACATGGGTATCTTTGTTATTAATAAAGTTACAGATTCGGTTAAATGGGCAATGTTTTGCAATTTTTGAAACTTATTCAGATGCCGTTTAAAAAACTGAAAAAGTCCGAGTTTTTCCGAAGATAAACGGAAAAAACCGAAAAATGCATCTTTTTAAAAAGTCGATTATTTCGTTAACTACAATAGTTACAAAAAAATGTTTTGGATAAAAGTTATTCAATTCGTAAAAACAAACGTAAATATGTTTATTACAAAATAATCACAAACTTGGTTTTCAAGATATCAATAGCAACTTTCTTATTTTAAATGAATGTATTATAATCTATGTATGTTCGAACTAATACACTACAGAATACTTGATATTATTTGAATTAAATTAAGTAAGCTATGACTTTTTGACAGGACTTCTTAAACCAAATGACAATTCCAGCTGTCATTTTTGATTATTGTATAGGATACAAGTCCAAATCTTGTCATATTGTTCATTTAGTTAGTGGAACGGTTGCCATTTGTAAATGATTTATCAATCACTAAATCTCATTAATTTTAACTTGATGTACAATAAACCGATATAATATCTAAAATGACAGCTTGAATTTGTTTAAAGAAGATCTGTCAAAAATCATGGCTTACTTAATTTAATTCAAATAATATCAAGTATTCCGTAGTGTATTACTTCGAACACAGATTATAATACACCGTTGTAATCAGAAAAAAAAATGAAATTTAACTATAAAAAAAAATCAATATGGCGTCCATTTAAAATAAGAAAGTTGCTATTGATATCTTGAAAACCAAGTTTGTGATAATTGAGTAATAAACATATTTACGTCCGTTTTTATGAATTGAATAAGTTTTAACCGAAACATTTTTTTGTAACTATTGTAGTTAACGAAATAATCGACTTTTTAAAAAAATGCCTTTTTCGGATTTTTACATTTATCTTCGGAATGGATCGGAATTTTTCATTTTTTTAAACGGCATCTGAATAAGTATCAAAAACTGCAAAACATTGCCCATTTAACCGAATCTGTAACTTTATAATTAACAAAGATACCCATGTAATGCAACTCAAATTGGGACACCCTGTATATTTTTTTCTAAAATTTTTGAAATTTTATATAACTAATAAGCTATGTTTATAGATTGCGGTAAGCTGAATATGGTGAACTAAAAATTTTTGCGCTACGACCAGTAGTTTACATGTTACAGCCATTTTTATGTCCCAACAAACTGATAGAGGAGGCTTTTGCTTTAAATTCGAAAAATATAGAATTTTTTTTCGGCATGTTTTGACTTTATCTTATAGATTTGGGTTCGGTTCAAGCAATATTAAAACGATCCAAAGGGTACTTTTTAAACTAGAACGTTTAGAAAATTGCTAAAAAATAGAAAATTCGAAAAATAAATTTTTCTTCTAAAAATTTTTTGAATTTTATATAACCGATAGGCTATATTTATAGATTTTGATCTGCTGATTACGGTGGAATAAAAATTTTTGCGCTACGATCAGTAGTTTACATGTTAAGGCCAAAATCGAAAATTCGAATTTTCGAAAAATTTCTTAGCTTTTGTTCTGCTGATTACAAAGAAATTAAAATATATTCCCGACTGATCACCCAACCAAATTGTATCGGATTTTATTGTTATTAAAAAATACTTACTGGCATGCTAAAAGTACAGTAGAGTTTTCATCAATTCCAGCTTCAATTTTGTAATAATTATAGAGATCATTAAAATTTTCCATATTTGGAGGAACCAAATCTTCACTTTTCCACGATTTAAAATTGATAAAAGTAATTTTAGTAGTTTTATCAGTTTTTAAGTTCACCAATTTTAAAATATAAATAGCTATTTCATTTTTAAGTATTTTACGCTCCAAAATTACTTCTAAAGTACTGAATGTTAATTTAGGAACATTCGATGGCCAATATTTCTGGTAAAATAAAAATTTTAATAATAGTATATTGTTTTATTAGGAGTAAAAGTTCTTTTACTCCAAATAAGACATGCTCTTTTTTCTTCAAACGTCGAAATTTTTAAAATAGTAATATAATAAATAAGTTTAAAATTTTACATTTAATTACATACAACACACAATACAATGTTAGTGTATATTGGGTTGCCTAAAATTTATTTCTACTCCGTCCTTTTATTCCTTGTCAGTGCACAGTAGTAATTTCTAATCCTAGGCAGTACAAAATGACCATAGAATCAACGAACGTAAAATGTGACATTTTAAAGCCTGCCAAACGTCACAGAAGACTGTACTTTAATGACGATTGAAGAAAAAGTTTTTTTATTAATTAATAAAAACTCACTTCTTTTTCCTGGACGTGTTGTAAAGAAATAATTAATTTAACTGGTTTATGGGCAACCAATCGCCAAAAATCTTCAACTGTATTTTCTAAAGGATGTTGAGTACTGATGAATTTATTTTCTTTTTCATAACCATTAACATATACAGCGTTAATATAATCAGATTTATTATCTGAAGGCAAACGTGGTAAATATATTACACCTGGACCTTCTAAAATCCCAAAAAAATTATTGTTCAATTTTTTTATATAAATTATTTAATTTACTGGGCATAATTGTTGCGACTCTATTCTTCTCAGGGCAAAAAGATTGATGCACATTATAAGGATAAAGGAGTCTGTTAATATACTGCCTGCTTGTGACGTAATTCAAATCTTCAATCAACTCATCTTCAGTTACTTTTGTAGCTTTTTCAGTAAACTCCTTTAAAGTCAACCCATGTTTTTTTCCGTAATTATGTTCATAAAAAATGTAGTAAATAAAACGATATTGTGCCTAAAGAAAGAAAATAAGAAAAAACCTATAATGCTCGTGTGACACCTGCACTATTTAGCGAGCTGCAAAATGTGTAAGCTACTTTAATTTTTATAGCGCAGGTGTCAAACGGGTATAAGATATAACTTACGACTTTTGAAACAAGATTTGATCTACAATTTCGTATAGCTCTTAATTCCGCAGGAATATCAATTTTTTCATTTTTGCTTTTGATTAATTTGTAAGTCATTATAAATGTTCCTGTGCGACCAATTCCAGCGCTATTAATATTATGTTGTATTACTTAAAAATATTAATAAAATTTTTGTAATACCTGCAGTGTACAACCATTGAGTTAAGGTTATCATCCAACTCCTGAACATGTTTAAGAAAGTAGTAGTAACTCAAAGGATTAATGGGAATCTCCTGATCAGGCCAAGTTAAATAATTGATAAGTTTCAGCTGCTTAAAATTAAAAAATATGTAGTTTTGTTAGAGCATTTTAAAAAACTTACTTTACGTAATTCATTCCTTCTCATTTCTAAATTTTTTATTACATAATCAGTATAAACTTCATCACTATAATGAGTGATACTAATATCTTTATGTACTAGTTCTTTAAAATTCTCAGGCCAATAATTAAAGATTTTATCCTAAAAATTTTTAAATTATAATAGCGATTTTATTATTTTTAATTTAAAATTACATCTCCTTCTTCAATTGAAGCCAAACAAATGATGATGTTAACATTTTCTTGCCAAATCATTCGCCAGAAATCGTATACTGTGTTATGTTTAGGACATTGAGTTGCTATGAAAGTCTTTTTACCTAAATCTCCCTAAAATTATATATAATTATTGCATCATTAGTGATTTAATAAATATTTACTTCGATATAACTCGCGTTAATATATTCACTTCCAGGAATTCCATTTAGAACAACTCGAGTTTCATCATCTGAAAATTTAAAATGGTTACACTTATTATAGAAGATTATAGATATTTACAAGGTATTATATTTTTATAGCGATTTTTATTTTGGTTTTCCTCATCATAACCAATACTTCTTGAAAAATTTGCTACTGATGGGATATACTAAAAATTTTAATTAAAATTAATGAATCTATATGTGTTATTAATTTTTACAACAAATTCATCTTCGAGTTTTTCCAAACCACGTTCTTCTTCCAGTAATTTATTTATATAACTTCCAAAGTGATTTTTTAAAATTTCGTTTCTACATTCATTTATCACCAATGGTATAATTTCTGAAGTGGCCTTAAAATCATTTTTACCTTACTATTATTTTATAAATTACTGTATTACTTACGTCAGTCGTATTTCTTTTACATTTTTTAAAGCTAAAAATAAGTAAAAATTTTTATTATATCAAATTATTAATTATTAATTGTATACCTGTCTGTTTTCCATATAACAAATATAATAATTGGTGGGATGATAGTTAGTATCCATAATAAATGTAATAAACCAGATGTATCAGGGGGTTCCTCAATTTTAATGTCTTTAATTAATTCACTCGTTTTGTTACTAAACTCATTCAAAATAATAATCCCAAATTTATCATTACTTTTTGAATCGATAGAATTGCCTGTGTTAAAAGAATATTTAAATGTTTCTATTTGTTGTTCTACATCAATTTTTGTGTTAAATAAACATTTTTTATTTTTTTTAAGTTTGTTTAAAGTTGGGGTTTCTTTATTATTAATTTTATACACGCATATTTCACTAAAATATAAATAATATATATTTTTATTAGAAATTGAAAAAAAAATATCAGTAAAATTACTTTTCATGTTGCAAATCTTGAATTCCTTGAATAAATAAATCACAGTGAGTAATGTTGCATTTTGCCATTGGTTCACTAGACAATTTTGGCTTCTTTGGATAAGTTGATATAATCAGTTCTTCAGTAGTTTGACCTGGAATGCTACTTTCGGCCGAAATAAATACCTTATAATCGCTTGAGTCTTTTAGATTTTTTATCTGTAATAATTTTAAATTTTCTTATTGTATTTTTTGTAATTTTTATAAATTCGCTCAAATACTTACTAGAAACTCATATAATTGTGTAATTTCAGTTATATTGGTTTCTTTTGTAATATTATTATCAGTATTTTTGTATTCCTCATTCACACGTTTAGAAAGTTCCATTATTAGAACAATAAATTTTTTTAATACCCCATTTGGGTATTTTGGATATTCCCATTTTAATAAAATAGAATTATTTTCATAAATTGTATATTTTGGATTTATTGGAGGGCTTGATGCTTTAAATTTAAAAAAAAAATCACTTTATCATATTTTAAAGTAAATTTTATAATTATTACCTTTTTCCACAGTTAAAACATTAATTTCTGTAATGTTTCCTGCTTTAGTAACGTTTTTATTGTTTCCAAATACCTAAAAAAAATAGATGATTATTTCAATCAATATTTTGCCTTACACAAAATATTGTATTTTGAAGTTAAAAATAATAATATTATGATATATACTTTAATGTTATATTCAATAGTTGTTTCTAAGCCATTCATCTCTACACACAAGTAATTTTTATAATCATTCCATAAATCACATTCATTTGTTTTAGTAGTTGAAGAACAACCATTTGAATTGCAGTATGTGATGTTAATGAATTCTAACACTCCATGGGGTGGAAATGGCTTTGCAAAACGTATTCCAATACTCGTTGAGTTTTGAGTAAAGCTTTCTAAATTCCCAACATTCGGAGGAGCTAAAAACAATAAAAAATAAAAAGTTTGCATCATACATAGAATTCACCAATTATTAGGGTCTTTCATTTTCGACAGTAGAATTCGAAAAATATTTCATACAAAATTGGAATACTTACCGATATTTTACTGGAATTGGAAAATCACCAAGGTCTTTTTATTTTGAAGAATTGCTTAGAATCAGCAAAGGATTTAGATTTATTAAGAAGTTAAGAAATATGGAAATAAAAAGAGAAATTAAAAGAACTCGATAAGATTGTACGATAATTTTTAATATCAATTACAAATTGTAATCTTCCAATTAATCGAGGAGGAATTAGTATCAGACTTGCAGAAGAAGTTGCTCTTCCAATTTATTTAGCTTCGATTCATTCTATATTAGAACTAATTTCAAAAATTATACCACCATTCAGAGCCGGATTAAGGGTGATGTTGGCCTGAGGCTAATTAAAAGTAAAGACCGAAATAAATAATTCCAATTTTTCTTTATTAATATACAGGATGTTCCAAAAATGGCGCAAGAGCTCTCCAGTTCGTTATTCGGGTAACTTTGGATCAACTTTTAGAAAGTTTGATCTACTGTTACTTACCAAATAGAGCTATCGACTTGGTTCTTAGGCTTATTCGTTTGGCAGTGATAAGTGGAGTAGTAAGTGAATTTCACATACTATTCATTTTCGCTTAAAGTGGTAAGTGATCGTAGTAAGTCAAACCACTAACCATGCTCCGTGTATATTAAGTCAGATGTCCAAAAACACTTACCATCCACTAGCTATTATACCATATTATGCTGAAACGAATAAGCCTATTTTGGTAGATGACAGGTAACAGCACTGGTTTGACTCCAATGCCTAGAGCGTTGTAGTTCCATCTTTTGCCAATGCTGCTCTATCTTCACCACAATTTATTGTGAATGTTTTGTTACAAACCAACTTACACCAACATACAACATATTTTTTTATACTTTTCAACCAAAAAAATAATAATTATTATACCTAAATTATGTGATGGTCTTCCCCCTTATTTTCGGATTATAATATTGAGGAAGCCTAAAAAAGCCTTGGATCCAGGGCCTAGGCAAATTATCTTCCTGAAAACCTCCAAGAATGCCTTGAATAAAGCAAATCACGAGAGATGACTCAACGAGAAACCTCAATAAGATACAATATTCGGTATTTCCAGATCAACTGCAACAAATAAGCTGAATGGTGTGACACCCCAATAAAACTGGACGCGCAAGGATTTTCACGGAGGAAGAAGAAAAGTCCTTTGAAGACTATAGTATTCAATTAGTTGAGTTAGATTTCCGAGTTTCAGTAAAAAGCTTATCCTGATAAAAAGGGGCAGTTGTTCTCCACTTTAAGGAAAACTTGCCTGGTTATGTGTTGACGAAGTCTTTTTTAGGAAAACACAAATTTCGTATGAGTAAAAAAAGGTAAGGGCAGAAGTGAATGCAGAAGTTTTTGAAAAGTACGTGGACAATTTAAAAGATGTTTTACAGGGCATTTCAGCAACACATATATGGAATTTCGACGAGGCAAATTTGTCGGACGACCCTGAAAACCGAAATGAATCCCTAAAAGAGCCACTGAATATGTTGAAAATATATTAACTCTAGCAGGCTTCCACTTCTCTAATGTATTGTGGATTGTTTAGTAGTCATATTATTCCATCCTATGTTGTGTACAGGGCTGAGAATATATAGTCAACTTGGGGTGTAAATGGGCCTGAGTGCTTGCTACAAACGGATGGTTTCACGCGTTATATTTCGAAGATTTGTTAGAATCTCATTTTCTACGTTATGTTAGGAAACTTACTGGGCTAATTATCCTATCTTCCCACATAAGTACCCACGTTTTAGAGCTGTGTGAAACTCATAACGAAAACTGTGCTGATTGGTGGGAGTGTCTCCCACTAATCTTACACACAGCTGTTGGATGTGACATTCTCTGGCCTAATCAAAAGAGCGAAAGAGCAAATATGCTAATATTCCTAAAGATGTGTTCCCAACATTGCTAATACTCATGAATAATTTGGCTGGAAAGCTGGGTTTGAAAAATGTGGAATACATCCTTTGAACAAACAAAAATGACTATCGGAGATTCCTGTTTGGAACAGCACGAAAAGAAACTAGCCGAATAGCTACAAACTGGTGGTCCAAAGTGAAAGAAGGAGATCCAAGTACATGCAGGAAAAATTATAACTGTTAAGGATTTATCAAAAGAAGCATAACAGCCGTTAACAAGTGTAACAGTACGAAAATCAAAGACTCAAAGCCAAAAAATCCAAAAGGGAAAATAAATCAAGAAAACAAAGTAAAAAATTGTCTACTAAGACTAAGATGATGAAGAAGTTGTATTAAAGTCTGATGAAGTTAGTTTCTTCAAATGCCAAAAAGTACAGCCTTCTGTGATGCTTACAGACTGTAACTAGTGTTTGTACATTTTCGACCTAAAACGGTCACAATCGGGTATACATCGGGTATACATCGTACGTCTTAGGAGTATAAATGCAAATTCTACTCAAGTTCTATTTTTTAAGGGTATAATATGAATGTCGACATTTTTCAGGAAGTCTGAATTTTTTAAGAGCCGAATTTTTGGATTGTCTGAGGCTATAGCCTCATTAGCCTTCATTGTAATCCGGCTCTGCCACCATTTATTCCAGAAATTTTAATAACTTTGGCATTAAATGAATAGTGTGCTTAGTATCTAACCAACCAATTCCTGAAAATAAATGTGACAAGAATGGGATAATTCAATAATAAATTTAAATTATGAAAAGAAATGTCATTAGCTTCTTTAAACCCTAGTTTTCATTAGTAGAGTAAACGGTCGAGTTAGTACTACCCTTGAAAGTTGACCAATAAAAATAAGGATAGTACTAACTCGAAAGAAAATTCTTGGTTAAATGGGTATCCATACAAATGTAAAGGTAGAATAACAACTGTTACTTTTGGCCACTATTCTCTCAGTTGCAATAAAAGTTCTGCTAGATATAGTCGTCATTCAGCATTGAATGATATAATAAAATGTGCTTTTCCAGCAATTTTGGAATTGTGAAGATGGTAAAATACCAAATGGCACGACATATTATACCTTGGAAAAATGGAAAAGTTGTTGTATAGGATATTACTTCTATCAATACTTTTGCTGATACGAATATTGTTTCTTCATTTCATTTTGGAGAAAAACGAAAAGTTTTAAAGTATAAAAATTTGAAAGGTAAGTTTCTTTTTTAAATAAAAAAGCCCAGTTATTTTTTTTTATACTGGTATAGTGGTTCCCAAACATTTTTTATCGCAGAATCTTTCTCATGAAATGCAACTCTGAGAACATTTTTATGATATCCTTCTATTATCTTTTCTGAAGTTGTTGTTGCATATTTCTTTTGAAGGAAATTGAAACTTAATGGTCCTATCTCAGAAGTCGGTAGGTATAGTCCATTTCATTAATAGATCACCTTTTCAGCAGGAATTCCAACTCAAATATTGACATTGCTTTCAATTACTTCTTCGTCTAACAACACTAAAAGCATTTAGTTATTTAGTCATACTATGACTGTATGGGCCCGAATTTGAACCAGTGATACATGATTACGAAAAAAGTTAAAAAAATATTTAAAATTTTTTAATATAAAAACTTTACTTGTATTATAAACACAAAACAACAATATTAAAAAGCTGGGTGTATAATGTAATATATCTAAAAATTAAAAAAGAAAGCTACGAATAAATTGTGCCGAATGTTTACGTTTTATGTTCACTATAAATCCCACGTATGTGGAGTGGAGGTTCCTTGAAAATTATTGATAATAAATGCAGACAGCTAGAGGGCGGTGAGTTTGGGAAGAATAATCGTGAACATTAGGGGCACCACTTTACAGATTTTCAATTTTTTTCTGCTTTATAAGCTAAATTAATTAGGCTACTAATTATAACTTTATGCAGAAATAATTAGAAGGTCCTAAAGTAATAGTAATTTTATGTAATTTTTAGATAATTACTTATATTTTTTTTAAAAATTGTGATTTTTTTTAGTTGTCCAAATTTAGTAGAATATGAATTTGAAATTTTCTATAGAAAAAAATATTTAAAAATATTTTTTCAGTGGTGTATCTGGTGGTGTCCGAAACTTTACACAATATTTGCCTTTTAGGATATCATTCTTAAATTTTATGAATAAAAGGGATTTGTCTCGCGGAACCCTTAAATCTTTTGACGGAACCCTGGGGCTCCACGGAACACACTTTGAGAATCACTGGTCTAGCAGATTGATATTGATTGAATTAATGAACATACAATTTCATTCAAACAAAACCAAATGGTTTAAAAATATTGTTAATACTTGGTTTATGAATTCTATGATTCAATGCCTCTTGAATACTAAAATCCTTACATATAGAATATCTGAAATAGGACTCTTATTTAAATCACATTAACTCAGTCACTTTTCAAAGGAAAGGAGTTTTAATTAAAACATTTGCCCAAATTATAAAATATTTATGGTCAGAGGATTCGCGATTTAATGTAGGAAATACAAATTTTGCACTAATGCCAAAAAAAATTATCAGGTTCTTATTAGAAGGTATACATGAAGATGTTAACAGGGTATCACAAAACCTTCGCATGGTTTCTCCAACATTGATGAAAAATTATGTGGCAAAGGATAATGCATGGCAAAGTTATTTGAAATGCAAAGAGTTCTTACTTTTTAAGTAAAGTGAAGTAAATATTGAAAAATTAGAACCTCCAAATACCAGACGTGCGACATGCGATTTGGAGGTCCTAGGTTCAAATCCTGGCCAAGGACAATTTTTTAAAGTTATTTGAAAAAATAAATTTCAAACGTAGTTGATATTTTTGTGGGACAATTAAATAGTAAAGATTTTAAATTTGATGTGAATAATAATACACTGAAGATGTAATTATATGATTTTTCAGAACTCTCCGAAAGGGTAGTTTTAAGGAAGGTTAAATTTAAAAATAGCCTTAACTTTTTTATGGTTAACATAACCTAACATTTTTTTTCATAATATTATTCTTTATTTAATTTTTGACGAAAAAGGTACTCTTATAACAACTCGATAGAATGCACAATGCACCCTTTTCGAGAAAAATACACTTAACCATTCACATGCAGAGTTCTAATCATATTTTACCATAGAATAACTTCGTTATTTTTGTTCTACAATACTCGACTTTTATTATTAGTTACCTAATGAAATGTACCTATTTATTACTTTTAATATTTTCTTTAAATATAGGCTTCATCACCCTTTGTATCGACAATATTTAAAGGGCTGTTGCTCTCTTAGTAGGCGAATTCGGACATATGTTCATACGAAGTTTTTTCTTAAAATCAGTTGTAGAATCGCCTCCTAAAATTTTGCCGCTTAATTTCTGGACACCCTGTATAATGATTCACGGATGACTACAATTTCTTCAAAGAATATAAAATTAGTGTTAACTTTTACATACTATTTTATGTTTTAGAAGGGGATTTGTCGCATCTTTGATGAGTGATATTTTCGTTCAAATCAACATGCATTCTTCTATAAAAGTTAGTACCAAAGTAAATAAAACTTACCATCTGGATTTGTTTTGAACCGTGATTTAATTTCAATGCCTTCTAAACACGTACTGTTATTTCGACAGTATGTGGTTGAAATTACATCATACTGCGAATATGGTGTAAGCTTAGGGATACTTGTCTTGTTTCCTGATACACTGATATTTACTTCTTGTGGTACTGTTGTTATATTTGTACAAAAATTATTTGGAATTTTACAGCATTCGTATACAAAATTGTAGATTAAAGGACCACGAATTTTATCACAAGCTGGTAATTGCAAATTTAAAATATTGGCTTTAACTGATATTTTTGCTAATTGCTCTTCTGTAGATAAAGTACCTACAAAAATTTTTATGATAAAATATAAAACTAGGAATACTAAAGTATTTACCTGATTGTTCAAAATTAATTTGACATGTTTCTGGAAGACCTGCAGCTACATCATTAACTGCAATTACTACAATTCTAAAATCTCTGTAAAAAATATTTGTCCAATTCGGAAATTGATAAAATAGGTTTGTCGTAGAGTGACTTTCCAAGAGATTATACCTTTCAACCGCATTGCAAAGTTTTGAATAATACTTAAATAAAACAACATTTATTGTGTAATTTCTGATAAATCCATTGGGATGTGTGGGTTTATCAAAAACTATGCTGTGGTTGTTTTGAAAGTACTTTATATTTTGGACTTTTCCTGGAGCTTAAATAATAACCTTAAAACTTGTAGTTGGAATTATACGAAAGTTTTCATTACCAGTTTGTAAAGTTGTGAATTCAAAGTCTACTTTATTATTACTATCTTCAGTTAATTTTAGTTTTTCATCAACAAATTTAAGTTCGATCAAATATTTTGTAAATGATATTAATAAATCCACAGAAACTTCATTTTTTAATTTTTGGGTTTCATTATTTACTGTTATCCAATAACTTTTTAAGGGACAATGTTGATGTGTTCGGCCAGTAGTTTTTATTGTAACATTATTTGTACCAGCGGTGATAACAAAATTTGATTTTTCCAAACCTTTAAAATTCATTTAATTCAGTTAAAATTATTTAGGATTAAATTCATTGTCTACCTAAACATTTAGTGGTAAATGTAGTTTCTGTTACACATTTTCCCTGATAAAACACACAAATTTTGTATTCACTTGAAGAATTTAGATAATTAAGAGTACAGGAACTATTTAACTGACACATTATAGTTTCTTTTTTTGTTCCATTCAATTTCTGAAATTCATATAATATACATTGGATCATTTTATCGGTGTGTCATGATTTTCATGAAAAGTTGGATTTAAGGATCGAAATAACTTACTCTATATTGAATTTCAACTTCTTTAATATTGAGTAGATTAGACTGCCCAATTTCAATTTTTATTTCAGCCTTTGAATCGTAGATTTTTATCAGCGATAACTTAAACATTATACCTAGAATTAAGTAGAATTTTAGAAAATTTAATTTTGCGATGATTTTTTTGTATAATTACCTGAACAAGTATCTCCAAAATAACCTGGTTGACAATATTCACATTTTCCTGTATATTTACTACATGATCCAGGCTTGCATTTTTCAGGACATGCATTTATGCAAGAATGTCCCCACCATGTAGAAGGACACTCTAAAAATTTTAAATTTTAATCTAATATGATTTACTTATGATAAAATATTACTTTCTGCACAGAAGGTTCCTTTATACCCGGATGAACAATAACATTGACTTTTGGAACAAATAAGACTTTTATCGCAATAATTTGTCCCTAAAATAGCTTTACAAGAAATATTATTATTTAATCCAAAAACTTCATTTGAAAGTGTTACAACGTATGGATTTGGACTGTTTTGTTGGACTAAACTATCGTCTAGGAAATGTTGACAAGCCACAGGTTTAATATCTGTTATTTGCTTTAAAACAAAAACTTTATCGACATCTAAAAAAATAATTTATTAACTAGAAAATTTAAAATATGCAAAGAAAAATTACATTCATCGGAACAATCATAAATATTTTTGTCAAGAAAAGCATTGCAATTATTACTGTTACCAATGTTTAAATAAATTTCATTTGACCTATTCTTTTTCTCGAAAAACATTTTTATTTCTATCCACTTGTATTCATTTTCTTTTGTGGTAATTATCTAAAATAAAGTGTGATTACTTACAAAATATTTTAACAACATTACTACCTGTTTGTTAATTGTCGGGTCGTCTGCATAATCATCTACTAACTCAAATGTCAATTTACACTGTTCTCTAGTAAATAAAAATATTGATAAACATGATTTATTCACAATTTTTATATTTTTGTATATACCAGCGGGTGATAAAGAATTGAGTACCAAAACATCAACTAAAAATTGCATCTTCTTATTAATTATATCCAGGAAAACCAAACATATCTAGTCCAGTAATAAATAATAAAAAAAATATATTTACTTTGGTGTATTTTCATTTCCATTACTTCAGACGTCAATCTTATCTTTTCAAAAATAAAATCTTCTGCCACATCAATTACTGAATGTGATGGTTGAATAAAAAAATAGTTGTTTTTTCTATAAATACTATAATGTTTCCATATATGAAACTAAAATTTAATTCAATATAAAATTATTGATGGACTTGTTCCATGAATAACTACATACCGGAGTTGACGTGTTTGTAAGAGTATTTCTAGAATTACTGCACGTTTCAAAAAAAGTTCTTTTTCTATCTTCATTTTCATACACGTTAGCGCAATAAAATTGGCTATTAAATTTAAATTTAAAAGAAACCATATCCTTAAATCTTACAGAAATGTGAATTACAGAAATATTTTTCTTGTTAATGTTAGAATAAGTGCACTGTGTGGAATTCTTATCCATATCTAAATCTACAACAATCGTTTTAAATTATTATTATTTCAACTTATTTAACGTACTTTTCCACCGTTTGTCTAAAATGGGTGGAATATTTTTCTCGAAAGACCTAATTTTTTTGTTTTCAAAATCTTCAGTTAATTTACCCTTATAAACTTCAAACTTTTCTAAAAAAAGTAAGTAAAACTCCATATAAATTTAAGATCATAAACATTTTATTACCGTGTTGAATATCATCATAAAAATAAGGTGTAACTAAAGCCAACCCATTTTTTTCAACTTCATCCCCTGTTCCAACACACACAGCCTTATTCTGGTTTTCTATCAACAAATTAATATCAGGTACTGCTGAGATCAAATTAAACAATAAAAATAAAAAGAACTTATACATTTTTATAAATTTAGCCTAAAATTGGATGCTTTTGCAACTAACGCATTTTAACTAATAAAATGGGTTGGAAATTATCTTATCGTGTATTTGACTACTTCTTATCTAAATTGATTATTTCCTTATAAATAATATGATACATACCAATATTATAATTTGTTTGAAGTTACGAGTAATACCTTATTTTCATAAAAATAGGAGAGGTTTTAAAATATATTTAAATCAACAAAATTATCAATTTAAAGAAAATATAAAGTAATAATCGCAATTTCTTGTTATAATTTCTATAAATAAAAAATTGTAAATACTAATTTGTTAACTTAATAGGTTAGTTAAATAAGAAAATTTTTGTTTTGGTGCCGAAAAAGTAAGAACTGAATTTGGATACTTTTGAGGTGCTGATTTGAAAAACTACCAAGCTTTTTATCCTATCAGCTCTAGTTTGAGATACATGCTAGTTGATTACTTGTGATAAAAGGCAAAAATAATGAAATTTATAAGAGAAAAATTATGTTAGCCCATTTAAGTTGCCTGGTATTTTCAATGACTGGAAAACCACTAGTCCTGAAAGAAATTTAGTATGAAGATTTATAGCGATGTAAATCAGAAGATTTCTATGTCTTTGGGGCAGCAGATCTAAGGATATCGGAAAAACTGAAAATCGAAATATGTATTTGATGATCTTCAGAAAAGGAAAAAGATCCAGAATTTATAACAATGAACAAGATTTAAACTAAAATGTGTAAATCAGACAATTTTACGAATTAAAATTGTTGGTTTGCAGAACTGGTCATATTATGTTGCTTTTCAAGAAAAATAAAACATATGTCGTTTTTATGTTTGATTATTTCTTTTTCTTGAAACGTAACTAAATATTAGTGTTAGGATAATTTATGAGAAGATCATAAATATTCATAATCTTTAGTTAAGGGCTTAAACCTAGTTTACACGAGTCTAGTAATGAGTAGAGTAAAGAGTAGAATAACTCAACTCGTAGAAATCCCCAAAAACTGTCCGAGTAGAGTACAGTACAGAGTATCTAGTGGAGTAGAGTAATATACTGCGTGCAGTAAAGTGGACTCTACTCTACTTACCCCCACCTCTACTCGATACTCTACTCTACTCATTACTATACCAGTGTAAACCTGGCTTTAGTAATTGATACGCTCCACATAATATATTTTACGATGATTGGTGTGTTTGATTTTCACACTTAAAAGATATGAAAATCAGAAACGTGCCACATGTAGAGAAAAATTGTCACTTTTGTACCATTTAAAGATTAAAATTTCAACCATAACCTAGAACACACAGCAGTTTAGAAAAATAATAACCCTCCTAAAGGCCGTACGACACTTGCGAGTTTACTGTATAAAATCTTCACATGTTTTCTAGTGAGTTTTCTATGGTAAAAACTCGCAAGTATCATACACATTATTTTAATAGAGTTTTCTAGCGAGTTTCTTGCAAAAAACTTCCTGTATAACACTCGTCATTTTTTATTAGAGAAAGCTCGAACTTGCTCTTTGTTAGATTAAAATTTATTTTCATTTTGAGGTTACTTGTTTGTAAAAACAAAAAAACAAAAAATCGCGAGAAAACTCTATTAAAAAAACGTGTATGATACTGGCGAGTTTTTACCATACAAAACTCATGAGAAAACATGTGAAGATTTTATTAGGATTATTATTTTATCTTGTAAGTAAACTAAATTGCTTTAATAATAATTCTAGTTTTATTTAAATTTGAAGCTAGATTTTTTATTTTTATAATTTTTTAATTAATGTCCTAGTATTTAATACCATAAAATTGTCATGTACCCAGTGTTTGACACTTGTTTGAACCAATAATTAACAATAAGGAAAATTGAAAAAAAATATATAAATTAATGAAAAAACATAACTTAAGTAAATAGATACAAAAAAATAAGAAATAAATTCAATTTGAAAACAAAAATAAATCAAATAAATATTTCTTTAAGAATACTTCAGTACTTCAGGTACATTAAAAAATTATCTCTTATTCATTTGAATTGGTTCTTGGTTCACCTATAACTTCTAAAATTGCACTTTTATTATACCTGATTTTATCTGGTAGTGAGAGCCATTTCCAGGTATTCCCTGTCGATCTCATCATACAACTAATCTGATACTCTTTATTATTGATTTTTTTTAATTTGTCCTGGATACAAATTTTGTTCGTATTCTACAACAACGAATGAGTTAAGTCTGATTGATTTTAAATCAATCGAATTTTATTTGTTGCTAACTGAGTTTTCCCGATCTGAAGAATTAGTTTGTTGTACTTCATCACTTGTCTGTTCTTCATCACTTGTCAGTTCTTCATCACTTGTCTGTTCTTCTTCTTTCTTATTAACTTTCTTTTTTTCACCTTTCTTTGGTGCTGTCTTCTCTTCCCTTTTCCTCTTTCTTTCTTCTTCACTTGTCTCTTCTTCTTTCTTTTTAACTTGGTTTTTTTATTCTTCTTCACTGCAGCCTTGTCTTCTCGTTTTCTTTTTCTTTCTTCTTTAAGTTTCATTTCGTTTGATATTTTTTCCTCTTTTTTCGTATGAACAACTGCCATTCCTTTGATGTTACTACTGCAAGTATTTTAAATTTCGGTTTCCTAATCTTGGAATTATTTTGAGACTCCTTTGGCCAGAACAAGGCACTTTTAAATGGTGGTGGTATTATTTCTTTGACATCATTTACTGCCTCTTTGGTATTTTTATTATCATTACCACATTCCACCTTTTCATTAGTTTCCTTTGTAAATTTTTCTTCAGTATTTTCATTACCATTATCACAACCCAGTTTTTCATTAATTTCTCTGGTAAAATTTTCTTTGGTATTTTCATTATCATAACCCAGCTTTTCAGTAATTTCCTCGGTAAAATTTTCTTTATAATTTTTATTAGCATTATCACAAGACTGTTCGTCATTTTCCTTGCTATTTATTATTGTAAAGGAATTAGGTAAAATGGCTATGTTTTCTATCACATGAATTTTTTTATTAGGTTGCAGATTACCTATAGGGTTATTTTTTGGGATCGCAATTAGAATCAATACTGGAAGTTAGACTTCCATCTGGCATTACATCAAACGATAGAGAAATATTATCTTACAGGATGCTTTCAAGATATTCTTGTTCTTCTTGAGACAACAGTAGACTTGGATCATTAGTAGTTTTGTCTAGGTTCTCCTTAATTATATTATCATTGTTTTTATCCACTTTGTTCTTAACTGCTTTCCAAAATTCAAATAAACCTTCATTTTCCACATTTCTAGTCCAGGTATCTCCTGAATTTTTAAATAAGTTCAACAATTCTGATTTTCAATAGAAGTTAAATTCAAAGCGTCTTTTGAAACGGTAGATCATGTTAAAGGTTGAGGTAAAGTTGAGTTGTCTGTTTGTTTTAAAATTTTATAAAATTTCCTATATTGGGCACCAAAAGGGCAAAGTGCACAATGTCGAAAACCATTAGTAAGTAATGCTTTCCAATTCAATTTTGTCATCGCCTTGTTTAAAACTGGTCCAAAGTCTTCACGTTTAATACGTCTTCCTACATGCTCCAATATCCAATTATGAACAGCTTTCTTCTATTCTGATTTTAAAGGATGAAAAACTGCCTCATCCAACTCGGTTGTAAAATATGAGTTGCATTTGGAAGAAGGGCCATCAAAATTATACCTTTTTCTGTGCAAAATTCGCTAAGTGGCAGTGTCAAATGCGACTTATGACCATCAACAAATAAAATAACTGGCAATTGTATTTCGTGTTTGACGATCCATGGATAGAAGACATTTGCTATGTACTCATAAAAGGTCTTATCTTACTTTGTATTTCTTTGTTTTTTTAATTGGCAGTATACAAATATGAATAGTAATAACGTGAAATATATACAGGGTGGCCCAACTAAAAGTTCCCACCAGGTTATTTTAAAAACAAAAAATTTTGAAAAAAGCCTGTAACCGGTAGGTTTTTATATGGCGGTGGAACAATTTTTATGGTAACGCAATCTATCACAAGTTATCCTTTAAATGTCTTAATTGGCAATAGGGGTCGAGTGATACATCATTTTAAAGCTCCAATCTATACTGGTGTCATATTTTTTTCGTAATTTTATGGAATATTTGAGAAATTTTGGCAAAATAACCTGGGTGGGCACTTTTAAAAATATTATTTTATTCTAGAAGAATATAGTACAATATATTTGAAAAACTAGGTGTGATAAACCAAAGCTGACGGCTATTTCGGTTTCTGCACTCAAAATTTACCAAATCGATGGAACCAAAATATCTGTAGGGCTGTGAAATAACTGAAAATTGTAATTGTATTTTTTATTAATGAACAAATTTTGTCTTTTATAAAATATACATTATTAAACTATATTTATCTAGAAAATATGTTCGTATTCTCCATCATTGTCATTTTTTAGGTTGGTGTGGTAATAAACAAAGTCGTAGATAAATTTGTACTGTTTCTAAAAGTAAAAAATTAATACGTGAAGTTTTTATTTATATACAGGGTGTCCTATAATATGTGGGATCCACTTCTAGGGTGGGTAGTATATGTCAAGAGAATAAGTTCATATAACTTATGTCCAATTTCGCCTCATAAGGGAGCTACAGCTCTTTAAAGGTGTTGTTAAAAAGTAGGTTTTTTTCTGTTTATTTCATAACAAATTGAAGTACAAATTAATAGATTTTATATTTGGTATGAATCATAAAATACAGTTAGGATACGTTTTCGTGATTTTTTCAATTTCTTAAACAGTTTTGGGTAATAAAATAAAATAATCCATGACTAACATATTTTTTTATATTTAAATTGTGTTAACCATCAAAAAAATAATAAAATGCATTTTCTTCGAAAACGGCGCAATCTACCGACTTTAAATAAGAGTATCTTTTTTGTTAAGAATTAAATGGGGAACATTAATTTGGAGAAAAAAAATGTTGTAAAAGTTAACTACAAAAAAGTTATGACAATTTTTAACCTCAACTCTCCCCGAATCTACCCTTTCAAAGCAAGCAAAAAATTTGAAAAAATTCACAAAAATGTATCCTAGGTGTATTATGATTCACACCAAATTTCAAATCTCTACCCCAATTTGTTTTGAAATAAACGAGCGAAAACCTACTTTTTAACAACACATTTAAAGAGCTGTAGCTCCCTTATTAGGCAAAATTAGACATACATTTATATGAACTTTTCTTATTCTATTGACATCTACTACCCATTTTAGAAGTGGGTCCCACATATTATGGGACACCCTGTATAGCAAAATTGCAATTCATAATAATCATTTAATTAAAAATTGATTCATACTTACTATATTGTTCATAAATTCCTTTCGACTTATTTGCATCGATTGTACTGCCCAACACAAATTAAATTCATTAGTATTTTTTAGTTTATCAAGCACTAAATCCAAAGCTATGAATAGCCCACAAGCTGTTGCACTATCGCTAAAAATTTTTAATAAATAATAAATAGTAGTTGATTAACAATTATTCAAAAAATACATACTGACACAATAACATTATGGTTAAATTTTCATCAAGTTTGGTTAGATTTTTGTACAAATTGTATAAATGATTAAAACTATCCACATTTGGAGGAATCAAGTCTTCAAATTTCCAGGATTGAAAATGTATAAATGTAATTTTTGATGATTTCTGTGAATATAAATATAAAATCACTTATATTTTAGGAGTATTATTTTAAATTAATTATTTACCTGCGTTTTCAAATTATCCAATTTTAACATGTAAATGCTCATTCCATATTTAAGAATTTCATCTACTAAAATTACCTCAACTGTATTAAATGTAAGTTTGTTCGTATTAGATGGCCAAAATTTCTAAAATTATAAGAAAATATTTAGCAATTTTATTTTTGTAAGTTAATAGATTACTCACGTCTTGTTCATTAACGTTTTGTAAAGAAATTATTAATTCCACGTGAGTATTAGCAACTAATCGCCAAAAATCTTCAATGGTATTTTCTAATGGGTGCTGGGTACTTATATATTTATTTTCTTTTTCATATCCGTTAACATAAACTGCATTAATATAATCTGATTTATCATCTGAAGGCATGAGTGGTAAATAAATTATACCAGGACCTTCTAAAATTTTATAATCATTGTATGAGAGCCAAATTCTAATCGAATTGCTTACCAGGAATGATTGTAGCAACTCTGTTCTTCTTAGGATTAAAAGACTTATGAACATTATTTCCATAAAGTAATTTGTTCATACACTTTCTTCTTTCGACGTAGTTAAAAGCTTCCATCAATTCGATTTCAGTTATAGTCATCGCTTTATTTGTAAACTCTTTTAAAGTTAAACTATTTATTTTTCCATAAATATATTCATAAAGAATGTAGTAAATGAATCTATACTGACACTTATGAAAAAAAGATAAATTTAATTGAAGAAGTACAACATATTATTGATTAATTGAAGTATGTTTATATACTTACGACATTAGAAACAAGATTTGGCCTACAACTTCGTATAGCTTTCAATTCCCTTGGAATATCTATTGTACCACTTTGGGTTTGGATTAATTTATAAGCCATTATAAATGTTCCTGTTCGTCCAGTCCCAGCGCTATTATAAAAAAAAACTAGATATCTTAGTGTATCCTATACTCAGATTCAAAATTAAAACTATACCTGCCGTGTACAACAATTGGTTTACGGTTATCATCTAAATCCTGAACATGCTTAAGAAAATAGTGAAAACTTAAAGGATTGATAGGAATCTTATGATCAGGCCATGTTAGATAATTCATAAGTTTTAGCTGCTACAATTTAAAAAAATTCATTCTGTTTATCAAATAAACTATTAAATAACTTACTTTACGTATTTCATTTTTTCTCATTTCTAAATTTACCACAACATAATCAGTATAAACAACAGTACTATGATGAGTAATGGTAATATCTTTGAATACCAAATCTTTAAAATTTTCAGGCCAATATTTATAAAATGTATCCTAAAATATTTAAATAATTTTATGTTTGATCTTTTAATATATTAAATTACGTCTCCAACTACAATTGAAGCTAAGCAGATGATCATGTTAACGTTTTCTTGCCAAATCATTTCCCAAAAGTCACAGGTTGTATTATGATTTGGGCATTGGGTTGCTATGAATGTATTTTTTCCTAATTGTCCCTGAAAAATTATAGAAGAGAATTGAGGATTTAATGTTATGTATGTATTTACATACTTCGACATAGTTTGCATTGATGCATTGACTTCCAACAAAATCATTGAAAATAACCGGATTTTCATCATCTTAAATAAAAAATTGTCAGTTGTTTGTTTATTACAAATTAAGTTTATTTACATGGAATTAGATATTGCTGTTCCTCATAACCGATTCTTCTTGAATTTACTTTTGAAATTATGCTCTAAAAAATGCTGTTGATATAAATTGAATTTAAAGGGTATTTAATTGTACATTATATTCATCTTCAAGATTTTCCAAACCTCTTTCATCTTCTAGCAACATAAATATCTGTCTTCTAAAATTATCCCGCAATATTTCATTGCAACTTTCGTCCACAATTGAAAGTGGTATATTTTCTGTTGTGGACTAAAATTATTGCTACAATTTTATATTATACACAGTTTTATTTTACTTACTCGATTAAATTTATTTTTAAATTTTTCTAACCTAAAAACATGAAAGCGATATAAGTCTTTATTACACCCAAAAAATTATTAATTGCTTACCTTTTGGTTTTCCACAAAATAAACACTATAATAATTGGTGGAATGATAACTAGTATCCATAATAAATGTAGTATATTACTATTTTTCTCAATTTTAATTTCTCTAATTAATTCAATTCGTTTGTTATTAAATTTATTTAAAATGATAATTCCAAATTTATCATCACTTATTGAATCCTTGATAGAATTGTTTGTCTGAAAAGAAATATTAAATGTTCCTTTCCGTTCCACATCAATTTTGTTAAATAAACATTTGTTTTCTTTTTTAAGTTCTTCTAAAGTTGCCGTCTTTTTTTCGTTAATTTTATAAACGCATATCTCACTACGATTATAAATAATATGTATAAATTTTTATTAGTAATCGAAAATTGTCGGTAAAATTACTTTTCAGGCAGTAAATCTTGTATTTCTTGCGTAAATAAATTACAATGAGTATTGTTGCAATTTAAAATTAGTTCACTGGATAATTTTGGCTTTTTTGTGTAAGTTGATATTATCAGTTCTTCAGTAGATTGCCCTGGAACACTACTTAGGGCCGATATAAAAAACTTATAAATACTGGAGTCTCTTAAATTTCTAATCTATAAAAAAATTAAATACATTATTTTCTGATTCTACACGCTGTCTGTAAAAGTTCAAACGTTACTTAGTTTGGGCGCTATATGGATTTGAAGTTACAATTTTGAAATTATTTTTCTATTGTAAATTTAAAACGGCTACATTTGGTAGGTTGGCATAGTTTTAGAAGAAAAAAAAAACACACATCAAAATTTTGATTAAAATCAATCCAGGGGCGTAGAACTTGGTTTTTTTAATAAATAAATGTTTCAAATTTCTACGACAATGGAAGAAAATGGGTTTAGGTATGGTTTTTAGATTAAATAATTTATTTACTAAACAAAAGGTACTCTTGATAAGACTCGATTACTCTCACGGTTTTCGAGAAATTTGTAATTTAATAATTTGCAGTAAATTTTACAAAAAAAATATTTACCAAAATACAATACTAAAAATAAAAAAATCATAAAAACTCTACAAAATATCCACCATTTACACGAAAACAATAATTTACACCACGTAGAAAATTAAAATGCACTCTTTGCATTATTTCTTCATCACCTTTAGAGGATCTTAGGATCATTTGTTGCATTTTGAATACGTTACCACAGTTGTTCTTCATAATTTATAGGTATCTTGTAAACCATGGATTTAAGATGTTTCCATAAAAAATAATCCATTGGCGTTAAGTCGGGAGATCGCGCCGGCCAATTTAAAGGTGCGCCATTGCCTCTACCTATCCATTTGTTTGGGTACTGTTGATTTAAATGATTTCGAACATCTAATGTAAAATGTGGTGGATCTCCATCGTGCATAAACCACATATCTCTCCGTATCTGGAGAGGACATCAAATCTGGTATTTTGTAGATGTAGCAAATAAATTTCTCCCGTTAATCTTGGTGGAAGAATGACAGGACCAACAATAAAATTGCCAATTATGCCAGCCCACACAATAATTTTAAATTCGTGTTGAAAATGGTTTTCCTTGATTGCATGCCGGTTTTCTTCTGCATAAACATTGCATTATAGAAATTTGTTTTCCCTCTTCTTGTGAAACATGCTTCCATCCGTGAACAAAATATTGTTGCCAAAATTTAAATTTATTTCTCTTTTGGATATTAACGAACCGACAAAAATCAAGGCGTATTTTAGGATCATGAACTAAGAGATCTTGAACTGACATTTTATGGTATGGATATAGCAATTGTTCTTGAAGCACTTTGTGAACGACATCTTTTCCTCCTAATAGTTCCTTGCAAATTCGTCTCGTGCTTAGCTCTGCTTCTTCTTCAACAAATCCTAAAATTTCTTTTTTTACTTCAGGAACCCTTACAAAATGCAGACTTTCAAAGCTAGTGGCCAGAGGAGCAAAGTTACCGGTCTCTTGAAGACGTCTTTCGACGGTGACAAATGTTGGGTGGCTTGGGGTGCGACGATTTGGGAAATCTTTTGGAGTACACTCTAACACACTCCCGTCCATTTTCTTAAAAAAAATCCATATACCAATAACATATCGGTATATTCTGCATCTGTGTACTGCACGGCCATGATCAATTTAGAATATTTAATAACTAATAACTCAAAATACTTTTGGAATATTCCGAAACAAATAAACGTCTTACTAAAGTATAGAATATGTATTTGTTACAATTTTAAATAAAATATCCATTTGGCGCAGTAAATTATTGTATTCGAGTTGATGGAGGACATTTTGAAAAGTTTTTATGATTTTTTTATTTTTAGTATTGTCTATTGGTAAATAAGTAACTTTATACTAAGGTAAGTTTACTTAAATCGATTTATTTTGGTCTAAGGAATATGTGGTAAGCTGTTGTTAAGACGTTTTACAGACACCCTGTATAAATACGCTGCAATACTTACTTCAAGCTCATAGAAGCGTGTAATTTCAGTTAGACTGAATTCTTTTGTAATTTTAATAGCACTATTTTTGTATTCCTTATACACACTATCGATAAGATATATTTGAACAATAAATTTTTTTAATATCCCATTTGGGTATTTCGGATATTCCCATTTTAATAAAATAGAATTATTTTCATAAATTGTGTGTTTTGGATTTATTGGAGGACTTGATGCTTTAAAATTTGAAAAAGAATAAGTTTTTATATTTTTTATGTAGTTTTTATAAATCACCTTTTTCTTTAGTTGCCACATTAATTTCTGTGATACTCCCTTCTTTATCAACATCTCTATTTTCAAATACCTAAAATAATATAATTTTAATTATTACCTTAATCTAACTTTATGCCTTCTAAAAAATATTTAATTTTGATGCTGAAAACAATAATTTTATATACTTTAATATTATATTCAACATTTTCTTCTAAACCATTAATCTCGACACAAATGTAATTTTTATAATCATTCCATAGATCACATTTATTTGTTTGGGTAGTTGAAGAACAAAAATTTGAATTGCAGTAAGTGATGTTAAAAAATTGCAGAACTCCATGAGGTGGAAATGGTTTTTCAAAACGTATTCCAATACTCGTTGAGGTTTGAGTAAAGATTTCCAAATTTCCAACTTTTGGAGGAGCTACAAAGAATAAACTTTAAATTTTGGACTTTTGCTGGAGCTTAAATAATAAAATTATAACTTGTAGTTTTAATTATACGAAATATTGCATTACCACTTTGTTGGGTTGTGAATTCAAAGTCTACTTTATTATTACTATCTTCAGTTAATTTTAGTTTTTCATCAACAAATTTAAGTTCGATCAAATATTTTGTAAATGATATTAATAAATCCACAGAAACTTCATTTTTTAATTTTTGGGTTTCTTTATTTACTGTTATCCAATAACTTTTTAAGGGACAATGTTGATGTGTTCGGCCAGTAGTTTTTATTGTAACATTATTTGTACCAGCGATGATAACAAAATTTGATTTTTCCAAACCTTTAAAATTCATTTAATTCAGTTAAAATTATTTAGGATTAAATTCATTGTTTACCTAAACATTTAGTGGTAAATGTAGTTTCTGTTACACATTTTCCCTGATAAAACACACAAATTTTGTAATCACTTGAAGAACTTAGATAATTAAGAGTACAGGAACTATTTAACTGACACATTATAGTTTCTTTTCTTGTTCCATTCAATTTCTGAAATTAATATAATATACATTGGATCATTTTATCGGTGTGTCATGATTTTCATGAAAAGTTGGATTTAAGGATCGAAATAACTTACTCTATATTGAATTTCAACTTCTTTAATATTGAGTAGATTAGACTGCCCAATTTCAATTTTTATTTCAGCCTTTGAATCGTAGATTTTTATCAGCGATAACTTAAACATTATACCTAGAATTAAGTAGAATTTTAGAAAATTTAATTTTGCGATGATTATTTTGTATAATTACCTGAACAAGTATCTCCAAAATAACCTGGTTGACAATATTCACATTTTCCTGTATATTTACTACATGATCCAGGCTTGCATTTTTCAGGACATGCATTTATGCAAGAATGTCCCCACCATGTAGGAGGACACTCTAAAAATTTTAATTTTTAACAAATATGTTTTACTTATGATAAAATATTACTTTCTGCACAGAAGGTTCCTTTATACCCGGATGAACAATAACATTGACTTTTGGAACAAATAAGACTTTTATCGCAAAAATTTGTCCCTAAAATAGCTTTACAAGAAATATTATTATTTAATCCAAAAACTTCATTTGAAAGTGTTACATCGTATGGATTTGGACTGTTTTGTTGCACTAAACTGTTGTCTAGGAAATGTTGACAAGCCACAGGTTTAGTATCTGTTATTTCCCTTAAAACGGAAACTTTATCAATGTCTAAAAAAATTAATATATTAACTAAAAAATTTAAAAATGTCCAAATAAAAATTACATTCGTCGGAACAATCATAAATATTTTTGTCAAGAAATGCATTGCATTTATTACTGTAATCAATGTCTAAATAAATTTCATTTGATCTATACTTTTTCTCGAAAAACATTTTTATTTCCATCCACTTGTATTCTTTTGTGGTAATTACCTAAAATAAAGTGTTATTACTTGTAAAATATTTTAACCACATTACTACCTCTTTCTTAATTATCAAGTCCCCTGTATAATCATCTACTAACACAAATGTCATTTTACACTGTTCTCTAGTAAATAAAAATATTGATAAACATGATTTATTTACAATATTTATATTTCTGTATACATTAGGAGGTGATAGAGAATTGAGTATCAAAACATCAACTAAAAATTGCACCTTCTTATTAATTTACTCCAACCGAACCAAATATATCTAGTCCAGTAATAAATAATAAAAAGAATATTTACTTTGGTGTATTTTCATTTCCATTACTTCAGAAGTCAATGTTATCTTTTCAAACAAAAAATCTTCTGCCACATCAATTACTGAATGTGTTGGTTGAATAAAAAAATCATTGTTTTCTTTATAAATACTATAATGTTTCCATATATGAAACTAAAATTTAATTCAAAAGAAAATTATTGATGGACTTGTTCCATGAATAACTACACACCGGAATTGACGTTTTATCAATAGTATTTCTAGAATTACTGCATGTTTCCAAAAAAGTTATTTTTTTATTTTCATTTTCATACACGCTAGCGCAATAATATTGGCCATTAAGTATAAATGTAAAATAAACCACATCCTTAAATCTTATAGAAATGTGAATTACTGAAGTATTTTTCTTGTTAATGTTAGAATAAGTGGATTGTCTGGAATATTGATTCTTAACCATATCTAAATCTACAACAATCGTTTTAAATTATTAATATTTTAATTTACAATTAGTCATCTAACATACTTTTCCACCGTTTGTCTAAAATGGGTGGAATATTTTTCTCATAAGACTCAATTTTTTTCTTTTCAAAATCTTTAGTTAATTTACCCTTATAAATTTCAAACTTTTCTAAAAAAAGTACGTAAAACTCCATATAAATTTAATATTATAAATATTTTATTACCATGTTGAATATCATCATAAAAATAAGGTGTAACTAAAGCCAATCCATTTTTTTCAACTTCGTCCCCTGTTCCAACACACACAGCCTTATACTTGTTTTCTATCAACAAATTAATATCAGGTACTGCTGAGATCAAATTAAACAATAAAAATATAATGAACCTATACATGTTTTATAAATTTAGCCTAAAATTGGATGCTTTTGCAACTAACGCATTTTAACTAATAAAATGGGTTGGAAATTATCTTATCACATATTTGACTACTTCTTATCTAAATTGATTATTTCCTTATAAATAATATGATACATACCAATATTATAATTTGTTTGCAGTTACGAGTAATACCTTATTTTCTTAAAAATGGGAGAGGTTTTACAATATATTTAAATCAACAAAATTATGTATTTAAAGAAAATATACCATAATAATTGCAACTTCAAGTTATAAATGACTTAAGGATATACCTGTAATTTTATAATATAAAAAATTATAAATACTATTTTGTTAACTTAGTTGGATAGAAAATACCACCCAAAATAACGAAATTTTTGTTTTGATGTCGGAAAAGTAAGAACTGAATTTGGATACTTTTGAGGTGTTGATTTGAAAAAATACCCAGCTTTTTACTTAAGATAAAAGACAAAAATAATGAAATAATGATATATTTAGAAGAGAAAAATTAAGTTAGCCAATTTGAGTTGCCTGGTATTTTCAATGACTGGAAAACCACTAGCCCTGAAAGAAATTTAGTATGAAGATTTATATCGATCTAAATCAAAATATTTAAGTTTTCTATGTCTTTGGGGCAGCAGATCTAAGGATATCGGAAAAACTGAAAATCGAAATATGTATTTGATGATCTTCAGAAAAGGAAAAAGATCCACAATTTATAACAACAATGAACAAGATTTAAACTAAAATGTGCAAATCACACAATTTTACGAATTAAAATTGTTGATTTGCAGAACTGGTCATATTATGTTGCTTTCAAGAAAAATAAAACATAGGTTGATATTCATGTTTGATTATTTCTTTTTCTTGAAACGTAACTAAATATTAGTGTTAGGATAATTTATGAGAAGATCGTAAATATTCATAATTTTTAGTTGGGGGCTTAAACCTAGTTTACACGAGTCTAGTAATGAGTAGAGTAGAGAGTAGAATAACTCAACTCGTAGAAATCCCCAAAAACTGTCCGAGTAGAGTACAGTACAGAGTATCTAGAGGAGTAGAGTAATATACTGCGCGCAGTAAAGTGGACTCTACTCTACTGACCCCCAACTCTACTCGATACTCTACTCATTACTATACCCGTGTAAACCGGGCTTTAGTAATTGATACGCTCCACATAATATATTTTACGATGAATGGTGTGTTTGATTTTCACACTTAAAAGATATGAAAATCAGAAACGTGCCACATGTAGAGAAAAATTGTCACTTTTGTACCATTTAAAGATTAAAATTTCAACCATAACCTAGAACACATAGCAGTTTAGAAAAATAATAACCCTCGTAAAGGCCGTACGACACTTGCGAGTTTACTGTATAAAATCTTCACATGTTTTCTCTCACTCGCAAGTATCATACACGTTTTTTTAATAGAGTTTTCTAGCGAGTTTCTTGCAAAAAACTTCCTGTATAACACTCGTCATTTTTTATTAGAGAAAGCTCGAACTTGCTCTTTGTTAGATTAAAATTTATTTTCATTTTGAGGTTACTTGTTTGTAAAAAGAAAAGAAAAAACAAAAACTCGCGAGAAAACTATTAAAAAAACGTGTATGATACTGGCGAGTTTTTACCATAGAAAACTCACGAGAAAACATATGAAGATTTTATTAGGATTATTATTTTATCTTGTAAGTAAACTAAATTGCTTTAATAATAATTCTAGTTTTATTTAAATTTGAAGCTAGATTTTTTATTTTTATAATTTTTTAATTAATGTCCTAGTATTTAATACCATAAAATTGTCATGTACCCATTGTTTGACACTTGTTTGAACCTATATTTGACAATAAGGAAAATTGAAAAAAAATATATAAATTAATGAAAAAACATAACTTTATTAAATACTTAAGTAAATAGATACAAAAAAATAAAAAATAAATTCAATTTGAAAACAAAAATAAATCAAATAAATCAAATAAATATTTCTTTAAGAATACTTCAGTACTTCAGGTACATTAAAAAATCCTCTCTTATTCATTTGAATTGGTTCTTGGTTCACCTATAACTTCTAAAATTGCACTTTTATTATACCTGATTTTATCTGGTAGTGAGAGCCATTTCCAGGTATTCCCTGTCGATCTCATCATACAACTAATCTGATACTCTTTATTATTGATTTTTTTTAATTTGTCCTGGATACAAATTTTGTTCGTATTCTACAACAACGAATGAGTTAAGTCTGATTGATTTTAAATCAATCGAATTTTCTTTGTTGCTAACTGAGTTCTCCCAATCTGAAGAATTAGTTTGTTGTACTTCATCACTTGTCTGTTCTTCATCACTTGTCAGTTCTTCATCACTTGTCTGTTCTTCTTCTTTCTTATTAACTTTCTTTTTTTCACCTTTCTTTGGTGCTGTCTTCTCTTCCCTTTTCCTCTTTCTTTCTTCTTCACTTGTCTCTTCTTCTTTCTTTTTAACTTGGTTTTTTTATTCTTCTTCACTGCAGCCTTGTCTTCTCGTTTTCTTTTTCTTTCTTCTTTAAGTTTCATTTCGTTTGATATTTTTTCCTCTTTTTTCGTATGATACAACTGCCATTCCTTTGATGTTACTACTGCAGGTATTTTAAATTTCGGTTTCCTAATCTTGGAATTATTTTGAGACTCCTTTGGCCAGAACAAGGCACTTTTAAATGGTGATGGTATTATTTCTTTGAGATCATTTACTGCCTCTTTGGTATTTTTATTATCATTACCACATTCCAGGTTTTCATTAGTTTCCTTTGTAAATTTTTCTTCAGTATTTTCATTACCATTATCACAACCCAGTTTTTCATTAATTTCTCTGGTAAAATTTTCTTTGGTATTTTCATTATCATAACCCAGCTTTTCAGTAATTTCTTCGGTAAAATTTTCTTTGTAATTTTCATTAGCATTATCACAACCCAGCTGTTCATCATTTTCCTTGCTATTTATTATTGTTGAGGAATTACGTAAAATGGCTATGTTTTCTATCACATGAATTTTTTTTTTAGGTTGCAGATTACCTATAGGGTCATTTTTGGGAATGCAATTAGAATAAATGTTGGAAGTTAGACTTCCATCTGGCATTACATCAAACGATAGAGAATATAATCCCCCAGGATCTTTCAAAATATTCTTGTTCTTCTTGAGACAACAGTAGACTTGGATCATCAATAGTTTTGTCTAGGTTCTCCTTAATTATATTATCATCGTTTTTATCCACTTTGTTCTTAACTGCTTTCCAAAATTCAAATAAACCTTTATTTTCCACATTTCCAGTCCAGGTATCTCCTGAATTTTTAAATAAGTTCAACAATTCTGAAATTAACTTATTTTCAATAGAAGTTAAATTAAAAGCGTCTCTTGAAACGGTAGATGATGTTAAAGGTTGAGGTAAAGTTGAGTTGTCTGTTTGTTTTAAAATTTCATCAAATTTCATATATTGGGCGCCAAAAGGGCAAAGTGCACAATGTCGAAAACCATTAGTAAGTAATGCTTTCCAATTCAATTTTGTCATTGCATTGTTTAAAACTGGTCCAAAGTCTTCACGTTTAAGATGTCTTCCTACATGCTCCAATATCCAATTATGAACAGCTTTCTTCCATTCTGATATTAAAGGATGAAAAACTGCCACACCCATCGGTTGTAAAATATGAGTTGGATTTGGAAGAAGGGCCATCAAAATTTTCTGTACAAAATTCGCTAAGTGGCAGTGTCAAATGCGGCTTATGACCATCAACAAATAAAATAACTGGCAATTGTATTTCGTGTTTGACGATCCATGGATAGAAGACATTTGATATGTACTCATAAAAGGTCTTATCTTACTTTGTATTTCTTTGTTTTTTTAACTGGCAGTATACAAATATGAATAGTAATAACGTGAAATATATACAGGGTGGCCCAACTAAAAGTTCCCACCAGGTATTTTAAAAACAAAAAATTTTGAAAAAAGCCTGTAACCGGTAGGTTTTTATATGGCGGTGGAACAATTTTTATGGTAACGTAATCTATCGCAAGTTATCCTTTAAATATCTTAATTGGCAATAGGGGTCGAGTGATACATCATTTTAAAGCTCCAATCTATACTGGTGTCATATTTTTTTCGTAATTTTATGGAATATTTGAGAAATTTTGGCAAAATAACCTGGGTGCGCACTTTAAAAAATATTATTTTATTCTAGAAGAATATAGTACAATGTATTTGAAAAACTAGGTCTGATAAATCAAAGCTGACGGCTATTTCGGTTTCTGTACTCAAAATTTACCAAATCGATGGAACCAAAATATCTATAGGGCTGTGAAATAACTGAAAATTGTAATTTTATTTTTTATTAATGAACAAATTTTGTCTTTTATAAAATATAGATTATTTAACTATATTAATCTAGAAAATATGTTCGTATTCTCCATCATTGTCATTTTTTAGGTTGGTGTGGTAATAAACAAAGTCGTAGATAAATTTGTACTGTTTCTAAAAGTAAAAAATTAATACGTGAAGTTCTTATTTATATACAGGGTGTCCTATAATATGTGGGATCCACTTCTAGGGTGGGTAGTAGATGTCAAGAGAATAAGTTCATATAACTTATGTCCAATTTCGCCTCATAAGGGAGCTACAGCTCTTTAAAGGTGTTGTTAAAAAGTAGGTTTTTTTCTGTTTATTTCATAACAAATTGAAGTACAAATTAATAGATTTTATATTTGGTATGAATCATAAAATACAGTTAGGATACGTTTTCGTGATTTTTTCAATTTCTTAAACAGTTTTGGGTAATAAAATAAAATAATCCATGACTAACATATTTTTTTATATTTAAATTGTGTTAACCATCAAAAAAATAATAAAATGCATTTTCTTCGAAAACGGCGCAATCTACCGACTTTAAATAAGAGTATCTTTTTTGTTAAGAATTAAATGGGGAACATTAATTTGGAGAAAAAAAATGTTGTAAAAGTTAAGTACAAAAAAGTTATGACAATTTTTAACCTCAACTCTCCCCGAATCTACCCTTTCAAAGCAAGCAAAAAATTTGAAAAAATTCACAAAAATGTATCCTAGGTGTATTATGATTCACACCAAATTTCAAATCTCTACCCCAATTTGTTTTGAAATAAACGAGAGAAAACCTACTTTTTAACAACACATTTAAAGAGCTGTAGCTCCCTTATTAGGCAAAATTGGACATACGTTTATATGAACTTTTCTTATTCTATTGACATCTACTACCCATTTTAGAAGTGGGTCCCACATATTATGGGACACCCTGTATAGCAAAATTGCAATTCATAATAATCATTTAATTAAAAATTGATTCATACTTACTATATTGTTCATAAATTCCTTTCGACTTATTTGCATCGATTGTACTGCCCAACACAAATTAAATTCATTAGTATTTTTTAGTTTATCAAGCACTAAATCCAAAGCTATGAATAGCCCACAAGCTGTTGCACTATCGCTAAAAATTTTTAATAAATAATAAATAGTAGTTGATTAACAATTATTCAAAAAATACATACTGATACAATAACATTATGGTTAAATTTTCATCAAGTTTGGTTAGATTTTTGTACAAATTGTATAAATGATTAAAACTATCCACATTTGGAGGAATCAAGTCTTCAAATTTCCAGGATTGAAAATGTATAAATGTAATTTTTGATGATTTCTGTGAATATAAATATAAAATCACTTATATTTTAGGAGTATTATTTTAAATTAATTATTTACCTGTGTTTTTAAATTATCCAATTTTAACATGTAAATGCTCATTCCATATTTAAGAATTTCATCTACTAAAATTACCTCAACTGTATTAAATGTAAGTTTGTTCGTATTAGATGGCCAAAATTTCTAAAATTATAAAAAAATATTTAGCAAATTTATTTTTGTAAGTTAATAGATTACTCACGTCTTGTTCATTAACGTTTTGTAAAGAAATTATTAATTCCACGTGAGTATTAGCAACTAATCGCCAAAAATCTTCAATGGTATTTTCTAATGGGTGCTGGGTACTTATATATTTATTTTCTTTTTCATATCCGTTAACATAAACTGCATTAATATAATCTGATTTATCATCTGAAGGCATGAGTGGTAAATAAATTATACCAGGACCTTCTAAAATTTTATAATCATTGTATGAGAGCAAAATTCTAATCGAATTGCTTACCAGGAATTATTGTAGCAACTCTGTTCTTCTTAGGATTAAAAGACTTATGAACGTTGTTTCCATAAAGTAATTTGTTCATACACTTTCTTCTTTCAACGTAGTTAAAAGCTTCCATCAATTCGATTTCAGTTATAGTAATCGCTTTATTTGTAAACTCTTTTAAAGTTAAACTATTTGTTTTTCCATAAATATATTCATAAAGAATGTAGTAAATGAATCTATACTGACACTTATGAAAAAAAGATAAATTTAATTCAAGAACAACATATTATTGATTAATTGAAGTTTGAAGTATGTTTATATACTTACGACATTAGAAACAAGATTTGGCCTACAACTTCGTATAGCTTTCAATTCCCTTGGAACATCTATTGTACCACTTGGGGTTTGGATTAATTTATAAGCCATTATAAATGTTCCTGTTCGTCCTGTCCCAGCACTATTATAAAAAAAACTAGATATCTTAGTGTATCCTATACTCAGATTCAAAATTAAAACTATACCTGCCGTGTACAACAATTGGTTTACGGTTATCATCTAAATCCTGAACACGCTTAAGAAAATAGTGAAAACTTAAAGGATTGATAGGAATCTTATGATCAGGCCATGTTAGATAATTCATAAGTTTTAGCTGCTACAATTTAAAAAAATTCATTCTGTTTATCAAATAAACTATTAAATAACATACTTTACGTATTTCATTTTTTCTCATTTCTAAATTTACCACAAGATAATCAGTATAAACAACAGTACTATGATGAGTAATGGTAATATCTTTGAATACCAAATCTTTAAAATTTTCAGGCCAATATTTATAAAATGTATCCTAAAATATTTAAATAATTTTATGTATGATCTTTTAATATATTAAATTACGTCTCCAATTACAATTGAAGCTAAGCAGATGACCATGTTAACGTTTTCTTGCCAAATCATTTCCCAAAAGTCGCAGGTTGTATTATGATTTGGGCATTGGGTTGCTATGAATGTATTTTTTCCTAATTGTCCCTGAAAAATTATAGAAGAGAATTGAGGATTTAATGTTATATATGTATTTACATACTTCGACATAGTTTGCATTGATGCATTGACTTCCAACAAAACCATTGAAAATATCCGGATTTTCATCATCTTAAATAAAAAATTTTTAGTTGTTTGTTTATTACAAATTAAGTTTATTTACATGGAATTAGATATTGCTGTTCCTCATCAGAACCGATTCTTCTTGAATTTACTTTTGAAATTATGCTCTAAAAAATGCTGTTGATATAAATTGAATTTAAAGGGTATTTAATTGTACATTATATTCATCTTCAAGATTTTCCAAACCTCTTTCATCTTCTAGCAACATAAATATCTGTCTTCTAAAATTATTTCGCAATATTTCATTGCAACTTTCGTCCACAATAGAAAGTGGTATATTTTCTGTGGTGGACTAAAATTATTGCTACAATTTTATATTATACATAGTTTTATTTTACTTACTCGATTAAATTTATTTTTAAATTTTTCTAACCTAAAAACATGAAAGCGATACAAGTCTTTATTACACCCAAAAAATTATTAATTGCTTACCTTTTGGTTTTCCACAAAATAAACACTATAATAATTGGTGGAATGATAACTAGTATCCATAATAAATGTAGTATACTACTATTTTTCTCAATTTTAGTTTCTCTAATTAATTCACTTCGATTGTTATTAAATTTATTTAAAATGATAATTCCAAATTTATCATTACTTATTGAATCCTTGATAGAATTGTTTGTCTGAAAAGAAATATTAAATGTTCCTTTCCGTTCCACATTAATTATTGTGTTAAATAAACATTTGTTTTCTTTTTTAAGTTCTTCTAAATTTGCGGTCTCTTTTTCGTTAATTTTATAAACGCATATCTCACTACAATTATAAATAATATGTATAAATTTTTATTAGTAATCGAAAATTGTCGGTAAAATTACTTTTCAGGCAGTAAATCTTGTATTTCTTGCGTAAATAAATTACAATGAGTATTGTTGCAATTTAAAATTAGTTCACTGGATAATTTTGGCTTTTTTGTGTAAGTTGATATTATCAGTTCTTCAGTAGTTTGCCCTGGAACACTACTTAGGGCCGATATAAAATACTTATAAATACTGGAGTCTCTTAAATTTCTAATCTATAAAAAAATTAAATACATTATTTTCTGATTCTACAGGCTGTCTGTAAAAGTTCTAAAGTTACTTAGTTTGGGTGCTATATGGTTTTGAAGTTACAATTTTGAAATTGTTTTTCTATTGTAAATTTAAAACGGCTACATGTGGTAGGTTGGCTTAGTTTTAGGAGAAAAAATAAACGCACATCAAAATTATGATTAAAATCAATCCAGGTGCGTAGAACTTGGTTTTTTTAATAAATAAATGTTTCAAATTTCTACGACAATGGAAGAAAATGGGTTTAGGTATGGTTTTTAGATTAAATAATTTATTTACTAAACAAAAGGTACTCTTGATAAGACTCTCACGGTTTTCGAGAAATTTGTAATTTAATAATTTGCAGTAAATTTTACAAAAAAAATATTTACCAAAATACAATACTAAAGATAAAAAAATCATAAAAACTCTACAAAATATCCACCCTTTACACGAAAACAATAATTTACACCACGTAGAAAATTAAAATGCACTCTTTGCATTATTTCTTCATCACCTTTAGAGGATCTTAGGATCATTTGTTGCATTTTGAATACGTTACCACAGTTGTTCTTCATAAATTGGCGTTACGACGGGAGATCGCGCCGGCCAATTTAAAGGTGCGTCATTGCCTCTACCTATCCATTTGTTTGGGTAGTGTTGATTTAAATGATTTCGAACATCTAATGTAAAATGTGGTGGAGCTCCATCGTGCATAAACCACATATCTCTCCGTATCTGGAGAGGACATCAAATCTGGTAACGTATTTTGTAGATGTAGCAAATAAATTTCTCCCGTTAATCTTGGTGGAAGAATGACAGGACCAACAATAAAATTGCCAATTATGCCAGCCCACACAATAATTTTAAATTCGTGTTGAAAATGGTTTTCCTTGATTGCATGCCGATTTTCTTCTGCATAAACATTGCATTATAGAAATTTGTTTTCCCTCTTCTTGTGAAACATGCTTCATCCGTTAACAAAATATTGTTGCCAAAATTTATACTTATTTCTCTTTTGGATATTAACGAACCGACAAAAATCAAGGCGTATTTTAGGATCATGAACTAAAAGATCTTGAACTGACATTTTATGGTATGGATATAGCAATTGTTCTTGAAGCACTTTGTGAACGACATCTTTTCCTCCTAATAGTTCCTTGCAAATTCGTCTCGTGCTTAGCTCTGCTTCTTCTTCAACAAATCCTAAAATTTGTTTTTTTACTTCAGGAACCCTTACAAAATGCAGACTTTCAAAGCTAGTGGCCAGAGGAGCAAAGATACCGGTCTCTTGAAGACGTCTTTCGACGGTGACAAATGTTGGGTGGCTTGGTGTGCGACGATTTGGGAAATCTTTTGGAGTACACTCTAACACACTCCCGTCCATTTTCTTTAAAAAAATCCATATACCAATAACATATCGGTATATTCTGCATCTGTGTACTGCACGGCCATGATCAATTTAGAACATTTAATAACTAATAACTCAAAATACTTTTGGAATATTCCGAAACAAATAAACGTCTTACTAAAGTATAGAATATGTATTTGTTACAATTTTAAATAAAATATCCATTTGGCGCAGTAAATTATTGTATTCGAGTTGATGGAGGACATTTTGAATAGTTTTTATGATTTTTTTCATTTTTAGAATTGTCTTTTGGTAAATAAGCAAATTTATACTAAGGTAAGTTTACTTAAATCGATTTATTTTGGTCTAAGGAATATGTGGTAAGCTGTTGTTAAGACGTTTTACAGACACCCTGTATAAACACGCTGCAATACTTACTTCAAGCTCATAGAAACGTGTAATTTCAGTTAGACTGAATTCTTTTGTAATTTTAATAGCACTATTTTTGTATTCCTTATATACACTATCGATAAGATTTATTTGAACAATAAATTTTTTTATTATCCCATTTGGGTATTTCGGATATTCCCATTTTAATAAAATAGAATTATTTTCATAAATTATGTATTTTGGATTTATTGGAGGACTTGATGCTTTAAAATTAGAAAAAAAATAATATTTTATATTTTTTATGTAGTTTTTATAAATTACCTTTTTCTTTAGTTGCCACATTAATTTCTGTCATATTCCCTTCTTTATCAACATCTCTATTTTTTCCAAATACCTAAAATAAAATAATTTGAATTATTACCTTAATCCAACTTTATGCCTTCTAAAAAATATTTAATAATATTTAACAATAATTTTATATACTTTAATATTATATTCATCATTTTCTTCTAAACCATTAATCTCGACACAAAAGTAATTTTTAAAATCATTCCATAGATCACATTTATTTGTTTGGGTAGTTGAAGAACAAAAATTTGAATTGCAGTAAGTGATGTTAAAAAATTGCAGAACTCCATGAGGTGGAAATGGTTTTTCAAAACGTATTCCAATACTCGTTGAGGTTTGCGTAAAGATTTCCAAATTTTCAACTTTTGGAGGAGCTACAAAGAATAAACATTATACCAAAATGTGGCTAAAGTCAATAAAACTCACCAACTGGATTTGTTTTGAAGCGTGATTTAATTCCAATGCCTTCTAAACACGTGTTTTTATTTCGACAGTATTTGGTTGAAATGACATCATAGTTCGAATATGGTGTAAGCTCAGGAATATAGTTCTTTATACCCCATACACTAATATTTACTTCCTGGGGTACTGTTGTTCTATTTGTACAGAAATTATTCGGAATATTACAGCATTCGTATACAAAATTGTAGATTAAAGGACCACGAATTTTATCACAAGCTGGCAATTGCAAATTTAAAATATTGGCTTTAACTGATATTTTTGCTAATTGCTCTTCTGTAGATAAAGTATCTACAAACATTTTTATGATAAAATATAAAATTAGGAATACTAAAGTACTTACCTGATTGTTCAAAATTAATTTGACATGTTTCTGGAAGACCTGCAGCTACATCATTAACTGCAATTACTACAATTCTAAAATCTCTGTAAAAAATATTTGTCCAATTCGGAAATTGATAAAATAGGTTTGTCGTAGAGTGACTTTCCAAGAGATTATACCTTTCAACCGCATTGCAAAGTTCTGAATAATACTTAAATAAAACAACATTTATTGTGTAATTTTTGATAATTCCATTGGGAAATGTGGGTTTATCAAAAATTATGCTGTGGTTGTTTTTAAAGTACTTTAAATTTTGGACTCTTCCTGGAACTTAAAAAATAAAATTAAAATTATAAAAAAGTTCAAATTATACGAAAGCTTTCATTACCACTTTGTAGAGTTGTGAATTCAAAATCTACTTTATTATTACTATTTTCAGTTAATTTTAGTTTTTCATCAACAAATTTAAGTTCGATCAAATATTTTGTAAATGATATTAATAAATCCACAGAAACTTCATTTTTTAATTTTTGGGTTTCATTATTTACTGTTATCCAATAACTTTTTAAGGAACAATGTTGATGTGTTCGGCCAGTAGTTTTTATTGTAACATTATTTGTACCAGCGATGATAACAAAATTTGATTTTTCCAAACCTTTAAAATTCATTTAATTCAGTTAAAATTATTTAGGATTAAATTCATTGTTTACCTAAACATTTAGTGGTAAATGTAGTTTCTGTTACACATTTTCCCTGATAAAACACACAAATTTTGTAATCCCTTGAAGAATTTATATAATTAAGAGTACAGGAACTATTTAACTGACACATTATAGTTTCTTTTTTTGTTCCATTCAATTTCTGAAATTAATATAATATACATTGGATCATTTCATCGGTGTGTCATGATTTTCATGAAAAGTTGGATTTAAGGATCGAAATAACTTACTCTATATTGAATTTCAACTTCTTTAATATTGAGTAGATTAGACTGCCCAATTTCAATTTTTATTTCAGCCTTTGAATCGTAGATTTTTATCAGCGATAACTTAAACATTATACCTAGAATTAAGTAGAATTTTAGAAAATTTAATTTTGCGATGATTTTTTTGTATAATTACCTGAACAAGTATCTCCAAAATAACCTGGTTGACAATATTCACATTTTCCTGTATATTTACTACATGATCCAGGCTTGCATTTTTCAGGACATGCATTTATGCAAGAATGTCCCCACCATGTAGGAGGACACTCTAAAAATTTTAATTTTTAACAAATATGTTTTACTTATGATAAAATATTACTTTCTGCACAGAAGGTTCCTTTATACCCGGATGAACAATAACATTGACTTTTGGAACAAACAAGACTTTTATCGCAATAATTTGTCCCTAAAATAGCTTTACAAGAAATATTATTATATAATCCAAAAACTTCATTTGAAAGTGTTACAACGGATGGATTTGGACTGTTTTGTTGCATTAACCTGTCGTCTAGGAAATGTTGACAAGCCACAGTTTTAGTATCTATTATTTTCCTTAAAACGGAAACTTTATCAATGTCTAAAAAAATTAATATATAACTAAAAAATTTAAAAATGTCCAAATAAATATTACATTCATCGGAACAATCATAAATATTTTTGTCAAGAATAGCATTGCAATTATTACTGTTATCGATGTTTAAATAAATTTCATTTGACCTATTCTTTTTCTCGAAAAACATTTTTATTTCTATCCACTTGTATTCATTTTCTTTTGTGGTAATTATCTAATAAAATATAGTGTAATTACTTGCAAAATATTTTAACCACATTACTACCTGTTTGTAAATTATCGTGTCGTCTGAATAGGCATCTTCTAACGTAAATCTAATTTTACATTGTTCTCTAGTAAATAAAAATATTGATAAACATGATTTATTTACAATTTTTATATTTTGGTATATACCAGCTGGTGATAAAGAATTGAGAACTAAAACATCAACTAAAAATGGAATCTTCTTATTAATTTACTCCAGGAAAACCAAACATATCTAGTCCAGTAATAAATAATAAAAAAAATATTTACTTGTGTGTATTTTCATTTCCATTACATCAGACGTAAATGTTATCTTTTCCAAAAAAAAATCTTCTGCCACATCAATTACTGAATGTGATGGTTGAATGATAAACTCATTGTTTTTTCTAAAAATAGTATAATGTTTCCACATGTGAAACTAAAATTTAATTCAAAAAAAATATTATTCGAATAAGTTGCTTATTACCTGAAACGAGTTTCGTTTTAAAATAAAAATACTACAACTATTAGAAAAAAATTGAGTTTCATCTTCATTCTCAAAAATGTTAACGCAATATAATTGTCCATCAAAGTAAAATTTAATTATAACCTCATCTTCAAATCTAATAGAAAAGTGAATTACAGAAAAGATTTTATTTTCGAAATTAACATTGTGTTCTCCAGAATAATGTACTTTATCCGCATATAAATCTACAACAATCGTTTTTAATTATATTTATTTCAACTTAGCCTTCTAACTTACTTTTCCATCGTTTATCTAAAATTGGTGGAATATTTTTCTCGAAAGATTTTCTTTTTTTATTTTCAAAATCTTCAGTTAATTTACCATCATAAATGTCTAACTTTTCTAAAAAAAGTACCCAAAACTCCACATGTATTAGATTATAAATGATTTTTTACCGTATTGAATTTCATCATGCAATCTAGTTGTAAGTAAAGCCAGCCCGTTTTTTTCAACTTCGTTCCCTGTTCCAACACATAAAGCTCTGTTGCCGTTCTCTATCAACAAATTAATATCAGGCACAGCTGAGATCAAATTAAACAATAAAAGTAAAAAGAACCGATACATAATATATAAATTTAGCCCAAACTTTGATGTTTTTGCAACTAAAGCATTTTTTTTACTAATAAAACGGGTTGTAAATTATCTTATCGTTTATTTGAGTACTTGATATCTTAATTAATTTAATCGCGGTTAAGATGAGTCTGCTATCTGGAAGAAATTTGGATATCAATCCAATTGCATAATTGTCTATTATTTTGTTTGTTCCTGTTACTTTCCTCCCGGGTGTGAGATTACTACAAATACATCGATCATACCAATTGTGTGGATAATTTAACTTCCTCTAATCCCAATGATCTCATATTAATTTGTGGGAATTATAACTTACCTTATATTTCTTGGACTAATGACGATGTTGGCCCAGGGTTGGTTCCACCAACTAATATAAGTTTTAAAGATGCTAATTACTAAATAGGCTCGCTGCATGTGAGCTCTTTCAAGTTAACAGCATCAACAATGTTAATGACAGGATACTTGATCTTGTTTTTTAAAACTGCCGAAAAAATTTTTTCCATATTTTGATAGTTAAGATATTCAAGAATATCTCCCTAGAAGAACGGTTGCACCCAAACACATCCATGCTGGAGTCCAGACAATCGAAATTGCTACTTATTTAGCAGTCAGTATTTTCAATAAAACGCTCGAAATTCGGGCTTCTAGACTAGAATACCCCCTTAATTTACCAATTGATGACATTATTGATGACCAGCATATAAGACTATTGGTGGACATTTTGGATAAGTTTTTTTTTTAATTTTTGTAATTTTTATAAATTAAATCATGTTAAAAATTTAAATGCGTTTAAATATACAAACTTATCATAGATATTTCATCAGCTTTCATATGGTAAAGTTTGTCATAAAGCAAAAGAATCAGAATGTATACCCATGTATTTAAAAAATCTATTTAAATTATCGAAATAATGTGTCGATTCTGTGCAAACCCATTAAACAAACCTTACAGATAATATTAGTTTTGCACAGAATTGCACCATAAAACTCACAAACACAAAAAAAATAAAACTCGTAAAAATAAGCATTTGATATATTTATTTTTAATAAGGGTACAGCGTAAACTTAAATTACTCACTAACCATGACATGATATGTAAAATCTACGCCTTCAAGACTTATAAAATGGACAATTCTTAATAATTTGACTTTTTTGAACTTACAATGATATGCAGCTTCTACAATAACCAACAAATGCGTTTCGCGTAAAATTATTATCACAGTTCTCTAAAAAAATCTTCATTTATAACAAAACCTTGCTGTTATCTTGGATTCTTGTCGATAAAACTGCTGATAAAAATGTTAACGCCATAGTGATCACAGCAGGAAACAATAGGATAGTGCGCACCAAAAAATTGTAAATTGGTATCGCACAAAGGGATGCTAAATGGAATAAACTTCTCATCATTCCATGTGCGGTACACCTAAAATATACAACCAATAAAACGAGACAAGACTTTATTAATAATAACCTACCTTAAATGACAAGGGTAACCTTCAATAATAACCATGGTTATAGTATTAATACTACAAATCAAAAACACCTTAATAATAGCTTCAATAATCAAAACAGAAACGAAATTGTAAATGAAGAAAATACCAATAGAAGTAAGGCTTGTAAGAACAAAAAGGACAACTAAAATAGGTGGTCTTAACGTTGCTTCAAGAATAAAACCTATTATCAACAAAGCTGGCAACATAGGTCCAGCCCATGCTATAGTTTCCTGATACAAATCCTCCAAATAAATATTGTAATCAAAATCAACCACACAATCAGCTATTAATGATAGAAAAGTATTGTTCACCAAATTGCAATTGATGAATTGATGATCAGATAAATCAGTATCCACAAATCTAAAAATTTGAAAATTAGTTATGATGTAACGAAATTTGAATAATCACCTTGAATATTTGATGGTGGAATTAAAAAAGTATGTGATTGAAGATTTAACGTTAATAAAATCAGTTTCTTCAAAAATGCAGTTGATGAATTCCACATGCTTGAACTCCAAATGTTTGAAGGTGACATTTTTGAAAAGGCTGTCCTTGTATTGAACGTTTTCGATTGTCGCATTGAAAACAGTGCTGGTGTAGTTGGAATTGGCAACATGCCTCCTTAATGATTTATACTGCATGTCGTTAATTTGTTTTATCGTCGATGCTGAATAAGTTGATATTCCCGTATATAAAAACCCTAACAAAAGATGTAAGCTTGCCAAAAGTAGGGTTGTTTTGAAATGAGTGGGCGATGAAATTCGTTGGAACGCTTCCCGAAACTATAAAATATCAAATCTTGTTATCTCGAATAATTGGGTATAAAACTTACGCTTTCAAATCCGTGTCTAAAAACGTTTCTTGTAGGGCTTACAGGTCTTTCCCTATAAGCGCTTCTTCCAGGGAGTTCCAATTCTGTCAAACCATACTGCGTGTGCGATTTGTTGAGTCTATGAAGTCTCTGATACACCTCCAGAGCTTCCACCTCGCGTGATGCTTCCAATAAATAACGTGGAGACTCTGAAGTCCAGAGTAGCCCAATTATACACGCTATAGTAGGAAGGATGTTAAGAATCAAAAATCTATGCCAGGAACTCCAATGTTCCCGATTATCATTAACCACCTCCGCTCCATCTGTAGGTAATGTAAGGTGTGCAACTGTGGATGTCAAAAGTGCTCCCATTGGCCAAAAACTGTGCAACAAACCCGTGTAACGTGTGCGTGTTTTCCTCGGACATGTTTCAGCTAAATAACTAAAAGTTAAAGGCATAGCTCCTGCAATTCCAACACCAGAGCAAAATCTACAAACCAATCCATAAATAATTTTTGGGGTGTTTTTTAATCAATTACCTAGCAGTCATGAAAGTACCATAAGTGGGCATAACAGTAGCTACTGCAGAAAATAGCGCTGCCACTGAAAGTGAGCTAAGTAAAGCCCTCCTCCTCCCAACTCGATCTCCTAAAATCCCCCAAGCCAAAGACCCAACAGCCATTGCCAAAATCGTAATTGAAACTACAAGTAATTAATAGGAAAAATTCGAAAAATAAAATAAACTCACCGAGCCATCCTTTACGGTGATCATCTATACACAATTGCACTTCAGCTGCTGGTAAAATATACCCCAATATAGCAATTTCTGAACAATCTGCAGCCAACGCTAAACCTAGCACTACAGCTAACAATAACTGCGCTTTTCCTACATTCGCTTGAGATAAAGCATCTTCATGAAAACCCACTAAAGCTTCACCAGCAGCACTTCCTCCACTTGCAATACTTGATGACACTAAAAAAAATAAACAATTTATTAAATATTAAAAATTAGTAATAATCACGTAACTATTGCAAATCAAATGAAGGTGGAATTGAATTATCACACGTCATTATTCCTAATTAACTTGTGGTTACAACAAATCCTGCAGCTTAAAAATTTCTTTTTTAAAAAGCTAGTTTTTAAGATTTTCAAGTATTAAAGGGTAAATAAAGGGATGTCATGCATTGTCCTTTGTAGCGACCTTTCAGGTGAAATTTATGAGTGTAACCTTTAAATCTCACGCGCCTTGCATTAATTGCTACTATTCAAGAATTCAAGACAAAACAAAGATGTGCTTACTTTGAAATTCTGAAGGACCATTCTGTGAAGATTCCAGCGGAGGGACTAAACAAGCAGACTCCTCGCACATAATCCTTCAACTAAAAAATATTATTTTGATTAATTTATCACGAAAATCACTAATAAAATTATAAAACTCCGCGCAGGGCGTGACACTATTTTTAGGAATTGTGAATTATTTATTGTTATGATGTTGTTGATGGATGATCATGGGTGGTTGTATATTTTTAAGGATTTTACGGGGTATATTACCAGAGCTTCGAGGCGCTCACTACGAAGAAGGTTTGTTTGTAAGCACTGTCATCATCAGCACGCTAGAGTAAAGCCTATCGATTATCAGAGAAAGAACCACTGACGGTCGATAAGACTCGAGTAGTCCTTTGACTTTTGTAAACTCACCATCTGATAATAAACAGGAATTAAAACAAATAGTAATTACCATAACAAAGAATATCTTAATCTAGAAGTCAGGAATTACTCGGTTCTCCCATTTTCTTCAAATATTTGGATAAAATATTAATAAAAACACTAGTGTTTAAAAAATCTAATATCTATATTTCTCTCATATAATTAAATCTAGAATATACAAAATTAACCTTATGGATAACCTAAACAATTAAAATATATTCATATATAAATAAAGTTAACTTTAAAAAGTAAACATTTTTTGGCATTTTTGTACACGAAATGGCTTTACACATTAACAGACTTATTAATCTCAATCTTTTCTGTATTTTTCTCTGAACCACTCTGCCATCCGGAGTCTATTGTGGCGTCACTATTAGCACTTTGTCCTTGATGCTCTTCCTCCCCAGCACTGTTTCCTTCCGTGTACAGCAAGTCAGCGGAATTTGAGCCGAGATTTTGAATCAACGCGGAGATGTTCCTACGGTTGGTTTGATTCAAATTAAGAGTCTTTGGGGGGATGTTTTTGGGGCTGGAAGGGTTGAAGTAATTGGGCATGTAGCTCTGTGCGTAATTTAGGCCTGAGATTGTATTAGCTAAATTGCAAGCATTACTTTCGTATCTATAATTTTGGGTGTTTTCTTGAATGACCTCGTATTGGGCATCAGGAGCTAGGAATTCGTTATCTTGGTGGTAAACTCTACAATCAGTAGGTGTAACACAATCATCAGTGCTTTCAGTCATCGGAGTTTGCACGCTACTGCAAATACTATTCTGGGATAGGTCTTTCGGTAGACCACACTCGGGTTCGGGTAATGGGAATGGAAGACGACTCCTGGTACTCATTTGGCGGTTTCCTAATTTGTGCGATAAATAATCTTCGTCTTCAGTCGCTTCTTGATTACTAGGGTTTTGTTTATGGACGCATTGTAGGCTAATTAAACGTGGTTTTTGGGTTTCAAGAGCTTCATCGTATAAAGATGAGTCTTGACCATCATTACGAACGGAGATGTTGCAGCAGCTGCTGACATCAGCGAAATACACTTCGGATTCGCTCGGTTCGAGTTTTTGAGGACTCTCCTGTTTTTGAAAAGCTGCGTTTTCTACACCTTGCAGTCTTGGGAGGAATCTACAAGCTTCTTCGGTGGGTTTGAGTTCTGGTAAGTTTGGTTCGTGATATTTGTGTTCTTCTTCCATTTTAGGTTCTTCTTGATTAAAAACATTTTTGACATTAATTCTGCATGTTGTCACGGGTGTTGCTGATTTAAGAGAAGACATATCAACGCGTTTTTTCATTTTTCGCACAGGTAACGTGTGGGATACTCTATCGGTGCAGCTGGAGGTGTCTGTATTTTCATTCTCGCCTTGCTCTACTTCATTAGTGTTCTCGTAGTTGTCTTTATGTCTTCTGCGCTGGTGATCTGAGTGATTTGTTTCATTCATCTGGCAGTGAGTTTCATGAGGATGGTGGTGATGAATGTGGTGGTATCTTGCAGGGGAATTAAAAGCTCTACGTGCTGGTGAATTTGGGTTTGAATAAGGAGGAGGTGGTCCCCAAACGTATACACCACCTACAGGGCGATTATCTAAAACGCTATAAGAGCCAGTTGAAGAAACTGGAACGTTTGATTCATTCCCCGAACGGTTGGTAAAACCATATTGACTATCAGCGCTGCTTGTAATTCCTTGATACGTCAAGGAGTTATCTCTAAAAAAACATAACTTTAGTAAATCGTTTTATTTTTGGATTTTAAGTGGTACCTTTGTGGATCTTGAATGTTTTGAGTTGTTCCTCTCGCCCATGGTAATCTTCTCCAATTCCAACCACCCATTCGATCGCGATTTTCATTAGGAGCAACATCTTCTCCAGGATTTGGGGAATAGAAATTACCTATTCGGCCGGGATTCCAAAATCTATAAAAACACATAATTAGTACTTACTCCTTTTTTAAAGATGTGATGATGAATTCCTTACCTTTCAGGATGATTATCCCATGGATATATTTGTGGTGGTGCTGTAATTGTAGGATATCTACATTCCTCGCAGCAACTACAGTAGGTGGCTGGTGGTAATGGTAAACCTCTCATGGAATTAGGAGCGCTGACACTAGGTGCGCTTTGTTGTTGATAAAATGATCGACACCTTAATTCAAGTTGCTCCCAATACATCTTCTTCCTCTCATGACTTAATAATAAAAAATTAATATATTTTGAAACATCATTATTTTTGGTATTTACCTTAATAATTGGTAAACCAACATGCATGAAAAAATGCATACTAAAATTCCGCTAACTGATAACCCAAACATTGCTCGTAAACACGTGTATAGTGCTCCATGGATGACCTCACAATCAGGTGTAGAATCGAAGACGAAGCGAACACCTTCATCGGTTTGGGCATGGGCTTCAAGCAAAACCGAGTAACAAGTGCAAGTGCGTGTTTTTTGGGTGTACACACATTCTCGAAGAGTCTGAAGACGATTCATGTGGATGACTGTTGTGGTGATTGTCACTAAAACGCAAGTCAAGGCGCAGACTAAGCAGCACAGCCCACAAACTTTCAACTGAAATTTGAATATTAGGTAAGGAATTTTAGGTAAAATTTTCACTTACCAAGTAGCTGTAGCGGTTTTTTCGTCTTGCTAAGCTTATCACACAAAGGCCGGTTAAGATTAACTACAAAAAAATTATTAAATTGGTTGATTAAAATATTTTTGATACACATACCATTGTGGCTGGAATGAAGGTGGGTATTGTTTCAAAATAACCTAAAGTGGACGTGTAGGATCTAAGTAAGAAATAAACTGCTAGGAAGAGTGCTCCAAGTATTGTGGCTAAACCTCCACAAGCACAACACCAAAAAACATACTTCCTTATCCTTCCTCCTCCTGAAGTGGCTGCAAAAATAATAATATTTGATTAACTAAATTATGGAATTTCAGGCAATTTACCGCCGTTTAAGGTGTAGGATATTGGTTGCATTGGCACGTGTGGCACATGGGGAACATGGTATTGCACCACTTGCATTACTGGATACCCGTGCATTATGACAATTTTCCATTAATTTCCTCGAAATTTAAAGCGGGAAATTTTGCACGACCCGACACGGTGCATCTAAACGAGCTTCTGACGCTCCTGATGCACGAGGAGGAAAATCGAAGTCGAACGACAAGGAACAAGGACGAATGACATTTTTAGCAACGAAATTAAAAACCCCAAAATAACAATAATCGCTAAAATTTTATGTAGTTAAGTAATTGTAGTTTATAAATTGTAAATTGTGGTCCTTATTTATTACATCCCTATGGTGATCATGTATAATGTCCTTCCTGACTTTCCGGTTTTAAATCAATAAATGTAGAGCTGCGCTCTTTGGGGAACGATTTCGCGCCTCTCAAATAGAAAAGTCAAGTTTACACTAAGCGAATTTAAAGCCTGATTTACTAAAATACTTACGATCGTTTCTGTATCTCGTATTGAGACTTCCATCAAATCTAGGCCTTGGAGGTGGTCTTGGGGGTAAAGCTGGTGGTAATGGTGAAACTTCGATTCGATCATCAGCTTCGATTTTTCTACCACCCCCTTCGATCTCCTCCCGTTCTTGCTCTTGCACGTGGCAATTGCACGAAGGTAGTACTTTCGTAACGTGCCCTGTTTTTGGTGAAGCGTGGACGTGCACGTGCACCTGGTTGATCGGATGGACATGACTCGTAGTGGTTGGAGGAACGTGACCAAGATTCATAAGGTTCCGGTGATGATTTGGCGAGTGGCAGTGACTATGTGTGGTTTCAGTCTTCGCATTTTCTACCTTTTCAGTATTGCACGTGCATGAATGAGTATGAGTGATCAAGGAGTGATCTGTAGACTCGCTTGATTGATACGAATGCTCGATTTGTTTTTGAAGCTCTGGTGATGGCGAAGACATGTTGTTAGTTACTCTTGGACATCTGAAAATAACAATTTCAGATCGTGGGATTCCAAAAAAGGTCACCAAAACTTTAGTAATGATGATTTAATGATGGTTTAGTACAATGCACGATGTGTGGTTTTGTGAGTGTTAAATTTGGGTACCCCAGAACAATTTTCACACCTGAAAGGAATGTGAGGCCTAATTTCAGGTATCAAAACATTTGTGGGTGATCATGCCGCAGGTACTCTTTTACTTCGTACAGGTAGAACAATTTAAAGTATAAAGAACGACCTTTCTCTATTTACAAAACGAATCATTTCAAGCAGAAAAACACTTTTTAAGCTTTAAAACCAAAAAAGTGAATTTTATTTCGCAAACTTTTGACCTGAATACTCGAATAAATATACAATTTATTGTGTCCATAAATCAAAATTTCAATTAAATTAATTGTTGAAAAGTCATGGAAGAAATAAATGGCCAATTGAGGTTAATTTGAAAGAAATTCCAAAACGTGGGAAATCGGTAGCTGCCGAATTTTGACGCTTTGTTAAGCTACCTGATTCCGCAGGTAAACCTACACCTATTCTTCCAACACGATTCAAATTTCCAAGTAAAGTCGGGTCTTTTTGAACAATTATCTCATCCATGTCATAGATATTTCAAGTTTATTCAACTCGAACAAATGAGCATTGAGGAGTTTCCAAACAAAAGCCATGAATTATTTTTTTGCAATGTCAAAAAACATCAATTTATTACTCCTAGTTTTTTATGAAAAAACATTCTCATACCGTAAAGTGAGGTAACTTATTCCAAGTATTTTAAGTACACATTTCAGTTAGATTCAACTGTAGATATTTTTCCAAAATTGGGGCCAAAGTTACCTTTAAGGGCCGAAGTTTGCGGTATCTATTAAAAATTTAGGTGAAGTATTTGGTTTAATTGTTATGCAAAAAAAGGCAATTATGAAGCTCTCAATGACAAAAATAACGGTTTTTTCTAAATGGCATAAAATTAGAAAATCCTGCAAAAACGCTAAAATAGCTGGCGTTTGTTTAATAGAAAAGGTAACACAAAAGGAAATAAAACGAACTTGTTAAAGCTGCAAAAACAATTTTCAGAACAAGATTAAAGCTATTGAACTTTACGACTGTTGCGTCAACGTACGCAGCTTCCACCAAGAAGATTATAAATCTTGAATTTAACAAAATCGAAGTAATAAAAAATAATAGGTACTCTTAATTAATTAATTAATTATTTAAGCAATAGCCTCCAGAAGATCTATTATAAATAAATATCTATCATAATATTGTTAGGTATTAAATGATCTAAGGATAAATGAAAGTATTGGCATTACTTTCATTAATTTAATACCTGTATAAAGTGCAAAATACTCTTGAATTATGAAGAATAAATTAAAAAAGTCGTTGCGTGTCTTCATTTCCGTGGGAGCTGCATGTCGGTAAAAATAACGTGCAGAAGAGCTTGAGGGCATTAAAAATTCCTGCGAAAATCGCACAAAACCGTAACAATTTTCACAAAAACCCCGCACTGAACCACAACCAAAAATGATTAAATAAACAACACAATGTCACTGATACTAATTTTTATATCCTGTTAGTTTAAACTGTAAAATGTCAACATTAAACTACTTAAGCGTCCTGACCGACCATCCAGTTCTTCTCACAATTCTTCACCTCTTGCAGATGGTAGATGGTACATGGTTTGAACCTTGAAGCTATGGAATGTCGCTACCCCACCTCGCCCCCTCCACAATTCAACGTTCATTCTTCATTTTTGAACTTGTAATTACTGCAACAACCCTTAATCATTAATTATCCCATATTCTCGATTTCAAAAATTTAATATTTTTTAAAATTTAATAAGATTTATTAAATGCAAAACAAATTTTTCACACCTGTTAAAGCGTCTTATTTAAATTCCACTTTAAAGTTTACCGTTTTCTTTTTAATATAAAGGACCTAATTACTGCTAATACAACACGAAGTTTTTCGGTTTTAATTTATTAGTTGCACCAAACCAATTAATTATTTTAATAGGATTAAATTCCATTGAAATTAAAAAATTTAAATTAATTTTTGTTGATCGAGTAAAATATTCATCATCTTAAGCTCATTAATAAACATTAAAAGTAGATTGGTTTGATATAGGCTACTGATTGTACACTAAACCTGAGTTTAGTACCTTTTTTTTTAGATATGCAACCAAATAAACATGGAATATAATAAAGTTACATACTAAAACGCATTTTTTACATGATTTTTTTGGCTATAAAAAATGGTTGCAACTTCTACTACAAGTATATCAAAATCTTTGAATTCGCCATAACCTCTCGTCCAAAATTGATAAGTTTTGTTACTAGTTTTTAAAAAATTAAAATATCTTAAATTCCAATATTTGTCGATTAAAAAAAGGTGTTTTTTAAAAAATTACATTTTGGATTGCAGTAATATTGTTTGGTTCATTATCAGTGAATGTATCAGAAAGAGCCAAAAATAACGAAAATATTTTAATTTTTTTACGGAGTTTTTTTTTGAAAAAGTATAACTAGGTCCCTAATAGTAAACTGAAATTTTTACCTTAGCCAAAGATTTTTATTACTTATCTTCTAATTGGAACTTTTAAAGTTTTTTTTTTACTTTTGAGTTCATAATCGGCTTCGGAGTGTTCATTTCAATTTGGATTTTAATGTTTTTGCCTAATTCTTGTAGGAGAAGTTTTTCTGAAAATTTGTAGTCATTATACGCCATGATTGGTCCATTGATTTTTCAATAAATTGTTCCAAAGTACTAATCGCAGATTAAAATTCTTACTTCACCGTAATCATCAGATCAAATTCTGTCAATTCAGGATATTAGTTTTACAAAATTTTAAAGAATTGGCTATATTTTTTATAAATTTCAAAAATTACAATTTTTTTTTTAATTTTCAAATTCAGTGTTTTTAAGAATAAGCTTTGATTCCATTAATTTTGGTTGATTACTTATCAGAAAAACAAAATCTAGCAGGTAAATCAAAAAAAAGCAAATAACAAATCTATTTTTTTTTACTTTTTAAGGATATGTTCGAATTTTTTTTATTTTTCTTTTCAAAAAGTACCCCTATTAGGGAGCTGAAATTTTAGCCATAGTCAAATATTTTATAGGTATGTCTTATGTCGGTTTTCCACCAAACGGACAAAGTGGAAACAAAACAGCAACTCGTGTCGATAAAATCAAAACTGCAACTTTATGCAGACGTGTTTTGCGACTGTTTTAGTTGTGTTTTTCGTTTCCCTTTTGGAAGCGGTAACATCAAAACGTTTCAAAATGTTTCAAAACTGAAGGAACTGTGTCAACTGCAAGTTTTGATGTTTTGTTGGTGTTTTGTTTCATTTTTTTGTAGATTATGTCTGAAGAAAAAATAAAGTGAACCACTAAAGATAAAGGTACTCTGATAGATACCTTCAGAGATAATAAAAATGTGGGGGACCCAAAGGTCCCAACAAAAAAAATCATCCTCCCGAAATTGAAAATGACCGAAAACAAAAACAAAACTGCAAAAATATTCTGTCCGCTCAGTGGAATTTAAATTCGTTTGTGTTTTGTTTTTCTTTTCCGAGTTGCAAAATTTAGAGACAAAACTGAAACTCGACTAGTTCGTGTGGTGGAAAACTGGTATTAAATATAAATATTTTTTATGAAAATCGACTTTTTTGATTCCTAAAATTAATTTCTTCTAAAGAAAATTATCCTGAAAATTTTAAATACTTTATTGACAATTCAAATTAATTTAAAAATAGGCAACCACTTTTACGATGACGTCAGTTGTAGGTCAGAGCCTAGCGGCATAACCAATACCAAAATGTCTTCTTCAGTTCTTCAGCTCTGAGCTCTGAGCTCTGCTCCAAATAAAAGTAAAGATGACCAAAAATGTATTTCGATGATGAACTGGATAATTTTCAATAGCTTCAAATACTGGTTTAACTTTCATAATCATAACCAAACTCTCTATTGTTGCACAATCTTCGTAAAAATGGTGGTCTGATTCTGCTTCATCTCAATTATAGATTTAATGTACTGGTCTTCATTTTTCTTGTTTATCCAACTCTTTTTCAATTCATCATCTTCTGCAGTGTTATTTCTGGAACTGTCTCTTTTAATTGGCGTAATATTGATGCTGATAACCGAAAAGGATCTTCAGTTTTGACAGTTAAGGACTCCACTCATTAAAGCGTTGAAAAATCTTTTGTTTTTCAATAATTCAGTAATTATAAAAATAATTTGGAGCACTGGAGTAACCGAAAGTACATGCTCCTGGTTTCGATTCGGCTCCGGATAAAAACCTTTATTCCAAACTTCTGAGTCATCTAGTAACTAACCTACTTATGACGTCATTACATTTGTTCCGCGCAGGCCGTAAGATGGAAATCGCTTACCTTGAATCGTCATTACTTCCTGATCAGACGAATAATATTCCAAGCAGTAATTTTTTAAAGATTCGTTCAAATTTTTTGAGCAAATTTCCAGACCATTTTTTACTTCTAAACTACGGATGGGAGAGTGAAGATTCTTAGTAGACCGTAATCATCAGACCAAATGTAAGATATTAGTTTGAAAATTTTGGTTTGACTTTCTAAATTTTCAAAAATTACAATATTTTAATTTTTTACAATTCGGAAATGCAGTTTTTTGAAGAATTAGCTTTGAATTTCACAAATAGTGGTTCATTGGTATAAAGCGAACCCAAATCTATTAGAAAATATAAAAAATTCAACTTTTTTAAAGGATATGTTCGTGGTCTTTTTTTCAAAAAATGTACCTAGTATTGGGGAGCTAAATTGTTTATCTTTGTTAAAGATTTTATGCACATACTTTCCAAATATTTTTGATGAAAATCAACTTTTTAGATTTTCCTTTAAAAAAAGTTTATTTTTTCATATTTGTGTAGAATTTTGGTCTCATGGGGCGCATATTTACTTTTATTATCATCATTTCTTGTAGACGAGATTGTCCTGAAAATTTTGAGTCCTTGTACATTCTGATCAGTCCAACTTTTTTAAAGAATCGTACAAAATTTTTGAGCCAATTTCTATATGATTATTTTAGTGTTACAAAAATTTTCGTAATTTCTAATTTACTGATTGTAGAGTGAACATTCTTAGTAGACAATCAGCAGACCAAAATCTGTAGCATATTAGTTTTACAAAATTTAAACGTTTTGGTTATGATTTTCTAAATAATTTAAAAAAAAAATATCATATTTATCAATATTCAAATGAAGTTTTTTGAAGAATGTGCTTAAGATCCCACTAATGGTCATTAATTTGTCATTATTGAACTCAAAACAATTAGAAGAGGCCAAAAAACATCGCAAAATATTTTTTTAGACTTTTTTAAAGCGTATTTTTGCTCTTTTTCATATTTTTTTCCAAAAGCGTACCTAGTAGGGAGTTGAAATTTTTGCCATGGTTAAAGATTTTATCATATTTATCAATTTTCAAAGGTAGTTTTTTGAAGAATTCGCTTAAGATCCCACTAATGGTGATTAACCAATTAAGAAAGGCCAAAAAACATCAAGAAATTATTTTTTTCGACTGTTTTAAAGGGTAGGTATTTTTGATTTTTTTCATTTTTTTTTCAAAAAACGTACCCAGTTACCCAGTAGGAAGTTCAAATTTTTACAAAAGTTATAGATTTTATGCACATATTATTTTCCAAATATTTGTGATGAAAATCGATTTTTTTAGAATTTCTTTAAAAAAATCTTAAAGTTTATTTTTTTCACATTTGAGTAGTTTGTTGGTCCCAAAGGCGCATATTTATTTTTCTAATTATTATTTCTTGTAGAGGAGGTTGTCCTGAAAATCGTACAAATTTTTTGGAGAAAATTTCTATATGATTATTTTAGCGTTACAAATTGGTCGTAAAACTTCTAAACTACTGATTAGACCTTATAAGTATAATCTGAAGGATATTAGTTTTACAAAAATTAAACATTATGGTTATGATTTTCAAAATTTTCAAAAATTATAATGTTTATCAATTCTCAAATATAGTTTTTTGAAAATGAGATCCCATTAATGGTCATCGATTGGTCATTATTGAATTCAAATGTATTGGGAGAAGCCAAAAAACATAAAAAATCACATTTTTCGACTCTTTTCGATTGTTTTTATTTTTTCTTTTTCGTACCCAGTAATAAATAATAGTTTTTTTCTTCAAACGTCATTAAAGTACAGTCTTCTGTGACGTTGCCAGGCTTTAAAATGTCACTTTTTATGTTCGTTGATTCTATGGTCAGTTTGTACTGCCTAGGAGTAGAAATTACTACTTTGCACTGACAAGGAATAAAAGGGCGGAGTAGAAATGAATTTTAGGCAACCCAATATACACTAACATTGTCATGTGTGTTGTATGTAAATTAAATGTCAAATTTTAAAATTATTTATTATATTACTATTTTAAAAATTTCGACATTTGAAGAAAAAATAACATGTTTTATTCGGAGTAAAAGAACTTTTTATTTCTCGTCCCGCAAACCTACATGCTCGCCACATAAAGTACTTCTTTTACTCCTAATAAAACAATACTATTTTTGACTTTTTTGTAGATTTTCGCTCATTTATTTGTATTATTATTGTTATTTCTTGTAGAGGATGTTATTCTAAAAATTTTATGTCCTTATACATGCTGATAATCTTCCATCCATTATATTTTAAAAAATCGTAGATATAAAATTTTTGAGCACATTTTTTTAAATATTTTTTTTATAGTTACTAAAATGGCTGTAACTTCTAAACTATTGGTCATAGATCAAAAATTCTATTGGGAGAGGCCAAAGGCATCAAAAAATTATATTTTTCGACTTTTTTTATTATTTTTCTTCAAAAAACGTACCTAGGAGGGAGCTGAAATTTTTATCATAAATAATAGTTTTTTTTTTCACTTTTTTTGTATATTTTTGGCTCAGAGAGGGCATATTTATTTTTATTATTATTATTTCTTGTAGAGGACGTTGTTCCAAAAATTTTAAGTCATTATACATTCTAATAACTTTCCAACCATTATTTTTTAAAAAATCGTATAAAATTTTTGACGAAATTTTTTTAATATTTTTTTATAGTTACTAAAATGGTTGTAACTTCTAAACTATTGGTCGTAGACAAAAAATTCTATTGGGAGAGGCCAATAACATCAAAAATAATATTTCTCGACATTTTTTTATTTTTTTTTTTCAAAAAACGTACCTAGTAGCGAGCTGAAATTTTTATCATAAACAATAGTTGTTTTTCGTTTTTTTGTAGATTTTTGGGTCAGAGGACGCATATTTATTTTTATTATTATTATTTCTTGTAGAGGGCGTTTTTCTAAAAATTTTAAGTTTATACATTCTGACAATTTTCCAACCATTATTTTTTTAAAAATCGTATAACATTTTTGAGCACATTTTTTAAATATCTTTTTATATTTACTAAAATGGCTGTAACTTCTATTGAGAGAGGCCAAAGACATTAAAAGATCATATTTTCAGACTTTTCTTTATTTTTTTTTCAAAAAACGTGCCAAGTAGGAACCTGAAATTTTTATCATGAATAATAGTTTTATTTTTCACTTTTTCTGTGGGTTTTTGGCTCAGAGGGAGCACATTTATTTTTATTATTATTATTTTTATAGAAGAGGTTTATACATCCTGTGATAATTTTCCAATCAGTATTTTTTTAAGAATCGTAAAATATTTTTGAGCACATTTTTTTTACATTTTTTTATAGTTACACTAAAGTAGCTCTAACTTCTAAAGTATTGGTCGTAGACCAAAAATTGTTAGGTCTCTGTAATCAGAAAACCATAATCTATAAAGTTTTTTGTTAATATTTGTTTAATAAAATTGGATACAGCATTTTTTAACTTTTTATGTCTCAAACGTGTAATTTTATAATAAAAGCTCTTGAAAAGTAACCGGTATCGGAAGTTTCGGCCTATACAAAACCTTGATCATATATGAAGCAGCTGCCTGTTACGTAGCACGTGCACTGGAAGGGAACAAGGGGGACCTTTAATGGCACACGTTCCCCTTGTTTACCTCTAGAAACCAATTTTCATCTAAATTTAGAAATCGCAATCTAATTTTATTAGGATCCTCCAAAAATTCAGAAATTAAATTATTTTCAAGTAAAATTTAACGAAATAACATGAAACCACAAAGTAACCTTGATTATGGTTAACGCTGTATAAGTTGATAGTTAAGGTATAGAATTTCACTTCATCTACAAGTTTAGTGTTTTGCAGAAATTGCAAGCTTCATATTTTTAGTGCAACTTTGCATTAATACAGTAAATTATGCAATATTATTATCATACAATTTTTCACAACTTTTGAGTATTTTTTGTAAAGAACGTAAATCAAGGTTTTAAGCTTTAGGGTGCAAGTATAGATAGGTAATCACATTTTTCTGCGATTTTTGTTATCTCGAGAAAGTGTTGATAAAAGTTCTAACATAAAGAATTCATTTTGTTAATAAAAGCTTCGATTGGTTTATTATCTACCCCATGGTTAGGAACACACATAAACGCGCACCCATACAAGAAAACCAGCAGCTGCTCCCCATTTCAATTTCAACCGTTACCAAAAGCCACCAGTCGTTACGAACGTGCGCGCCAATGCACATCCGTTCACAAACGGTCATTATCCAACGTAAAAATGTCGCAACCACAAAATTCGTACAGCAATCCAGCTTTTTGCCAACAAAGTGAATTTTACAATTCGCGATGCAAAAGTCCACCGCGATTTTCCAATCCGCGCCAAAGCCCAGTGGGAGCCCAAAACGCGCAAAGTTACAACGAATCTCAAAAATACTACGAAGAACAGGAGTTTTATGAAGAAATGCTTGTGGATGATTCCGGAAATGTTAAGCAGAAAAAAATGGTGATAATGCATAATGATAACAACATGTACGTGCCGAAGAGTCCACAGGGAAATAATTATAATAAAGGTCGTTACGAGTATCTTCCAATGCAAAACTCCGCGGTTTCACCACGTAGAGTTCAGTACCATGAAGAAGTCGAGGCTTCCACAGGGCGCGTTCATAGGTACGCCACTATAGATGAACCCCCAAGCACCAGTGGACGCTACGCTTTAGTCCCCGTCGAAGAAGTCGCTGATAAAACCAGGTACGCTACAGTCACCCCAAACCACCGTTATGAATACATCCAAGAAACCAGCCCGCCAAAAAAAGTTATTCCAAGAAAACCCAACCCTGTGGCAACCCAGAAATTACATGAATTGCTTAGCACCCCGAAGAAACAGAAAGTAATTATTCGAACACCTCAAGCAACCCAATCACCTCTTCGTGGCGCAGTTTCACCCAGACAACGTTCACCAGCTCCTAGAGCCCAACAAAAATTAAACTACACCATCGCCTCAAGACAACCTCAAGATAAACGCCACATGGCAGTTATCGCCCCCATGTGCTCCAGCCCAGTTGGCTCAGTTTACAGCGAAACCACCTTTTCCAACAAAACAGAATCTTGGATGAACCTTAGCCAAAAAAAGGCTCCAGTGGAAAGAGTTTTATTCATCGCTGCATTAATGATGATTCTGTGCGGTGGTGTTACTTTAGGATTAGACTTTTATATGATTTCCTTCATGGGAAGACTCTACTTTTTGGATTTTGCTATACTTTCTGGATTCGTTTCTTCCGTCCTGGGATTACTAGGACTTAGATCGAGGAATATTTATTGGTTACCCAATCGGAATTACGTTTTAGGTAAGTTACTCATGTATTTTAATAAATATAGCGTTGTAACATCCGGTTTTGCGGTTGGTGATTTCCGTTTTAACACTATACTTGCATTTTCAGGTTATTTTTTCTTGATCGTCTTGAGTCTCTTTACCTGTGTGGGGCTTTTGGTGCTGCTCTTCCTTCAACCGAAACCGGGGACGACGCTAGCGGACATGACTTCCGGTGCAGTATGCGGTATGTCAGTACTATCGCTTTTCCTAGCTGCAGTTGGAGTATACGCTACTTTTTGCTGCATACTACCACCTCCAGATAATAGAGTTGAGCATAGCGCCCCAGGAATTGTACTATGAATAAATTAATTGATACAAAAAATCGGGCTGTATAATTATGTAAATTATAGTATTATTATTTAAGAAGTATTTTGTAAAAGATAGTCATTTATTTTATTTCCAAAGCTGTTAAGCCAAATTTTGAAAAGTCGTAAAAAACCAAAAATACTTAAGAATTAATTTAAGGAATATTGTAAATATCGTTTTTATAAAATTATTAATTTATATGTTATTAAAATTAAATTTTAAAATTTTTGTAAATATAGGATTAATTTTATTTAATTAAGTATTTTGTAAAATATTGTATTAATTAATAAGTTAAGCTAAGTTTTTAATTATGTAACTATGAAGTTATAAAATATTGATATATAAAAATGTTTTGTATGTACTTACCTTTTATGCTTGAAATAAAAGTTTTATTCAAATTATTTTAATTTCTGATTTTAAAGAATTTTGAAGATTTCACTTACCAATAACGGACCTTTTTTTTTTCTAAAAAATCTAAAAGTCCAGGACCAAATTTGAATCTAAAGAGCTATTTTGAAAATTCATCAAAAGGCCTTTCCCAAAAAAACATAAAACTTTAATGTAATTGGTGTATTTAAAGCATTTTTTAAGATTTTATTATTTAAATATTTTCCCAGTTTTAGATTTCAATAATTTTCTTGAAAACTATAAAAGTTATCAACACCAAAATTTTATACCAGAACCATATAGCACCTAGATGTATTTAATTGGTGTAAATCAGTCGATTAGTTTTGGCATAATAAATTCGCAAAATATTTGCAAAAATTTAGGCACAAATCCGGCCCTGGAGAGTTTAATTGAAGACTTTCAAACATCTTGTTAGAATGTTCGAAAAACATAACTCATTCCTAAAATTTTAAGCCCTTAAACATTTTTCTGCCTTGTAAAGTTTTCGAGTAATCAACAATTTTCTGAAAAATCTAAAATTTCTGGACTAAATTTAAAAGTGGGATGTTACACATTTTCGTCCATAACTCAAAAACGAAAAGTGATAACGAAATTATTTTTTTTCAGTTGATAACCATTTTAAAGCCCTTTCCAAAAACATATAAAACTTTTATTTAAATAGTGGCGTTAAAGGTGTTTTTTAAGATTTTATGAATTAAGTAGTTTCCAAGATTTTGATTTTAATAATTTTCTTGTAAATTAGTAAAGTTATGAATACCAAAATTTTATACCAAAAACGTATGGCACCTAGGTGTATTTAAAAAAAATATTTGGTGAAAATTGGTCATTTAGTTTTTCCATAATAAAATTGCAAAATATTTGAAAACATTTGGGCACAAATCCGGTCCTGGAGAGTTTATTTAAAGATTTTCAAACATCTTGTTAGAATGTACGGAAAATATAATTTCTCCTAAAATTTTAAGCCCTTAAACGTTTTTCTGCCTCGTATAGTTTTCGAGCAATCAACTGTTTTCTGAAAAATCTAAAATTTCTGGACTAAATTTGACTTGCAAATGGGATATTCAACATTTTTGTCCAGAACTCAAAAACGAAAAGTGATAACAAAATGATTCTTTTTTCACCTGAAAACCCATTTAAAGCCCTTTCTAAAAATATACAAAACTTCAATTTAATTTGTGAAATTAAAGGATTTTTTAGATTTTATGAATTGAGTAGTTTCCATCAGGTTTTAGGTTATAATAATTTTCTCGAAAACTACAAAAGTTATTAACACCAAAATTATATACCAGTAACATATAGCCCCTATATGTCTTTTCGAAAATCTTTGGTGAAAATCGGTCGACTAGTTTTTGCTTAATAAAATCGTAAAATATTTACAAAAATTTGGGCACAAATCCGGTCCTGGAGAGTTTGTTTAAAGATGTTCAAACATCTTGTTAGAATCTACGGAAAATATAGTTCATTCCTAAAATTTTGAGACCTTTAATTTTATTGTGCCTCGTACAGTTTTCGAGTAATCAGCTATTTTCTGAAAAATCTAAACTTCTGGACTAAATTAGACTTGAAAGTGGAATTTTACACATTTTCGCCCATAACTCAAAAACGAAAAGTGATAACAAAATGATTCTTCTTTAGCTGAAAATTCATTTAAAGCCCTTTTCAAAAACATATAAAACTTTTATTAAATTAGTGGTTTTAGAGGTGTTTTTTTAAGATTTTATGAATTAAGTAGTTTCCAAGTTTTTGATTTTAATAATTTTCTTGAAAATTACTAAAGTTATCAACACCAACATTTTATACCAAAAACGTATAGCACCTAGGTGTATTTTAAAAAATATTTGGTGAAAATCGTTTAATTGCTTTTTCCATAATAAAATTGAAAAATACTTGCAAAAATTTGGGCCCAAATCCGGCCCTGGAGAGTTTATTTGAAAACTTTCAAACATCTTATTAGAATCTACGGAAAATATAGTTCAGTCCTAAAATTTTGAGCCCTTAAGCGTTTTTGTGCCTCGTATAGTTTTTGAGCAATCAACTGTTTTCTGAAAAATCTAAAACTTCTGGACTAAATTAGACTTGAAAGTGGGATTTTACGTCCATAACTCAAAAAAGACAAGTGACATCAAAATGATTCTTTTTTCAACTGAAAACTCATTTAAAGCCCTTTCCAAAAACATATAAAACTTTTATTAAATTAGTGGCTTAAAAGGTGTTTTTTTTTTAGATTTTATGAATTAAGTAGTTTCCAAGTTTTTGATTTTAATAATTTTCTAAAAAATTACTAAAATTATCAACACCAACATTTTATACCAAAAACGTATAGCACCTAGGTGTATTTTAAAAAATATTTGGTAAAAATCGTTTAATTGCTTTTTCCATAAGAAAATTGCAAAATATTTGCAAAAATTTGGGCACAAATCCAGCCCTGAAGAGTTTGTTTGAAAACTTTCAAACATCTTATTAGAATCTACGAAAAATATAGGTAATTCCTAAAATCTTGAGCCCTTAAACGTTTTTCTGCCTCGTATAGTTTTCGAGCAATCAACTGTTTTCTGAAAAATCTAAAATTTCTGGACCTAATTTGACTTGAAAGTGGGATTTTACACATTTTCGTCCATAACTCAAAAACGAAAAGTGATAACAAAATGATTCTTTTTTTAGCTGAAAACAAATTTAAAGCTCTTTTCAAACACATATAAAACTTTTATTTGGTTAGTGGCCTTAAAGGTGTTTTTTTAAGATTTTATGAATTAAGTAGTTTCCAAGTTTTTGATTTTAATATTTATCTTGAAAATTACTAAAGTTATCAATACCAAAAACGTATAGCACCTAGGTGTATTTTAAAAAATATTTGGTGAAAATCGGTCATTTAGTTATTGCATAATAAAATCGCATAATATTTGTAAAAATTTGGGTATAAATCTGGAATTTATTTGAAGATTTTCAAACATTTTAGTAGAATTATCGGAAAATACAATTCACTCTGTAAATTTTGAGCCCTTAAACGGTTTTATACCTCGTAGAGGGTATTCGAGAAATCACCTTTTTTATGAAAAATCTAAAGTTACTGGATTTTTTAAACATTTTTGTTCAAAACTGAAAAACAAAAAGTGATAACAAAATAATTATTTTTTGGCTTTATTATTATACAGACAACCAAACATACATGTTTATTTGGTTGCAAATTCTAGGGTTATGCAACATTTGTGTTTTGCTACCAATTAAGTTGCATACAACAACAAAAGGATTTAAAAAAATTGAATTTTATAATAAATATAGTCATATTTTATTACTTATTTAGCCTAAAATTATAAATATTACTAACTAAAAACGTAATTAATATAATTACAATTATTTTTCACTATGGCTTTCATTTGCTGCAAGGAACTTCCTAACGCGTTCTTGATATTCTGCACTACTTTCAGCTTTTGGTAGGCTACCATTATCAACTTTAGGAAGATATTTAGCTAATTTTCCAGGATTTGGAAAGTGGTTTATAATATCCGGTGGTAAAACTCTAGTCTTCTTGCTTCCTTTCATCACCGTGTTAACTTCAATCTTCCCCCGATTTTTGGAAATGATAATATCATCAGGGTAATCATTTTTCATGCCTTTATAGGCGAGTTTTGATGATAAAATTGATAAAGTTAGTTCTAGGATGTTGGTGATTAAAATATTGATGGTTAATGTGAGTCGTAGTTTAGGTTTGTTGTTGAAGAAGTTTTGGATGTCGAGTAAATCTTCCTGGGCACTGATGAAGGAGGTGATTATCGCGATGATGCATGATAGTGAGGTGATTGTTGAGATGATTGACATGAAAAAGAACCACTTGATGTTTTGGTCAATATACCACTTCTTCCACGCCAGGAATCCAGCTAAACCTGCAGCTAGAGCTCCTAGAGCCGTCACGCAAGGCGCCAAAAAGAAATTGTTATGATCTTCCAGCTCAAGTTCTTCATAAACCGAATTGTTACTATCATTACGCATTGCATCATCAGTGTAATTCTTAATGGGGTTCATTTGCGGAGTGCTCATTCCTATTGAGGCGAGGAGGAGGGCGGTTCCAGCAAGGGCAAGGTGAACAACACCCAAGCCCAGAACTGTTGAAGCGGAATAACGACGTTCCGAAGGATAAAGCCCGCGAGGATCTGGATTTGAACGAATTTTCACCTTATAAATATTTTCCATCTTGAAGAAAACTTATTTTAATCAACTTTAAACAAAGACCACCATTATGCAAGAATTTCTTAACACTCCTTCGAGGATGTCAGAGCTCTTCTTCAGATCTGCGAACAATAAAGGATTACCTATTCATTGTTTCTGCAGTAAATACTTTCCATTGTATTATTGAAAGCCAATTTTGAAATAAATAATTTTTGCACAAAAATTGTAATTTTTAATCTACAACGTACAAAAAATTTGAATATTATAGAAATTTAAATATTATAGAGTGTAATAATTATTACTTAATATTTATTGTAATAAAAGCTATGAAAGCTAAAAATATATTAATACCTTATGTAATACTATAATCTTGTGTTTCCATAAACAATTTACTTCAATTAAACGAGCAAACAACAATCATAACGCACGTACAGGCACATATTAAACCGCTATTATAATTAATATTTAAATCACTTGTCACAATTAATTTAATCTTTCTCGTGGAGCAATATAATTGAACTTGTTAATTTCTCTTGGTTTGCGCACGATTTGTTCTTTGTTTGAGTTCGAACTGCGCTATTCGTGCGCGACATTTCTTCCCAAGAGAAAGAAGAAGTGGGGAAGAAATAAACAAAAACAAGTTTAAATATTTGTCAAGCAATTTGCAGTAATATTAATGCTCAACACGTGATAATCCACGTGAAAAAATCATTATTTTTTACCCATAAAAATCGAACTACTGGATATTTTTCAAGGACGTATTGGAAAATGTCAATGTATAAGATTTCTAACGGGAAATTTTTTTTGAATAAATTTGTTTTTACAACCGACTTTTTATTCGTTTAAAAAATTATACGGGGTAATTTAACAAGAACGCATTTTTTGTAAAAAAAATTTAAAAACTATACCGGGTGTACACGAAACTAGGAAACTATTAGGGACACTCCTGTCATTCCTTCCTAGTTGATAGGGTTTTTTCAAATTAAAAATTTTCAGTAAATAAAAACACTTTTAAAAATAAATACTTTGTCGTTCGGTTTTTATCGTAAACATGTTAAATTATCATCACCTAAATATTCAAAGAATTACGTGTCGTTAGTAAAAACAATTTTAAAATACTTTGAAGGTTTTGTCGAGAAATTGATTTGTTTTTTAAATGTAAAGGGGTAAAAAAAATAAAAGGTGTTCGATTTGCAAAATTGTAGCCCTTTTCGAGTTATGGTAAAGAAATTTTAATCAGTTTTTAATTATCTTTCATATGGGGGTCACTTTTGCAAAAATTCCAAAAAAAAATTTTTCGTAATTTTTTAATTATTTCGAATTTTCGAATTTAGTCGGTTTGAAGCCAAATGAAAAGATAGAAATTTCAAATCTTTAAACCGACCTCGCTCAAAGAATTGGCCTCACATCCTCTACGCACCGTTTTTTTTACCGATATTTTTCTACGCGTTTGAATAAATCCTGACGCCACTGGCCCATCCAGGATAAATCCCAGTATTTTTCTGCGTATTAAGGGTACTTTTAGCCCCAATATAAGCCAAGTTTCGTTAAAATCGGTCGTGTCGTTTGGTATGTACGATTTTTTGAATTTCGTTAAAAAAATTCCAAAAATCGTACCCCAATTTTAAGGCGTCAAAATATAGGATCATAACAACATTTTCGCAAAAATAATCCGCCTAACCCGAATTCGCGTAATCCTTCTTTACGAAAATGCCATTCGCGACTTTTTTCTTCCGGGTAAACTCTTACAGTATAACTTTTTTCGTTTTTCTGCTAAGAAACGCGTCATCATAACGTTTACGAAGAAAAATTCGTACTCGCCGCTGGGTTAATCTAGAAAGGTCGGGCTTTGTAGATCTCGTAAATGAGGATATGGGGTGAAGACAGGGCCGGGTTTCGTCGTTTCGATACCAAACCCGGCGAAGCTATGATTTTTCAAACACAGCGCAGCGTTTGCCCGAAAAAAAAACGCGAAAAATCGGATTTTTCGAAAGCGTTTTTGAAAACTTTAGCGTTGCTCAAAAAAATTTAAATTCAATCGAGTTATAAAGCAGACATTCCCCTTTAATTCGCGACCGAGTTTTTGAAATTCGGTTAAAAAATGTATCCGCTGTCGTGATTAAACCGAACTCTCGCCGATTTGACGTATCAAAACGAATTTTGGCGATAACTCGGTCGTTTCAAGAGATCGGTGTGCACAAATTGACCTCAAAATTTTCAGTTTTCGATTCTACACGACATACTGAAAGTTAAAAACGATCGCATCGTTTTGAAAAAATTTGTTCAGGGACACCAGTTTATTCCCCCTTCCGGGGCAAATAACTTTTTTCAGGAAGGTCGTATAAAAAAAATTTCAAAGAGTTAATTTTTTTGCGAATTTCAACCCTACACGAGCAAAACTCAGACCCGCCCATATCTGCCTTTGAAAATCAAATTTTGAAATTTTACTAGGTTATACGCAGGGTGTCCAAAAATTGCGATATGCTCTCAAGATCCTCAGAGAGGAAGGAAGTCCAAAGGCCACTGAAATATGATATAAAAGTCAAATCAAAAACATAAAGCGATTTCAAAAAACTTTTTTGGTTGGTTAGTGGTTAACCAAAAATTCGACATCAGTTCATTGATTAATTGGGTTTTTTCCTCCCTATTCGATAGAAAGGGATGTGGCGAATAACCAAAAAGCGACTCGAACCAAACGATAAATGATATCAAAAGTTAGTCATTCGAATGTGGTTGGACCAATCTAGGAACCAATACCATGAGAAATTATATTGATCTGTTCTTTTTTGTCTTCAATAAAGAACTCCTCACACATCCCGGAAGTCATGTGTTTTGATGGAGAATCTATGGATGAAGCTATCCACAGATAGTTATCTTCGCATCACATTTTAGTAGTGCCCTTCTTCCCTCCATCCTCCATAGCTACATACAAGTTAACTTCTAAAAACTAACTAAAATGGCCGATCGCCGATCTGTTTTTTACCGAAAAAGCTTTTAGTAGACATTTAAAGCAGATAAAAAAACTCACTAATTATGGCCTTTGACATGGTATTAAAATATTGTACACCTGTTTTGGGAAATACCCCATTATTTTGATTTAAATTCTGAAATTTTCCCCAAGATATGGAAGAACGTCAGGATTACTCCTGTGTTTAAAGCTGGAAATGAGCCCGATATAGGAAACTATCGCCTATAATCATATCACAATTTTGAGTGTGAGTAATAATATGTAATATATCTTTGAAACTATCTTAATTGAAGCAATTTACAGAAAGACCCAACTTGAAATCTTTATATATCATATGAAGATTTCATTTATACCGAGTTTTCCAAAATTCCAAAAATTTGATCAAATGCCACTTTTAAAAAAATTACATCAGTAGAAAATATTGCTGGTATTGTGATAACTGTTTTTATCAACGCAATTGACTAACCGGGGTCACTCTGTGATATACAAAGGCTGTTTTGAATACTTATATAGCTGCTAGCAAGGTTCCCCAAGGCTCCAACTTGGGGCCATTGTTATTTATATTGTACAATCACGCGCAAAGATATCGAGGATACAAAATAAATATTCTGACCCAATAGCAACCGATCGAAGACAAGAAATGGCACGAAATTTGAAAGAAATGAATACAACTTAAGATGCGGGAGGACTTCTTTCAAATTTCGTGTGATGTCGTGTTTGCGAAGGCTTGTTATTGGGCCAGAAATATTTCTTTTCTGACCTTGATATCTTTTCGCTTGGTTGTACAAAGTGCTTCACGATAATGTGGTATCGCATTGTCAGAAAAACTTAACTAAGGAGAATTCTAAAAAAGTTGTTTGAATCGCAAAGTCAAGGAGTGCCTGGTTAATCCCACTACCGACTAAAGGTGGGGCGAAATTAAGGGATGTTCCAGGTCGCACGAAACCGTCTGCTTATAGGCTGCCTTAGCATTTCTTTTGTGTACCACATTATCATGGAGCAGCTTGTACATCAACGATTTCCTCATCTAATATAAAGTTGTACGCCGATGACGTTAACATATATGTACAGAAATATACCTATGGTTGATGACTGCATCTACCTGCAAGATGATCTAACTTCAATAATTCTAATGTGGTGTTTCAGTAATGAGTTAAATCTTAATGTAAAGAAGTTTTGTGTCATGACTTATACGCCTAAAATAACTATTATAAATTTAATTAAGCGATTAACAATGATATCTTAAATCGGGTAGATTAAATTAAAGATCTGGGAATTACAAATGAAAGAGGAATAGTACACGGTTGTATACCGTTTCATCGGCATAGCCTTTTCATCGAATATGCAATTTCATTGACAGTCCGTTTCATCGACACGACCGTTTCATCGGTAAAGAACGTTTCATCGACATAGCCAATTCATAGACATGGACGGTTCATCGACGTTACCTTTTCATTGACAACCATTTCGACGACACTACCTCTTCATCGACGAACATTTGCTTCGACAAGGACGTTTCATCTATACTATATCATTGACAACCGTTTCATCGACATTGTCATTTCTTCTGCAATGTCGTTTCATCGACTACAGCTTCATCGTCACTATCTTTTTTATCGCAGACATGTTTCATCCCCAATATTGTTTTATCGACATAGGACACAGACGTTTAAAAGTAGTAGATATTGAATGTTATTCGTTTTCACTGGTGTAAAGTATATATTAGGTAGTGTCGATAAAACTGTTGTCAATGAAACGACATTGTCGGAGCATTGATAATGTCGATGAAAAGGTAGAGTCGATGGAACGGCTGTTGATGAAAAGGTAATGTCGATGAAAAAGTAGTGTCGATGAAACGTCCTTGTCGAAGATTTGGATAAGTTTCATAAATGAATAAAACCAGGAAAATTCCTTTTCCTTTTATCGAACTATTTTTTTACTACGTTTCCATCGGGGATTGAATCGGATTTGAATTCTTGATTCTATTTGAAAACTTCATGGAAACGCGCAATTTATCGTTTCGATATCGTACTCGACCTCAAGGTCGATACTGCTTTTTCTGGGATCGTATCTAGTTTTAGCTGAAAAATATCTAATGGAAACGCTTCGAAGGCTTGAATTTGGACTGGATCATGCGCAAAAGAATAATCTCCTCGCCGCGATGCATTATTATCTATGGTTTTATATTCATAACCCTAAAAACGTGGTCTCTCCAAAACGCCACCTAATGCCAGTATTGAAAGTAATTTAGATATTTTTTAAATCCTCATGATGGAAACACATAACTATTTAAATTTCTGATATTTTAAAACCCGATTCAATCCCTGATGGAAATGTAGTAATTGTATCGCGCTACATGTTTCGAGGCTATTGATATAGGCCTCATCTTCAGGTGTACAATTTTGTTAAAAACCATACCCTTTGGTTGTTTCTTACATGCGTTCAATGATGGTGTCGCAGTATTTTTTTTCTACCTTCTCAAATTTATAAATGGTTTCGTATATGAAGATGATTCACAAATTTAATCTTCTATAAATTTAAATGTACCTCGATTAGCTAGAGTAGATCTAATTACACTTTTTACTATAGTAAGTCTTGTACCAATCATAACAACATGTATTCTCCGCTTCATCAAATATTTCACAACTTCCATGAAGTGCAAGCACAAATTAACATATTTAATTGTAGTATTACTTTCAATGAAAAAGTCACATGCAATTATTTTTTATCTATGTTGTCGTGTAATTTTAGTTTGTCTATACTAATTTATTTATATGTCCATATTTTCTTATATTCTTTCATCTAAATTAGCTCATTTGCTGTTGGGTAATAAAGATATTACGTTATTAAATCTTATAAAAAATAATACATACCTATTAGCATTTAAAACGAAAAAAATCTCGGTTAAGTTTTTATTTTTAGTATTTTCTAGAAAGTGAACAAAAAATGTAATGTAATCACCTTTTGTTTTTTTCGTAATATCTAAAATTTATTGGTTTACCCCACAAAGAAAAAAATTATAACAAATGGTAGCTACAAGACTTTCCAAAAGACTAAAAAAAGAAATTTTAAAAAATTTTGCGTGGAAAATTTATTATGGCGAAAAATGCAAGTATCGATCGGATTTCAAAATGAACTTATAGATTTGCCGATGAACTTTCTTTATTCTGAAGACAAAAGTGTGGAAAGTAAAATTTCATAATTTCTGGCATTTGAGCGCCCACCCTGACCTGACCTATAGTGACATGGTGACTTACGTTGTTATTATTTAGCACAAGCCCATATATCTATAAATATAAACGCATTAATTATTGCACCTTGAATTTTAATGCTGCCAGCTGTTTTGAATGTGTTATAAGCTACTACACGAGCTTCCATCCACAAGTTTACAACAAGAAACCGATTAATGGGAAACGTGCTCGTAAAATTTTATTGCGGAACACACGCCGCCGCATTGTTTCACAAATTCGTGTGGGTGCGGTCAACAATCACCAAAACTATGCCGAGGAAAAAAATTAAAAATTGCTTTTTAGGCGCGACCAATCGCAAAACACTTGAAATTATTATTTTATTACCCAATATTAACTAATCACACGTACTAACCACGAACAAAAGGAATGGTTTGGTTTATAAAATATAAAAAGAAAGTGAATATTTTTTAAATGATATTTATTTGCTTTTTTTGTTTATTTTTACAATAAATCTTTTACAGTCTTGCAGACGTTTGCTTACATACTTAGAAATAGTTATTGTATCTAACAATAAATAGCTCAGTACAACAAAAAGATAATCACTTACAATTAACAATAACAATCAAAGACGTTGGTGTTAAATTCTCAATTCTAATACCTTTGTTTTATTAATTATTTATTTGATTTTTAAAAATTGCTTAGTAATGATTGTTTTCATCGTTGATGATTAAAGAACGAACTCACATCCTTATTCCTCGATGGCAATGATAATAAATAAAAATAAATACAATTATTGCACGTAATTAAAATTAATCAATATAAAAAAATAGAGGCATCATTAACAAGTCTCGCATAAAAATTAATAAAACTATTTCGTCATCTTAATACATAAGTTAACAACACAATTTCACAGAGAATTTCCCGCTAACAATTCAACAATTGACTAGTCTTTAAACAAGGTAGATCTAGCTTTATCAAAAATTAAACGGACGAGTAAAATTATGAATTAGGTAATTGATTAATAAAATTATTGGCATTCAATGTCTTCCGTTCCATTTTGTTGATATTTTTAGAGGTTTAAAAAATGCGGCTAGAATATTGCTAATGAACGCTTGTCTACCAAAAAGTATAACCACCATCAGAAGCTCCTCCCAAAAATGTACCTTTCTTTTGACCTAATGCTACGTGATGACCAGTCATGGCCGCTATTTGTGCCGCCGATGGGGGGACTCCAGGGGGCGCTTGGGGTATTACAGGCTGAGCAATACCATCAAAACGAGCACCTCCATCATACCCATTCTTTAAACCACCCATAAATTAAAATCAAAATTATTACGAGTATAATATTACTTACTGGAATCATAAGGGTGGGTCTGAGTTGTGTCGGTTGCATAGCATATGAATAAGCACCTAAAGTTGGGTAATATTGCATTGGAGCATAAGTTGGGTAACCTAAATATGTTGGATAACCTGCTGCGTACATTGTAGCTCCAGGTGGATACATCTAAACATAAAAATTTATAAAAAAATATTTTTGATTGGTTTAATTGACATACAGGTTGACCAACGATGGCTGGGTGAGTTAACGCTTGATCATACGTAGGTGGTGGACCTTGAGGATAAAGTTGAGCTTGACCGGGAATCATATATGGTGAGCCTCCAGGAACTCCTGGGACCATTGCTTTATTTAAATTGTAATAAGCTACATTATTAAATTGAAGTATTCAGTTTCAAAAATAAAAACCCTCTAAAGAAATAAAAAAAACAAAAAAATACGATTTATCCAATAATTCACGAATGCTTTGTTTAAATCTTTAGAGTATCTCTCGGTGATTTAATTATCGTCCATAAATATTTACCTCCGTATGGGTGAGGAGCTTGAACAGCCGGATTAGGTTGGGGTGGTGGCGCTTGAGTATAAGCAGCTGACACTGGTGGAGGTACTCCTGTTCCTAAAAACAAGACATTTAAAAATTGTACAATTGAAACAAATCCTTGAAACGACCAAAAATGAAAATAACGAAATAAAGCATTAATAATGAAGCACTAAACTTATTATTTGAAAAATTATAAAAAACTTGCAAATTAAATATCAAAATAAAAAAACTCAAATTATTTTCATAAAATAATACTCGTGATACAAAAAAATGTTTTGTGAAATAACGACAATTTGATTAAGTATTAAAAGGGTGTGATTGCAAAAAATTAAAACACATAACAACCTAGCAAAATTTACGCAGGATCTTTACACCTACGCAAATTTATGCAAGTACAACATTCTCATCTAAAAAAATTTAATTAATATTACAGATTAAACTTAAACTATTTGTATAATTATTTTATCACAATTATTTAAGTTACAGAGTGGGTTTTTAATTTTATTTATTGCCAATCATTTATTATACTTTTAAAACATGCTTATTGAAATAATTTTATTATTATTAAATTCATTTTTAACAGTGGCGATCCCAGACATTTTCCATCACGATCGAGTCAAATTTACTCCAGAAATTTAGATTTTCCAGAAAACTATACGTGGTACACAAACGTTTAAGGGCACAAAATTTAAGGAATTAATTGTATTTTATAATCAATCTAACAAAATGTTTGAAAGTCTTTAAATAAACTTTACAGGGCCGGATTTGTGCCCAAATTTTAGCAAATATTTTACGATTTTATAATGGAAAATTTAATCGACCAATTTTCACCAAATATTTTTTAAAATACATCTAGGTACTATATGTTTTTGGTATAAAATTTTAGTGTTGATAACTTTAGCAGTTTTCAAGAAAATTATGGAAATCATAAACATGGAAAATATTTAAATAAAATCTTTAAAAAAAACTTTAGATTTATTAATTAAACTAAAGTTTTAAATGTTTTTGGAAAGGGCTTTAGATGCGTTTTCAGCCCAAAAAAGAATCAGTTTGTTATCACTTTTGGTTTTTGAGTTCTGAACAAAAATGTGTAAAATCTCACTTTAGAGTCAAATTTTAGATTTTTCAGAAACATGTTAATTTCTCGAAAACTATACATGGTAGAAAAATGGTTAAGGGCTCAAAATTTAAGGAATGGATTCTATTTTCCAATCAATCTAACAAAATGTTTGAAAGTCTTTAAATAAACTTTACAGGGCCGGATTTATGCCCAAACTTTAGCTACTATTTTACAAATTTATTATGGAAAATCTAATCGACCGATTTTCACCAAATATTTTTTATATGTTTTTGGTATAAAATTTTAGTGTTGATAACTTTAGCAGTTTTCAAGAAAATTATGGAAATCATCAACATGGAAAATATTTAAATAAAATCTTAAAAAAGAAACTTTAAATTTATTAGTTAAACTTAAGTTTTAAATATTTTTTAATGTTAATAATCTTGTGCTACCCCCCTTTGGGTACGCCACTGATTTTTAGTGGTGAAATTGTATGATGTTTTTTAATAATGATATTTATTTTGGATAAGTTTAGTCGCATCATTTCTATTATTAAATAAAATTACTTCAATGAATTTCTTAGATCTATATTTATTTCATGCAAGTGTCGAAATAGATTGTTTAAATGATTTACATTCTTCAAAATTTACCCTAGATAAAGCATGCAAAAATAAATCATAAAAATGATATTAAAAAATAATTTACTAGTGATTTTTAGCATAAAATTAATAATTATTAACGAATAATTACCAATTGTTTAAAAAATCACTGTGAATAATAATTTAAAAGGCTATAAATTGTTTATTATCATAAAATTTTATTGTTATTAAACAATTTTTAGCCCAATTCAAAATGACTGATTACTTTATTAACTTTTAAAACAAATAAAAATAACTCAAATAAAAACCTAAACAAAACCATGCATTATTTTTGTACAATCCAATAATAATTACGATAAATAAAACAGAAAAAAGTAAGCCCTTTAGTTTGGTTTTTAATTAATTTAAAAATTGTAGTGCCAAATTATTGAATTTTAGATTAAAGTTTTGAATTTAGAAAATAAGGGCGTTACAATTTGGTTTTTTTTTAAATATACGATAATAATGTATGTTAATTGTAAAAAGAAAAATATCTACATGCACTATATCTACGCATGCAAGTAATTTCTTAATGACACGCTTAAATTAAAATCGTGGCATTAAAAAATTAATGTTATTACAAATATTAACAAGTACTTAAATTAATTAAATCACATTTGTGGTATTAAGATTAAATAAATATAAAAAAGTCCGTATGACCTAAATTATTTAATCCTTCCAGAAAAAATTTAAGCGGCCTAATTTAATTGAATTGTTCGTAAAAATTTGTTCAGTTTTTGCTGAAAGGATTATGTTTTTTATATAAATAAATTAGCGAGACGTAGATGTGCTTCAGCGGAATAGCCAACATTGTAGCAAAAAACACCGGGAGGGTGAATCCAGTTTAAAACCACCCTTACACCCACACACGCACACGTCGAGAAAAAATTTAACTCTAAAAAATGAGGAGAGTGGTTAAATGTTTTCCCGTCAACCAACATGCAGTGAATCTGACCATCAAATTTCTAAAAATCTTTTGGACCACTGAGATTTTACATCTTCAGCTACAGTTAATTATAATTTATACGACGCCGCATTTTTTTTCATAAAAAGTACAACCCGATTACAAGTGCTGCCATCTAGGGAAAATTTCAGGCAACGATTAAATAGGTCATCGGCTGAACTTTTTTTGTTAGTTTTGAAAAAAAATGCAACGTAGTAAGCAATCCCAACCAAAAATCTAGTGAAGGTAAAGTCGTTGAGCGGGTAACCAACAAGCATCAGCCACTGTATAAATAAACACATGAAAATAAATAGGTACTCTTTATGGGGGCGTCCTCCTTGTAGGTATCTCCAGAGATGGTGTCGGCATGCTCTTAATTCGCTCGCTGCAATAACATAGCATCATCACAAATTTTTAATCCAGTCGCAAACAACTGTCTTATTAATCATTAAAAATTTATAATGTAAAACAAACCTTCAGTACTAAATAATTAAAAAATATAAATTATTAACTTTAAAAAATTTAAAAAACACTGCAGCATTTGCAATGTTGCAATGTGGGGCAAGGCCAAGGGAAAAAAGTATTACAAATAAAAGGAGACGCAAGATGCGCTTCCCTGTTGCTAGAAAGAGAGGCGAAGGACCTACTAAAATTTCGTATTGATTGAAATTTCCTGCATATTATTATGCAATTAAAACATCTTTTCAATCTTCCGGAGATTGTTTCTTAAACGCCCAAACAATTCCTAAACTACTACCGTAAAAAAATTTACTAAATATTAAACAAATCATTAAAAAAAACTAAAATTAATCCTTACCTTTCTTATCTGCCATTTTTTCAACTACTTAACGTCTTGAATAAGAATGATTTAATTATAGATCAGTACAAAACAAATCTACTGCATTTGTTTAAAACAAGTGAAAATTTAGCAACACAAACGAATCACAAATCTCTTGATCTGCGGATATCTCAATCCAACACAATTTTTTCCAACACAAATTTGTTAAACAAGGACACACTTCCCCAAAAACTAATAATAGAACGAGATAAAACTACACCAACCGTGTTCTAGAATTAAACGAATTTCGCAACAGGACCACCAACATAAACGACCACTTACAAATATGTTAATTTATTTAAAAAATATTTAAATACACCAATTTAAAACTAAAACCACACCAAAATGGTTATAAATTAAAGATTTGATTTATAAAAATAAATTAATACCATTTTTTTAAATCAATATTCATGGTGTATAATAAGTTGCCTATAATAAATTACGTATATTATTGTACCTAATATTAATACAATATTTTTAAAATACTACACGTATTTATTAAAATTAATTAACATAAAATTTCCTAATATTTAAATAAATTAAAATAAATGTATATTGGGTAGTCTGTTTTTTTTCAAAAAAAAATTAGCGTGGTACAACTGATTACAAGGCAACTCGTACCTAACTTCATAGAGCGGCCATCGCGATTTTTTCAACCAATCAAAATCCGTCTTCAATTTTAACCTAAAAACAATTTTATATTAAAAACGAAACGCATTTATACCTGCATTTATTGTATTTTATATATAAAATAACACTTGTTTAATTGTAAGTATCAACAATCGTATGGTATAATTATAATTTTTCATTTACACTAAAATTTTTTTGAAATAATTTTTTTATAAATGTGGATTTAAATATTTATTTTAAGCTATTTAAAAATAACAATTTAAAACCAGTAAACCTTGTTTCATATCACCTATTAGTATTTATTTAAGGTCACACCTTAATCGTTAATTTTTTAAACATTTGTTATTCGTTGACTTGAAATTATACACCCGCTGATTCTTACTTTTGGGTTTTAAATAATAGACATGTACTCAATCCCTTCTATTGTACATTTCGGTTGAGGTTCAAGTTAAAAATTTTTGTTTGATTCTTTTTCAGATGTCTGGACGTGAAGGTGGTAAGAAGAAGCCGTTGAAGGCGCCTAAAAAGGGTGATAAAGATTATGATGAGCAAGATTTGGAGTTTAAGCAGAAGCAGAAGGATGCAGCGAAGGCTTTGGCTGATGCGAAGCAAAAGGCAGGTCAAAAAGGTCCACTTACAGGGGGTGGTATAAAAAAATCAGGCAAAAAATGACAACAGTTGTGTATTTTCTCTAAAATGTTCATCCCGATTTTTTCATTGTAATCGCTTTAATTTTAAATTAATGTAATAAATAATAATTGTGATAAAAATTGTTTAATTTTATACAGTGAATTCAAATAAGATTGATACTGCAACTATGCAACCAAACATACTCTGTAATGATTTTAGACTTGCTATTAATAATTTTCATTCAAATTTCGACCTGTCACTTTAACCAAAGCGTCTCTCAGCAGTTTTTCCTCGGGTATTTTTTCAAGTTATTTCTCGTTGTGTGGCAAATTTTATAAAAACAGTTTTTTTCAAAACTAAAATTAGTGCAGTTAAAATATTCGCGATGGTTTTTTCACCGAAGCACATTTACATCAATGTAGCCAACTGTGGGAAACTTAAGTTTGCTATCATGCAACATCAACAGTATCAATCATTTTTGAAGACCGTGTACAAGGTCAAGGTGTCTATCAAATGTTCAAAAAAAATTGTAAAAAAGAAACTAATTCTTTTTCAGTTTTTTAGAAAATCTTTTTGAAAATAAGATCTATTAAGGTTGTTTTCTGAAAACTTCTTCATATTCCTAAGCGACCTAGAAAAGTTTTGATATAGTAGCTTTCTTCCTTCAGTGGCTAAAGTCTTTTGAATTTGCTCCTTTTGAAGTGTCCTTCTAATAGATGTAACTTCAGAAGGCTTTGCTAGGTGAATGAAAAAAGCTAGGGTTTCAAAATGTTTTCTGGTTAATTGAAAAAATCAAGAAGTTTCAGGAACCTCAAAGAACCCAACCTTATATAAAGTTTATTTTGGAAAAAATTTCCAAAATCTGAAAAAGAAAAATTTTTTCTTTAAGATTTTTTTCCAACATTGGATTAACTTTTTCTGTATTGCAGTTATTACCAATTAATATAGGATGGTTTTAGCTTGCTAATGATAATTTTTTTACATCTGTTAATTTTTTATTAGCGATTTTTTGGTTTTTGAGAAAAATTGGTGACCTTAATTTCAAACGTTGTAGCTTCAAAAATAAAAAAGATAGATTCCTACTTTTTTCGATATTTGTTGATAAATTTGCTCTAGTTTCTAAACATGAAGTTTGTACAGTGAATTCAAATAAGATTGAAACCATTGACATTACAAGGCGGGAAACCTAAGTTTCCCACAGTTGGCTACACTGAAATGAATACGTTGTGCTCCGGTGAAAAAACCATCGCGAATATTTTAACTGCACTAATTTTAGTTTAGAAAAGCACTGTTTTTTATAAAACACACTGACAAATTACTTGAAAAAATATTCGAAGAAAAACTGCAAGAGACGCTTTGGTTAAAATGACAGATGAGATTTAAATTTGAATGAAAAATAACATTTACAACAACTTAACAAATCTAAAATTACTACAGAGTATGTTTGGTTGCATAGTTGCGGTTTCAGTCTTTTTTGAATTCATTGTAGCAGTTTGTAGTCTTTCTTCCTCGCTTCAAGAGGTGTAAATTTGGTTGCTTACTTCGTAGTCTTGATTTGTTATAAGAAATTAATTGTAAGTGAAATTACAGGTTTGATATTAAAATCAACGATTTGTATAATTATAATCTACATTAAAGTCGCTATTACATAAGCGGAAAATAATAAATTGGATGTAATAAAATTTTAATCACCGTTTTGTAAACTAAACGCGCACTTTCATCTCGCGTGGAATTTCTTTTTTTCTAAAATTGATTGTGCTTTTTTTGGGATTAAAAATAAACGGTTTTAAAATGCAATTGAAGGAATTTAAAAAAATCGAAGTCGCATTTTAAATAGTTGTCATTTTAATATTTTGTAATTATCATTTTGTAATCATGCCTTTAGGAGTTAAATCTACTAATTTTGTAACGGAATTAGAAATTAGTCGCTATTATGCTCAAAAAGACCTTCTTAATAATTCATTATGGTTTGAAAATTGGAGCTGGCTTGTTGATGAATACAAGTAAGAATTATTAAAAAAATATGAATTTCTAATATGCATTATTGTTTTTATTAGAATGTGTAATAAAGATTTGACGAGATTTGAAAAAACTACAGGAGAGGCTGTCGACTCAAGAACTTCAAAACCTATACCTTTAACAACCAACGGATTTTATGGATGGATTGCTACTAAATCAGAGTTTAATTACAAGAATTTTAATCCTGATGTCTTCAAAGCCCAACCATTACCCGACGTGTACAAACTTATACATTAAATGAATTACCAAAATAAATTATAGAAAATCAATTTTTGAGTATACCTACTGTGAAATTCTCAAAAAACTTGCAATAATTTAGGTAATTTTGATTTTGCCGCCTTCTTAAAAAATCTTCGAAATTTTCGAATATCTTCATCCATACCGAAAAATGCTTCAAACAATATTTTCTGCATATTTTTGCTAGTAGAGGTTGTCAAGGTTTATATGTCACTATAACGAGATCAGCGGGCTTATTCTTGGGCCGGTCGAGAACGTGTGGTCGACGATATTCATCATTCTGTCCTTTTCATTTACATGAAAAAATTAGAGTCTGTCCTTGTAGTCTCGTCGACGACACGATCTCGCCCGGCCCAAGAATAAGGCTGCAGGACGTGGATTCCTGAAATCTCGCACAGTGAATCTCAATCTCACCTTCCTCGAAGCGCATGGGTCAAAATCTCACCGGCGAATCCAAATTCACTTGGTCTGAACCAGGAGAATCAACATTCACGAGTGAGATTTTGCGCATGCGCTCGCGCAAGGTGACATTAACATTCACTGAGTGAGACTTCAGGAATCGGCGTCCAGACGAGTTTCAGAGTTATCAGCGAATTCTGTTATTAGAGGATAGTTTTGTCATCGCAGTCAAACAAATCATTAGCGTACACTGTACACTATGTAGAAAACAGGTCCGAGTGTTGAGCCTTAGGGTACACCAATATCTCCAAAGTTTGTAGTTTGGATGAAGTGTTTTTGTAGTATATCTAAGTTGTTTTCTGTCCTCCAGGTAAACCTATTAATTTCATAGAGTTCTCAGATAAACCATACTATCTTTAGAGTTTTCCAGTGAGAGTGAGGATTTTCCTGTCTTTACAACCAAAAACCTTGCATAGATCGTACTACACGCAATCAACATATTAATTAGTTTCAAACCCTTCATTAACAAGATATATCAAAAATGATGTATTCTGTCCTTTTCATTTGCATGAAAAAATAAGAGTCTGTCCTTTTAGTCTCGTCGACGACACGATCTCGCCTGGCCCAAGAATAAGGCTACTGTGTCTTTCTCCATATATTCACTCAACTGATGTGAACATAGGCAACTTTCCATAAAAAAGATTCTAGTGGCCAGCACAGGAACTAGAGAGGGATATTGGGGGCTTATTCTTGGAGCGGTTGAGATCGTGTCGTCGATGACTCTTATTTTTTCGTGCAAATGAAAAGGACAGAATGATGAAAGTCGTCAACGACACGATCTCGACCGGTCCAAAAATAAACCCCATGGGCGGTAGTTGCTAACTTCCTCAATATTACCTTTCTTGAAAATAGAGATCACCTTCGTTAATTTAAGGATTCAGGAAAGATTCTCTGTTTCATGCACTGATTAAACAAGTTGGTTAAAGGTGATAGGTGATACTGTAATAATATTTATAACAATATTAGTAACTGAACATTCAAAATTTACGTTATTCAGTAGGAATTTAACTTTGTAATTTCCTGACCACCTGAGTGAAGTGTATCATTTGCATTCATCACAGTTTATCACTGCTATTTGCTTTGCTCCCGGTGTTGTTTCTATGATAGTTAATCAAGTTCCAAACCGATTTCGTTCTAAACATGCAAATTATTAAAAAAATATTTAAGTAAAAGTTATTTATTTTTAAAAGATCTATCAAACAATACCAAACTCGACCTATGTTGCCATTTAAAAACTCAAGGTTACCTCCGGTTTCGGATAGTTCCGGGTTATTCCGGAAAATTATAAGTTCACCAATGGATTCTTTAGGTTCACTTTGGTAATATTTTTTTTTTATTTTATCCATGTACGATAACGCGTTCTTGAGATAAATGGGTGGCACGGTTGGTCTGAATCACCCTGTATATTAGTACTTCCTGAATAAGTCGTTCACTGTTTCTTTATTTATTGACATAGGATGAGAATGATCCCAGTCTTTTAGAAAACTCAATAGCCGGCTACTCACGAGCAGATTTTTTCTGCGGATCAGATCCACGGATTTTAGATCTGCCGTTGCCCACTAACACTAACGTACAGACCATATCAGTGGATTTTCTTTATCAATCCCACAGCAGTCCAGATCCATTCGTGTATGGTCAAAATCTGGCGATTTTACTGAATTTTTAAGCCCGAACTCAGATCTTTGGTACATGCTCAACAGACCTGAGAGACGGTTCACGGTTTTCAGTAACTCGGCGTTCGAATTTTGCAAAGAAAAACCTGTCGGATAAATCCGTGCGTTAGTAAAAATTTGCAGTTTTCGTAAGGAATGCTGTTTCGATTGATGTTTATAGTATACTCAAGATTATAATAAATTTGTCATTAATATTTGTTGACTAAACATTTACAAATTTTGAATCTGCTTCTGCTATTATTTGATAAAGATAGCTCGGTGGTCCGAGATTTTGGGATTAGTAACCGCAGTCCTATTCATTCCTTTTCATCGAATGCAATTTCATCGACAGTTCGTTTCATCGCAGACACGTTTCATCGACACAGACGTTTCACAACCAATTCGTCGACACTAAACCTTCTCATCAATAAACCGTTTTTTCGACAAGGACGTTTCATCGACACTACTCTTTCATCGACACAGACACGTTTCATCGATATGACCGTTTTATCGACACTACCTTTTTATTGACAAGGACGTTTCATCGACACAGATGTTTCATCGACAAACGTTTTCTTCGACAAGGACGTTTTTTCCTCGTTTATAATATACTTATAGTTAGTCAACATAATGGGTTTATACAGGAAACCAAACATGTGTAAAAAGAATGACGATAAATATGGGTGCGTTGATGAAATAAATGATAAGCTAACCAAGATATTCCCTATGTACTTTTTTTGTCTACAGACTTCCTATCGACACTACCTTTTCATCGATATTACTAATTTTACGACAATGTCGTTTCATAGACACTGCCTTTATATCGACAAAACCTCTTCATCGACAAAGACACACATGTTTCATCGACAAAGCTTTTCATCGCCAATATCGTTATATGGATACAGACGTTTCAAATATCAAAACGATATAAGACGAATATGTATTTTACATCGACACAGTCGTTTCATCGACAATCTTTTCATTGACACTACCTCTTCATCAACAGATCTTTTTGTATGGACAAGGACGGTTCATCGACACTGTAATAGTATAAAAAGGGTACTCACACGATTTGTGAAAGCAGCGAATGACGCTATGGCGATATAACGATATTAGCGATGAAAAGCTTTGGCGATGGGGCGATGTTGCCGGTAAAAAAGCAGTGTCGAAGAATCTGTAGTCGATGGGACGACATTGTCAAAAAATTGGTAATCTCGATGAAATAGTAATGTCGATGACAAAGTAGTGTAGATGAAAGGTCCTTGTCGACGAAAAGGTAATGTCGATAAAATGGTTGTCGATGAATAGATGAAAGGTCCTTGTCGACGAAAAGGTAATGTCGATAAAATGGTTGTCGATGAAAAGGTAATGTCCATGAAACGTCTGTGTCGATGTAACGGGTCATGTCGATGTAACTGTTGCCGATGAAAAAGCACTGTCGTTGAAATAGACTGTCGATGAAGTGGTAGCACGCCATTTAGGATTTTATTGTCAATGGATCTGTTTTCTCTTATTGATTCATTTATCAACATCTATTTTCCCTTTTTTGTATGGTTCAAAGAGCAGTGAACAAACACTTGGTCAACTACGATATATTTCGTTCCGAAAGTCATTGATAATAAAATTACCAAAATTGGAGTAACTCCACCGACTTGTACAAGTGCAGTATATAGCACTTATACCGAACCCACTTCCAGGGGTGCGCTCGGTTTTATAGTCTCTGGAGACTATCCTATTCTTCTGGAGTGTTCGGAAATTAGTTTAGATTAGTATTTTATCCCGTTCGGAAATTCCTTTTGTTTTCCGGGAGAGTTTTCGAGCTATCTATCAAATTCGGTGGATAAAAACTCTCTGACATGCGCATTAAAGCACGGCCACTTTGTTGCATAGGTTCTACGATTTGAAAGAAAATCTTATAAATCTATTCTCTTTGAAAAACGTAATAAAATGAATAAAATTTCTACTAAAAATAACTAAAATACGAAAAAATCAAAGATTATAAATACTTAAACGTTACTTTTAAAATTATAGGAGAATTTTATCTAAAGCGTTCGGAAATACTTCTACAGGAGACTAAACTGTCAGTTTACTAGTCTATTCGATTAAACTAAAACCGAGCGCACCCCAGGTTCAACTGCAAGGGTGCATTCCAAATTGGGTATACGCGGCATATGCAGCTTATAAAGTGTTCCGATTTGAACATTGCGCAAAACCGCATGTATCCAATTCGGAATGCTCTTTTGGTAACAAATTGGATCCTGCTCCCGATTCAGCGGATGACTTGTTGCTCCTGCTAAAGAGCTACTTATGTGTATCATAAACAATTTTTACTTCATTTTTTTTCTAAATCTCTTACTTTTATAGATATTTCCACTCATCATGTTAAGTAGACACTGAATAGTAATAAATCGCGATTTTTGTTTAAATTTATGTATTGCCAACTAAAACTTTGGTTATATAATCATTGCCAACTGCAAATAACTACGCGCTAATATTTAAACACGAAATTAGTGCCTCGTTTATCAATCGAACATTGCGTTATAACTGCACTTTCTCAAGAATATTTTTTTTGGCATGCGTTTAACTATATTTGTTTTACTTTATAGTTTTGCATCTTTCTGTTAATATTTTCGTAACGAGTGAATTGAGCAAGAAATCTAGTGGATACTAAAATTTAACCCACAAATGCGCATTCTACAGCTTCTAACATGACATTTTAAACGAAAAACACTTTTCGCTTTATAATGTCAAACAATTAAAGATTAAACGACTTAGGAATTTTCGAAATAAGTTTAAGTAATTGTAAACACGCTTGATTAAAAGGAAATAAAATTATTTAATTACTTATTGAGTAAATTAGATTTTCTTTATTGCATTTTTTTGAAATCATAAATCGTATGTAAATGCTTCTGGTTTTTAGTAATTTATGATGATTCAATAAATATAACGTATATATTGTTTTATAACATTTTTTGTTGAATTTTTTATTAGTTTAATTTGTTTTAAATCATTCGCTTTCATAATGAGTAAGTGGTCTGTATTAGTCTGTAGTAATCTTTATAATCGTTAATCTATCACCTGTTAATGTCACTGTAAATTAGATTAATTAATTACGAAATTTTAAGTTTAACATTACATATCGAATTGGTCTAATTAGTCTTCCTTGAGGGATACCATTATCGCAATAATTTTATCTATTGCATCCTGTAGTTTTGATTAAAATTTTGTAATTTAATTAATTTTATAATTTGACCATAACAATTGGTGAGGAAAAAGATAAGATGTTAAATCACAATGAAATAATAAAAAATTATAGGACGCAGTGTCGCGTAGATTTATCATAATTCATCATTAATTTATGATTGCATTATAAAGTAGTATTACGCCCATGGTTTTTGATTTTGCAAGACTTTTGGCTTTGCTTTTAAAAATAACGTACACGTAATATCTAATAACACGCTTATCATCATTATAATTAATAAAATAATTAAAAGAAAAATAAATGTTAATTTTATTACACTTAAATTTTATCGACAAAAATATTGTAAGTACCTACTTTACGAATTATAATTTATAATTAATGAATAATTTAGAACATAAAATTTCATAGTTCACCTCTCTTTTTTTCTCCCAGCGGCTCAATTTTCTAACATGGCTACACCGGCTGTGGGCACGTGGATTATTGCAAAATTTACATCAAACAAGACCCCCACTTTTAACCGAGTTTATAAAACAAACGCTCCTTCACAGGATCATATTTAATAACATTAACAATCCAACAGAAATTGGAAACCACAAAAAAAAACTAAAAAAATCGTGATTATTTGAGTGTTTTTTAAAAATATTTTTTCAAGGTAAGTTATTTTTTTTACTACTTATTTTTATAAACAAATTAAGGTCAATTTATGCTCAAATATTTAAGATTTATGATTTAAGATTTTTGGAAAAAGTCTTAAATTTCTGAGCATAAATAGACTATTTATGCTCATAGATTTAAACCTTTGAGCATAAATAGACCTTTATAGTATTGGTGGGATTTTTTTTAATATTTTTATAATAAATAAGTTACTCCAGGAAATCTTTGTGTCACCTTTCAACATAGAAAATGTTTGTGTCACCTAGATTTTATTAAAATTAATTAAGGCAAATTTTTGAACTTTTATTAATTTTTGAACATAAATACAGGTAGGTGTTATGAGTATAACCATACAGAGGGATACACAAAAAATGGCCAACGATGTAGCTTCGTTATTTCTTATTCGATTTTAATAAGTGATAAATCAAATTAAATGGTTTGAAGAATACTACTATCAGATAATAAAAGATTAATTTTATTTTTGAAAACAACAGAGGAGGAGGGGGCAACTTTTCTTTTTCAAACGGCAACATATTTTTTTCGAATTATAAAAATCATTAAAAAAAATAATCTAATTTAATTATACCAATATTTTTTTTTTATTTTTTTTTATTTTTTTTTTTTATTTTTTTTATATTTTTTTTTTATTATTATTATTTTTTTAATTTAATTCAATTCTTTTTCTTAATTTTGAGTTTCCAGTTTTTTTATTTTTTTAAGTTTTGTTTTTTAATTTATTATTTAATAATTAAAAAATTATTAATAAATTAAAAAGTATTAAGAATAAATTAAAAAAAATAAAAAAAATAAAAAACAGAAATTAAATTAAAAAAAATAATAATAAAAAAATTAAAAAAAAAAATAAGAAAAAAAAAATTGTTGATATAATTGGTTTAGATTATTTTTGTTATTGATTTTTATTAATCGAAAAAAATATGTTCCCATTTGAAAAAGAAAAGTTGCCTCCTCCTCCTCTGATGTTTTCAAAAATAAAATTAATCTTTTACTATCTGATAGTAGTATTCTTTAAACCATTTAATTTGACATATCACTTATTAAAATCGGATAAGAAATAACGAAGCTACATCGTTGGCCGTTTTTTGTGCACCCCTCTGTATAAGTAATTTTACTATTTTCATTTTTTTTATACTTTGTTTATTTATTTTAATATTTCGTAATAATTATTATTTAATAGATGTAAATTTGGGTATTGGCCAAGTTGTTAAGTGATGTAAATAAAAAATAAACGAAAAATAATTGTCATTTACCAACGAAAAATAATAACAAAGCTTGTTATATAACCCGCGAAATAAATGCAATTATAAGCACTTGTTGAAATAAAAAAAAGTAGGCCATAAATCATCACGCAGATTTATTTCGGCCGATTTAATTAAACGCTTTTTTATGTAATATTTTTAACAGAAAGGCGGTGTTCTGAAACAAAAGGCGGTAGAGCGTACAAGTGAAATTTAGGAACCAAATTATTATTACATTTAGCGTTGTTTAACGTTGTAATTATTAAGAGCTTGTGATATCAATGCAAATTGCAACATAAATGTTGAGGACGAACGCGACAAATCGCAGGAAGTCGCTTAAAATAATTGTAATGACCTTTTATTTTACAAAATTACTCAAAATTGGGGTGAGGTTGGAAAAAATTTATTTCACCTTCATTTAAACATTTTCTTTTATCATCATGGAAGATTTAATTATTTCTATTGTAGATGCAAAAATCTGGAAGGCTTCTAACTTTTGTGTCCAACAAAAGTTTGCGGAAGTATTCAACGAAAGCAAATTTGGATCGACCTTATTCAACGGTTATGCCTTTACCATACCACGAGGAAGCTTTTGAAGAAATTCCTGAAATATCTGAGAATTTAGTGAAACCGTATTCACAAGTTCCTGGACCTAAGGAGTTACCTTTTATAGGAAATTCATGGAGGTTTGCTCCTGTTATAGGTAAATTTTACCAAAAATTAATTATTTAACAATCATGTGCAAAACTTGTGTAGGTCAATATAAGATACATGAATTGGATAAAGTGATGTGGTCTTTATACAAGGAATACGGTAAAATAGTTAAAGTAGGTGGTTTGATTGGTCATCCTGATTTACTCTTCGTCTTCAACGGGGATGATATTAGAAACGTCTTTAAGAGGGAGGAAATTCTTCCTCATAGACCTTCAATGCCTTCATTGCATTACTACAAGCAACATTTAAGAAAATCATTTTTTGAAGGAAATGAAGGAGTTATTGGCGTGTAAGTTCAAAAACAAAAATTAGTTACAAGTTGAATAATGACTACGTTTATCTCGAGGAAATCAACTCAACTTGAATTCGGCTTGGCTTGACCTCTAACATTTGAAGTACATGTAAAAGGTCAAATCAAGCCCGAATTCAAGCTGGCTCGAGCTAAATGTAATAAAATACATAAGTTTTCCAAAAATATGTGAAATTACGGAATTATTTTTTTAGGCATGGTAAAAAATGGGACGCTTTTCGTAAGCAAGTACAAAAAATTTTACTACCACCATCCACTGCTAAAAAATATGTAGAACCATTGAATGTAATTGCAACTGAGTTTCTTGTAAGGTAAGGTAATTTTCACAATATTTTTTTTGAATTTTTTAATAATTCTTCGTAATTCTTATATAATCATTAAATATTAAAACGAGAGAGTGCGTATTTATTGTCGACAAAGTCTATTTGCAATTCATAACTCACTTCAATCATTTTATAATAATTCATAAATATTGGGTGGCTCAGATTTTTATGTCTCATACAAAACCTGACCTAAGAGTTAGAATGTAATGAAAGTTGATGTAGCAATTGCAATAGACGCAACAATAATAAACATTTTAACAGCTGAAATAATTTATAAAGAAAAGGTCGAATTAATAATTAATACCAAAATAATTTTAAGATGTGATTACTTATTAATCCAAAAATACTCCATTTTTTTATAGAATTGAAGAAATGATGGATGAAAATCAAGAATTACCTGATAATTTCCTTCCAGAAATTTATAAATGGGCTTTGGAATGTAAGTTATTTTTATTCTAGATAACATTTTTTGATTAATTTTTTTTAATATTCGTAGCTGTAGCTAGAGTAGCTTTGGATACACGTTTGGGTTGTTTAAACCCAAATTTACCTCAAGATTCAGAATCTCAAAGAATCATCGATTCAATCAACACGTTTTTTTGGAATGTTGCTGAAGTTGAGCTAAAAATGCCTGTTTGGAGGGTTTACCACAATAAATCTTTCAAAAAATACATTGGGGCTCTAGAAAATTTTAGAACGTAAGTATTTTTAGTAACTGAGGATTTAAGTACTTCCTTATAAGGTCGGGTATAAAAAATATACTTATTGGCTTTTTTTTGGAGTTAAATTAATAAATCAATTAATCTCAAAAAAATCAGTAGGTTAAATTTGGCATGTTGATCAATCGCAATTATTGTGGGATCACCGGCGAGTGAGAGCTTCAAATGTAGCAATATCTTGCAATACTCCACTCTCCTTAGTTTCTCACCTGCTCAGTTCACATATCGAAATTTAAGTATAAAGGATTATATAACGGATTGCATTTTTTCTACTAGTGTACCTTCAAAATGTCGCAATTCCTCTCGATCTTGCACCTTTTGACCGTACACGAGTTTACCCGAGCTTAAAATCTACCTATAAAGCTTAGAATACCGAGAACTCCTGAAGTTGGAGTGAGACGAAATAATCTAATTACATAAGAGCGAGTGAGAACGTACAGTCAGGTGAATGAATAGGAGGGAATGACCTGGTATGTCCTACTTGTACTAGACCGGTCGGGTTATATAATCGTAGTAAATACTAATTTGCAATAGCTCAAAGTCAAGGTGAGCTTTCACTTGTCTAGCGTAAACAAAAGAGGATCATCACTCGTGACATAATCAGATACAAAAAACAAATAGCGCGAAATTAGATAATGATCTTGAGATTATAAATAAATAAATACTTAAAGTGCATAACTTTTTGTTAAATAATCGGTATTAATAAAAATTGTAACCATAATCACTTTACCAACATGATACTAGTTTTTTCATCAATTAAATAAAACTCTGAACTTTTGGAAGATATTTTAATATATGGTAGTCTGTAGGTAAAAGGTCTGGCGATTATGACAGGTGTTTTGGAGTTTCAAACCCCATTTTGTTAGATTTTTGCAAGGTTGGTGTGCGGCGTGTGGAAGGGCGTTATCTTGAAGAAGAAGAATAGCAGCCTTTTTGGTTGGTTTCATACGATTTGTTGAACAAGTGTTGGATTAGACTCACTGCACACCCCCAAACACTCACCATAATCTTTTTTGATGCAGTTATTTGGGTTTAGAAAAGTGGTTTTGACCCTATCATTTTCGTTTATCCCACAGAACCCACTTTTCGTGACAGTATTTATATCCAATCCAGAAACAATTCGTTTTGGCTGATGAGAAGATGTGCAGTCGACAACTCTAAATGTTGAGTTGTTTGGTTTTCGATCAAATCTTCAGACACCCCTCAGCAAACACTGTACGTTTCTGAAACATTTCAATTTTGTTTCATTTGGGTTTCACGGAAACAGTTTACAAGAAATGTTTCAGATATGTTTTTATTATGTTACCAAGAAACCATCTAACATGCTCATTTGTGTTTCAAGGAAACAGTTGGCTAGAAATGTTTCAACTATGTTTCCATTATGTTTCGAAGAACTTCTAATGTACTCATTTGGGTTTGACGCAAATGTTTCTGCGATGTTATCAATCTATGTTTTGTTTAGGTAATTCTGTAACGATTGATGCGCAGGCGCAATAGAGCAAAAACAGCAAATCGTCATTTAATTCCTTGACTTGGCGTCAGTTGCCATTCAACACCGGTTTTGCTTGATGTTTTGTTTGAGCTTTCATCCCAGTGAAACATGACTAAAGTGCTCTATTAGTTTTAACTGCAAACAAAATAATAAAGAAATGTGCTGTACAAATTTGCGGACATTTGCACGTTTCAGAAATGTATCCTCAACGTTTCTGATCATGTTTCCTGAAACGTTTCACGACATATGGAAACGTTTATCAAATGTAACAGAAACGTGAAATTGTCTAGTTCTTAGGCCTTTCCAATATCTCATATCTCGGGAGTGATTGGAAATTGTCATGCATGATTCTTTCAAGTCCGATGCAAGTTCTTTAAGAGTTGTGCACTGGTCGGTTTCAACTTCTGTCTTTAATTGGTCGTTATATATTTTAGCTAAATTAGCCTACTTTGAAGTTGTATTTTAAATTCATATTTTTAGCTAAAAATTATAAAATCTACTTTTACTCCGAAATGAAGCACCGGAGCGACATACAATAAGAGTACCTTTTCTGTAGAACATTGAGCAAGGAATTATTTTAGTACTTTTAAAATTATCAAAAACGTAAAGAAACAAAAGATATGATCAAAGAAAGTTGACGAACGGACATGTAACGCCCCTGAAAATATTTTTTAAACTTTTATTGGCTGAAAATGTGTATCCTTAAGTGAAAAAACTGTGGCCAAAATTTTAAATTAATATCTCTTATAATATTTATTTTATTTACAAAAAAATATTTTTTTTTGAAAATTTTTGAAGTGGTTTTTTAAGGAAGGATTTCCTGACAATACTTTATTAGTCGAAAATGCTTAGTTTCACTTCCTCTATCACCATAAAAAATTTGTCAAAGTTATTCAGGGACACCCTGTATAAATATGTGTATACAGGGTGATTCGGACCACGTGTTATCGTACATGGCCGAAATAAAAAAAATTATTACCAAAGTGAACCTAAACAATCCATTGGTGAACTTATTTTTTTCCGGAACAACCCGGAACTATCCGGAACCGGAGGTAAACTTTGATTTTTTAAATGGCAACATAGGTTGAGTTTGCTATGGTTTGATAGGTCTTTCAAAAACAAATAACTTTTATTAATATATTTTTTTAATATTTTCCATAGTTTAGAATTTATTCGAAAAACAACAAAAAATTGTTAAAAAAAGGAAATAATAATTATTGCATATTTTGAAGAATTTTGTTGAAATATGGATAAATATGATATTTAAAGTTGGTAAAACATTAGAATATGTTGCCATTTAAAAAATCAAAGATACCTCCGGTTCCGGATAGTTCCGGGTTGTTCCGGAAAAAAATAAGTACACCAATAGATTCTTTAGGTTCACTTTGGTAGTTAAGTTTTTTTATTTTAGTGATGTGCGATAACGCGTTCTCGAGATAAATGGGAAGCACGGGTGGTCTGAATCACCCTGTATAATTTATGTAATAAGTATACAGGGTGTCTCACTTTTTTTCCAGCAAAATTTTTTTTTAGATAGTAAATGTCATTGTGAACAAAAAATTTCCTATGAACTAATATTTTTTTCGACTCCTTAAGAAGTTACAGCAATTTTAAAATTTCAAAATTTTAATGATTTTGCGACACCCTGTATAAATTTCATTTTAGTTGAATTTTTTAAATTTAAATCAAGTGTGCTTTGGATTTTGACATTATCTGTAAGCCAATCTGATAGGTTAATTTTCTTGACAGAAATTTTAAATTGGTCCCCTTAATTTAAAAACAGCCAATAATGTTCAGAAAGGCAAGTTGGGAAAGATAAAATCCAAACCATACATCTTTTAAATAAAAACATGATGATAAGAAAGGAAAAATTATACAGGGTGTCACAAAAATCTTTAAAATATTGGTTAAAATATTGGTTTTTTAAAATTGCTGTAACTTCTTAAGGAGCCGAAAAAAAATATTAGTTCATAGAAAATTTTTTGTTCAAAATGACATTTACTATCTAAAAAAAAATTTTGCTGAAAAAAAAGTGAGACACCCTGTATAGTAATGTTACATTAAAAAGTAATATACATTTTACATAATTTCTAAATTCTAGTTAGCTGACATTATCCCCCTATATGCTACATAAATTTTACATAAAAGTTGATATACACGCTATATAGAATTTATATAACTATATTTACTGGGAATTAACCTAACCTAATCTTTTTAAGAAAAAAAAACAAACTTTAAAAGGATTAAAATATCCTATAATTCCAGATTATGTATGAAGTATATTAATGAAACTATGGTAAAAATGGAAACGAAGGATTACAACAATATAAAAGAAGAGGATATATCAATAGTTGAAAGGATTTTACAAAAAACTGATAACCCTAAATTGGCAGCAGTTTTAGCTTTAGACCTTCTTTTGGTAGGAGTTGATACAGTACGCTTTTTTGAAACCCCAAAAAATGCTGTAAATTATTACAAAATTTATTTTTAGACATCCATTGCGTTAGCTTCAACGATATATCAACTTACACAAAACCAAAATTGCCAGGAAAGGCTTTATACCGAGTTAAGAAAAACGATGCCTCAAAAAGATTCCAAAGTTGATGTGCGTGTACAAGAAAATATACCGTATTTAAAGTCTTGCATAAAGGAAACTTTAAGGTTATTATTTTATACTCAATTCCGCAACACTCGGTATATAATTTTTATATTAATTTACAGAATGTACCCGGTGATTATTGGGAATGGAAGAAGCTTAACTTCAGATGCTGTTATAGGTGGTTATAACATACCTAAAGGGGTAGACATTTATTTTTTTAATTTTTCCAAAAATAATTATTGCCAAAAAATTTTAGACGCATGTAATATTTCCTCATTTAGTAGTAAGTAATATAGAAGAATATTTTGATAATCCCAACGAATTTAAGCCTGAACGTTGGTTAAAATCGCAAAATAAATGTCCACATAATTCTGGAAATAAAATCCACCCCTACGTTTCTTTACCATTTGGTTATGGGAGAAGATCGTGTATTGGGCGAAGATTTGCTGAAGCTGAATTGTATATAATGTTAGCTAAGGTAAATTTGTCTTTCACTTTAATTTATGTAATTATTTTCGGTTTTTTTTTAGATTTTCAGGAAGTATAAAGTTGAGTACAATTATGGAGCTTTAACTTATAAAATTACACCAACTTACGTTCCTGAACAACCACTTAAATTTAAATTAATTGAAAGGGAGGATTAAATCTTAAATCAATTTGACTTTGTTAATATTTTATAGAATTTTATATTTATTTAATTAATAATAAAAAATGTTTTATTTTGATTTATTTTTTTTTCTTCTAAAAATCTCAACTCTACAAAAACAACGGAGTTTTGGAATGAATCATCAATATGTATGATAACAGTTATATCAGGACGCAGGACATGATAAGTGAATTATACACCTATTTTATTAGCTAAATAATAAAATAAAATAATCAATCGACTAATAAAATTATGATCAATCGATTATGGTGACAAACGTTTGGAAAAACATGTTTTTATTATTTATGTAAGTTGCTGTTTTTATTATACAAAAGTAAAGTTATTATTTTTTTTTAATATTTTCAAGGGCAATTATCCATATTCCAGCACCATCAAATGTGGAGGAATCAATTTATTTAACCAAAAATTTTGATCTAAAATATGAAACTCATTTACTCACCTGTGATATCAAATCGAACGAAGATGGTTCTGAAAAAAAATATTGTTTAGCTTCAGAATCTCCAAACCTGTACAGGGGAATAATTGAAGGATTGAAAATTTCGAAAGGCTTCAAAAGTAGAAAAATTCTCAGTATAGACAAATTTGAATCAGATGATATTAAATCTAAAAGTAAAAGTTCTTTTTTTTTAAATTATAACTATTTCATTTTTTTTAGATGATTTTTTCGTGAAACCTCTCAATACAAATGCGGTTTCTGGCCTAAGAACTAAAAGCAAACTTAATGAAATATTTTCTGAGATGAAAAAAATACTGTCTCCAGGTAGTATTTATTATTACCCTATTATTGGTATTTTGTTGTTCGTCATTTTGATAATGATCATTTGTCTCTGCATTTGGTATTCTAAGGAAAAAATTCAACGAATTGAGAACTATAATAATAGTCGTACTCCTTTAATGAATTTACAATGATAAATAACAAAATCTTTTTGAATTCAAGTACAATCATGACGGAAGTATACAAAAGAAGTTACGTCCCAAAATATTCTCGTAATACAAAATAAGGCAGGAATTTCTTTTGTAAACCAGACGACTCTAAAAATGATTGTACCCTCTATTATTATTAAGTTGTTATTTTTATGTTTTTGTTAATAAAGTGTTTGAAAAAATATGATTTGTTCAAACAAAACCTGTTAACAAATTAAGATAAAAAATTAAACGATTAAATTACAATTATTCCTTGTCAAATAACGTCTTGGAAATCTAATCAAAATAACATTTGACGGATTTTTGATGAAAATTAAAGTTATGCAATTTGAACTAAAGTAAATATAAAAAAATACTGAGTACAAGATGAATCTCTTGGCAATCGTACATGCCAAAAAATGTAAACACTCAGAATATCATATAGTTCACAAAAGTTAGAAAAATGGTGCAAAATTAGATATAAAAGGCTCCAGGACGTCGATTCCTGAAATCTTACACAGTGAATGTTAATCTCACCTTCCTCGAAGCGCATGCGCCAAAATCTCATCCGCGATTCCAAATTCTCTTGGTCTGAACCAGGCGAATCAAGATTCACGGGTGAGATTTTGACGCATGCGCCCGAGGAAGGTGAGATTAAAATTCACTCGGTTGAAATTCAGAAATCCAGCTCCTGGAGTAAAAGGCTGTGAAATTCTGAAGACTCCACCAGCCTCTACGACGCCATCTTCTAGTCAGTCCGTGAAGTTCAAGAGGTCTGCAGCTCCACAAGTTCTGAACCGAAGAAGACTTCGCCATTTCAAAATTAGTTTATAAAACGAATTCTATTTTACCTTTTCGGTGTAATTTTACTTAATTTTTTAATGCAGATTTTAGTTAAGATTAGGTTAGGTTAAGTTAACGGTCATAATTAACTGATATACGACAACTTGCGATTCACGACTGGATCTAGATCACCTAATGTTTTGAAGAAGATGTAGATTTTTCCACAAGAAACAGTTCACCATGTAAGAGGAACCACACGAATTCAAATTAGGGGAGCGGGAGAATGTCAATACTAAAGTGTAATATAAGCTTTATGTATACAAACCGGACAACAATCGACGTGGAATATTCTGAACCAGTAGCAAGCGATTGAAGACTCGAAATTTGAAAGACATACGACTTAAGATGAGTGCAGGTTCCTTTCAAATTTCGAGTGATCTTGTGTTTGCGAAGGTTTTTCTTATTGGGTCATCTATATCCTTGCGCGTGATTGTACAAAGATGTGGCTTTTGTTTTCGTGTTTTCTGTTCAAATAGACAACACACCGTTCGGTTTCATCAAAAATTTGCATTGATACTTGAGCCACAAGCCAAGAACTTCTTCAAAATCGGATTTAGTCATTCTAATCAAATTGCTAAAAGAACTACCATCATTTAAGAGTAATTCCGACACAAGCTTTTGTCCGAAGTAGCGCCACTTTGGAAGAATTTTCAGTAGATCATCAATTCGAACAAAAGGAAGTTTAAATTTCGACTAGCAATGTTATTTATTACTCCACTACCAGCTTTATCTATTGACCAGCAGAGGTCGTATATGATATCCGAAACCTCGAATATGTCCAATAGTATCCAAAGTAATTATCCTGTGCAAATCTTGCTGAGTTTTATCCAATCAGAGACGTTAATTTTTAGCATTTTTTAAAACTACTGGAACAATTCTTGATCAATGTAGTATAGGAGGCTTATTCTTGGGACCGACCACACCGTTTGGTCGACTAGACTAGAAGGACGGACTCTTATTTTTTCATGTAAATGAAAAGAATAGAATGATGAATGTGCTCGACCACACGATCTCGACCGGCCCAAGAATACGACTCCAGAGGTGGCATTTTGTTGCTATGTTGATATTTATCAAGCTAGATAAAACTCAATAGGGAGTTATTCTTGAATCACACCACACGATGTCGTATATGACTTTTATCATTCTGTCCTTGTCATTCAAATACAAAAATTGGAGTCTGTCCTTTTCATGTCGTACACGATGTTGTGTCGTGTGATTCGAGAATAACCCCCCTATTGAGTTTTATCAAGCTTGAGTCTAGTCTAGTCGACCACACGATGTGGTCGGTCCCAAGAATAAGCCTCTGGACACGTGTCAAATTTTTGTGTATCAGTGGCGGCCATTTTAAAAGTGTCCGTCTTGGCGGTAAATTTGAAATACTGGATCAAATAACCTATAATTCTCAAAAAAACTTGTTAAATTCGTTTTTCATTTGATCTGAGAACACAAAAAATTAAGAAAATAACTGAGGTGAATATGACTAATGGACGCTTTTAAAATGGCCGTCGTAATTCACGCTGATGCGCTTTGGGGGCGCTGGTGTCTATTTTAAAATAGCTGTGATTTTCTTTATTTTACAAATTACCAGATACAACAAACACATAGCTAATGCGAAGGATTCCGATAACTTCGGTTATTAATGGCTTGAATGGTAAAAGTTGCTGATTAGCAGGTAAAAGTGGCAAATAAAAAACACCTAGGACCGGTTGCACAGTTGCAGCTTAAGCTTGAAGCGACACTTAAACAAAAATATTGACAGATATCCTATTGTATTACTGTCATATTTTTAGTTTAAGTATCACTTGAAGCTTAACATTAAACTGTGCAACCGGGTCCTACTTTATGGTAATGGCAAACGTGTCCGGTCTATGTATAACAACATAAAACATAGAAGTCTTTGGTATATTCACCTAGTTTTTATGAGAATAATAGGTTATGCGATCCAGTATTTCAAATTAACAGCCAAGGGGCTTATTAGAGATAAGAAGGACAGATTCTTATTTATTTACACCATGTATACCAAAGACTACTATGTTTTCTGTTGTTATATATAGACCGGACACGCTTGACATTTCGAAAAAATAGGTGTTTTTTATTTCCCACTTTTACCAGCTAATGAGCTAACTTTTGTCGTATAACTTTTACCATTCAATCCTTTAATAAGCGAAGTTATCTTAATCCATCGCATTCGTTGTTTGTTGTATCTAGTAATTTGTAAAATAAAGAAAAACATAGCTATTTTAAAATAGACACCAGCGCCCCCAATGTGTATCAGCATGAACTACGGCGCCCATTTTAAATGTGTCCGTTAGCTATATTCACCTCGGTTATTTTCTTAATTTTTGATGTTCTCTGATCAAATGAAAATCGAATTTGACAAGTTTTTATGAGTATTATAGGTTATGTGATCCAATATTTCAAATTTACCGCCAAACTGACACTTTTAAAATGGCCGCCAGTGATACACAAAAAATTGACACGTGTCCGGTCTATTTATAACAATAGAAAACATAGAAGTCTTTGATGTAGACTCATACTAGAGACACAGTATAGGCAACTACCAGTAGCGACACTTCATATAAAAAACGGGATGCGTTTTTGGTGACCTTGAATATCTGAGAGTATCTGGTACCATTGAGTTTAGAACTACAATGGAGACTCTATGGTAAAATAAATGCCATATTTTAATTTAAATACTGTTTAAATACCTTTGTTTCAACTAGTAATTGTTTTTATTTAAAACTGCAAACATTATCTATGAACTTAGACATAAATAAATTACCGTATCTCCAAAAAATTAAAGTGAACAATTGTCAACTACAGAATTAAAAAATCGATTTGCTGTTCTAAACTCAATGGTGCCAGATACGCTGACGTTTTCAAGGTCACCAAAAACGTATCCCGTTTTTTGTATGAAGTGTCGCTACTGGTAGTTGCCTATACCATAAGTTTAGCCAAAAAGATGGCGTCGTAGTTGCCCCTTGATCTTTAGAAAAACGACTTGACATTTTGTATGTAATTGCTGACATTTTCCGTCATTTAAAATTTATGTGACGCCATCGCATACATTGGTCCTTAGGCCTTTCCCCGATTTTTTAATTTTAGTTTTATTATAAAGATCAAGCCTAACTTGAACACTTACAGTCGATTGCAAAAAAAAGTAGACAAAAACAGTTTCCTGTAATTATGTTTTTCTCAAAAAATCTTTGACTACTTTGACTACTTTGACTACTTTGACTACTTTGACTACTTGACAACTTTGACAACTTTGACAACTTTGACAACTTTGACAACTTTGACAACTTTGACAACTTTGACAACTTTGACTACTTTGACAACTTTGACAACTTTGACAACTTTGACAACTTTGACAACTTTGACAACTTTGACAACTTTGACAACTTTGACAACTTTGACAACTTTGACAACTTTGACAACTTTGACAACTTTGACAACTTTGACAACTTTGACAACTTTGACAACTTTGACAACTTTGACAACTTTGACAACTTTGACTACTTTGACTACTTTGACTACTTTGACTACTTTGACTACTTTGACTACTTTGACTACTTTGACTACTTTGACTACTTTGACAACTTTGACAACTTTGACAACTTTGACAACTTTGACAACTTTGACAACTTTGACAACTTTGACAACTTTGACAACTTTGACAACTTTGACAACTTTGACAACTTTGACAACTTTGACAACTTTGACAACTTTGACAACTTTGACTACTTTGAC